>JAMJEW010000012.1:0-1200000 GCA_024713625.1 Morchella sp. 2018-W30
ACCTAACTAACCCTAACTAGCCCTAACTAACCCTAACTAAACCCTAACTAACCCTAACTAACCCTAACTAACCTGTTACCCGGCCTGCGGTTGCGACGGGTTAAAAAAACCCTCTGAAAAAGTTAGCGAGCGGTTAACAAAACGGGGGTTACCCGGCCAACGGTTAAGCGGGCACGGTTAACCCTAGCAAAGCCAACACAACCCTGGGCTCACGCAAAACTACGCAAAGTAAAAGCGCTGGAAAACACTTACACACCAAAAGTGAAGTCACGTGACCGAGTTTCAAGTTCCCTCTAAAGTGAACGTTCAAGTCACGTGATTCGGTCCAAGTCGAGTAACCACGTCAAGAAAAACCGAAAAAAAAACGGGTAGACGGGTCGACTCTGCGGCGTCTGGAACAGTGGGTTAGCGGGAAAAGCAAAGAAAGTTAAAAAGCACATCCGTACCTCTAACCAAACAAAACAAGGCAAAAACCGTCCCTTTGAGCACGAGGCAACACACCTGCGACCCCGCAAGCGGACAGTAGCTGGAAACAGTCCTGTGACCCCGAAAAGCCAACTTTCGCTAACACAAGAAACAGCGAAAACTGGAAACACGGGTTAGTTAGGGTTAGCGAGAGAAAGAGAGGAACGAGGAAAATTCAGCTTAAAAACCGTCGCCAGCAAGTGAACTGGCCGTAAAGCGGCCAACATGGCCTAAAACTTAAAACGTGAAACATTGGAATTTCACGCTCGTGAGAAACGGGTTCGCAGAGCCAAAAAAGCTTGGAACGTTCTTTCAGCCACACAAATAGAAGCGTCAAAGGCCACTCAGGCCAATAAAGCGACACACGAAAGCTTATCGATCACTACGAGCCATATACTCGATTAGTGGCCAAAAATATCTACAGCCCCCCCAACCTTGGCACTGCAAAAACATCCGAGACCGAAACGAACAAAATATTGTGGTCCTCTTCCTCAAAAAATAGCATAAAATGCTATGATATGCAACAGCACGGGAATCCTAACCACAAACTCTTTTCTACAACCTTACTTACCCGTTGATATCACGATTCATGATCTTCGACACTGAGGGCGCCAAAAGCTTGCGGACGCGGCTGTACGACAGTTGAAACTGGCCCCAGAGGGTCCAAGGACCGCCTCGAAACGTGTCCCAACTGGTGTTGGCGACTGACAACATCAGATATGGTTCATTGCTGCTCCGTATTCAAATTCAGAAAGTCTGGTATGCGAAATTAGTAACGATATTGCGTAGAAGAGAAAGTGACATACTACAGAGCATGCTAAGCCAGCTATTAAAGACTTGGAGCAAACATCCCCATACTACCGACTGTTCATTGCCAAGAACTTACAAGATACAGTCTCGGAAATAGGGTAAAAATGTAACCATAGGGCTACGGTATTGAGTCAAGGATACCCGTTTAAACCAGCATCGTAATTAGAATATCATATCGATACCGCATCTTTATAGAATCACTAGCGTAGTGACTGGAATACGTAGTCAACTTCTACCAACTTTCGGTACTGTATCTCACAAGTCAGCCAAAGCACTAGTGTGAACGCGACGGTATGACGGCTCGACTCACGTATCATCACTTGTTTCAAAAGGCCAAGCATATTATCCAATCTGGCTAACCTGATATAGTCAAGTCCAATCGCCCCATCTCCTCGTCTGGTAAAGCTACCAGGCCCCGCCAAATCAATTCAGATGTGGCTTTTGGAGGGCTTACCGGGTGAATGATAAGGCTCGAGATAGTGAGCGCGCCAGGTCGGCTAGTGTTGGGGAGGTCTTCTTTTCTTTTTGTGTTTTGTTTGATTGCCTGGGAGGAAGATTTTGTCCCTCCATATTCAGTGGGGATAGGGGAGGGACGGTCCATGGCCGGAAGGCTACATGCATGTATGAAGTAACAAACAAACAAACAAACAATTCAGATGTGCTAACGCAATGACAAACTAGGTCTTCGTTTAGCAAGATCAGATGCCTCAACTAACAGCAATTAACTGACGAAGCGAGAAAGGTGCCCTTTATGGACGTAATCGCTTTATAAAGGTATGGATCCCCGGGCTAAAGTAGCCTTGTACACACAAACTCTCCATGTATTTAAGGGTACGACTTCGCGCCACTTCTGTACCCACGGGGCGATCCGAGTTTGGATGCTCTCTTGAAGTGGCTCTAGTGCGTCAACTACCAGTGTCGACAAGTCTAGATTCACGCCAAGTCAGTTTACACTTTGCAACCTCCCAGAAACAATCATTGAAATATACCTTGATACAGCATAACTGTGGGAATCGACGTATGCCAAATGGGTTTACCATATATCAAATATCGATATTTTCAACACCGTGTCTTAGATGCATATATAATTAGCAATGTCATATCGAGCCAGCTGACAAACGCGAGCATGATTACCTGATCAGTTACAGTATCCACAAACTGTCTTGCTGACACCCTCATGTAAGACCGTAAGCCACACCAACAAGTACTATATCTAGTAGCCACTCGTTGGAACCCCGGGAAAGGTGACAGCGGTTTATGGGACACAACAGGCTGATTCCGAAGCAAGATCTATAAGGTTTATGATTAGTGTGCTATAGAAACAACGGAGCGAGGGTGATAGCGTGGTCTGATCATTGGTCATATAGCAGATTGTCAAGACAAGCGATGCCAGACCGATCGCATACGGGAGCGGGCTTCAGTGGGAAGGTTATCATAAAGACTCATATTAATCTAGAGGGCCCGGGTGAAAGATGCGTCTATAATAGAAATAGCTGATTAGAGCGGAGATGGTATAGAGTAGAGAGGCACGACAGTTATAAAAATTGTAGAATAATTAGAAAAATGAATTGCAAAACACCAAATGATGAAAGTGTATATAGATGGGGGGCGTGGTGCCGAACCACCGCACCCGAGGGGATGAGTGAGATGATGAAGGATAGGAAGAAGAGGAGAGGAGAGGAAATCCGGCGGCTTTTTAAAGCCAATTTCTGGCTATTGTGGCTTCTCGAAAGAGGAACACATTTCGGATATCCGACTATATTTGTTCATTACAGAGTAACACATTGACATTCTGTTCCTCTAGAATCGTGGTCACTGCGTGAGAGTGACGGGTCACCATTAAAGGAATAGCTGTTCATGTTGGGGTAATGCGAAACAGTGTCCTAAAACCGTATGATTATGTGGCGCGTTACCCCCGTCACCAGTGGATTATACTAACCCGATAAAATATCCCAACATGTCACGCAAAGTGTACTTCTAGCACTTGCCGGTAATGAAAGATACTGCGAAGGAAGGAATTATACAGCATCTACCATACAGGGAAAAAACGAGGCACTCTAGATGAACTGCCCACGCAAATACATGTAAGCGGTATACCATCTGATGCATTAGCTGGCGGGATCTTTAAAAACCAATCATTTGTATGTATTATGACGAATCCCTAACTTATATAGGGTAATCGTGAATAAATATTTGGAAAGGTATGTGAATTGATGGCGTAGAGGGTAACATATGCCTTAGGCTATCGGAACGACTAGAGTTCGACTCACTCGGGATTTTCTTTTTGAGGGTGCGTTTGGGGGAAGCGTGGTTTAGAAACCACGCTAAGCGGAAGTCCCGTTAGCACATTGCTGAGTCAGAAATATTAAGACAAAGTTAGGGTCTGCCTAATTAGTTACAGTTTTTGTGGGGATGTGCAACGGGAAGAAATAGGTCTGACCCAGTTTTCCAGAATTCGGTCGCTTGCGAAAACCTGTGGAGTAAGGCGACCTATTGCAACCCACACAATGGCTACCCATGGAAAAGAGACGCGTAATCACCTCACATGCACAAACGGCTCCGAGATTTTAAACATGTCCTTTTTGATGACTTATCTGATACATTTAGTACTAAGGTACCTCTTTGGGCTCGATGGTAAGCTTTATAAAGGCAGTGGACAAGGGACAAACATAAACCAATTCATGGCACATGGAGTCACATGTATATTAGTTATTCCACCTAGCTGGAAGGCTATGAGTTCAATCCACTTCCAAAGCCGTTCTTTTTTTAATTCTTAAGAAAACAGTAGTTGTCAGTAAATGTGCAAAGTGGGACTCAGGATTTATTCGCCGATGCATAAGTGGATGCATTAACAGTACAGAAAGAGATTTATAATCTGATGCATTTCCTGACGTAGTAGAGAAACCAGCCAGGCGATAGTACGGTACCCTACCGATAGTCCACTCCAGACTACCCTGGCTTATTCCACAGCTTCCGAAAGCGACTATATATTAGCGAGATTTCTTAATAAAGTGGCTCGCCAAACGGGCCAACATATCAGATAGCGGATTTTCCATTTAGGTGGTTGCCAAACGCGCCCTAATATTTATAATCACGGGTAGCCTAACCAGTAAAGTTGTAGTTATTGTCGGGTTTCACAAGTAGGCAAACATTGGGGAGAAGCCAACAATACCACCTACAATAGCAAAAAAGGGGCAGGGATTAGTATCATAGTACTATGGTAGTGCTACGGCATTCTTGCTATATTGCGGTATTCTCAGGACTGCCGCATCATTTCGGCATTAAGATGACAAGAATTGATGAAATTATGGATGAATAAATATTGATTCTGAAATGCTTCATAACAATTGAGGGTTAGGGGAGTGATATTGCTCCAAATACTGTATTTAGGGAAATGCGGCAGCACTAAGGTAGTGTGAATTTATTACCTGCACTAGGCAGCCCTAGAAATGCATATTTTATGTAATGCGGTCTTGATAGAGTATTGCTGAAATGCGGCTTTGCTACCTGATTCTCTGAAACTACCGTACTAATCCCCGCCCGCTTTTTGGTACTGTAGTTGGTTTGTCCTAGTTATGATATTGAAAGTCCGGAAACGTGAAAAACAGTAAAGTACGGGGAAAAGTGAACTAAAATCCACATATAGGGCTTGACTAATCAAGGAAGAGAATCATCTATCCACAGGTTTGAATCCCAATTAATCTATATAATTTGATTTTATCGCTAGCTAGCTGTATTTTACTCCTTATAGTCCTTTTCACACCTCGCTGCCTGCCCTCCTCTGTCCTGGCCTACCCTGGAGGCCGTTGTCATGCCCTGGAGTTTGTTGTGCTGCCCTAGAGGGCACTGTCACGCCTTGAAGTCCGCTGTCATGCCCTGAAGGCTGCTCTCATACCCTGGAGCTCGCTATGCTGCCCTACAGGCCGCTATCTCGCTGTCTCTTATCCTGCCCTGTCTTGTAGGCTGCTGCCCTGTTTTCTACTGTCCTATCCTGCCCTGAAGACCGTTGTCGCGCTGGAGTCCACTGCCATGCCCAAGAGGCCGTTGTGCTGCTCTAGAGGCCGCTGCCATGCACTGGAGACTGCTGATTTGCTTCGCTAGTCGCTGTCTCGCCCTTACAATCACTATTCTGTGATACCGTTTGCGTTCTATACTTGTTGGTGTTTGCTTGCAGTTGAGATTGTGATTCTGTCGCATTGGTTGAAATATCAATAACGCGTGAATAATCTGATGTCATTATTAGCTGATTTGCCACCAGCCCTATCCATAAATCCTTTGACGCTCCTCCACTTCCATAACTATTCATTCAAATTGCGATTTCTTTTCTCGCTCCCAGTCAAGCAGATAGCCAGGTTGATCGGCTTTCGACAAGGGACGAGTTAGAGATAATGGTAAAATGGTTAGAGGATCCAGGGAGAACCGTTAAGGGTCGGGAGAAACTAAGAGCTGGATTAAAGCAATTAACGCGCTGTTACCCCACAGAACCTATCGGCAAGTGTTGAACAAGTTTGATAACTTGAGGAATCGCATCGCGATGCAAGCAAGATGAGCGAAGGTTCTGGTCGGGGTTTAACTGCCGAGGATCTTAGGGAGGGAAAGAGAACTTTGAGGGGTAAGAATCTCATAATTGCTCCAAACAAGGCACAGCGCTGATTGAAATTAGAGAAACCTCTTTCTAAATGTCCCTCCTCCGTTTAGAGGGGATTTGGGGTAGCCGCCTAACATTCATCCTCCGTTATCGTTCAACCCAGCAACAGATCCAAATGATACGTGCCGTTCTTCAGACGGTCAGTTTGTTGGAGAATACCAGTGCCGAACGCTCTATTGAAGAGAAGGTTCACCCGCTCCGGAATCTGAACCTGCTGTAGACTCCAATCTTCCTCCTGCCCCCGAACCACAGAGAGCCCCTTTACAACCTATACACAGATATTCAAAGTCGTATAAGAGCTAGTCGGACACCTGTTCGAAGCCGTAAATTCCCTCCACCAGTTAATTTGCAATCAGATGGGGAAGATAAGAGTTAGACCCAACCTAGAAGAAAGAAAAGAAGGGAGCCGATGGGCCTTGGAGACGCAGCAACACAGCTTTCAACAGCGCGTGTATCATCTGAGGAAAAGAAATTCGAGTTTTTGAGACAGCAGCTGGAAAAACAAGAGAGAATCCGGAGAGAGGAAATCAATCTTGGACAAGGAAGATTAAAGGTTGGGGGAAGGCTCAAACCGAGCATATAAAACTTGAGTATTTCTTAGCACAGAACTGTTCTGGCATGTCGGATTCTAGATATAGGTTGTTAAAATATTTACGTACTCTATCCCTCCACTTAGTTTTAGCCCGTATTTCAGCATAGATTCAAATCTTGATTCTGAGCTCTCTTGAAACTATGTCTACCATAATACTCCCCCGGCAGCCAACCCTCACCACTCCCCCATTCAGATAGAAATTGTAAAGTACAATAAAAGACATAATCCAACGGATCAATGATCCCTACCTGACCGAATGACGATCGGTAACCATTTCAATGACATCCATCTATTTTTGAGAATTCCAAATGAATGTTTGATCTTGATCTTTGCTTTTGCGTCCTTTTTAATAAATTCCACATAACCACCTTCCCTACTCGCTAATGGTTCTTTATATGTCATACATCTTCTGGTAGTACGATATATCTTATCACTCAAAATCTATTCATCTGGTCGTGAGAAAAACAGATTGGATTCCCAGAAATATTGTGTTTCGTAGAATACGGTAGCACCTACAGATGCTGGATAACCTGTCGATACAAATCTCAACCGTCGTTCTGCATTACAGATTGCCTGTACGTTGATTGCATAGTTTTTCTTTCGGTTGACATAGGTTTCACCATGAAAAGAAGGGCTCTTTGATAACTCAATATCGGTACCATCGACACAAACCAAAAACTCTGATCTCAGCTCGGTATCTTCTCGCATTTCTTTATAAATTGATGTATTCGGAGGTGGCCAGCTCAGGTACCGTGGTAAAAGATGAAGCAGAGCAATCATGCACCTGCGTGTACATAATTGTGTTGTCCCCCCACCAATACCTAATTGCTCAGAACTGGTAATGACCGAGTAACCCTGGTGTCCGGGGACATAATGGGTGTTGGCAAACTGAATCGACGGATGAGCTTGTGGATTATGGGAATTGTTCCGAAAACTGCGTCTTTTGAATGATAAGACAGGGATTATTGAAAGCACCCCGGCCCATCCGGAAGATTGAAAGAAATCGATCCTCTGATAGAGGGTTGATCTATGAGCTTGTAAGTCAAAAACAGTTTCTATAACGGGCCAAAAACCAAAACACTACCTGCTCGGCAAACTAATCTTTCCGATTAAGGTCTGTCACACAGTTTCTTGGTGCAGGATATCTTACTCTAGGCATTATAACCAGTAAAGCCTCGAGCAGATCTCTTTCATCTACAGGTATAATCTCTCCCGCATTCACATCCAACATTTCCTCCATAGGCCCAAGCGGCAACACACCAGGCTCTACAAAATCAACCTCATCAAAAACCTACTCTATAGGAGATATAGCTGCTAAAAACTGTTTGAGATTTCGGTACACCTTCCTTTGTACGTGATACCGGGCATTTGTGGAGTTGAGTCTAGACGGAAGGGCTTGCGCAACAGTGGATTCCAGGTAATGCAAGTACCTTCCAACTGACTTCCCCTACCAAAATTTATGTGAACTCGCATTGTAGGTCAATTATATAAACTAATTCCGGTTCTCTTGGCTCAATGGAAACCCCAGCCATAGGTAACGGTTTTTCAAGTTTCCGGACTTTGAATAACGTCAGTAAGTCAGTAGCGCTGTTGATTTGACAGTTGAGCTAAATATATAATCACTACCAGGGAGTCTATCTATAAACTTTTCATACCTAATTCCCGAGTAATAATTGTTTGAAGTTGCATTCCCATACAAATTTTGGTTGCAATGCGAATATTCGCTTACCTATGACACCAGACATGACAAACATTAGCGTTAATTCGCTAGCGGTGTTGCCAGCAAAAAAACAACTTTTAGTGTAAACAACGCTAGCGAATTTTTCGTACATCATGAATGCATTTGCCAATACTGACACATGTGGTAATAGTAGTGGCTGAAAGCGCTTAAAGATGATTTCTTTTAGAATCACATACCTCAAGGGCCCGAGTGGCAGTGCAATCTGCCCGGGTCACGCTGTTGTAGGTCGGTAAAGTTGCGCACCTGAGATATAGTTCTCCGTGAATATAAGGGAGATACACGCACAGAACCAGACCAGCCGTGGTAGATATAGAGAGTGTATGGTCAGCTTACCTGTAAGGGTATAGGATATCCAGCGGTACGGTTACAGCCCGTCTACAGTTCACTCTGCGCAGCTGCCTACAACGGTACGTGAACTTTCAAAGATTTCTCCCCAACCCACCCCCACGTTGAAATGCTTCCAACCTTTGAAGGGCCACCTCCGCAACCTTACAACCATGGGCCAGCGCCCCACCCAGGGCTTCCAATGGCCGTGGCACTATTACACTTGGGCCCGCAGTTGGGCGGGCTCTGCTGGCCTCCGATTTTGATATATGGGCCGGGCTAGGGTTCACTAGAGCCCCGGCTAGCCCAACAAATATATGGACGTGGTTTGCCAGTTTTCTTTCCCGATAGAAACACTCGACCAATAATCTCACCGACTAGCACCGAGACACTTCTTTAAAGTCGCAACAAGATCACTCAAGATCTTATTTGGTGTCATGCATCCAATATCTATCAGGTTTCCACCCATCCAATATGTTCAACCTTCACGTTAATCACTTGCACCGAGATCTATAGGATTGTGGGCTTGCTCGCGCCTCTGCTATTCGGGCCGGGCTGGGCTAGTCGAGTACCTGTGGGCTAGGTTAGGCTAGGCGGAGGCATTTCCCCGCCCGGGCTGGCCCATTTGAAGCCCTGTCCTCAACTTAGGGTTCTCAATAATACGTACCAGTGCGGTTTTCGCCCCATATTACATCTACTATTCCCTCCTGGGGAGGTATTGTACTGCATGATACTCCTGCCTCTCCATATCATACCAGCTTCGAGGTACCATCCTAGGGATGGGTGGTGTTTCATGTTTGAGGAAGCCTCTGTCATGGTCTGTGCGCTACTATCTCAATATTGGAAAAACAAAATGATCGAGCGGACTGTTCCGAGTGCCAAGTCTGTATCATGGTATTATCGGTACGTATTCTACAATATCACAATAACAATTTGCTAAGTACCTAATATTGCACTGTACCTATTGTATCATTACTTATACTCAGTCGTTAATTAGAAAGTCGGAATTTTTGATAAGCGTTTGGTTGCAACGATATCCGACGACTTAGTTAACGCGCGAGTATTTATCGATAGGTATCATCTTATTATGTTGTCATTGAGAACCCTGCCTCGCCTTTGTTCTCCAGAGTACAAACATGGTGTTTCTGAGGGAGCTATCAAGTGCATGCTACCTGCTCAAATACCGGCAGGCTCACTAAAAGGATAAAGTGGACCCTTACGAGAAAAGTTCTGAGTGAGGGTTGGTTCATTGGGCTCCCGTTCCGATAACAATTTTTGAACCTAACATGCCGGGTTAAGGAGCGATAGGCTAATGGCGATTAGAGTAAGAAGCAACCACTTTATATGTTAGCTAGCCAACCGAAACAGCTGCGTGGTGAAGGCATGTGAATTAGCGATTGGGGTAGGTATACTTAGGCTATCAAATATATAGGTGCTGGTAGGCGAAATTAATCTGTGATATAGAAAGTTATTGTATATATCTTTCTACTAACAACGGTCAGGTGTCTCCCGACACTATACGAACAGGTATCTACAGATCTCTGAAAATTTTCTTTTTCCATTTGAACCAACTTTAATTTGGCACTCGAAAGATCCCCTGAACAATACGCAACCCAAAGCTGCTACACCACTGCCGTTTTATATCAAACGCTTTTCTTTGCTTCATTCTTTGTCACAAATGTTCAGCATTCTCGGGTCGGAATTTTGGATTTCCTTGTACGGATGTGACCTTGGTATTGCGGTTTGTCAAAATTAAAATTATCCGGACGCAACGGCTATGATTCTAGGGTTGAACAGCCCAGGAATATGCCACAAACAGTTCTAAACCTTTGCAAGAATTAAAGAAATACTCACCAGCCTAGTTAATACCGGTTTTCAGCTTGACGGTCTTGTAGTAAAGCTTGTTGGAGGCGCGCCTTACACCAGGCGTCCGGGTAATTTTGACAACCCACAATACTGAAGGTGTTCGGAATAAACGAAACGTGACGGCTAACAGCCAGCCCTAAGCCGCGTTACTGTGGGCGCAACAGACGTCACGCTCAGCCCGCTATACGTCCATCAACTCCTTTAACCCGCTGCTCACAACTCACTTCTGACTTACTGCTAACTACACACTCTCGCCTCAAGCTAGGGCTCGTACCCAGTGCACCCATACGATCCAAACGCCCAAACCAGAGGAGGAGTTACGCGGATCACAGATTGGGGTTGGTCGATGACAAAGTGGAACTCGTTGTGCTATGGCTAGAAGACGATACAAATCTGAAGCGTACACAAAAGGGAACTGGTATGACAAAGTCACACTGCATGAAGTAATTCTCAGCGACAATTGAGGATAGGACGGGGAAACAGGCCCAAGACAGATTTGGCAATTTGAAGAGAGCCTTCCGTGAGTTATGTAAATTGATCAATCAGCCAGCGAAGTATACGCCTCATTCCAAAGACTCGAAACCATATAGATCTAATCATTTATATAAAAGCCCCTGAGAAAACGTCCATCCTTTTTTTGGCTTGAGAGATATGGGGTACTCGTCTAAATATCCGTACTCCAGGCTACCAGCTCCAGTGCCGATCCATTTGCAACAGAACAGAATGCGCAAGTATTGATCGATATATTAGATAGAATCATGCGTCAGGAAGAACCAGATGTTTTATCAGACAAAATCAGTCTTTCAGCTCCAGAGAGGTTCAGACAGCGAGCCAGAGGTATTAGAGCTGGCAGATATAACTGCAGCTCCCAGGTCCAGTCCCAACCAGGAGCCGATATTATTCGCAGATCCTCCCTGGCTCCAAAGCCAGGAATTAAGAGACGATTCTATCTTTCGAAATTTACCCGGATGGTTACGGGTCGACAGGTTTAAATGACTTTGTAAAGGTACAACAATCAAGAGGACTAGAAACCAAAGAGGTGATACGGGTGGCGGTTTATCAGATGCTATGGCAATTCTGTCCAATCCTAAGGAACGAACTGGCTAAAAGATATAATCTTTTGGAACGGCAGTTACAGCAACAAGATAGGTGACGGGGGGGGGGGTCCGGATCGAGCAACAAACACTCGATATCGAGAGGGAAAATAATAAATCCAAACAACGGTTGCGAGCAGCAATACAATCACGTATGAATTCAACTTCTTCGTCCGCCCTTGCACCCAAACCTTTTGATGGCTTTGATTTTTCTTTTGCTTCAATCAATCGTTTAAATTATAATTAGCCTACCCACGCACTTGCACTCAAACCCCCCCGCCGCCCAGGCCAAAAACACAATCTCATATCATCCCTCCATTTATTTCATGCAGTACGTTCTGCATCATTCTATTCGTTTCGGCGTTGATATCTTCCGCAACCATGACTCTATCCATTCTTCGATTGTGTTTCCACTGATATAATGCAGTCGCTAATTGTATGAATCTGTCTGAGGATTGCGTGGATGAAAGTCAGGGTCATCTTTAACTGGAATTTACAGTTGACCCAACGCATGTCTTCTCGTTCTAGAATAGTGGCGAAAGCGGCTATCATCGTCGTTGAAACTATATACACTCAACCTTGTGGGCTCAAAGAGGATATAATCATTCTAACTTACCAAAAGATAAAAGAAATCCATACTCCGAGGTATCGGATATGTGGAGTGACGGTATACAAAAGCTCTAAAAGCTTAATAATATACTGAGCAATCACTTCCTCAAAATCCACCCCCTTTAGGGACCCTGGTAGCAAAGTTTGTTGGCAACAGCTATGGTCTTGAGGTAAGTCCGGGGTCCAAGTAAAAGATTAAGAAAGAGACTGATCCTCGAGCTGTCAAATGCTGTCCCCCTATAACAGAGGGTGGCGTTTTGTAGGGGGATCAGCTATTTGATAAGGGAGATAACACGACCTATTACCAATTTTCAATCTTCCTGACAACCTAAGGGATACCCATATAATCTTACCCCACAAACAATACTCGTGATTTGTATGAAAGTCATAACATCTTGAACAGAAGTTCTTCGTTGGGTTCGGAGCAGTGTGGTCCACGAAGCTTATCGAGGCAAAGAAAACAGAGTGTATGGAGATGTCTCTCCCTGTAGTGAGATCTGCTATGCATCTTCTAAAGCTATATACACATGTCTCGAGCCGTCTCGATTCTCCCCGGGGTAGGTCTTGGCAGTGCATTGGGTCCTCAACACCTAGCTCTCACCTGATTCGACTAATAGGAGGACCTGAGCCTAAAAGCTACCTGGACTAGCCGTACATATATATGATCCTAATCCCGGTCCTTGAAGTTGATTGATACGGTTCTGGGTTGGTATTTCATCATAGATCGATGCTAAAATTTATCTTTATTTTAGCACTTCTTTTCAAGCGGACATATTTGCTGCGAAAAGTAAGGTTTGCATGGGGGGAGGTCAAACTCGTTCTTGATCTTTGACGGGTTGGAAAATTTGGTAAGACTTGTAGTGGTGGGCACAGGTCGGGTCTTTAACCACAATCTAGGGCCGCCCAGAGGACCCGAGCTGGCTCGTACTTACCACTATTCAGAATCAGAACCAGACAACTATCTCTGCTGCATGAGACGTAGGATTCCTGTCAAATGGGGTGTCTCTTTGGGTGTGTTCCGATACGGCAAGTACCTGGTGGGTAGGGCGCCCATTTCATACTTTCTACTAGATAGGACGCTCTTACAACTTTGTCAGAATATTCGGATCTTCTTCTAGCTCGCAAACGTTATGTCCTGGGACGGGATCATAGCCTTAATATCAGGGGATTATATCATTCGCTGTGCGGGCTAAAGTATTTCATAATACTGTTAGTGAATATAGTAGGAGGTTTATGAGTCGGACTAGTGATTGACACAAACTAGCTCGAGACAAGCCTAGTCTAAAGCTCAGTTTAGGTCGATTATGCAGGTCAAGAATTGATCGTGGGCTCGAGCTTTCAACTTATTCCCACAGACAAACCTCCCTGTAAATCAAAAATAAATTGTGTATTCTCTACTAGCTCTAAAGATGTGCTGGAAATGTGTATGTCAATGCATCACTTCTAATTGTGCTGCTATATGCATCACATTCCGTAACTACGACTTTACAAACTATTAACCTGATGAATTTACTAACTATTATATACAATGCGAAAAGAAAAAAAACCCCCCAGAAGGCGGACCGAACCCATGCAATCAACACACTACCAGATTAGCCACAAACTCAGATTTAGGTATTCATCATGTTTAAGCCTCTTCACAATGTGTAAGAAGGTAAGTAGTTGATAATGCCTGACCGGTCCAGATATATGCGCGATGGGCTGGGCCGTGACTTTCGTGAGCTGAGCCAAACCAGGTTGATAATATTTTATACCGGCTATAGAAGATAATATGTGTGAGGCCCGAAATTACCAAATATCCACTTATGAAAATAGATCAATTGGGCGTGCTATTTTTACCGGATTCAAGCGAGATAATCGCCCATATATTACCCTCCTATGACCGGTCCTCGTTTTGGGTGGTCCGGTACCGGGGGAAGCATAAATCTTCCTCCCCAATGAGAAAATAGAACAATACAACAAAGCAAAAGAAACAAGAAATCTAACACACGCCGTTGTTTCTGATTTTGTGGGAAATTTTATTTTTCTTTCATATTAACGTGGCCTAGAAATATATCGTTAGAGATCAAGCTGGTAAGGGATATATAACCTTTTTTCATATTGCAATGCGTTGCCAGTATTGCCCATGCCGGAAATTTAGCCCTAACCCTAATTTTAACGTGCGTATGGCGCGAGAACTCGAGTCTCCTATGGTTCTCCGGGCACACCCCCCATTCGAGCCTAAAACTATAAGAATAGGTCCTTGGGCCGTTTTATGGTCGCTTCTGGGACCTGTGCTGCTGTAGCATGCTGTGGCTTCCGCGTGGAAATGATGGTGTGCGCATGGGGAGGGTTGTGTTCCCGCGCCATGCTAATTTACGAATACCGGGGTAAGTCTGTAGACGGTGGTCGTGGTGATAACAGCAGTAGGTGTCTACAGACTTACCCCTACAACCGTAGTACATGAAAAAAATAACGTTTCTAAGGGTGCTCTTATGGCAAGAATTCGGTCACCTACGCTCAACTTTACAGTCAAAGGTTTCGAATAATAATCACATACCCGCATAAAACAATCACCAGGTAAACAACACCCACGCATGCGTCGCTCGACGGGTCAACGAAATTTCCCCAAATATCATCCAACACTTCTATTTTCATTATGGTGCATGTTTCTGACGCGAGCAGACATTATATCAAGGTTTTCCTAAAGGCTTGAAGCTGTATACACATCTGAGTGAGGACATAAAGCTAGATTAAGGTGCTCGGCGGTGGGACAGGCACAAAGATAAAGCCAAGCTCCACCCGCGCGATTATCCAACGCCTAAACTATGCTACAAAGCATAATCCCAAGCAAGAGATATAGCAACTGATGCAAATTACGCATAAGGATTCAAGGTTGGTAAGTAAAACACTTCGCAAAGAGATTTATCCATCAAGCCGAGTGTGGAGTCTACGGAGAACAGTTAGCAGAGAAGGTACCTGGGGAATAAACATACTTCATATATCAGTGCATGTGTCGCTGCGGCTATTAGATAGTAGATATGGCACTTGTCTATGTATTCAGGCTCAGCACGGCAGCAAGGGCAGTAGCGTGACTTACATTTGGACACATGATGAAGTCCCCTAACAAGGACAATGAGCTTAGAGATGTTATTGGTAATGACAAGGTTAGAGAGCATAGAGATTCGTTGACAGTACCTTGCTGAAGCCGTATATCGCATCAAAGCTCAGGGCATCGTCCAGGTAAAGTGTTTCTGAACGGCGTTGGAACTTGGTGGGAAACGGTTTCCGACCCAGGTGGATCTAATTGGGAAACCAGCAACCATCGCCGAATTATGCCCCATTGAGAAAGCAAACCCGCAAATGCCTCAAAGTCAATTTCCTCAATGCGATGAACGGCATATGTGATGTGCGTTCTAGTGGATGTTTCTTAACGACGCGCAGATATATATAGGCGTAGCCTCACTAAGTCGCCTACTCGAAAATAGGATCTAATACCAGAGCCACATCTGTATCCTCTGTCTTGGAGCGGTGGCATGACATATCTTTTATGAATGATTGTTGGTTATGTGGACGCTTATCGCTTGTTGAAGGACGAGATGGTGGAGGGGAGGAGGGGCCAAGGGCGTATTTTATACTTTATAAGTTGGGACACATACGGCATTTCAGTTAAGGACATATCAGTGAAAAGCGGGTGTCCACCTATCTAGATTATGATTGACACATAATGAAATCGAGAGGGGTACGTGTAAGTGCCAAGCTACAACTCCCACAGGGCACAGGAAGACCTGATCTTGACCATGTTCCATACACCCACTTCGAAACATCATCACTATTTGTTCAGATTACCCGTCTAAATTGGGTTGAGTACTTATAACTTCAGGTTGCGCTGCCTAATTGTGAGTTCCCTTCCCTCAGAGTGGGTTAGGGTTTGGTTGCACCCTTGCCAAAAGCCCCTCGCCAAAATCACGGATTGTACTTTTGTATATATGAGCTCCCATCTTAGACCAACAGCAGAAGGGTGTAGGGGAGGAAATAGCTGTACCCTATAATGACTAGTCATTATCAATTCTGAGATAGCAAATATCATTTGTATAGAGACCGGGCTACCTGTTCCTAAATTCCCATGCGATCCGAGAAGAGCAATAATCCGAGATAGCAAGTGGTTTATGGTGGGGAAAGGGTGTAGCTGGCCGATCCACACGAGACAGCAAGAGTTCCGGCATAACAGGAAACGACATAGCGAGGTGCGACTGTACTTCATACATGCATGCAGCCCGTAGGCTATGGCAAAACCTTTCCTCCCACTCACCGGAGGCAGGGTACTCTTCCTTATCAAAAAGAAAAGAGGAGAAAAAAAGAAAACAATATAGAGGGAAATTCGTAGCCCATAGGTTCCTCGCCACCCTCCCTCCCTTACTCCCCCTTCAGTCTTCCTTCTACAGATTCCCCCATACGTACTCCAGCTCTCGACGACACTGTCCCCTCCCCCTCCCCACCTCCCCCACATCTTATGCCTGTGCCTCACCCACTTGCCCTAGATCTTTAAACTAGCCTCTATGCCTTCCGTGCCCCACAATAGATGCTTCAGGTTGTTTTTCTCTGGCGGGGTCTCACGTTTCGAGTGTGCTCGTATCTCGTCAGGATGTGCTCCACGTCCTGTTCCCCGTTGCCGCAGTCGCATTCTTGACTTTGTCGTTTTCCGATCCAGTGGAGGTATTTGCTACAGGCCACATGGCCTATGCGCAGCCTTGAATATAACTATTCTATCCCTTCCTCGTGTGTTATGTATATGCAGCATACACACCCAATCTCAATAAACGATTTTCAACAAAAGGATCATAGCAAAAAAATATAGATAGGAATTGAACTCCGTATCCTCCCAGTTAAGCCATCGGTGAACATACTAGTATCATGATGACCATTATGAGTAGGGCCTAGTAAATAACGACTTCGAAGAAAAATATCTCAAGTTCAAACATAGAACAAACACACAACCGTACGACAGTGGTTCTCCTAATTTTTGCCCAACTACGAGCGGAAATTGGCTCAAAGACCAGCCCACGAGCCCGTAGTGGCAGGACAGACCTAGCAGGTATCTATTATCAATTTTCGGCTATCTAACCATATAAGTGTTTTGCTCAAATTTCATGTAGTCGCAGATTTATAGTCGTCTCATTACCCTTCCTCATAGGTCTTTCGGTCGACAATTTTCTCCACAAATTTACTGATATGCTTTTTACTCCATGCCGTCGCCCCGGGTATTATATGCGGTAGTAGGTGACAAGCAACGGAATGGGTTGGGAGGGTGATCCCTTTTTATGTAAAACGCCACCCGATATGGTGTTGGCAGCTTTAAATATTACCTATTTCCCTACATCTTTGAATGTACCCTTTAACGGTAAACGGACCAAAGGATGCACCAAGCCCCTCCCCGCATCATATTGGCAAGGGATTGATAGTAGATCGGGTAATACACTTTTTAATACTGTAGAGTAGCGAGCTAACTGGGATCGAGAGGCGAGCCCAGGTCCCAATAGAGATACTATATCACACCTAGTCGCAAAACGAGTTAAAGATAGACTCGGTGATTAATTCATTTGCCTGTCGTATAATTTCATCTAGTGATGAGATTGATCCTCTTCCTCTTTAGCACAATCTGTGAAAAGAATCGGTACAAATCGCCGGGTTTTCCATAGGTTACATGTGTTATCGGAGATATGAGACATACTCATTGGTCCTTTATTTACATTGCATACATGCATAGAACCCAAATACTTTCGGGAAATATTACACCACCTTAACAGAGCAATACCCTCCTTTTAATTCTGCCCCCCCCACTACTTGTGCTCCGACTTACCTGTGAGATATATCACACCTAGGAATTTACAATTATCTGATTAGCAGGTACTCATTAAGCCCGCGGCTTGTGGGTTAAATTCTATATAAGTGACCAATATGTTGCATTCTTGTCCTTACCGGAGGAGTGACGGCTCTGGTCACGAATTATCACTCGTTTTCTCGGCGAGCATCTAAACCGACTCATGTGTCCAAACCGTACTAATTGCGAGAGGGGGTAAATCTCTTTCATAGAAATATAAATGTCATGAGCTGGAGTAGAGATCAGACTCAACATTTGCCTTAGGTACAGGCTTGGGCTGGGTCGTGCAGAGAAACCTCTCCCCACCGGAGAAAATAAACACAATAAAAAATAGAATTAAGAGTAATGGCCGTCAAGGCATATCTCTCGGCCTGCATCTCGCATAGTGATTACATGAATGTCACATAATACAAAAGTGCGAGTGATAGTTCATGGTCGATACTACTATTGCGAGATAGTGGTGTTATATACGTTAGCGGGACCTGAAGCCTAGTGGATAAAGCCACAAGCGCCATACCTATGGGAGTATATAGCGCAAGTAGGGCCGCCGACGGTCTCCTTGCCCATAGAGCGATATTACAAGGCCACCCGAACCCGCCGCCCATTCAGCTACACAAGTACAAAATGTCGATGAACCGCCTGTTAGCACCATCTCTACTAGAATTTAGCTATACTGTCACAAGCACGGTGATTGAGGCGTCAGTTGTCAGTGACCGCAAATTCTATGGACCATGGAGTGTGAGTGCCATAGAGAGCTGTTCCGGATTTCTTTCGTCAACAGTCAGCTGTGGGAAAGGGTTATTGGTATTTTAATATCAGAAATGTACACGACCTGGTATTTACTACACTACCTTTAGGACTGGCACAGTCGGGGTGTTTGGGTGGAGTGCGAGACCGGCCGGGGTTACATAGAGAATCGTAGTTCATAGGATCAGGACGTAAAACAACGTTGATGAGTACTCTCTGCTTATTGCGCGATCCCCATTATGTTCTCAAAGTCCCTCAACAAAAAAAAAAAAAAAAAAAGCAAAAACTAGCAGCTCTTGCCCAAAGCCTTTCTTCCCAAGATTACTACTTGCCTCGAGAATAGATTTCTGCCGCCTTGTTTGTTGCAACAGCATTTTCTCACACAAACCTGGCGGAAACTTATCCTCGTCGCAAGTATATGCTCAGAAAATACAAAGTTGCACCCAAGGTGAGGGAATAGTGATGGGCACGAGATAAGACGGGACGAGATTTGGATAGGCCCTGTCCTGCCTTGTATTGTTTTTACCCCAGTCTCAAGGTCCCAAGACAAGGGCCCAGTCTTAAGACTTTGTAGCCATACGGCTTTGGTATGAGAAGTTCATAGTTTTTTCCAAACCCTAACCCTCACTTGGGGGCTAGTAATTATTTGTTTATTTACTTATACCTCATACATGCATGCAGCTCCTAGGCCATGGCAACCACCCCCTCCGTCCCTCCGGAGTAGATGAATTTCCCACCCCCCTCCCCCTCCCCTTTACCCTCCGCCACCAACAGCCAAAACAAAAACAAGACAAAACAAAATCCAAAAACAAAATAAACACAAAATCATGCCAATCTATCCTTGGGGCCTAGTAATATCAAATCGTACGGTAGAAAAAAGTCGACACATTGATGACCAATCTTGTCCGTCCCGGTTCTGCTGCTCACCAGGTCTTGCCTTTTTTTTTTTACCTCTCTTTCATGAAGAGCATCTACATAGACGTCTTTACTTTGAAGTAGCCTAGCGTAGAAACTCTTTCGGGTGTGACCGCGAAGTCACTAAATATGCGTCACATTCCGACACCGTAGGTGCATATGCTTCAATCTACCTTGTACCCTTAAACCACGGTGTGACATAACTCATGCACGACTAATACGGTAGCCGCGGTGACAGGAACATACTCTGCTTTCATCAGGTTGCTTTCCTGATATACATAAAACCGCTTTGAGTATGGGGCCCAGAGTCTCTCCCGAAGGTTCGGGACATGGCCACTCAACACGACGTGAAAGGAAGAACTTTTTCCAGGGCTCTACGGTCACCTTTCTACGCATGGATGGTACGAAAGAATGATTTGCAATGACTACTAGATTGGGAGGTAATATATTAGTCGTAGGGTAGTAATATAACCGAGTGAGAGTTCATGACTAGGATTTAGACGGAAAACGTTTTTATGCATGGGGTAGTGTGCCTAGCCTATTAAATATGGATTTGATTGTTTGATCGCTGGAAATAATATGACCGAGTCAGAGTTCACGACTGGAATACTGAAACGTTTTTATGCAATGAAATTTGAAATGGAGTAGTGTGCCTGTATCCATGGTGCTAGAATCAAGTATCATACGATGGTAGGATATTAAGTAAGAGAGATTTTAATTTTGGCAGAGTAAGAGCCTAATAAACATGGGATTGGTAGTTTGATCACCGGAAATAACATGACCGAGTGAGAGTCTGTGACCGGAATCCTAACCGAGAATATTTTTATTTATTTAGATGCGAGATTAGTATGCGGCATCGTCTCTAGGTGAGAGCCTACCTTATATGGGGTTAGGGGCTGGATCGCCGGTAAATCGTCTGACCGAATGAGAACCCATAACTAGGAACTTTACAGAAATCCCTCCGATTGTTTGCATATAAGGGCACGTAATAATAAGCAGGATATTGTACCTGTACATTGGAGCCTGCTTAATATAGGGTTGGTATGATGGTGGGAAAGTTTGACCGAGTGAGATTCCATGACTGAGATCCTGACGCAAAATATCCTTAATTATTTAAATAGAAAGTTGGCATGCAAAAGATTTATGTGCCGGTAGACGAGAACATGAGTAATATAGGCTTGGTTACCTGATCGCGGGTGACGGAAGGCCGAGTGATCTTTCATGACTGTAACGCAGTGTGAGATTATTTATTTATTTATTTATTACTTCATACATGCATGCAGCCTTCCGGCTATGGCAAACGTCTTCCCCCTCTTCTCGGGGTTGACAATTCTCCTCCCCTTGTCCTCCTCCGCCACTTATCCAAAACAAAACACAGAACACAGAACGCAGTGTGACATTATAGTTTGTATGCGTTCATACATACTATCGGGCGTCAAATATCGGTACAGAAGGTTAGATTTGTTGCTCTAAGGATTCTTGTAATGCCTTTGGGTAACCTTCCCCGAGCTGAAATGTTAACTTCAGATATTATTCGCCCGAGTGACACTTCATGATCTGAAAAAAGCGGTGAATCTTTAGTGAATCACGAATGGGGGTATAATAGGGTGTCGAGGTGTATGATATAAGCTTAAAATATCATGGTATCGGAATACCACAGGTATACGCGAAAGTAACGATATTTTTGATAAAGGAGGTGCAGGTGAGGGTCCGAGGGATAAAATCTTTTTTATAAAGAGGAGTGGAACACAGCGGATACTCAAGGCATAATTCGCTAGATGATATGATGTGTTTGGGATAATCCTGATATTTCATAAATAGATGCCCACTGCGAGCACAATCTTGAAGGGATTGACGGAGATGAGACAGTGTTTAATGATTATCAGAAAAGAAAATAGCTCTCGTACTAAGTCACGAACAGATAACAAGTGAACCTCCTCCATTCAAGCACCCCCGACAATATTATATACGAGACCAACAAAGTCCAAAAGACCATTGAATCCTTCGCATGCCACGCGCATGTAATCACCAGGTAAATCAAACTGCGTCTGCTAGAGGTTAGTATCTGAAAATATCGAATAGTGGAAGATATTTACATCTCTGTTGAGAAAGTGGCGCATTGAAGAATCAGGCGAGGTCAATACAAAAAGAAGTGAACACTAGAACTATGATTAGCGGATGTTGGTGATGAGTATAGGAAGACATACAGCTACTTTGTGTCCGTAGATTGTCTTGAGAGTAGGCGAGTGCTGATATGAGTGCTAAAATCATGGTTAGCGGGAATTGCTGGAGCTAAGTGGGAGACATACAGCTACATTGTGTGTGTAGATGGGGCTATCCCCGAAAATTGAATGGCCACAAACGTTTCTCCAGTTGTCTATTAAGTGATTAATAATGTTGTCGAAACAATCTAAGAAGCTTTCCGAACCTACATGGGAAACAGAGTCAATAAGGACGGAAAGCCAGGAGAGCCATCAGAGTGGCGTCTAACCGAGCCGAAGGGGAGAGAAGAAGGATGAAGTGGGAGAGTACTGGAGTTACACGTCATGAACGATCCCAGAGGGGAGGGAGATGAAGGAAGCGGGAGTGCTGGAGTTACACGTTATGAACGATCCCAGAGGGGGGGAGGTGGGGGGGAGTACTGGAGTTACACGTCATGAACGATCCCAGAGGAGAGGAGAGAAGAAATGATAGTACTGGAGTTACACGTTATGAACGATCCCAGAGGGGAGGAGATGAAGGAAGCGGGAGTGCTGGAGTTACACGTTACGAACGATCCCAGAGGAGGGAAGAGAGGAGGGACGGTAGTACTGGAGTTACACGTTATGAACGATCCCAGAGGGAGGGAGGTGGGGCGGGAGTACTGGAGTTACACGTCATGAACGATCCCAGAGGAGAGGAGAGAAGAAATGATAGTACTGGAGTTACACGTTATGAACGATCCCAGAGGGGAGGGAGATGAGAAAGCGGGAGTGCTGGAGTTACACGTTATGAACGATCCCAGAGGGGAGGGAGATGAGGGAAGCGGGAGTGCTGGAGTTACACGTTATCAACGATCCCAGGGGGAGGGGAGAGGGAAGAAACGATAGTACTGGAGTTATACGTCATGAACGATCCCAGGGGGGAGGAGGGGAGAAGAAACGATAATACTAGAGTTACACGTTATGAACGATCCCAGGAGAGGGAGATGGGGAAGCAAGCGGGAGTACTGGAGTTACACGTTATGAACGAGCCCAAGGGGAGGGGTGAGCCGGAGGAACCGGGAATACTGGAGTTACACGTCTTAGACGATCCCAGTGGGAGAGGGAGATGGAAGAAAGGAGAATTCTGGATTTACACGTCATAAACGAGCCCAGAGGAGGCAGATGGGAAAGGGGGCGAAGGTACTACAATGGAGTTACACGTCATGAACGAGCCCAAGGGGAGAGGGGGAGACGGAGGAGCCGGGAATACTGGAGTCACACGTCTTGGACGATCCCAGTGGGAGGGGGTGAAAGAAAGGAGAATGCTGGACTTACACGTCATAAACAAGGCCAGGGGAGGGAGGGGGACGGGAGAAAAACGAGAATACTGGAGTCACATGTCTTGAACAATCCCAGTGGGGAGGGGGGATTGGGGGGGTGGAGTCACACGTCATGGACGAACCCAGGGGGGGGGTGAGGAGGGGGAGGGGGAGGGGGAGGGGGGGGTGAGGAAAGGGGAGGGAGGATACTGGATTTACACGTCATGGACGAGCCCAGGTGGAGAGGGAGAGGGGAAAAAAAAGGGAGGGAGAGGGAAATTAGGGAATACTGGAGTCACACGTCATGGACGATCCCAGCGGAGGTGGAGGAGGCGCTAGAATTAGAAACAGCGGCTGGAGAAGGATATGATACTTGAGGTAGAGACTGAGACCAGCGGAAAGGAGAGGCGATACTAGAGTTAGAGACAGAGACTAAGACCAGTGGAGGGGTTAGATACTAGAGTTAGAGACAGACAGTGAGACCAGTGGAAAAGGGAGATACATATCATGAACGAGCCTACCGGAGAGAATAGTGGTGATACAGGAGGTGATAGCGGGGAAGAGAGCTGGGATGAAAAATACGAGCGGGAAGGAGCGCAAATAGTGGGAGTGACAATGCTGCCGGGAACGGATGGGGAAGAGAAAAGTACGTGGTTTTATACACACATTGTAAAGACCAGATTGTTTAAATTAGGCCACGTTGAAATCAACCCCCGGAGAAAAACTGTGGTGTGTAGATACTTGGAGACTGTATGAAGCATGACTTATTAGATGAAACTGATGGAACCGGAGATGGACATACCTCCTAGATGATAAATTGGATGGTGGAACCCTGAGTTTCTGATGCAGAATCTGTTTGTCGTTCATCGCTTGATGAAGATTGAGCCGGAGAGGAAGGGAAGAAATGAAATATGTAGTTTCCGATGAAGCGGGAGATGGATATAAGAGGCGAGCCAGCGGCAGATAGAAAATGGATGAATTTTCTGGGAAAACTGTAGATGAGGAGTGGAGATAACAACTCCAGGGAATGGTTGAGGTGCTGGCTAAACTCCCCGCTGGGGCTGGAGATGCGAGATGGATGGATAATGGATAGATATGTAGTTAGAACAAGTTTGAATTCGGATAATAGATAAATACCTCTTTGTTTTTGATGGAATCGAGGTAGATGATGAGGTAGAGGAGATGGATGAAGATGAAGATGGAGGAGATGAGTGATGGAGAAGGAAGGAAGGAAGGAAAGAAGGAGGGAGAGAAGAGTGCGGGTGTGGGTGCAGGGGTTGAGGAAAGGTGGTGTGTTGCAGAAAGCTTATATGCGGAATGTTAGTGCGGGAGCTAGCAAGGGTGTAGAAAGCTTGTGTGCTTGAAGTTAGGGGGGTGCAGGAAGCAGGGTCCATCGCCCCCACCTCCTTATCATCTTCAATATCATCATATCATCGCATTCTCTACAATGGCGCGATATGCTTTGCCGGCGAAACCCAATTTTACTGCCTCAAAAGATGGAGCCGAGAATCAAGGCTTGACATCAGTCAACCAGAGGTCATCAGCAGCGAGTGGACCTCTGGGCCCATCAGGCGGGGTAGCTCCCCCCCCTCACTATACTGAATGTCATGCAGTTCCGGCTCGTTCTCCTGGTATTTTTCCTTCTGGATATTTATTACTTTAGCCGGACGGGGGTGCTGACTATGTTTTTGCGCTTTTCACAGATATCCAACGTTATCCTCCTCCTCGCACTGCTGGAAATAGTCCAGACTTCCAAATAATCTCTGCGCAAATGACAAAGCAGTCCGTTGCGGTTCGGCCAGGGGAAGCGCTGCCTCCTTCAGCCATTGTTTTCCAGGAAACTGGTCATAGTGAGGATACTTTGGCACCGGAGAAGACTATTGGTACCCCCGCTACTAAGGTTCGCTTCCGACTTCCTGCTATACCTCCTCAGGTGACGGGGATGGGAGTCCAGCATTCACCCCCCACTCCCGTCTATGAGTCAGCGATTGCACCTGAGATTCAGCTCTCTGGTAATAGCCTTCATAAACCAGTAATTACTGCTAGCATTCCGCAGTCTCCTTTGCAATGCATTAGTACTTCTACCCCCCCCTTCCTCGCTGCGCCTGGAACTGGGCTCCCTCTACCAGTACTCAGTAATTCCATCTTTTCTCCACCTCCTACTCCAACAACTCGGCTCTACTCGCAGGACACACCGCCTATGAATCATCCTGATTCAGGAACACAACTCCTCCCACCAAAATTTAATAATAGTACCAACGTGCCGGCTGCTCCTGGAACTCACATTTCCCTTGGGCAATTTGCTGGTGTATCTATGTATCATGGAAATTTATTACCTAGGTCAACTGCGCATGCTGCTCCCGGCACCCAGACCTCTCCCCCACATTATAACCAGACTATGTCGGCTCCATGTATTCTTGGAGCTACGGATATTAACATGGGATTTCCTGGGATCTTTAGCAGTGGTGGACGCGCCTTTGCTACTATTCAAGTTGGCACTCAAGGGCCAACAGGTATGCACTCTCCATATCCTCGGGTTGATGGACAGCCACCGGGGTCAGCTATGCCACAAAGCCATAGACAGGCAAGGAAATTGGAGCGTGAAGCTATAAGAGCGCAAAAGGTACAACAGAGAAGGGAGAAAACTGCCGCAAAGCGTGCTGAAAAACAAGGTGTAAAGATTATGGGTGGGGGAGATGAGGAAAGGCAAGCCGGAGTAGCTGAGGTAGAGAATGTTGTGGAACTTAGGGCAGCGGTGACCGAGATAAAGGATGTAGGGGAGGCTGGAGAACAGAATGGTGCGGAAACAGAGGGCCAAGGTGGTGGGGGACCCGAGGAACAGGAGGGTGAGGAAGTAACCAATTATACAATTGAGGATTCAGAGGCTGAAAAAGCCCCGGGAGATCGATTGTGCGATTGGAAAATATATGGTTGTCAATTCGTAGTGTCAATGATCGGTTTTGTTCCTGGAAAAATGCCAAGGCATGAGAATGTTTGTGCCTACAGAGTTGATCCGGAGGTGGATGAGGTATGGAAAATAATAAGAGCCTACCAAACAGAATATCCAAAAGCGAAGCCGGATGTATGGGGGGTATTGGCCTCCTCAGCCTGCAAGTTCAGACCAGTGAAAAAATACGATAAGGCCGATCGGTGGAAGTCAACTGGCACGAGCGTTGTAAGCTGGAACGAGCCTCTCCTCTTTCAGCCCAACGATGTTTGGGAGAAAGGGGTACCTCCGGAATCTAAAGTCTGGAATGAATGCTTCCATGCGCAACCACAGGTATGTTTGCTTATATGTATAAAACATGATCGTGGTGCTGGCTGGTGTTCGGCGCTGTTTGCCATATACTAATATATTAATTATGACAGGCCGGAACACGTATTGAACCTGCAGATGGTGATTACTTGACAATTATGCATCAGCTACACTGGAAGGATCACTCGCCGAGTGATGTGCAATATGTGATGAATGTTTCTCCAGACAACCTGTCCCTTGAATATCCGCTATCGGCGCCATCCCCCCTTATCAAAGATAATAATCATGTAATCGGGTACGAGGGATACAATATTACACCACTACACTCGTGGGTCGACCTGCATGTAGACAGGGGGCAGGATAGAATTGCCACATTGATTGGGGAAGCAGAGAAGGTGTGGTTCTTATGGCCCCCTACGAAGAAAAATGGGAGGATATTCTATGAGAAAGCATTTCTAGAGGAGAGGTTCATAGGTGGAGAGAGGTCTCTTTCGTCTAGACTTGCCGATATTGCTCCAGACTTGGACGGCGGTAGAATCGTGAGGACCACTAAAGATAGTGCACTCTTTGTTCCTGCTGGTTGGATTCATTGTGTCCTGACAGTGAGCGGAGGAATACTTGCTGGTTATACCTGGACGACTGATGATCGTATTGACACTGTACTGAAGTGTTTGGAATTGGAAATCAAGCTGGGATATGATCTAGAGAGCCCGGGCTTCTCTGGGGCTGTGTGTCTGGCTATGGATCTCCTGGATTTGGAGTTGATGGACATGGCAGGTGATGCCTTGAAAGAAACTATTGCAAAATGGATCAAACTCATCGAGCTTTTGTCAAGCCGTAGTGACTGCCAGTGGGAAACATGGGGTGAGGTAATTGAAAAAAGATCGCTTGATATTATGATAGAATTGGCTGGCCGTGGGAGAGCTCTACCAGCGGTATGTCCATGTGGTATTTCCAAAAGGATAAAATCACAGATGGGAGAACACATGAAGTCCCATGCTTTTCAAAGGGCTGGACCACAAGAAATGCCTCCTCTTCCAGCCAAGACAAAGAAAAGGGTCACCTTCAGAGAAGACTCTGAGCAGGCGGCAATGGAAGCAGGCGACTCTGATTATATTGAACCAAAAAAGAGGAGGAAAACTAGATCGAGTACCAGGGCAAGGGCGAAAGTCTACGAGACTATTAATGTAGAAGGGAATGTACTTACACTTTGACGAATACATTCGTTTAATTTGTCCTACGTTTATGCAGGTAATTCTTAAGTGCAAGGCGGAAATCGTGAAAGAATAACTGTTATCATTTATTTATTTATACTTCATGCATGCATTCAACCATAGGCTATGGCAACCATCCTCTCCCTCTTCCCGGAGCAGATAAATCTTCCTCCCCTATATCCTCCGCCGAAGAATAATTGTTAGTGTAGGAA
Source organism: Morchella sp. 2018-W30 (assembly GCA_024713625.1). Classification (NCBI taxonomy): domain Eukaryota; kingdom Fungi; phylum Ascomycota; class Pezizomycetes; order Pezizales; family Morchellaceae; genus Morchella; species Morchella sp. 2018-W30. The sequence continues at coordinate 27,856 of JAMJEW010000012.1, forward strand.
CAGGATCAAAACCTGAATTTCACATTTCCATTCGCTAAAAAGCACGATTCAGAGAGTGTAAAAACCATGTTTCCAAGCGCGAAAAAAGGATTCCAGGCGTAGGTGAAGGGATAGAAAAGCATGCATTTAATACAGAATCCTCAATTATCTCTTGCTTCAGAACCGCGCATCCACATGGGAGGGTTCGAACGAGGGATAATTGTGCCCGCCCATCCTCGCAAACAAATTATGAGTGTTTGGCTTCTTAATGACTTCCATGCGTCAAAAAAGCATATTTGCATCTATGAATGTAAATGAATCGAAGAAGCATAATTCCATTTGCCAAAGGATTATGCTTCTATGCAACAAAAAGCATGCTTCCATGTGGATGTGAAGGAGTTGGAAAACCATGTTTTCAAGCGCAGGCGAAGGAACCGAAAAAGCATGCACCCGATGAAGAATCATGTTACCACCCGCTCCACCTGGACCATGCCGATACCAATCTGACAACCTGACATCCTGAGTAGTCAATTCCCGGGAGCTTCAGGTACGAGTAGCTATGAGCCTAGTGCGGATACCTGGGATGCTTAAGTTTAGCGCGTCATGAATTATTATTCATTCTACAATCACCACGACCATTGAAATCTATATAGGTAGTACGAGGGGGAGTACCAGTAGTGGTAGAGATAGTGTAAGTAGCAGAGTTAGAGGTGGTCGAGGTCGTGGTCGAGGTCACGGTGGTGTGGAGATAGTGGTGATAGTTGCGGTAGAGGTGGAGTTGCAGGCGGTCGGCGGGGATATGGTGGTGTTGATGGAAACGCAGCTTATTGTGAAAACACATGTGTTTCCAAGCGCAAACTCCTACTAGGACTCCAAATCGAAAAGCATGTATTTGATGTAGAATTATAAATTATTACTCGCTCTAGAACCGCGACTCCATATGGAAGGGAGCGAACAAGGATTCACTCCACCTGTTTGCGCCTAGCAAGAGGCTATAAGGGTGTGGAATCGAATGCAGAGGCAGGAAGCTATGTGGGTGCGGCTTCCTAATGGATTATATGCGAAGTATAAGTTCGAAGAGTATAAAACCATGTTTCCACACCCCAAAAAGGCATCTTTCCATTTGGGTGTGAGGGAGTCTAGAGAGCATGCATTTGATGCAGAATCGTGGACTATCACCCGCGCGTCCACATTGAAGGGTCCGAACAGGGACTAGCTGCGCCCGTCTGACCTCACTAACAAGCCATATCTGTATGGGTACCTGATAGCTTCCAGCGTCTAAAAAGCATGTTTTCAGGAGGAGGTGGAGGCACAGACTTTCAATGAAAAACACCATGATTTTATGTTTCATGAATTACTACTCGTTCACCTGAACCCTATGTAGTGAGTTCGCCGGACGTAGTGCAAAGGGAATTAGCTTCAGATGCGAGCAGGTATGAACCCGCACCATATGATTAAAGGGGTGCACCAGTGCGGTTACCTGTGATGATTAAGTTTAGTGCTTCATAGATTATTACCCATTTCATAACCACTACGACCATAACAATCTATATAAGCAGTATGAGGGGGAGTACTAGTAGCAATGAAGATAGTAGTGGTGGTAGTGGTGCTGGTGATGTTGATTATGGTGGTGGTGATGGTTGAAGTCGTAGTCGAGGACACGGTGGTATGGAGGAGGTGGTGGTGGTAGTCGAGGACACGGTTGAGGTAGTGGTTGCGATAGAGGTGGAGATAGTAGTCGTAGTGGTTTAGTGGGTGGTGGTGATGGTGGTGATAGTCGAGGTCGAGGTTGCGGTAGCAGCGAGTCAGTAGTCGTGGTCAAAGTCATGGAAGTAGTAGAGGTGTGGTGTGGGTGGAAAATACGATGCAGGTGGTGGTTATGGTACAGTGAATTGAGATGGTAGTGGTTGTAGGTAGAGGTAAGGGTGTAGGTCGTGGGTGAGGAAACCGTAGAGGTGGTGGTTGCGGTAGAGGTTAGGGGGTGGGGGTGGTGGTAGAGGTGGGGGTGGTGGTCGAGTCGGGGTCGCGGTGCAAGTGCAGGTGCAGGTGTGGTGGTAGTGGACGAGGACACGGTGGAGGTGAAGGTGGAGACAAAGGTAATCGTAAAAAACAGTGTGTTTCCAAGCGCAGACTCTTAGCGCAGATGGAGGAGCCATGTGCTTATGGCTCCATAATGGCTCCCTTGGTGCGGAAGCGAGTGTAGAGGCAGGGGGCCATATGGGTTTAGCTCCATAAAGGCGTCCGTGGTGTGGAAGCGAGTCAAGGGGCAGGGGGCGATTGGGGTGTCCTCTATGTGGGTGTAGCTCCATAGTGGCTTCTACGGTGCGGAGGCCAGTCTAGAGGTAGGAGCCATTTGGATAGGGCTTCCTAATAGCTTCCTTGTTGCGGAAGCGAGTGTAGTGGCAGGGAGCCATATGTGTATGGTGCGAACGAGGATTCCCTGCACCCGCACAGGAGGCAGGCGTAGGCCCGACATAATTCTGTCGCGTGTCATAACACGTGGTAGAGATGCCCGACCGTGCCCGACTGAGCCTGACGTCGGGGTGGCCTAACGTCGGGCATATTTGGGATTTCCGGGGCGGAAATTGTGAAAAACTAATGGATGGGGCGTAGGAGGGGACGGGGTTTTGACAGGGAAAGGAGCACCTGTATGTGGCTTCCATTGGCTTCAAAGCTCCAGAGGCGGAGTCAGGATAGGTATAGATTCAGGTGGAAATCGTAAAACATTGAGTAGTAGTGTAGTGTCAGAGTCCAAAAACCATGTTTCCATGCACAGATGAAGGAATCGAGAAAAGAGTGCAATTGATGCAGAGTCATGGATTTCTCTCACTTCAGAATTGCGGCCCCACGGGGAAGGCCGCGAACGGAAGTTAAGTGCGCCTACAAGCAGGCATGAGCCTGCACTTTAGAAGCGAAGGGGGACACCAGTACGGATACTTATATAGAATGATTAAGTTTAGCGCATCATGGATTATTACTCGTTCTACAACCACCACCACCATTGTAACCTCCATAAGCAGTACGAGGGAGAGTAACAGTAGCAGTAGAGGTAGTGTTAGTAGCAGAGTCAGAGGTAGTCAAGGTCATGGTCGAGGTTACGGTGGTGTGGAGTGGTGGTGGTGGTCGAGGACACGGTGGAGGTGGTGGTTGTGGTGGTAGTGGTGGTAGTGGTGGAGGACACAATGCAGGTGGGGATTGCGGTGGAGGTGGCGGTGGACGCAGTGGTAGTGGTGGGCGTGATGGCAGTGGTGGGGTAGTGGTGGTGGGCAAGCGAGTGCAAGACGTATTGGGGAGGAGCTTGGATGCCGTGGGGATTAGGGACACGTTCTTATTGCCAGGGTATGTGGGGGCCGAGTGCTTTGAATTTCTATGCAACCCGTAGTTGTCCAGCGTAGGCCCGACATAAATCTGTTGCGTATCATAATGCGTGGTAGGAATGCCCGACCTTGCCCGACCGGGCCTGATGTTGGGGTAGCCTGACGTCGGCCATATTTGGCGAATTTCTGGGCGAAAATCATGAAACACTAATAGTTAGGGCCCCCATGGTGTCGAATCAAGTGTAGAGGTAGGGAGCTATATATGTGTAGTCTCGGAACGTCTTGCACAGTGTGTAAGTGAGTGTAGAGACAGGTAGCCATTTGGATATGCCTTCCCAATAGCTGCCAGGGTCTGGAGGCGGGTGCAAAGTTATTCGGGTGTGGCTTCCAAATGGCTTCCAAACTCTGGTAGCATTGTTAGGGCAGGTTTAAAGGGCGAGTGTGAAGGCAGTGGGTGCGAGACGGGTTGGGAATGAGATTGCATGCTGTGGCGGGCTGGGGACACGCCTTTATCCCTTAGCCTGACAGTAAATACTAACTTCTCAGAAAGAAGCAAATGCTGGTGGCGTTTACTCACTGACCCTTTTATCTTTCTCATGAAACAATTGATCTCCTATACAAATCCCGGCTCTCTATTATAGGAGGGTCAGCATCTCCAGTTTAAGGTACGGCCAGGGCGTGGCCGCAAGCATAGTTACAAGCCTGGTTGCGAGCTTGGGCGCTGGGGGTGCGTTGAATTTGTATGCGACCCGCAGTCGTCCAGCGTGGCATTAATTTGTATGTGTGTGACGCGAACTGGCCTCAGGATATTGTATGGTGGGGGCGCAAGGGGTACACGATTGCGGGGCGGAGTAGAGGATGGGGTTTTGACAGGGTATGGAGGATAATGATTATCGGGTTCTTTCTTTTGTTTTTTTGTTTCTTTTGATTGTATATCTCCGCTCCTTATCTTCCTTTTGTCTCTATCATGTGTTCCTTTTTCCTTTTTTTCCATCGATTGTTTCCGCTAGTCTATATCTGGTTGGCGGTTTACTTTGGGGTGGTTTGTGGTAGGTCTGGGGCCGCTAAGTTGGGTGGGTTTAGATTATCTTGTGATAGTTCACTCTGCCTGACTTGAGGTGTCCGTTTGTGGCATCTCCTTTCGCTTGGTGTGTTTTGTTTCTGGAGGCGTCGCTTCTGTGCTTCTGGTTAGTCCTGGTCTTGGGGTTGCGCCTCTTTGTGGCTGGGCTGTTGAGGTTTCTGGAAGTGTTTTGGTCTTCGCTGGACTGTTTGTAAGTACCTGACTGTTGGGGGATTGCGTCTCTCTGTTTGGTTGGGCTGCGGTTCGGGTGGGAGCTCTCCTCCCTCGCATGGGTTTCTAGTTGTGGGTCTCTTGTGTCCTCCCTTCTAATCTTCCTGCATTGATCCGGAAAGGCGGTATTGGGGGCTTGAGGAATGTGGTAGTTTGATCGGGGCTCCTGGGATTCCCCTTAGCTTGAGTAGATAGTAAATAAACTTGATCACTAACCCTAACTAACTGCGCTTCCGTCCTAGGAGCCATCCCGGTTTAAAGATATTGATATTAAGATACCGTACAGAGGTCTCTGGGTAATATAGCTTGAGGGAAACAGCGCCGTACTACCACTCTTACTCTCTCATTACAAAAGCAATGGTGCCGTGCTCTCAACTTGGAACAATTTTTGGCTCCTCGCGAAACACCTCGCTATTTAGCTGACCTTAACCCTATAGACAACTCACCAGAAACCGGTATAATTTATATGTGTGTGACGCGAGCTGGCCTCAGGATATTGTATGGTGGGGGCGTAGTAGGGGATGGGGTTTCGACAGGGTCCGGAAGCTTCTCTGATTTCTCAACTCTTGGTTCCTGGGTAATGGTAAGGCCTTCCAGGAGGCGGTTGCGACGACGAGGGGGAGGTGGCTGAATCTGGTCTGCTGCTGGAGGGGGAGGAGGGGGTGGAAGGGCGATCTGGGCTGCGAGCGCGGCTTCGGCCGATTGCGTTGCCTGATTTGCTGTTCGCACTTGGTCTTGGAGGGTGGTAACCTGGGCTTCCAGGACGTTGATCTGTCTTTCTAGATCTTGGTTTTCCCTTCCCAGGTCTGTGATTCTCTCCGTCCATATTTTCCGAGCCTCATCTCCGTCTTCTTGCTCGCCTAGCCAATTAATTATAAGTTGCTTGACGGCCTGTTGGGAACGGAATATGAGGTCATGGATCTTCTTAGCTTCTTCACTGGCATTCTCGGCCACTGTGGGGTGTGCGGCGGTGAATTCATCCAGATCGTCTTGAAGAATTTCGTAGAGCCCTTTTGGTTCTTCCATAGGGTCTGGTTGAGACATGGTATTGATGACTTGGCGATAGAGTTCTTAGGTGGAATTTGTTGTGTAGGTTGGCGTTGGAGACGCAACCTTAGTTTCACGGAGCGAAGCGGGAACCGAAGCGAGGAGTGCCAAGGTACACAACCAAGGCGGAACGGCGCGAGGCAAGTAGGTACGAGACTTAGGTAAAATAAGAAGCGGGGTTCAGAAACAAGAAACAGAGCGAGGCGAAGATTACGAGGCGAGGACTATGGGGTTTCCTCCTACCTTCGAAAGGTTAGGAGCGGTGGAAACTTCAGGGTAGTGAAAGATCCTAAAGCTTTGTATTGGCTAAAGGATAGGAAAATTGCGTGAAGAGGAAAGAAAGAAAACTATCTACAAGCGAGGGCAAGGCCCCTATATATATCACACCTCCCGACCCGATGACTAACCCAAGTAACCCTGTACAGAACCCCATAGAACCTCCCAAGACCCTTATATCCGAACTCAACCTTATCCCCTATACCCGAACCCCTTATATCCGAACCGAACCCCTAATACCGAATCCCCAAGAATATCAGAGAATCCCTTACTAATCTCTCTTCCCGCAACACCACTAGACCGCGCTCCACGCCGTAATAGATACGATTTAGAGAGTTCAGGCTTCTCTGTGTCTATGTGTCTGGCTATGGATCTCCTGAATTTGGAGTTGATGGACACGGCAGTTGATCCCTTGAAAGAAACCATTACTAAATGGATTAAACTCATTGAGCTTCTGTCAAGCCGTAGTGACTGCCAGCGGGAAATATTAGGTGAGGTAATTGAAAAAAAATTGCTTGCTATTATGATAGAGTTGGTTGGCCGTGGGAGAGCTCTACCAGTGGTATGTCCATGTGGAATTTCCAAAAGCATAAAATCACAGATGGGGGAACACATGAAGTCCTATGCTTTTCAAAAGGTTGGACCACAAGAAATGCCTCCTCTTCCAACCAAGACAAAGAAAAGGGTCACCTTCAGAGAAGTCTCTGAGCAGGCGGCAATGGAAGCAGGCGCCTCTGATTATATTGAACAAAAAAAGAAGAGGAAAACTAGAGAGAGTACTAGGGCAAAGGCGAAAGTCTCCGAGACTATTAATGTAGGAGGAGATGTACTTACAGCTTGACAAATACATTAATTTAATTAAGTATATAGACCGGTATGTCCAAAGAACATGCAAATACTGGTTAAGCACCATCGAGTACAGAGAGTTAGAGGTGGTCGAGGTCGTGGTCCAGGTCACAGTGGTGTGGAGGTGGTGGTAGTAGTTGCGGTCAGGGTAGAGGTCAGGCGGTGGGCGGGAAAACATTAATGGTGGTGGAGATGCAGCTTATCGTTTTCCACGCGCAGACTCTTACTAGGTGTTGAAAAGCCTGTTTTCAAGGGTAGATGTAGAAGTCAAGAAAGTATGTTTCCACGCGCCAAAAAGACACCCTCTAATGTGGATTTGAAGGAATCCAAAGAACATGCATTTGATGCAGAACCATGGACTATCACCTGCTCCAAAATCCCGCGTCCACATTAAAGGGTGCAAACGAGAGCTCGCTGCGCCCGGCCGTCCTCGCTAACGAGCCATGTGTGTGTGGTTTCCTAATGGCTTCCAGGCCCTAAAAAGCATGTTTCCAAGTGGAGGTGGAGGCGCAGACTTCCAATGAAAGATTTCATGATTTTATGTTCAATGAATTACTACTCGTTCTGCCTGGGCCCGATGTAGTCAATTTACAGGGCGTAGTGCAAAGAAGGGTAGTGTCTGTGGTGGAGATGTGGTGGTGGTGGTGCTTCAGGTCGTGGTTGAGGTCACGGTAGTGTAGAGGTGGTGGTCGTCGTCATAGGCCAGGACACAGCAGTCGCGGTAGTAGTGATGGTTGAGGACACGGTAGAGGTGGTGGTTGCGGTAGTGGTGTGTGTGGTGGTGGTGGTAGCGGTCGTGGTTGTGGTCCGTAGTCGAGGACACAGTGGAGGAGCCACGAAAGTACATGTAGGGTCGCGAACAAGGATTCAGTGCACCCGCCCAGTACTGGCAGGGAAACATATGTGCATGGCTTTGAGATGGCTTCCAGGGTGTGGAAGCGAGTGAGGAGGCAGGGAGGCATTTGGCTTCCTAATGGCTTACATGCGCCAAAAAAGAAGGGTTCCATGCAGTTGAAAACCATGATTCCACGCTCTAAAAAAGTAGGGTTTCACGTGCAGGTAAGTAGTCTAAAAAGCATGTTTTTACACTTAGTTGAAGTAGGCGAAAAAGTATGTTTTTATGTTGATGTGAAGCCGTAAAATCGCGACTCTACATGGAAGGGTGCAAACGAGAGTCAAGTGCGCCCGCCCATCGCTGGTAGGAGGCCATATGGGTGTGACTCCATAATGCCTTCCGGTATAGATGTGGTTGCAGAGGCAGGGGACCATATGTGTGAGTACAGAGGCAGGAAGCCATTTGGCTACGACATGGCTTCCATGGTGTGGAAGCGAATGTAGAGGTGGGAGGACTAGAAGCCTGGCTTCTATTTCACATACAAAGCGGAGTCACCAACTACGTCACAGCTTGGGAGTGTGTGACGCTCGGCTAAGGAGCCTGTTGGGTGGTGGCTTCGTTTGGCTTCCACAGCCTGAGTATGGGAGCGGAGTCGGGGCAAGTGTAAAGTCAGAGCCCAAAGAGGAATAACTTCAGGTGCGAGAGGTAACGTGATCGCACCCAGGAGCGAAGAGGGACACCAGTGCGGATACCTGGGATGATTAAGTTTAGTGCATCATGGATTATTACTCGTTCCACAACCACCATGACCATGATAATCTATATAAGCGGTACGAGGGGGAGTATCAGTAGCGGTAGAGGTAGTATTAGTAGCAGAGTCAGAGGTGGTCGAGGTGATGGTCGAGGTCACGGTGGTTTGGAGGTAGTGGTGGTGGTGGTGGTTGAGGACACGGTTGAGGTGGTTGTTGTGGTGGAGGTGGTGGTGGTGGGAGGGTGGTAGCGGTGGGCGTGGTGGTGGTGGTGGTGGTGGTCCTCGTCTAGGTCATGATGGCGTGGAGGTGGTGGTCGTGGGCAAGGACTCGGTGGTGATATATGTAGAGGTGAAAGTGGAGGCGCTGGTAATCGTGAGAAACAAACGTGTTTCCAAGCGCGGACTCTTAGCACAGATAGAGGAGCCATATGTACGTGGCTCCATAATGGCTTCTAGGGAGCGGGTGTAGAGGCTGGAAGCTATTTGGATGTGGCTCCATAAAGGTGCCCATGGCGAGCGAGTGTGGAGGGAGGGAGCCAGTTTGGCCTGACCTCTACGGTGCGGAGGCAATCTGTGTATGATGCAAACGAGGATTCCCTGCACCCGCACAGGAGGCAGCCGTGGGCCCGACATAATTCTGTCGCATGTCATAACACGTGGTAGGGATGCCCGACAGTGCTCAATCGAACCTGACGTCGGGGTGGCCTGACGTCTAACATATTTAGCCGATTTCCGGAGCGGAAAGTGTGAAACACTATTAGTTAGAGTCATGTATTATCACTCGCTACATAATCCCGCAACGGATCGTGCCTCCACATGGTATGCAAGCGAGTGCAGAGGCAGGGAGCCCTTAGGGTGTGACCTCCTAATAGCTTCCATATTCCAGAGGTGTAGTTAGGGCGAGTGTAGAGGTAGGCGTAGGAAGCCATCGGAAAAGCATGTATTCGATATAGAATCGTGGATTATCACTTGCTCTAGAGTGGCCATGGTGCATGCCTCCATATGTAAAGGGGCGAACAACGATTCACTACAACCCCTCATGTGAGTGTGGCTTCTAAATCCGGAGTGGAAGATCAGGGCCGGTGTAGAGGCAGTAGGTATGAGATACATCAGGAGCGGGCTTAAATACGTAGAGATTGGTGACACGTTCTTATAGCAAAGTGCGTACAACGTTGTTACAAGCTTGGGTGCTGCGGGTAGATTAAATTTGTATGGGACCCGTAGTTGTCCAGCTCATAGATCATCAATCGCCTCAGAATCGCGACTTCACATGTAAGATACGGCCGCCCGCCCATCTAGCAGGAAGCGATATGTGCGTGGATGGCTTCCAGTGTGTGGAAGCGAGTGCGGAGGCAGGTAGGCAGTGGGTGTGACTTCCATAGTACGGAGGCGAGGGTAGAGGCAGGAATCCATTCCAGTGTCACCTCGTAATGGCTTCCATGCACCAAATAAGCATGATTTTACGCGCAGGTCAAACAATTGAAAACGTCTGTTATTTGATGCAGAGCCATGGTGTGGAGGTGAGCATGCCTGCAAGCGTGGTTGCGAGCTTGGATGCTGGGGGGGTGCGTTGAATTTATATGTGACCCGTAGTCGTCCAGCGTGGCATTAATTTGTATGTGTGCGACGCGAACTGGCCTCAGGATATTGTATGGCGGAGGCGCAAGGGGTACACGATTGCGGGGCGTAGTAGGGGACGGAGTTTTAACAGAGGCAGAATAATCCAGAATGTGCTCGTTAGCTTAAAAAAAAGAGATGGACGTTATCAAATGGATGGTGCATAAATTATTCAAGCACTCCAATAACCCTTTATTTGAGTACGGTTTCTGGAGTCGTCCGCCGATATAACGATGCCAAAAAAGCAACAAATTTGCTATAGCGAACGGGTTTCAGTAATCCGAATCCAAATTCCACATAGAAACCTGCTATAGCGAATAATCTGCTGTATCGAACGGAAGATTTTCGAATATGCAGGTTCGTTATATCGGCGGACGAGTAGGTGCAGGCAGTGTAGGCGCAGGGGCGGTGGGCGGTGGTAGGCGAGGTGGTAGGGGCGGTGGCAGGAACGGCGGCAGGAACGGCGGCAGGCAGGGGTAGGAGCGGTGGAGACGCAGGCGGGGGCGGGTTCAGGGCCAGGGTTAGGTCAGGGTTAGGGTCAGTGGTGCAAGTACCGGCAGTCCAGGCGGTATGCGGTGCAGGTGGTGGTCGGGTGGTTGCGGATTTGTATTGTTGCGGATTTGTATGGCGTTGCGTATCATTGCCTTGCGGATTGGTTTGGGTTGGGTGGGGTGGGGGTGTAGGGTGCCTACCATACTGCTTAAATGACCTTCTCACCATTTAATTTCCTTTTTGAAAAATTAAAGATATCACCAGACGTGCATAACGCCTGCGACAAATGGAAGATCTGGAAACATCAGTTCGTGTCCAGTTATTTCCTTGATCACAGTTCCGTGCGAAGAGCATGGTGATGATAGATAATTCAGTCATATTGTAACAGAGTGAAAGATATTACGGCTTATCCTCCCGTCTGGTTCTCACTAGTCCTAACTGAACATCAAGGACTAATCTATATATCATTTCGTCGAGCTTTGTTCTTCCGTGCATAGCCTTAATGCGCCTAGTAGCGAAGCGGAGCATTGCTAGACCAATCACAATTCATCGTCGTCACTCTCTTGTCCATCAATCTATTCTTTACAAATTTTAGTACTCGCACCCATTTGGTTCTGTGGGTAAAAACTTTGCTTGCACTGCTCTAGGACTCAGTCTCGGTAATCCAGGGATGTTCAAGCGCTCCTGAGGCAGTTAGCCGCTTGAGAGGGTCGGGGCAAAGTAGAGATTCTATGAATGTTGATAACGAATTTGGTGCATTTTCTGCGGTTAAAGCGATCAGTGGAAAAGCTGTTCCACCTTCCTCTTTGCAATACTCCACTAACTGAAGCGAGTCCAGTCGGACCTGGGGAGTGGTGTTAGCGGGGTGGTAGGTGCTGTCACTATCCCCCGCGGAGCCCATATGGATGCCCGAGATCTCCTCATCGTCAGTACTCTCGCCTTCGGATTCGTATCCCACTCCCGAGAACGGTATTGTCCCGGTGTATAGCTCATGCGCGAGTACACCCATAGCCCACATATCCACGGCCTGGGAATATGACCTCCCTACCTTCCTGTATCGGCTAAGTCCTAGCACCTCCGGTGCCATATAATTAGCTGTGCCGATCATAGTTTTCATGCCACTTGCACTAAAACTAGTTGATTTTGCGATACCGAAGTCGGCAAGCTTGACCCTAAGCGGAGACTTTGACGCGACAAGTATATTCTGTTGCAAGTTAGAAAAAGCAACGTGATACCTATATGGAGGATGGAAGAATGAACCTGAGGCTTCAGATCTCGATGACAAATATTGTTCTTGTGCAAGATATGTAGTGCAGTGACAATTTGTGTACTGATGATCTTACAACCTTCCTTCGCGCGTGCTCGGTCCTGCAGCATATACGCATGCAAGTCCCCATCGGCGATATATTCCATCGCTATATAAACCGCTTTGCCAACATCCTCGTACCATCCGAAGAACTCAACAAAGCTATCTATATACTAAATATCAGTTAGCTTACGTACTAGGAGGCGAAAAGATAGAAACGGATATTCACCTCATGTAGAGCTATTAGAGTATTCAACTCCTTCATTATAGTTTTTCTATGATTCTCGCTGGTCACTCGATTGATTGACTTGACCGCGCGGACCGTTGGCTTTGTTGGTTCACCTGAGGGGTTTAGTCTAATCTGCTTATAAACCTCGCCGTATCCCCCCCCACCAATCATCATCTCATTTTTCCAAGTTTCACCAATGCATTCCTGACTTCCCCGGGTTATAACAGTATCCTCTACAAATGCTACATCATATTTCCACCGCAAGCACCCATTTATGATACCTCCTACCGGCGGTATATTCGCCTCATTAGGTGTGGGGGGGGTCTCATCAGCTGTGGGGGGGGTCTCATCAGGTGTGGGGGGGGTCTCATCACGTGTGGGTGTGGGGAGGGTCTCGCCAGGTGTGGGGGTGGTCTCAAAACGCCTGCTCATTGCGGTGTTAACCCGTACCAGTTCCGCTACCTGCTGTTGCAAGTCGTGCGCGCCATTTAGAGCCTGATCCTGCGATTCGCTATATCCTCGTTGTATATCTCAGCTTATGAATGGTGGCTGTGAATCCGGGGGAGAGAACGAGCGCCAGTGGTAGTGTCATGCGTACCTGGTGAGGATTGAAAGCACTAATGTTATAGCGACCTTGTGATTCGCTAGTCGTTGATTAAGATCATCCAGTCTGGGCCTGTTCACCGTCCACCATAGCCGTTGGAATATCTCTGGCTTTGAGCGTACCCGTCTGATTTCCCTCTCCAGCTTCGAAAATGTGTATACGGCACCCTGGATCACTGTCATGACCTGATCCAGGTTGGTAACGTCTATAGAGTCTTGGTATTTTTCCAGTCGCAAGAGAACAAACCGGAAGTTATGTATTTCGTCATAGACCGTGGCGGCATAACCAGGGGCTGTCCGGGCTTCGCTGAGTAGATTCGCTACCTCTGCGGAGACCTGAAGCAATAGAGTGATGGGTCCGCTGACTGGGGTAAGTTCCATGGCGTTGCGTTTGAACTTTGCGGTCGAGGGCTTATCTGGTGCGGAGCTGATGATATTTGATGCGTCATTTGATGCTGCATTACATAACATAGGCAAAACCACACATTTAGTCCAATCAAAGATGGCTGACCAGAAACGAACCACATTCAACCTGGCTGGACATTGCCCGAACAACCTATTAAGTAGATGGTGTAATACAATGTTTATAAGGTATAAGAGATAATAAGCCTGCACTGATATTTATACTGAACGTTGGCACTGTTAAGGAACAAAGCTAATACACTATAAACAATCCCGGTATGTACTCTACAAACGCATTGTTAAATCGTCGCTTAGCATGGATACATAGTCTTGTGCCCAGCCTGTGGTGATCCTCTGCACAGCACTACGAGGCAACAGTCTGGGAACGAGACTGGGGTAGCTACCGAAGTTCCGGAGTCCCGTGAGATACTGGAGACCGAGTTTAAAACAGGACAAAATACTTAAGCTGTTGGAAACTGATGTTTATAACTGCATGATACTCCGGGTGTGTCTTTTGTATATGCCTTAGCTTGGGGTGGACTTGTTTTTGCCTCTTCCTATGTTGTTGCTTAAGAACCCTAACCCTGCCATAGTATCTTCCTCCCAACTGGGCCTGAGTTTATAACTGGTTTATAACCGTGTTTCTTACCCCCAGTATCTTACCCTTTTATATCTGACGGGACCCTATGAATCCACACACCCCTCCCCCCACCCGGGCGGAGGCGTCAGGACTCTCCTCTTGTCCTATGTGTTGGAGTGACGGGGTACGCCACCGCTAGTGAGTGGTAGATACAACAGTCGATCGGGGTTGGGGGGTGTGGCCAGGAGCAAAGCCCTAGAGTACCCATATATATATGAGTATTCATGTATATCTTGACACGTACACGTAGTTATATTTGGGCTGTCCTAGGCACAATATTGTCCTAGGCTTGAATGCCCGGCCCTGTATTGTAGTCACAGTCTTCCACATTTTCTATTATTTATTTACTTATTATTATATGGCATGAGTACGGGACATGCACCGTGCATCGCCGCTTTCAACATCAACAACAGTTTCAACCCCAGATTCCAATACCATCTCTTGCTAAACCCCCCACACAAAGCTGAATTTGAGGTTAACGTTCGAGGTCTTGAAACCGTACCCCCCTACCCGATGGCGTCACCGAACCACCGCTGAAAAATTCAAAAGCCTCAATTCAGCCCAGGTCCAAACTAAATGATTTATTGATTGCTTCCTTACATGTATACAACCCCGAGGTTATAACGAGACGTACAAAACACAGAGCAAATACTGACAACAAGAGAAAGGAAATAAATAAATTGAAATTAGATAGATGAATAGATTTATCTCTTGACTAGACGTACAAGACCTACCGTAAGTCAAAGGCCTACAAGGAAAACAAACTACGAAATAAAAAGAGAGGTGGCGGGGGGGGATGAGAACGAATGCGAGTCCTGACTACCCAAGAGCCATGAAGAAAAATAGTTGCGACCGGAGTGGCACGCAAGTAAAAAGGGTACAGAAAATAGAATTCAAGTAACAAGCACTAGCAAAGAAACCTTCCCGTAGTCAATATAAACGATAAACCTAATTTTCCAAACCTCGAACCCCCAAGCGACCTGGTATGCCTGCCAATACACGGAACCCCCGCCCCCAACGACGCCAACCCCTGTGAACGAATACTAACACTGCCGATACCGTCCCCCAGTCAACAGCCTATCAAACACAAATCCCTTGATTAACCAGAGACATTTTCGCACCACCTCGGAGCCTCAACATCAACCTAGCTTCATAATCTGGCAAACAGGAAAAAGAGAAAAACCTGTCCCGCGGATGATCTCCGTCTATCTGAAGTTCATAGTTGCAGACAATGTACGCCAACAGAATCTTGAGCTCAGTAGCGGCGAAGAACCTTCCGGGACTACGGGAAAGAGCGCTTTAGTAACTTTGAATTCCGAACGAGATATTCGTTGTCTTACCATGCATGTTTGCCCATCCCGAAGGACATATAGCCATTCTCTGGAGTTGCCAACTGATGTTGGAATTCATGCCCTTCTTCCTCCCTCTTCCGCGAAAAGCGGAACGCGTCGAATACCTCCGGGTGATCATGAATATCCGCAGAGTGATTCATTGAGTATGCAGGAGCGACAACCCATTGACCTTTTGGAAGAAAGGTGCCATCAGCAAGAGTGTGTGGCTTCTGGGCTCGCCTCATCATCGTTGCTAGGATTCTCGCGTCAGTGTTTAAACTAATGAAATAAAGAGACTCGGATCAGACCGGTAGTAACGGGATGGATTCTCTGGCTCTCCTTCAGCGCGCTATCTAGCTTTCTCATTTTTGTCAAAGCCTGTCTAGTCCAACCGCCAGTATCCCCAAGGACCTTTTCGACCTCTTCCCTTATAGGGCCTTGGAATTCGGGGTGGGTTGCAAGGTCATATAGTGCGTGCGTTATGCTAACGGTTGTGGTGTGGATTGCAGAGAGGTTAAGGTATAAAATCCGGCTGCAAAGTTCGTATATAGGAGTGTCCGCTGGGGTAGCGTCAAGAACCCAAAGAATAGCATCATTCTATTCATTCCAGGCCTCATTAGTTACTCATCTGGTAAAGTTTGAGATGTGATAGATGACATACGTATATCTGTTTCTCCCCTCGATCCTCACCGACTGCCCGTATTCGACGTCTTTCTTCAAATACAGGTCTCACCTTCGTAAAAAATGTCCTTAGAGCACTATTACGATAAAGAAGGAAGAAAGAAATAATAGATTTGAAGCAACGAGGTACCAGATCAATGATCAGACCTGCACGTGACATGATCATAGAGAGTTCCACCAAACAGTCAAGGTACTCCCTGTCACGACACAGTGGAATGCCCACCAATACCCGGTTTGTCGTTGCGGAGATGCACTTTGTAATAAGATCTTTATCTAACCTTGTCCAGTCTTGCCCGATTGCATCACCTCCGGCTTCACGGAAGGTTAAAGCTATCTCATCCACCAATTCAGGCAAGACTTTCCCCAAACGTTGGGTGAGATTCTTCCGGATCATTTCAACGTGATATGGGTTTGTGTGAATGCTACTGTCAAGAGTGTAGCTTATTGAATTCCTCTCATTTGCAGCAGCCTGCATGGATAGTACTGTTTCGTCGGAATCCGACATCTCCTTTAGTACGGCCGGATCTGTAACGATAGTAACCCATCGTGCTGGTGTGGCTATCTTGAATAGCTTTCCTTGCGCACTATACTATCATTACTTTTTAGAGAAATAGTAAAAGGAACATAGGGAGAAGTGAAACCTTTCGAAAACCGATATCAATTAGAGCGGCGGAGCCTGAGACGAACCTCGCAGACTCAGCCCACGCGCCCAGGGCAGTTGAGCGACGTCTAACAGTAGGAACATCAACCTGGCAGGGTTAGATATCAGGGAAAACATTAGTGTATAGGGAGGTTCGATTTACATGGACAGAGCGTATATAGCGAACCATGGCTATAACGGGCAAGCAGAGTAGCCCAACCTGGAGGCCACCAACTAAAAAGCCCCCGACGTTCGAGATCGTTTGATCAGATGTGATAGCAATCATATTATGAAACTGGCGATAGGTTGTGTAGTGGATATTACCCTCCGGGCTCGAGGTGCTGAGGGTTAGTTTTCAGCTCAAGTGAAGAAATTTACATATGCCAGAAGCACAATGAATAAACTAATCAAGGGACCAACAGCTAGAGAACTAAATCGCGCGGTTTCCTTAAGGTTAGGTCTCAAGAAACAAGGGTCCAGTGAAATGTTTTTTAACTTTGAAACCCCGGCGAAGTTATGGTTAATAACTGTCAAAATACATAGTACAGATCTGGCCGGTACCGCTCCCTACCCAATCACGAGATTTGCGCGTTCGGCGCTCTCAATGTGCCCTCCCACGCGTCCATCACCTCTGACTCCCCGAGCTCAACAGAGGTATCGCCTGGTAGGCCGAGACCTGCTCAGAATCTGGTGCTCTACATAATGTAATGACAGACCTGAGATTTCAATAGGAAACTCCCACACACGGTAATTGAGCACCAGATTCCGAGCTGGTCCCGGCCTACCAGGTGTGTAAACTCCAGGGTTACCTCAAATGATCAGCCAATCAATATATGGGATCGGGAGATCTGTATACTCTATCGGTACTACCATAATGATACTAG
The DNA here is from genome assembly GCA_024713625.1 of Morchella sp. 2018-W30. Classification (NCBI taxonomy): domain Eukaryota; kingdom Fungi; phylum Ascomycota; class Pezizomycetes; order Pezizales; family Morchellaceae; genus Morchella; species Morchella sp. 2018-W30. The sequence goes on from JAMJEW010000012.1 coordinate 45,023, forward strand.
GGCCTAGGCTGATGGTGATTCCCATAGTTACTCGGGTACGAGAGTTAGAACCAAAACATGCAACCAGGCCATTTGTATGGCAGAGCGGCGCCGCTCCATACAAATAGTCCCTGTTTCTTGACCCGAGTAACTGCCAGACGGTGGCATTACGTCTTTTTGCCAACTACATTCAGTTCCATGCTGATCTGAATTATTGCATACGCTAGAGGGAGTTAATCTGCCTAGTTCACGCAATACCGTCTCAGGAATAACGAATCGGACTAAGCTGGAATATCACTTACCCAATATTGATCAAGACGACCAGACGTTACGCCTTGGGTCCGTGGGATAGGGACTCAACGGGCATTTGACAAATCCGAAGCCCAATATTTGAGCCCAGTTCGATTCGTTATTCCTACGATTCTTTGTTCCAAGCCTGCGACTACACGCACGTGCACCCGGCGCTGAAAGAAACGACCTATGACATGAAAAACCTGCATATGCACGTTGGAAAAGGTCCACACCACTGTTAATGATCAATTCGCGCACTCTATTATTACATTACCTTTAATGCGCGCAGGCGCAGTCTGTAAAGTCAGGAATAACGAATCGAACTGGACTGGAATATTAGATTTCGGATTGGTCAAATGCCTGTTGAGCCTCAACCGACAGAGCCAGAGCGTAACCTTTAGTCGTCTTAACCAATAGGTAAGTGGTGTTTCAGCCCAGTCCGATTAGTTATTCCTGAGATTCTGCGGTATGTTGATTGAAACACAGTGATATATTTCATCCCATACGAAATCATGGGCTTGGGGTTATTTTGTACGCTATTCAATGCCGGGTAGCAAAGAATAACGAATTTGGTCTGTTCGGTTGGCATAGAAATCCATAGATTGGTTGCAATCTATGGAGTGGGCCTAATCAAATAATCACCTCCAGAGGTGTTTTTTTTAATTCAATCCATGGATTGCAACCAACTCAACGTCAACCGAACGGGGATAGTTGGTGGAAATATCTAGGCACTACGCTGTTATAGTAGTAGATCTACCAATTTGTGTACGTTGATTGGTTGATTCGTTAGTTTTCGACGACACAGAAAGTCACGCAACCAGTAACTATCCTTGTTCGTGCCCTGAAGTTAAATAATTGACTTGTCACCTGGAAATCAGTACTGCCCTGTTCTAAAAGTCCTGGCATACTACTATATTGTATCCGTTTACGAATTCTAGCCCACCAACAACCATTTCTCCTACGCAAATACAGAGATTGATAGGTATTTCCGTAATGAAGATATTGTAGCCCTCCGTTATTATAGTCACGATAAAGGGAGGATTAGAAAATAGAAGAAACACCCCCGTACTTTTGGCCCGGGAGTGCCAAGACCCCTCGAACGGGGCTATACATAGTCCTTACGTAGTGCAGAGAAGAGCTCAATACAGCATTTATTTAATGAATAGATTTATTAGCCAGCAAGCACTCTAGTGAAACGATGCTGCAAAGTGTCTAACTATTGATTGAAAAAAATACTCAAGATGATCTATTCTGAGATAACTAGCTGCGCAGAGTATCGAGCTGAGATCGCCGGTAGCCCCCTTGTTCTATGCCCAGTCTCCTAGGCAGGGATAGCAGCCGGGGTCAGGTTAAGGTTAATTGTCACTTTCCGTGGTAGGTGCCCTCTCGGGCCATTCGGGCACCTTCACTCGGACAGTCAACGTGCATAAGAAAGAAAAGATCATCATAAGTGGCTTCAGCACTTCTTTTCAACCAATCCTCATTAGCTGTCCGGGTGAGGGGTGTCCGAGTGCCTAGGGAGGCCGTCTATGTAGAGTCGCTCACGGGTATGTGGTGACCACGGGTACGTGGGGATCTTTCTGTCTCAACATGGTGAGTACCAAAATCAATTTGCAAAAATTCATAATTCAAGACCATGAACTACCCAAGTCTCATACGCTATTTCGCATTTACTTGTTCTTATAAGTTTAGCTGTCCTGTGGAAGGAAAAGAAGTAAAAATTCCCACGCACCCGTGGTCGCCACATACCCGTGAGCGACTCTAGATTTGAACTCTTGATTGGGCAAGAGCTGAGAACCCTAGCCCTGCATGGCAACCAACCCTCCCAAGCAGAAAACCACGGGGAGGTCCGATATTAAGGTACGTCCCACAGATTTAAGAAAAGAAAATTATACCGCCCACCTAGGGGGTTCCGGGACCTTCGGTCCCCCTGATTGAAGAAAAGAGGATAACACTGTCCACTTGCGGGTACCGAATGTCCCCGTAATTGGTGGTGGGGGAGGTGGCTGAAGACCCTATTTTTGGGGGGCTCGGTGGAATCCGTAGGAAACTCGCAACCTTATTGGTTGAGAGTGACGCGGGGTATTGACTAAGCACGACACACCAAAACCTGTGAACTGAATTGCATATCTAACCGGCGGGAATGGGAATTGGGGGGAAGGACGGAGGGGGGGGGTTGGCCCCATAACTAGATACATGTATCGTGCGACGCTGGAACAATCCTAGCCACTCCGGCTGCTTGTCAACCAATAAGAGTCTTCAATTCCGGCCACTTTACGGCTGCCATGACAACCTAATCTTCTATATAGGTACTACAGTACCGCCATTACTCGAAAAATTGGCTATGCATATGAGATCAAAATTGCTATCTCTTTTTCTGGTGAAGCTGCCAACATTTAAGGGGGCCGCAGAGTGCACCTTGCACCCCAGAACGCCGCCTGTACTTCTGAGAACTGGTTCATGGTTCCGGAGGTGGCCCCTCAAGAGTTGGCAGCATTTAATCACCAGCGAAAGAGATAAGCAGACCTGATCTACGCCCTTCAACCAATCGTGAAGGAGGTAATCCCTGGCCGGAGATAGCCCATTTTTCGAGTTTTTACGGTACCCTATGTCCTAGAAAATATGGAAGTGCGACATCTCGATGTGGCGGGATTAATGAGAGGTTAGTTGACTAAGCACCGCCAAGAGCTTAATATTTACGTGTAGACACATAGTAGTTAGCGCCACTTCCTATATAGGCGCGCTAATGAGAGAAAGTATGATAGTGAGACATGTGTGAGACAGAATTTACGTGATTTGATTGGTCTGGCAGGAATCAATGCCAAGAGCTAAATATTTAAATACAGAGGTTGTTAGCGCCACTTCCTATCAAATCTGAGCATTCCTCCGCTGTTCCCACACTTCCTTTACCGCCTTTCCCTATACTGTAGCCGTCCCCTAGACTCTGCCGCTGTCCCCTATAACTGGATCAACTTGCAGTCGCGAGCTGGCCATTGCTAGTGGCCATGTATGATATTACTATTCCACTTCACCAAGTCTTGGTGCCTTTCACATACAAAAATAGCATAGCGAATAACTATATTACTTTTCAACCAGACAAGGTATCAAAAATCTATGTCATGAAAATCTTTATCATACCTATCTACAATGTAATCAAATATATATTAGATATCTTGACTGATTGAAAAGCTATTCGCGATGCAATTTGTGTCACTTTTGAGTAGCGTGGCACCATACGTACCCGGGTGGAGAGAGGATAAGTTTACCGCGAGGTGGCACTGCTAGTCTACTATGTACATACTATATAATAAATAGATATATAAAAAAATGCAGTAAGTAGCAAATAATCTAGAATACGTTCACATTACATGTACCGCAAAATCTGGGAAAATTCGTTGCGCTGCAGCAAGGATTATTTGCTCCAAAACCTGCAGATTGACGTCTAGATGTGGGCTTTGGTTGGCCTATACCCCTGCTGGATCGCAACGAATTTTTCAGATAATACGGTAATATACGGTCGCGTCTCAGGAATAAGGGAGCACATATATATTAGGCCCTTTGCGAAAAGACTTTAGAGTCCTTTTCTACTTGTGTGATTGGTTGACGGGAGGATAGGCACCGATCAAGTTACCGGAAAAGGACTCTGGAGTCTTTCGCGCAAAGGGCCTATTAACACAATTAATACTGTTACTGTACAATGATTCCACACTTATATTGCATACAGTACGTACTGTAGCCCACACATTGAGCAAGGGCCCGTCGTGTTCTTGCTCAATTTTAGGCAGGTAAAAACATGGTTGCAACGCGTAAAACTTAAAATTATTACAAAATACAAAACACGTTTCTGTCAGGTGTCATTAATTCTCCCTCTACATACCCTACCCCCCCATTACCTCAGGTTACCCCTATCACTACAACCCCTTCGGTTTTGAACGCCCCTCTAAATAAGAAATTCCGCCTAAAGTAGAGAAAGAGAGAGCGGAATGGGATGACTTGAAAGGTAAGTAAATGCTTAAATTCCTGCTCCAGCAAGTCCACCTAGGCAAGCGATCAGACAGTGGCTTCAAAAAGAAAGCTTGAGCAGCTGTTACTGAAAATTTTAATGAGATTTTTTGTCCCTCGTATGAACGTGATCAAAACATGTGCACAAGCTGTAAGTGGTAACTATGTCTGTTGTCTTGATTATTCTAGTAGGCGTTTAGCTGAGATGAGGGTTTGATGTATTTCAAAAAGTTTGTAAAAACTCGAGTTCTGCCTGGGATGTTGAACAATAGATACCGACAGTTTCAGACTCAGTATAGGAGGCTTACCTTATAAAACATAAGGAGGCAAAGCAATTTCGATCCAAAACACTAGCGAATTATAACTTACTTCACGAAATTTCTGCAAAAACATTTGCTACTTGTAGCGCGGCACCGGGAACAATAATGATGTCAACAGCTCCCCAAATGTTTCTGTTGAGTCAAATCGATTGCGAATTCAATTCAACACATACCGTCGATACTCGATAAATTCGCTATCGTTGTGGTGCAAGGGGGGTTTCCCAATTAGGGAGACTGACTGAGACATGCGAGTAGGCTGGGGCCTGAGGCGCGTTTGCAGGACTTGAGTCGGTTAGCAAGAGCACTTTTGCAAGTTAGGAGATGGTTTACCACCTTCCACTATTCCTGCCCATCCATGATGCCGGAATCTAAGAGATCCCATCGCCTTCCAGATACTAGTACTAGTAGCGGGTTGGGTACTAGATCAGCAACCCGACATGGTCCAAAGCCAAAAACTATCAAGAATCGGGTCCTTAAGGAAGTCAAACCAATCCGGAGACTAGAGAGAACTTGGAGTCAGCAACAGAAGCTTCGTGTCTTGGTTTTCCTCCACCATCATCGTATTCCTACCAATACTCCGGACTCTTTCAGGCCACCAACACAAAAGGAAGCTAGCGAGGTGTTTGGGGTACCCCAACGTACTATCAGCGAGTGGGTTAAAAAGAAGGGGGAACTTGAGAAAATTGGGATTAGTTCCATTGTTAGGAGTCCAAGAAATGCAGTAATTTGCAAGTGGCCGGAACTGGAGACAAAACTCTATCAGTTATTTTTGGAGCGTAGGAATAAGGGACAATCAGTACGGAGGGGATGGTTCAGAAGACATGCAAATGCTCTTTTCCATCAACTTTATAATAGCAATGATCCACTTGCTGCTACAGGTGTCTCGCTTGCTGCTACAGGTGACCCACTTGCTGCTACAGGTGTTTTGCTTGCTCCTACAGGTGTCTCGCTTGCTTCCACAAGTATTCCGCTTGTTGCTACAGATGTTTTTCGGTTTTCCAACGGTTGGTTTGAGGCTTTTTTGACACGTTTTCGTATTTCTTTGAAATGCATTACCAAGAAAGCACAAGACTTTCCTGAGGAGTACCGGAAATTGGTAATCGACTGGTTAAGGTTCAACCGCCGTAATTCACAACTCCCATCAGGTTTCTGGATGGAAATTGTTCTTAATAGAGCAATAAACCGATATCTTTTGAGCAATATATGCAATCTTGACGAGACTCCTCTACCGTTTGAATATCTTAGTGGACGTACCTATGATTTAGTCGGTTCAAGGACAGTTTGGGTGAAGGAGACTAGAAGTGGTTGGGATAAGAGACAAGCAAGTTTAGTCTTGTGTGTCTTCGCGGACGGTGTAAATCGTATCCCACCAATGATTATTTTCCACGGAAAAGGACATGTTCTTTTAAAAGAGACCCCCGATTATCATCCAGGTGTTATCGTTGAGTTCAACGATACAGCATATATGAACCACACCCTCTTTCTTAAGTATATAGAACTATACTTATTACCAGTTCTTGGTGGACGTTTTACGCTATTCGCACTCGACAGATGTACTTCCTATTATACACCTCCAGTATTGCACCTATTCCGGCAAAACAATATAATTCCTTCACTTATTCCTCCTGGTTGTACAAGTCTATTACAACCTCTCGATATCTCTATCAATAAACCACTCAAACAACGAATACAAGAGCTTACCGATGAGGCCATAATTGATTGCGAGGGTCTAGAAGATTTTGAAAAGTGGACAGTTAGTCAGCGGAGGGTGCTTACAACATGGACTGTTGGGGATGCGTAGTATCAGTTTTGTATTGAGAAAACAAATGTAATTATTGATTCCTTTAGGAACGTAGGACTATCACTTCCCACTGACGGAAGTGAAGACTGGGCCCTAAACATTAAAGGTTTTGCTGGGATCGAGATTGGGGACTGGAGGCGTGACTCTACTGTGGGGGATGCTCTCGCTGAAGTATCAGAGGACAATGACTCTAGCGAACAGATAGAGTTTGTAGCGCATGAAGAGGAATATAATAAGCAAATATAGGAGCCTCATATCTCGGCATGTCTCAGCCCCTGTGATTTTCATGATTTAGTTCCCCATTGGTAAAACAGTGATAGCGAATTTATCGAGTATCGACGGTATATCTACGACTAGCGGGGTAGGAAACTCGATCCGAGATGGATCTGGCACCGGTGATATAGCACTATCAAGCTATAAAATGTGATTTCATTCTCCGTCGGACAAGAGCAGATATCAAAGACAATGTTTCCCCGCCCACCAACAAAAAGCAAAAACCGGCGCGTTTGCGGCTGCGGAGAGTTTTTTTTTTGTTTTTTTTGTTTACTTCATACTCGCATCCAGCCTCTTAGGCTATGGCGGCGTACTATAATCTAAGCTTCCCTTGGAGGGTTCAATCCTAAGGACCTAATGGAATACCCCAACCGAGAACTAAATCCCGCCATTTCCACTTAGCCACACTCCGATACAGGCTGCGGAGAGTTTGCAAATGTTGGCGAATCAAAACAGTTTCAAGCATCGCCTCCAATTACTAAACCAGAAGAAGCTCTCTCAATACCCTGTCAGAGCTTCTTGAAAATGGGGAGTGGGATGATGAAACCTATCTCAGCGCTCATGGCCTGATGGTCGAAGACGAAAGACATGCATTACTTCTTTGTAGTAGCCCAGAACATATTAGGAAGAAATGGGTAGAAACCTTGTAGAAAAAGGATTAAACGGAGACTGAGCCTTTTGAAATAAACTAGTTTTCAACGGCCGTATAGCTTTTATACCCTAGGGTACATCGATTTGTATGGTGACACGGTAATCTATCCTGGGTACGGGGATAAGAAATGATAATTCTGCATGTTTTGGGCTCAAAAAGTGAAGTTATCTTTCGCACTAGATATATATCAACAATATCCTCCTGCTAGGATATATATAGTCCTGTCAGGATATATATCGTCCTGTCAGGATATATATCCTCCTTCCAGGTTATATACTGCTAGTATCCTACTGTCAGGATATGTGTGCTCCTGGTAAAATATATATCCTGACAGGACGATATATAGGCAGAGTTACGCCCAGTCACCCCCCAATCACCTCCTGCCGCGCTCTGCCGCGCTCTGCCTGCCGCGCCCTGCCGCGTTCTGCCGAACCATCACGAACCTTTTTAGCTTCACCACCCGATCATCATCAACCTACTATATGCATCACCACCCACATCAATAGCACCTCCAAATTATCTCTTCCATTATTGGGCTTGCCAGAGTTGGGGAACACAATAACTATAAGAAGTATTTACACATGAATTCGAGCAAAACAGGTTGGGGTTTATCTAATACTGTTCTAATGATCTTGATAGTTGGCATTCATGATGGTGAAGATGAAGAACTGATGGTGATAGTGATAGCGATGATGATGATGATGGTGATGTTGATGGTGATGTTGATGATGATGATGTTAGTGGGTTAGCTTGCTGCCCTGCCGTCCCCACCGTCCCGCCGCCCTGCCGTCCCGCCACCCCACCCCCTGCCGCCTGCATGATAGCTTATACCCCCTATATGATAGCTTACCATACAGCGATAATAGAAGGGCTCTAGATATCGGGGAGTGGAGATATGTCTATCCCGAAAACTCGTGAAAGTACACGAGTTACGCAACTGGAGGTATAAAGCATCCTTGGTTTTAGGATACATTAGTATGGGAGATTTTTATCCTCTATAGACAATAAGTTATCTTTTCGACTCGTGTACCACAGGGTATAATGTCTCCACATCCTCAGCTATTTCATTCCGCATCAATATTGCTTCTGCTTTTCTTTTCCTGAAATCGTCATAATCTCATATAACGAGATATAATCCTGTCTCCTCATTGAGTCTTCCTCTATTGATCCGTTCTCCAATAATACATCGAAACTGGTATTTTCACCTTGACAAATTTTGTAGTTATGCAAGCAGCACATAGCTTTGATAATTTTTACCTGCTTTTTCCATACTATATTCTGGCTGCATTTTTAGTATCGGAAATCTCTTTTTAAAAACCCCAAAAACCCGTTCAATGACATTACATAGCGACGCATGACGGAGATTGAATAACCTATTCGCATTTTGAGGTCTTTGAGTATCTGCAGCCGCCTCTTACAAGGCAATCCTTTTCCACTCTTCCAACCCCGAGCCCTCGTTGGGCGCCTCCGGGAGATGTATTAAGGGAGAGGGAGGGTTAGCTATAGGGGGACGGCTTTATTCAGGAGTGAGGCGGCCATTATGGCTGAGTGATTGTCCAGTAGGCAGGCGCGTTGGCGGTTCATAGATGGCTACGGCGCCGCCTACCTCAAAGGTGACAGCCAATTCCACCGCTAATAACTTTTCAACAAGACAGGAATATACTTAAGGTCTGTCTGATAGAGGTGTAGACCCACGTGATGGTTAACATCTCTATCAAACAGATTCTCCATATTTTGCCTTGTTAAAAAGTTGTTAGGGATTGAATTTGCCAAGGACTTGGGAGCAACGAATCGGACTGGGCTGGAATGCTGCTCAGGGCGAATAAAGGTTATACTTTGGCTCTGTTGGATTGAGGCTCAACAGACATTTGATCAATCCCAAGCCTATACTCTATTCCAGCCTAGTCCGACTCGCTATCCCTGAGATTCTGTGGTACATATTATAACAGGTTACCCTACACTACAGAATTACAGCCAAGAGTTACAAGTAGTCTCCACCCATAACATGGCTGGAAGCTAAGGCCCTCATTGGTTCATAAACAGCCATGAGATGTCAACTTCAAGGCATGCCGCGCCTTAATAGATGCACGTTACGCCAAGTCTCCGCCCTACACAATGACAATATTAGTGCACGATCGAAGAAAACAACCCCACTGTGTGCCTCCTCTTATACGCCCCGCCCTCTTCATCGGCTTCTTTCGCCGTTTCTCTTACTTGCGACCTAGCTACTCGACATATTGTCTTCTACGTTGATTCTTGTTGGCTTTATACCGCCGGCCTCATCCTGCGCATCCCCCCCCCCACCCTATCACGGCGATCCCTCGGGTCTTTGACGTATGCCCCACATTTCTCCGCACCCGGCATCTTACAGTCAACCGGTGAATAGAGAGATAGTCCCTACCGGAGAGCTCAAATCCCCTCACAACATTCATCTCAACCCCGGCAAGGACCCAATACCATGTCACCCCCGGTGCAGGCTGAGATGCGGAGGCCGCCGATTGTCATCGGTGCTTGTGAGCGGCTTGTCATATCCATGTGCTGTACCCTACCAGGATTCATACTTGGCACAGTAGCTCTCGTGGTTGTCTGTTTTGTATTAACCATCATCGACGAACGCTTGCACCCGGCACTACTTATGGATCGGTACCCTCCAGCTCACGCCCTTTACGTAGTACTGGTTTACCTCTGCGCTACCTTTTGGATATCTAGTTGGTGGTGCGGCAAGGTTAAGGCCGATCGCGTGCTTCGTTGGTTACGGGAAGAGGAACTGAGAAACTTGACAAGCCCCAACAGACCACCGCAACAAGTGCCGTCAATTGATCGGGCACTAGCTCAAACAAACACCGCTGTACCTGAACCATCCCCACCCCCACCCCCACCCCCACCCTCACCACCCCACACTAGGAGCCCAACACCCAATGTGGCGCTGCCTCCATATGCTAAGCCCGAGCGGCCTGGAGTGTGGGAGGAGCCAAAGGTCATCTCCACCTTTGAGGGTTTCGTCATGCTCATTCTCTGTATTGGGCCGGGCATTACAATTGCCTTCGCCATGTATCTGACCGTCGACCTTACATTACTCACCATTGATCCCAGCTTGGATCTAGAGGAGCTCCCGGGCTGGTGCCTCTTACTCTTGAATACCTTCTCAATCTTGTTATTCTTTCTCGCCCCCATCTGGCTCTTTAGCCACTGGTGCCACCGCCTCCAGAAAAAGCGTGTACTTCGCCTAGCAAAAATGGAGGAACCCAAACAGCCCAGGAACCCGATAGGTCTTAATAGACCCCCACAAGGGGGCCCCCTACCTCCAGTTGCCAACCTGGTACCAGTTCCAGCCAACAACAGTGTGCGTGGGGTGTCAGCACCCGCCGAAACTGTGCCAAAGCGAGGGCGGCCCATGATCACCGCGACATTTCAGCATCTCCTTGTAACACTTTACTTCTCTCTACAAGGCTTCATTTTTGGCATACCCATTATCGTATCTCTCTACATCGTATACTACCCCATTGGCAACAACAAGCGCCCATATGCGATACAACTCCTGGAACCGTACCCGGTTACTTGCCGTATCTTCTTCCTCTTTTGGGCACACATCACCAGGTGGGTCTTTCGCAGCTGGTGCAGCCGGACCCAGCCTCCCACTGTAACACAGAAAGAAGGGCCTAAGCTGCTAGCAGAGCTCAATAGTCGCAGACACATGGATCCTGCACCCCCCCAAAGACCTCAATACCCAAAGACTCCAAAGGTTATATCTACCTTTGACCGCCTCTACATATCCCTCGGCTCTATTATTATCGGGCCGCTACTCGGCATGCTCAATGTCGCAGGACTCGGAAAGGCAGTCGCCCACATTTATCCTCGTTTGTATGATGATTCGCCCGACTGGAGCACCGGGGTGTTAAATGCCTTATTTCTCCTCTTTTCCGTCTCCACTGTCTTTTGGGTGTTTTACCGGTGGTGCAGTTGGCTCCGGGATAAGCGGCTGATTCGTTTGACAATGGAAGGGCACCCAGAACTTCGGTGCGACTCAAGAACTCTCAATACACCCTCGCCCCGGGTGACATCAAATCAGCCGATACGTTCCTCAACTGAAACAAGTGTGGCAGCTCCAATTGAATCTGCTCTATCACCGCAAAAACTTCCTCCGGCTCCGAAAGCGACTACGCCGAGTACAATGCTATTAGGTATACCTAAGAGCCCACCAGCCCAACCCCTGGTACCATCAACGGCCCCGAAACTTACGTCAACTACACCAAACATACCAGGCCTTACCCATGTCGCTCCGCCAGCAGTATCACAGCGACGACCACAACCGCCACCGGTCCCCCTTCCTCCCCACCCTCCTCGATCCACACCGACTGCCCCGCCACGGTCCATTGCTCCTCCACCAGACGCCCCAGCACCCGCACCAGCAGCAGAAGAGCCCTTGGCAGTAGCTGAACTACCAGCATCCCCAGCAGCTGAAGCCACTGACCTAACAAAGCGGACACCAATTGCGCTCCCCCCACTCCCCCCCAAACAAGACCGGTAGCCCCCCCGCCCCCCTTCTCTCTTAGATCAACTTATCTCTGCGCCTACTAACTGCTACCCAGTGGTCCCGAACCACGCTGTTCCAACAACGGCACCCCCAAGGAGACGGGATCAGTTGTCCTCCTGCCGTGTAATCACCTCAGCGAGATACCCTGGGTTAGTGCCCCACCGCCCACTGACAAGAGGACAATAAGTGTGCTAAGGTGTGGCATGTATGATAGGATGGGATTGGGTCGTTTACGTGTCCGGTATGTGGCGAGGCGGTGTGGGAGTTTGTGGGGCAGGCAAGGGATTAGGTGGAGGTAATGCACTGTGTTGAAGAGTTGCGACCAGGGTGGAGGGGGTGTGCTAGGTATCTAATTAAAGTGAGCGTATATTCCATAGCTATAGGGGTTATGGGGGGTTGATGGCTGCCTGCGGGTCTAGCAAATATATATCCACAATCTCACACCAGAGCGGGCATTGCATGCACAGGGGGGAAAACAACCTAGCTATGACACCAGAAGGCATAGGGGGCGGTTCTACTTCGGAGGGACATTTTCTATATAGGAATTAGAGAAGGCCCCACCGTGACGCTAGGAACTAGTACCATTATGGGAGTATCTTTCCTACTGTCTATAGGCGATTGGCCGCAAACGCTGAGGTTTACACACCTACTCTCCAGATCCTCTCGAGAGATACATCTTTGTTTCACCAGGTACACTCGCCCATGGCGGACGGCAACCCCAAGCCAATAGAGTCCACTCTGGCGAAGACAAGTCCAACTATACTCGGGGGTTGAAAGAACCACAAAATGCAATAGGGTTATCAGTATGGCAGAGCTGCGCCAATACAAATAATCCATGCATTGTCACTTGGTACTTAATCCAATACGATGACCAATGTGCCGTGGGTTGAGATGGGCCGTCCAGGTCATTTTTGGGCGGGCCAGGCCGGGCCGTAGACCTCACTTGATGTGCCGGGCCAGGCGGAGACTAATATTTGGCCTGGGCCAAATAGGTAGGCCTGTGCTTCAACGTGTTCATACAATCTTAGCAGTTCTCTTTGGTATATAGGGAGTTTCTACTGTAAGAGACAAGGTAAACAAAATCTATCTATTCCTACCATAGGTGGCAGGTTAAATTGTGGCATTCTCGACCCTATCCAGGATAAGCTCAGGAATACAAGTTATTCGTTCACCAGATCCTGCCTATTGACATGTAGATTCTGGTTGGTTAATATCCCTGCTGCGACGCAACCGAAACTTGATACTTTGCTGTCATTCAAGCAAAATTCACCTCCAGTAATGTATGCAGTTGTAATCAGTAGTCATTTCAGGCATCCCATTCTTAACATAGATAACTAAGCCGAAATCCCCCCTCCCTCCTCCCGCACATCAATTGAGAACACTAAAGCTTCTGATCAAACCTTGCTCAGGCCCACGACCCCCAAATTAAGGATCACAACATCAATGGACTCGCCCACCTCTACCGGTAACGAGGCCGCCCCACCCTTTTTTGTGAGACTCCTAATCAGCCTCATAATCATCACAACCCCCATCTGCATATTCTGGTTAGTCGACCAGGCATTTAGCTGTGATGTCTTTTCGCTATGGTGGTCGCACCCGTTGCCCCTTGCTGGAGTGGTGCTCGTGTTGAGTCTTTGCCTCGCGTGTTCAACCCCTCCCGAGACGGAGAATGGCCAGCTAAGGAACCGCCGTACTCCCCAGCATCAGGAGATCTTTAGGTTAGCGCCGCAGTGGGAGCTTTAATCTGTTTGTGCATTTCCTTAATCATATGCCGGGACAGGCCACAGCCCCAACCCCACAGCTGCAGGGTTCCTCCGATGCTCAGGCCAAACATCATAACCACCGCCCCTGCCGGACGCATAATAGACGAAGAGCATGGCCTCCCGCCTCCCCCACCGCCAAGCCAAGTCCGGACGACCCCACACTCAACACGGGGATGGTAGACCATCTCCCCCCCCCCCTCTCTCTCACCCCCCCCTTTCCCCGCGCCTACTGACACACCAATAGCACTGCACCCCATAGCAGAGCAGAGGCAACGATGCTCCTACCTGGTAATCACTCGTTCGATATAACATGGGTTAGTGCTCCTGCCCGCTGATAGCTGAGAGGTAGTGAAGAGGCGCTAATGGATGTTATGATAGTATGGGACTGGGGTAATTAGATGTCCAGGATGTCAGGATGGGGTGCGGGTGTTTGTAACGCAGGCGTGAGGTGAGGCGAGGTATTATCTGGATATAAGTGAGCGGATATGGGACGATAGTGGTTGTGCGGTCTGTGAGGGCTATTACGGATGCGGAGTAGAGAAGCGTATATGAATGGCTCGAGAAGACCTAGAGGGCGATGAGTCAACCTCAAAGGACCCCTTCTCTATGAGTGTAGATGATTCCACCGTTAAGCTATCTGTTAGTACTGTTATGGTAGTTGATATACCACTTTGTTAGTGTGATTTCCTGACTCTTTCTCCCCAACCGCTACAACCTCTCGAGCCATAATATCCAGTATGTACAGGCGGGAATCAGTAATCATTCCAGGGATCCGACCCTGTATAAGTCATAATGTGTCCTTGAGTGCCATAGATAGAACCAACGCAACCTCTGAGATTGTTGCTAGTCCACCGCCTGCTGACAATCTCGAGCAAGATGTTAAAGGACTGCGCGGCCTGTGTAGGCGCGTCCGGTCTAAGGGAGTGAGATGCGGGGGCAGACGTAGAACTAGGGATTTCCCTTTCCACTCCTTTTCCCTTTTTCTTTTTGGGGCGGGGGATGATAATCCGGCAGAACGCTGACGGGACAGGCAGTCCCCCCATATTGCTTGACTGTGGGAATCTACCGACTTTGGTAGCCCCTCCTATGTCAACACACGCAATGTGTCCGGTGGTTTACTGACCACTCCGGTTAGAACAGGTTCAATGTAACTGTTGAATCGAATACTAGGCTGGGCTTAGGTCTTGCCTCCCCAAGCTTGTGAACACTTGATATAGCTTCAAAACTAGCTCAGCCGGTGGCTAGATCTGTTTGCCGTTGTCCTTCCTCGTTCCTTGGGATTCCGCTTTGCCTACCCACGAATACGGGTGAGGGGACAAGTTCATCTCTTAATAGTTTGATAGATACAGGGATCCATGGATCGCTGATTTTCGTCAATTGACCGTCCAAATCTGAACACTCCTGCCAGGGTTGCTGAGGGTGACTTAATGTGGCCCATCCCGCCGCCGAATGGGTGGAGTATGAGACGGTTTGAGTTTTGCATCAAACTCAAGTAAGGCTAATTCTAACTATGTCAATGTTTTTTGGTCTTAGAATCCCCCCCATGATACCCCCCAATGTAAGAGGGCCTGTCAAAGTATAGTTCCCTTTTTAGGTCTTATTTTGGAACGAGATCCTTTACTCAACCAACCTGTGGAAGTCACCTAGGTAAGTACGGCTTCTCCTCTAACGGGTATCAACTACAGGTTATACTCATAAGATAAAGGGAAACGCATCACAAACGCGTTTGTGATTGTATCTTAACAATGGAGGCTCTGGGAGCATAAGGCGTACACAAGCGCGTTGAATGATACCACTACAGCCGGTAGGCTAAGCGGCCAAAATAATCCTGAGGCCTTGGCACTAGTCTTCCAGCGACTCCACACCAAAAGCATTTAGGGTTAGGTCTAGGGTTAGACCCTCGCACCATTTAGGGTTGCACTGAAGTCACTCCCATTCAAGTTCCTTATTAGCGTACGATACCAGTTTCGTACTTGCATAACATACAATAGCGGTCGCGTCCAAGCCTGTCTTATAGGGTAGGGCCGGGAGGATGGCAGGTATTGGTCCGTCCAGCTCCCACGAACAGAAAGCCATAGGCACTACAGGGCCCTGGAGCTAGGAATCTGGGAAAGGGTGACTGCTGGTGACCGCCGCTGACCACTGTTGACGGCAGGGGACCGCAAATGACCCATTTCCCACATCTCTAGCACTGGAAGAACCATATTCTTAAACAGTAATGCCAAGAGCCCGGTGGGCATGACGGCAATCGTCAGCCTTAAGCTTGAACTTCGGGGCGTAGTCTGTCATGGCCTACCTTGAAAGACGAATGACCTTTACAGTCCGTTTCGGCTCGATGGCAAAAACGGACGGACTGCCCTATTGCAAACACTGCGGGCCGGGGCCGGGGCCGGGGCCGGGGCCGAGGCCAGGCAGTGGCAGTGATTGGCGGCTACCAGGAACCACAACAATACCTGATCTGCTTCACGACCCCCAAAAGGGCAAGAATGGACTCTCAAACACCCACCGAACCCGACACAAAGACAATAATTTTCATCAGTATCCTACTGATAATCATATTAATCGGAGCCACCATCGCCTCGCCTATCCTGTTACAACTAGGCCCACCAATGTGCCAAGCCGGGCCCCAGGTATATCTACTTATAGTCGCTTGCGAAAACCTGTGGATTGAGGTGGGTAGCGTGTATAAACGGCCTATCGCAACGGACTATCAGTAGGGTACAGGACTATCGCATGAGAGAATATTGTCAAATTCACGACCTCCCAGGCTATAGTCCTGTCTGTACCCTACCGATAGTCCGTTGCAACAGACTATCCTGACTTATTCCACAGCTTCCTGAAAGCGACTGTAGTTCCTTAGTTGGAACGCACGAATTCTGAACTATGCTGAGGCAGAATGTGACAAATTGTGACAGGGCACTCAGGGCTAAAAGTAACGGACTAAAGGCCTAAGGAGGCCTAAATGGCCCGGACTTCTATTACCCTTAAGCCCGGCCTACGATATGTTATATGTCCTGAGGCCTAGCCCAAAGAGCCTGAAGTAAGTATGGGCTTTATAGTTTGGGCCGCGGGCCATTGGCACTCCTAGCTGGCAAGATTGCAATGGTAGAAGGCGGTTATGATATAAGCCAAAACTGCACCGACCACCAAATCACGGAGCTCAAACTGACCTACTACACCAATAGTTTCTCTTGACAGCTTCAACCGATTAAACCGCGGTTTAATGTCTTGGCATACAAAGCATATAATAGTCCTAGTTCATGTACTTGAGTAGGGTGTTCAAGATCAGGAACTGAGGCATTCGAGCTCAGGAACATGGGTTGTATAACCGGTTTAAACCAACACTATAACCGGTTTTTCAGATTTGTAAACCTTTCAAACCGTGTATTGAGGGTGATAAGAACTGCACCAATTGTTGAGTTAAATGGTTCAGTTGAACCAGTTTGAACCAGATAACCGCCAAACCACTGGAAACCTTGCCCTTCACCGGTCTTTGGCGGGCTTAATTGCACCTAATAAATCAAGAACCGGACTCTAAAACACACCTAGTTTCTGAACCTGCAAACCAAACAAAAGAACGGTTCTAGTTCTTAAACCGGTTTAGAGAACCAATATTCAGTTTAGTTCAGTTCAGTTCAGTTGGACATGTAATTCAGTTCAGTTCGGTATGGTATGGCCTCCGAATACAACTAGTTTCAGCCATTGGAATCACTGCCCTCCACTAGTGTATGTTTGGTGATTCCCGGTCCCAGGTTGGCCCATATTATATATATTATCTTCCCCAATTGGCCTAAAACATCACCTAACCCGGCCTATACCAGCGCACAAAAGTCAAGGATCGGCCTATCGCCCATATATCTGGACCGGTCTGGCTCGTATATCTGTCAGCCCTTTAAAAGGCCTGCCTATTACTGCGAACGGCCGACATGACCGCCAGCCCTCTCAGGGCAGCACAAATCCCTGCATACGACCAGGCCTGCATGTAGCAAAGGGGGCGACCGATATATAGTTGCCATATATAGCCTTATTGCTAATTTAACCCCCCTTAAATGCGCCCGCTAGGTCCCGCCATACCCTATGAAGACTGTCGGTCGCCCTAAGTTCAGGCCTAAGCTACTCGCGTTGCGTCGCCCGTCCAGTCCTAATCCTCCGGCAACCAATAACCGGCGGTCAGGGCACGGGACCGTTACGAGCACTACCTCGGGCCCTACCTACCTCCAGCCCCTTACACTATTCCTAATATCTAATTGGAGGCCTTTAAGTCCAATATTCAAGAGAATCACAAGCCGGGCCCTTGGCTGTTCTGATCGAGGCTTAGCACAATATTAGGAGTCCAATGGTGAATATCCACAGCTTAGTCTCTTGAATTATGAATCCCAATCTTTTGCAGCATATTGACTCCGAATCTGATGCCTAATCCTTACCCAAATCAATGCCCACACCAGATCACCGCCTAACTCATTATAGACAGAGGACCCTGACTGGGAAAATTCCCCACTGATTCTCAGTATATCCGGAGATCAAAGGATTGTTCGAGCATTGACCCACCCAATTGTGCGCCCACCCACCCCTGTCAGCTATCATCTAGGTCTTTCCGCCCTAAGTAGATTCTATATGTTTATAGCGACAAATGTGGCAATGATCTCACTCTATTCCTATCAGTTCTTAATTAGATTGCTTTGAACTCAAACCCCACCCCTCGACCCAATTACCCCCACCCGGGAAACCGCTTTCTGACAACGAATAAGAGGAGGGTATGAGAGCTACATGTCTTGGTTGTTGGTAGCAAGAGTTGGCCCTCAACACCAGTGTAGAAGATTCGATTTCGTTTCCTATTTTTAATCACATATGGGACTCACTCAAGACATTACGATGTCATGTAGCGTTTTGGAAGAAGGATTCCATTTATTAGGCGCAGTAACTCAAGTCTCTTCGAGGTGTGTTGCGATTTCGAAAGTATCACAGGAAAAGTCTTTAGGGTTAGCTAGGGTTAGCTAGGGTTAGTTAAGCTAGTTAGGGTTAAAGGTAAAGATTTTAGAGAGTATGGAGAGTTGTCATTGCTAACTGTCGGGGGAGAAAGCTCCCTATTTATACAAAAATATGGCAGTACAAAGGAAACTAGGGGTTACCACCTCGCGACCGCGAGCTGATCCAATAATATATTATTCTCACTCTTTCAATTGAGGGAATAGCGATAGTATTAGGGATAGCGATAGTAGAGGGAATAGCGACAGGTTAGAGGGAATAGCGACAGGTTGAATAGTGGAGTGCTTCGATCCGTCCTAGTTTTGGGTTAGTTTTTTATCACTCCTCCTGGGCCCCTAGAGCTGTTATTGAGGCCTACACCCCCCTCCCCCCTCCCCTCGATCCACTCCCTACCCCGGCCCCATTCACTTCAATTTTAAGTTTACAGTTCTAGTCCCCCATCCCCCAAGTTCATTTCCTTCAACAGTTCTTCAATCTGCGTATATGTATGTGGAGGGGTGGGGCTGGAATAGTTAAAGTTCAGTCTACAGTTCAGTCTACAGCTCAATTACTTCCAGTTGAATAATTCCAACTCCAGGTGTTCTTTTTGGTGGGGTAACCCATTCCTATGCTACCTGACTGGAGGCAGGGTAACCGAAAAAAGCGCGCGCAACTCTCATAGTAGATATAATGAGCGTAGATATATCCCATATAATGTGACTCATCACAGTCTTCATGACTAATGTGAGTAATACAATTTCGTCATAACCCCTCATACTATTGCTCATTTGCGAGCGCATACTATATCAAGAAAAGGTTCACTCAGAATTGGATAGCAAGTTTGTAGTCAGGCTATATACATGTAAGCAGCGTGCACGTGTGTCTCTAATAATACAGCTATAATAAGAGATTTTTTTAAAAAAAGTAGCTATAACCCAGAGTCGACACAGCCTGAGTATTTCTTATAGAAGGTATAAGAGGTTTTGACAAACTACCGATAAACACACCGTTCCTAATTGCTGGCTATTATAAGACTACATAATATCCTGGCAGAGGATATAGACTGTTTCCGCAGGTGGTTGGGTTATTCCTACTAGTGTTCTTTATAGGGGAACGCACAATATATGGGCTGCATGCGTTAGTCAAAGAAGGGGATAAGCCTTACTTCTCCAATTCATAAGCAGGGTGGCCTAACTGCGAGACCGGCCTAGGATACTAGGCTACTTATAATTGATGGTCATGTATCCCACGTAACCTGGGAGTCTTCTGTCTCCCACACTAGAAAAGCCATGGCCCTATTCCGAAAATTAAACACACCAAACTCAACATATTGTAGGAGTATGGTCCAAAACTAACTGATGCAACCGCTACAGTAGCCGCTGAAGTAACTACCTTGACTGAAGGGAACGGAGGAATCCGTCAAAAAAACATCGGGGGCAGGGGATTTAGCTCAGGTAGAGGGTAGGAGGGTGCTATCAGAGTCCTTGTAGTATCAGTAGAGTATGTAATACAGATAAAGGCCGAACAGGAAACGAAGGAGGAGACTGCAGTTATCAAGGAGGAATGGGCCACTAACAGAAAGACTACTCCTAGGAAAATGGATAGTAGGATAGTAGGACCCAGACCTTAATATTTTAGATTTAGTTCTACATACACCTAATATGATCTGTACATTCAAGGGCTAAAGGTTCAAATTTCACATTCCATACCAACGTCGAGGACCGCCTGGAGCACTTCAACCATGAATTGCTTTCCCAGTTGGGATTGGTTTCTGGGTGAAACACGTTACCCGGATAAATTGACTGATGTTAACCTACGCCATATCTAAAGCCGTGTATAAGTAAAGAGACCGGAGGGGAAGATAAAGATGAATTAGAAATTACATCAGAAAAGGAAGAATACGGCTGGAGAGCACGCTTGGGTGGTGGCAGCAATATATGTTAAAGGCGCTACGAACAACGGAGTAGAGGTGGCGGTGGTCAAGAAAGTCCCAGAAAGTCTTTTAATTAGAACATATATTCTCCGGACATATGTCAATACCTTGAGGACACAGTATGTCTCATTTATTAGTATATAGGAATAAAAGACATGTCTATATCCATGTAGTCAGTTAGTCAGCCAAGCTTCGTACTGTTCGGCCCTCTCAAGAGTAATGTTTCAAAGGTCTATGCTAGTTAGAAGTTGAGTAATCTTTGGTAATCCTAATATCCCTGGACGTGTGAGGTCGGAAGCTCGCTCAACATGAACGTTTGGTGGTGTCCTGTCCTGTAAGTCAGAGCCATGGCGGGCATATAGTTGGGTACGAAGCTGTCTCTGTTTTATATAAGATCAAGATTCGTGGCCCTAACTAGACGGGTCGGTAAGATCGGGCCCGTGTCGGGTGGTACTTGGGGGGTAGGAATAGGTGAGAAGACACCACACTGCCAAGGTCGCGTGAAGGGTGACTTCTCACTTATGCCCACCTCCCAAGTGCGGTTAGACCGGGCCCCAGACCATTGAGGCTAGTCTGTGAAGCCAGAGGCCCGCCCGATATGGACCAATATGCGCCATTACGGGGGAGGTGAGGTGAGGTCAGTCTGTAAACTGGGGTCTGTGGGATCAAATCTCTGCACCTCTGCGGCCAGGGTCTTACTCTAGTTCGACATCAAATTTCTCCCTTTAAAAACGCGCGGGTGCGCGTTTTGGCGTGAGAGATCACTCACCTCTTCCATTTAACTGTCAGCACCCAGCTTCAAGACCAACACTTACTACTTCCGCCCATATGCTACCATTAGCAGAGAACCTCCTACCTACTTGTAGGTTTTTCTTGACTTCAGAAGTATGGTAAAGCTAATATCATATCCATTATCACTCAACAATTCAAAGGTATTACTACAAGAGAGATGTCCTATCTTTCTCTAACATTGTCTATAATAGAGTAGGAGCAGAAAACACTCGCCATAGGCTTACCAGTGGCCGCCACTGATAGTGCTCGGTCCTTTCTCGGTGACTGTTTCTTCAATGCGTTCACATGTCCTACAAATATCCTACTCGCTGATCTTTCTAGCGTACCCTAATCGCCTGATCACCTTATCTCACAGCCTTATACTAACATGGGATTCTCCCATCCGGCCACTCCCCAGGGGGCAGGCAGAGAGTTTGTGGTGCTTGGAGACGTAGAGAGGCCTCAACACGTGCACAGGGTACCATGTATCCAGAGATAAGCCCAGTGGTATCATGCTTATGAGTTATTGGGAACCTCATCATAGGTCGGCCCAATAAGGCTATATTTTAGATACTGTAATGTTTTTTTCCTAGAAAGCCATTTGCAGACCGTCTAGAGTAGAGCCTTCCCACCGAGATTGACTCGACAGGCTAACAAAGGAGTGTGCAATCTATTTTGGAACGCAAAAGAGGCCGAACGGAGTTCAAAATAGCGAAGATATGACTTTTTTCTCAATCGATGGTAGGCTTTATACAACTAAAAACAACTAAATTCTGACAAGGGTTAACTATACAATATGTTGCCGCCTATTAAAGACTGTTCCAGGTAACTCCGGGCGGGTGTACTAGGGGAAGGCGGCCAATTGTCGAGACAGAGATACCGCATGAGAAGGTAACCATTGGGTGGGATTATTCCTAGGAGGAACAAGTTGATCTAACAACGATCTAGTGTTTATCATAAGCATATATAGGTCTTCCAGTTCTTAACCAGGCAATCATGCAACACGTGGTCTAATAAATGGGTATATATTTAAGGTTAAATCCTCCTAGATCTAGATGTATATAGTCCTTATCATATTTATAGCGTGGATGATTCTGATGAATATAGGGATATCGGCTTCTCTAATAGGAAGTAGGATAGTCAAAAGGAGTAGTGAATCATTCGATCTATGGGTAAAGCCCCTATTTATCCCCTGGTCTGTTGAAACTTGCAGAATCCAGGACTTCCTATTTCAGTAATAATTGTCCCACTTTTTGCTAACAAGCGCCAACAATCTCTGGCAAACACCCACAGAAAGTGACGGGCTCAGTGACTTTGCCACAGCCCGAGCAGGAAGTCCTGGATTCCGCGAGTCTCACCAGCCCAGGGGATAGATAGATTAAAATAAAGAAAATGATCATTAGATGAAGAAAACAAAGAGATCATATCTCGAAACTATCTTCCCGATAAAGAAAGAATAAAGAAAGAAGCTGATTGGTTAGCTTTCTTTATCTGGAAAGCAATGCCCAGCGGACCCGACTAGCGGTGTATTTAATAGCCCCAGATATGTGTTTTTATGCCTTTCCCATAAAAAGAAACCGTTAAGTGAGCTGAATCATGTATTTATAGGCGAGGTCTGATGTAAATGTATTAATAGATGACTTCAGCACCTTTACCACTGAGCCTTCCAGCCTACGACTTTACAGACAACTTTACATACACTTTCGCAAACGATTTCATGAGTAAAATCGTTGGTAAAGACGTAAGAAGTAATTGCTTTTCTAAACATATGTCCAGAATTGATTAGATTGTATCAGGATATTGGTATAGTAGTTATAGTTGATTTTTGACCATCAAATATTATAAGTTCGACCGCTGGTGTAGTACATTTTTAGATGGTCTTTTCATTCACAGGGTTAGGTCTTTAAAGGTTGGGAGATATGTATGTAAGGTTATCCAGTTCCCCTAATTACATGTTTACATGGTTCATGTGCCGGCGATTTTACATGATTCATTTATTAGCTTATTAGAGTGTGCTCATGGTATGGTGTGGTGAACGTGTTGAAAGTGATTTTACCAACGGTGGTAAATTATTTTACCA
Organism: Morchella sp. 2018-W30; assembly: GCA_024713625.1. Lineage (NCBI taxonomy): Eukaryota > Fungi > Ascomycota > Pezizomycetes > Pezizales > Morchellaceae > Morchella > Morchella sp. 2018-W30. Next base: position 68,387 of record JAMJEW010000012.1, read on the forward strand.
CTGGCGGCGAAAATAACACCAGCATTTACACCTTAAAACGGATAAAATCACCTTCTGGCCAAAAGGGGCTACATAATGCCAGTATATATGAACATTGTCCACCGGTGTCAGCTATTTTACCACTGGTGTGAAACTATTAGTATTAATGACAATGCAGAATAAAGACTGAAAGTCAGCTTTTATACTGGAAAAATTCAGTGCTTATACCACCGTTGGTAAAATTACTTTTGACACATTTACCACTCCATACTCATGTTCAGCCGATCACCCCATATAGAGCCCTTTTTTTGAAATTATTGATATATAATCCAGAATTTCAGTCAGGATTATTCATTTTTTCTTTGAGTGACAATGCGCTATAATTAAGTATATAATTGTAAGTACTATTAATCAAGTCCCGAGAATCCCTAGTAACAACCAGCTCACAAAGCTCCCCAGAACTTAATTAACGTGCGAGTATATGGGGTTCCTATGTAAGATCGTAAACCTTTTAGAACAATGTCCTTTGTCCACCTAACAGGCTTCTCTAGCGGAGCAGTGTCGACAGATAGGAATCTGTACTGTGCAAACCTACCCTATATACCCGTAATGGGCCGATTATACATTAGCGGGACCACAAGTAGCACGCCCAATCATATTTAAACATTATCCACCAGAACATTCGCAGCTAAGATTAAAGTCCGCTACCCCTCACTAGTCCCCATTCCATACTCATGCCCCGCTTTGCTCTCACACCTTTGATACCTTACTATTGCAAAGTTGAAGGTTGAGAATTATGAACGCATGCTCCTATTATATATTAGGTATGTCGCGGCTTACTTGATTGTGGGCACCATTGTCGATATGGTTTTATATGTGGCTGAACAAGAGTTTGACATCGATATGAAAAGAGCTATCGACACGGCAGAGAAATAGACACCTTCTATTACCTCACTGCCATCTTGGGGCGTGGGTTATATTGTCTGTATCATAAGCCTTTTAACAGGGCGATGAAGAAGACGGATGATTAGTGTGAGTTCTACAAACACCACAACTCGACTCCACGTCGGGCCGTACCAATTGATATGGTGCTTCTCATTCAAGATTTTAGAAAAACGTGAGCAACGTAAAATTCCGGCGGGACGTATATACCCTATACTTTGTTTGTTTCCGTCCTCATTATTTGTAAACTTATGAGAATCTATTTATCTCACGGGTCCCAACAGACCTCATACTATGATGGTGTCTTGATTTCCACCCGACGGGGCCAGAGATAACTGGTTATCATTCATGGTGTGATCACTATCTATTAAGCCCATATGAATTATACGGCATAGAAAGAAAAACAAGCCACTTAAGTGAAGGATAGAAAGAAAGTGAGAAAGGTCGAACAATAGGGAAGTTGTTGAAGTAGTAGTGGGTTTGAAGAGCGATTGGGACCATCCTGAAGAAACCACAATACTCAAATAGTCATACAGAGAATGGTACTGGGAGAGAGAAACGCCAAAACGCGATGTTCAACGGGCTAGACTGGGCTAGATATTGGTATCGGCCCTCCCGACAGCGGTTGAAAAATCCCGGTCTAGTAAACTGAACATGACTTGGTGAGGGCTCAAGCCAATAACAGCTCTTTGATACAATGATAGAAGGGTGTTAACTATAACATAGGAACTGGTTTTTATCAATTGGAGATGCTATCTACGCTTCTTGTCTGTGTACCCAAAGGCCTTACAAGGTTCAGGATAAGGGTACGTTTCCTTATGTTGTCATTCACAACTCAAGCATGTATGTATGAAGCATAGATAGATAGTTTACCACTCAAAATGCTTCAAGTTCAAATATAACTACATACATATAGGTATTTAATGTCCAGAGAAGCCCATACAGAACACGAGGGAATCTCAGATCCACTGCGGACCGAGAAGGGTATCCCACCTGCCCTAGAAATCTGGAAGCAATGGTAGGGACGGCAGAATGACAACAGGGAAAAGCAGGCGGGATCTTAAAAGGAACGGGGAGAGCCAGATCTGCAGAAAGAGGGGACTAGGGAAGAGGGCGGGGGAAAGCAGCGACACGGGGTATGTTTGAAGTCAAGACTGAGGGGGAATTTATTACCTGCTTGGTGGGCGGTAAAGCATGGGGTTACGAGCGCAGGAAGCCGCCAGCGCCGCAGGAGTTAGTGGCATGTTTTATTCTCCTTCTACTTCATGATCTTTGCTTTCATTTTCGATTTTACTCGCTCCTATTCAGATAGCGCCGAGTGGGGTGGCGCTCGGAGGAGAGAATTGTGCGATATTAATGGATTAAACGGGAAGAATTGTAAGTTTATCACTCGGCCAATGTTCAAATAGGGTTAGGGTTAGGGATCAGGTTTTGAAATATTATGTATGTACCTACACGCTATTGGAGTGTTTTAAAGTACACACTGGGCCTGCTTCTCAGTTAGACGGAGGGGGGGGGAAGGAAAAGACGCGACCCCTATCTCCCGGATGTTCGAAAACCTAGCGAAATCTCTCTCATGCATTAGAGGAGCTTGGCAGGTCATGTGATATCAGAAGAAAATCATCTCGCTTATGTTCTAGTTAATTCACCCACTCAATAACAGCGTCAGAAAGTGTCCTAGTGGGATAGAGCGATGGGAGTGAATGCGGGTACAATTTTTATAATTGACTGGGAAAAAGAAATTCATCTCTATGTACATGTTTTCAATCTTGCTTTCAAGTTGTCCTTGTCACAGTCCATCTAACCGATAAGATGTTCGCTATGCCACTTTTGAAAACACGGGCTGCCTACAGGAGCGCAGAGCGCAACTGAAGGTTGACATTGAGTACACTCATATTGAGTTAACTTAGGACGCTGGCGGTCAGAATTGGTAGAATTCCTTGCACTTTTCCGAAACTTATAGCGGCATATTGTACACTCTCGACGCTTCAATAGCTTCTCCAATCTATGGATTGATGTATCCGTAGTCGCACCAGTATAAGCTTTCTGCTTAAGATCGATACTCTTTGTAAAATAAATTCGGTTTGTCTTTTTAGGCTGTGATTGACGGGATAATTGATATTTATTCCTTCTGGCTGTATTGTATTGGGTTTTGATTTGTGCTGGAGTACGAGTAGCTTGTGCGGGTTGGTTGATCTGACATAACTGCTTGTTGTCCCGGCGTCTTGGCATTTGTCCCGATAGCTCGGTAGGCGACGTACGGTTGTAGTTGTTAGGGAAATGTTAAGCGAGAGCGGGTAGTGCAAGGTGGAGGCTGTCGTCATTAGGTTCTAGGAGGTTCGATGGCGTGATGGATTGGTAATATAAAATAGCGGAGAGGGTGTGGAAGATTACGAGGTGTGGTAGCGATGGGTTTCTATGGGGTTCGATGAGTAAAAGTGTGAGTCATAGCGGGCTAGTGGAGGAGGTGTGTTAAATAGCGGGGATAGATGTTTTTCTTAGTTCTTTCTTTCTTTTCTCTCTGTCTCGTCTTCCTGTTATCTCGGTATATAGGAATCTACTCCTATTTCTCAAAGCCATAGCCTCTCGTACCAAAAACTCGATCCTCTGACGAGAGGAAACTCATAGCATCCCTTATCGTTCTCGTTGAGGTCCCTTCGGTCCTCACTCTCCCTGCTCTGTGCTCCTGTGCCCTTGCTCGTGCCTTTGTCTTCGCCGGTGCCTGCGCTTGTGCCTGCCCGGCGTTGTCCTCGCCTTCATCGGCCCCTCGTCCGAGTACACCGCGCCTCCTTGAGTCCCTCTGCGTCATCATTGTCATCTTCTTCTTTGCGTCGGTTACTCCGGCCACACTAAGACGGCAGACCATCCTCACTGACTAGCACAGTCCGAGTTCCTCGCACCACAGTTCACCATGACCGCCTGCTGCCAATGCATTTGATTATCAAAAGCTCCATACGGATCTCGAAGCGGTTCTTTGTCGCCACCCTGAAGTGGACCCCGCCGCAAGAACGGAAGAAGCGAAGCAAGCGTATGCCCTCCTTCAAAGAGCGCACGGAGGGGTGCAGCAATATGCGGTCGACATCACCACCCACCACTCCGAAACCGAACAAGGCCGGGCCGAGTTCCACAAAGAAATCCAGGGACTACGGGCTAAGATTAAGAAGCTGCAAGAAGGAGTCAAAGGAGGTTTAGAGGAGCTCCACGACGACTTAACCAAGCCATCCAAATCCGAGAAGCTACCCGACCCGGAGAAATACCGGAGCGATCGCAAGACTCTCAGAACCTTTCAGAGACAACTTCAGATCAAGCTCACGGCTAATTTGGATCGCTTTCCTACCGCGGCTCAACAACTTGCGTATTCTATTTCTCGACTGGAAGGACCGGCGGTGGATCAATTTTTAGTTTATATTACAGATGAAGGGATCGCCCTTGATTCCATGGCGGAGTTTTTTGAAATTTTGGATAATGCTTTTGGGGATCCAGACCGCGCCGCCACTGCTGCTCGAAATCTGAGGGAGATCAGGCAGCGCCAACGCACCTTTTCTGAGTACTTTGCAGAGTTTCAGCGATATGCTGCCGACTCTGAGTTCAACGGTTGCTAAGATTGAATGTTTGTTGGAAGGACTTAACCAGGACCTAATGGCCCTGATGATTCAGAATGAAATACCAACTACAATTAAGGACTGCGGGCTGCTCCTTCAACGTCTTGATAACAAGCAACGGGCGCTACAGGCCAGGATGGGGAGATTTCGTTTTCAGATTCCAAGTGCCCCTGCTCCGCGTCCCTTCGCTCCTCGTTTCCCCGTTGCACCAGCAACATCCCCAGTCGTACGAGGAACACCCCAACCACCACCGAAGAATGCTGCGCCAGCGGCCCACCCTTCCTATACTCCGGGGGGAGCTGTCCCTATGGACTTGTCTAATAGTTATCGTCGCCCGGATCCCAGAGAAAGGGAGGCACGTCGCGCGGAGAATCGTTGTTATTATTGCGGGGGGGTTGGACATTTGGTTAGAGATTGTAAACTTTCGCCCTCGGGAAGGGCAGCACCCAGGATGAGGGGAGCGTTGTTGGAAGCAAGGAAGGAAAAAAAGGAAAAGGAAGAGGAGGTATTGTCGGAAGAGGAGGAGTTAAAAGATTCGTCCCTGGCCTAAGCGGCATAGCCCAGGGACCTCCAAAGGTTTTCTCTCAGGTGTCTATTTCAACGTTTTCAGTATCAGAAGGGGAGATGGATGGGAATCAATTGATTGTAGTATGTTCTATTTCACAAAATAAAAAATCCATTGTACCCACTTATGCCTTGATTGATACTGGAGCGTCGGGATATGCATTTATTGATGAAGACTTTGTGCGCCGCCATGAATTAAAGATGAAAAATCTGAGGACTGAGAGGGAGATTGATGTGATTGATGGAAGGCCTATTGGTGGGGAAAGGTGGCCCAGGAAGGTGGCGTTGGAATTGGAAATTAATGGACATGTGGAGGAATGTCCTTTCTTTGTTACAAAGTTGGGACACTATCCGATTGTGATGGGAATACCTTGGCTGAGAAAGCATGGAGTTTTGATTGATAGTGGAAGGAATGAGATTCGCTTCCAATCTTCAGTGTGTCTTGAACATTGCATAGCCAACCGCAAACCTATTGTTGCTCGAGGAATTTCAACTTCACCGCCAGAAAGGCCTGTTACCAATATTTCGGCAATTACTCCTCGATCGTTTAAGAAACTTTCGCAAGATCCTACTGTGCAAATTTATTCGACCACCCTCTATGCTGTTAATAAAATATTGGAAATGCCTGCCAATCCTGATGGAACGATTCCAATTGACTATCAGCGGTTTCGACAGCTGTTCGATGAGACCAATGCCTCTAGATTACCGCCACATCGTCCTTATGATCATGAGATCAAACTCCAGGAAGGAACAGTACCACCCTTTGGTCCCATGTACAGTATGTCACGGGAAGAGCTGAAGGCGTTGAGGGATTATCTGGCCGACAACTTACAGAAAGGATTTCTTAGGTCTAGTAATTCTCCAGCTGGGGCTCCGGTGTTATTTGTTAAAAAGGCTGATGGTTCCTTACGCTTGTGTGTTGATTATCGAAAGCTAAATGCCATTACGGTCAAGGATCGATACCCTCTTCCCCTTACACCAGAAAGCGATGGCCAACTTAGCCCGAGCTAATTATTTTACCAAGCTGGACCTACGGTGGGGTTATAATCAGATTAGGATTAAAGAAGGGGACGAGTGGAAAACGGCTTTTCGAACACGCTATGGACATTGGGAATATTTGGTGATGCCTTTTGGTCTAACCAATGCTCCTGCTACATTTCAACGTTGGATTAACGATATTCTTCGCCCCTTTCTGGATCGTTGCGCCACTGCTTATCTGGATGATATTCTTATTTATTCGGAGACCTTGGAACAACACCAACAGGATGTGCGACAAGTACTGGAAGCCTTGGAAGCTAATGAGGTCCATTTAAAACCAGAGAAATGCGAACAGACAAGAGACAAAATATTTGGGCATGATCTTGACCCCTGAGGAATGAAGATGGATCCTGCTAAGGTACAGACAATTGTGGACTGGGAGGCGCCAAAGACAGTGAAGGAGGTTCAGGAATTCCTTGGTTTGCTAATTTCTATCGACGGTTTATTTACGCTTATTCTCGAGCTCACTTATCGACTACTCTGACAAAAAAGCATGTACGATTTGAGTGGACCCAAAAGGTTGAACAAGCTTTTCAGAAACTCAAGACTATTTTCACCACCGCTCCTATATTGATGCACCCTGATCCCGAGAAAGAATTTATTGTGGAAACCGATGCGTCAGATTATGTGTCGGCAGGAATATTATCACAACGTGATGACGAAGGAATACTTCACCCAGTTGCCTTCTTTTCCAAGACACATTCGCCTGCGGAATGCAACTACGAGATTTATGACAAAGAGTTGCTGGCCATTATTCGTTGTTTTGAAGAATGGAGACCTCATCTGGAGACAGCTCAATTCCAAGTAAAAGTGCTCACAGATCATCGCAATCTGGAGTATTTTATGTCAACTAAATTGCTGAATGGCCAAACTCGTTATGGAGTTTTTGTCTCGATTTAATTTCATTATTCAATATAGGCCTGGGAAGCAGGGAAGGAAGGTGGATATTCTGACCAGGAGGTCTAAGGATTTGCCGAAGGAAGGGGATGAGAGATTGGAACAACAAAGTCGAGTGGTATTGAAGAAGGAGAATTTAGATGCAAGGATAGGTTTGTTAGCGGGCTCTTTGTCAAATGAACCCGCTGAAGGATCGTCTCCTGTACTTGATTTATTTAATAAAGCTTACCAGTGCGATAGCTTTCCGAATAAAGTCTTGTCCATGCTTCGGGACGGCGTTCGACAATCGAAAGAGATTTCGTTGGGCGAGTGCAAGGAAAATGAGGAGGGGTTATTGCTTTATCGGAATACCCTTTATGTCCCTGACTTTGACGAACTCAAACTCTATCTATTACGAGAGTATCACGATAAACCTTCGGCTGGACATCCTGGACGATCAAAGACTTTGGAACTTCTCAGCCGGGAGTATTATTTGCCGACCATGCGGAAATATACAGACCGCTATGTCCAGAATTGCCATACCTGTCGAAGCAAAGACGATTTAACCATAATCCTCTACAAGGAGTGCTGCGCCCCTTATTGGTGCCCAAAGGACCTTGGACAGATGTTACGATGGATTTTGTAACGGGACTTCCGGAGAGTCATGGATTTAATGCCATTCTAGTAGTGGTGGATCGGTTGACAAAGATGAAGCATTTGATTCCCACGACGGAGAATGTTAACGCCAGGGATCTGTCTCGTCTATACCTGGAGCAGGTATGGAAGTTACATGGGTTGCCCGAGACTATTGTTTCCGATCGAGGGACACAGTTTACTGCTGAATTTTGGAAAATTCTCTGCGAACGACTAGAGATTGCCCCTCGTTATTCCACAGCATTTCATCCTCAGACCGATGGACAAACAGAAAGGACCAATGCGATTATGGAGCAGTATCTCCGCAGTTATGTATCATATCAACAGGATAACTGGGCGGACTTTTTACCTCTGGCTGAATTTGCTACTAATAACCATATTTCCGAAACTACCAATATGTCCCCCTTTCAGGCTAACTATGGGAGACATCCAAGGATGACATTTGGACCCTTACAACACGGACAGACGGTGAATGAGGATCAGGCTAATGGGCTGGCACGAGAGATGTCTCAGGTGTTTGATTTTTTGAAAAGCGAGATGTCCAGGGCGCAGAAGATACAGGAGGAAATGGCCAACTTACACCGGACTCCGGCACCTCGATATGAGGTCGGCGATTCTGTCTGGCTCTCGACTAGAAATATCGAAACAAAACGGCCCTCGAAAAAACTTGACTGGAAACAAATTGGTCCCTACCCGGTCAAACGAATTGTGAGTCCTTATGCCTATGAGTTGGAATTACCTGTTTCTATGAAGATACATCCGGTATTTCATGTTTCGTTGCTATCGCCGGCGATAGATGACCCTGTTCCCGGACAAATTGTTGAACCACCCCTATCGGTGGAAGTGGAAGGAGAGACTGAGTGGGAAGTAGCGGAGATATTGGATTCGCGGAAGAGGGGGCGACGGGTGGAGTACTTGGTTAGATATGTTGGATATGAAGAACCGTCCTGGCAACCTTCGGGTGATTTGGAGCATAGTCCTGATATTAGAATAGCCTTTCACGATCAATATCCTTCGAAACCTCGGCCTATCAGGAGCTAGGCCCTTGGAGGGGACCTGATCTGTCCCGGCGTCTTGGCATTTGTCCCGATAGCTCGGTAGGCGACGTACGGTTGTAGTTGTTAGGGTAATGTTAAGCGAGAGCGGGTAGTGCAAGGTGGAGGCTGTCGTCATTAGGTTCTAGGAGGTTCGATGGCGTGATGGATTGGTAATATAAAATAGCGGAGAGGGTGGAAGATTACGAGGTGTGGTAGCGATGGGTTTCATGGGGTTCACGAAGAAAAGTGTGAGTCATAGCGGGCTAGTGGAGGAGGTGTGTTAAATAGCGTGATAGATGTTTTTCTTAGTTCTTTCTTTCTTTTCTCTCTGTCTCGCCTTCCTGTTATCTCGGTATATAGGAATCTACTCCTATTTCTCAAAGCCATAGCCTCTGCACTAAAAAACTCGATCCTCTGACGAGAGGAAACTCATAGCATCCCTTATCGTTCTCGTTGAGGTCCATTCGGTCCTCACTCTCCCTGCTCTGTGCTCCTGTGCCCTTGCTCGTGCCTTTGTCTTCGCCGGTGCCTGCGCTTGTGCCTGCCCGGCGTTGTCCCTGTCTTCATCGGCCCCCTCGTCGAGTACACTGTGCTCCTCGAGTCCCTCTGCGTCATCATTGTCATCTTCTTCTTTGCGTCGGGTTACTCCGTCACACTTGTATAATACACGACGGAATAATTCAGCAGAATAGGTGCGTCCTAAATGATGACTGTTTATCTTCTCTGGGCTCAACTGCCGAGTATCCAATAGTTCATTCAATTCCTGGGTTCGAGACATGGTAAAAAGGATATATGCGTTTGAGATGGATATATCTAAAAAAGCATAAAAGAATGGGATCCAATTACGCCTTGCTGGCTTATGGGTCGTATACTGTGCTCTTCTCTGGTCTGCTAAATCGACACCGTTCATATGATGATTATAATCATCAATGAATGTCGGTATATAGAATGATTTGCGTTCGCGATCTCCTGGTCCAAAAGCTTTTCGAACAATAACTGCATTTGTACTTGTGTTTCTAGGTTTCCTTCGTTCCCGCAATGTAGTCTCTCCCCAAGGGTGTACCGTTGTTAACATACGGACAATGTTATTATCAAGCCAACGTACACATAAAACTCCATAAATTGGGTCACCAACAACTAAACCATCCATCGTATTCCATTGAGTGAGTGATGCACTAGTATCATGCTTCAACTGCAGTGGATATTCAGCACTGTTGATACGTGTAGTGCCACATGCACCAATACCAAGCTGGCGTAGCTTTCTGAATAGCGGAATGTTTGAAAATCCATTGTCTGTATATAGCACATAATCGTATTGGACAGTGTCTAAACATTTGCAAAGCTGTATAACAGCCGAGGAAGTAGGCGATAGGTTGGGGTCTCGTTCGAGCTCAGCAATCGATTCTGTACGCGATGCAAAGAGCCAATTGATTGTATAACCACTATCACACAAAGCAAACATCTTATAACCAACAGGAATTGGTTTGCTTGGTATTCTGACAGTATGACGACTCCGTCCTGAACATCGTATCATCATCTCATCAATTGAAATATGAGTACCAGGTAGGAACAATTCCTGAGAACGAGACCGTAGGTGCGAACTGAGTGGTTCCATTTTCTTCCACCAGTCTTTGTGTGGGATCCGGAGATTTTTGGTAGTCTCGGGCATCGAAATGTGTAAGAAACGTCGAATTTGATAGTATCGCATACAGCTCATAATACACCTTCCCTTTCCTGCTGGAACCAGGTTCAATGTCCAATATTTTCGAACAGAAGGTGCCCGTACAACTCCCATCATGACAGACAAAGCAATAAAAACACGAAATTCAGTAATGCTAACAGGCTTTTTCCATTGACTCGCAATACCGTTGCACTTTGCTATTGCATAGGAATTTGTAGCAGCAACCAATCGACCACAAATCTCGTCATCCCAGAAGAGATTAAAAAATAATATAGGGCCGTCTGTAGTATGGATTCCCTCCCCAAGTGGAAGTCTAGCTTCGCTGGAATGTTCGATATAGGGGAAAGGCACAAAGGTTTCCGGCTGGCTGAACTCTGATTGCCTAAGTGTATTGACTCTTCGTCTTTTCTTGGGATTCTCGTTGACAGTCCTTTGTACTCTATTAGGATCGATTTCTCGAAAGACCCTATGAGCTCGTTTCGCTGACATATTGATTGTATACTCGAGGACTGCTTCAAGAACCGACTCAATCGTACCAGACAGGAGCTTGAACTGGCTCAATAGTACCGGACAGGAGCCTGAACTGTATTAGACACTCGTGTCAGCTGTCAGCTCGTTGTCATGAAGTTGAAAGTCACATGATTAAACCGGTCCCTATTGGCCTGCGGACTCGTACTAATGCATGAGAGAGATTTCGCCAATTTTCGAACATCCGGGAGATAGATAAATACCATGCAAGATAAACCTCCAAATACTTACTCAACGCTTAACACTAGCTCTACCACGCCAGGAAATGCATCATTTGATGCATTATCGACACATTGCCCATACAGGAACCGGACATGGTAATTCCCTTGATGCATTACCTGTCCATGATACATTTTATGACGACCTCACTATCTTACTGGGAAAGGCATTAGGAAATATGTACCCCGGGGGTCCTTAAAGTGATGCAACGAGCTCAGTACTCTGGTGCCTGCCTGACCACCATCAAAACTAGACCGAGTCAACCTTGGCATTTTTGTTTTTATGTACTGTTTATTACATAGCTCTACCTGGTGTAATTCGATTATAGAAATTATTTCCCAACTTTAGGCGTGGTGGCCAATAGCTGCAAAATTGTGTTTCTTTCTCGCCGTTGCATCACTTTGAGGACCCCCGGGGTACATCAGGAAAGTCATCAGGAAATTTGTTGAATAGTTATAAACTCGCTTAATAAGATCTATCATCATATGAATTCATGGCCTAGCTGGAAAGATATACATTCTCTCAGTGGAAGCATCCAAGTTCAACTCTCACACATGACTTTTTTTTATTTCCGGATCCCTTTACTGATTGGAAAGTCGTCAAATGGGACTGGGATGCAAATGCCGATACATTTAGATGATGCATTTAGGATTTATTTGCTGATTCATAATTAGCACACGAAGGATGCATTTCTGGATGCGTTCTGAGATGCATTTGTAGAGTAGTAAAATAAAGTCATGTATATACATAGTTTTCCGTAAAGTCCCCTAAATTACATCCATAACCCCCCACCGAATTTATTATTTTATATCGAGTTTACTCCGATGAGTGGTACTTGGTATTCAGCGCATTATTAAATCAGAATCCCCCACCACTCTGCAATACGAGTAACTGCCCCGCGAAGTCCCGTGGTACTGTACTGGGGTAATATCCCCGACCAGGTTTTATGGCCACTGCATGTCGCCTCCACCACTGCCACGTGCACCACCACCACCACCACCTGTACCTGGTACCTAGGTATCGGACTTCGCTATGCGTTAGGCGTGATCTCCCTAGTCCGGAGCCCTCTATTGTACTGGGTTAAGATTTGTTTGGTCGGAGGGTTGCCATGTGGCGCACGCTATGTGGTCTCCTATAAGCTGGGACATTGCTTGAGTTTATCCCAGGAGCTGTACTGGAACTTTTATAGTATAGTAGAGGGATGACAGGAGGTTGGAAGAGAAAGGACCAATGAAAGGCTAGTATGGAAAAATGTTAGGACAAGGGAATTACAAAGACATAGTAGGATATATCCTTCCTATGAGAGCATCGCCATTGCCCATCGAGTCAAACATATGCACTGCAGTAGTAATTACTTCTACCTAGCTGGGGGTGAGATAGTGCCCACCGCGAATAACAAGCCAGGTGTTCTAAATACCTAATAAGCCTACACATAGTGTGGGAAAGGAACCGCTAACGATCTGCATCTGGGTGTATATGAGGATGGAATTCTACAGGCAGGTCAATCCCCAGGACTATATTGCCAATTATTGCCATTGTGTATATCTACTATAGTTTATTTCCTTGGTTAAACCAAGTTTTAAATCGTATATACACTAATAAACAAAAGAAAATTCCTCTCTACCTGACTACAATTTCTTTCCCTTCAACATCCGCTGGAGCAGGTCCACGTGGCTTGTCTTGTGGTATGATCACGGCGGCACGATGGCACTTTGTGCTGCGTACAGGTCAGGAGCGAGCCAAAGGGTCATCTCGTAGCGCGCAGTATCCATTAACACGGGGGGCTTCAAAGAGTCCCAGTAAACGGGGCGCCGCTGACAACGACCGAGAGCGAGAAAACAAACAAGGGGCGCGCGCATGCAGAGCCGCTCACCCCACGATACCTCGCAAGCAACTCCGCCGCGCGTTCACGAAGCATATCGGGACAACATCGGATATCGGTGCACCTAATACGTCGAAGAGACGCCTTCCAATGATTAACTATCACGCGGGGGGTGTAAGTTTTAGGGTGACGGAAGCGTAGGTATTGGTGCAATGCCCAGTCCCCGGGTCTCCTCTTGAAGAATGGGGGAATCCCGGTGTGTAAGGAACCTGTATATATAGACACAGAAGTGTATTGTTAGTTGATGTTGGTGTATGGGTTTGGGCCGGGGGGGGGGGGAGGGGTTGATGTTGGAGTGGGGAGATATACGAACCCACGGTACCCGAACTAGTGGGCTCGGTACAGGTTGGAGTTACCCCCATGCCGTTACCAGCAGAAGGACCATTGGGATGGAGGAGGGAAGGGGTGGGGTGGTGATGGTTGACGGTGTTGATGGCTGGTGGTGTTGGTCTCGTCGCAGACGCCGCGCAGGGATCACTACAGGCTGGGCACGAGTACTCTCCTTTGTGTAACATGTTTCAGTGATTTACCTTTGTGCTTTTTGGGGGTTGCTTGTTTTGTTAAACCCAGCAAATATGAACGGCCGCGCAGCATTACAAGTAGCGGCAGGTCGTGGCTACATGGACATTGTGAAACCTTTGTTGGAGCACGTGGAGCACCAAGCCTGTATAAACAGTGACATCAGTTTGTGCATGATCGTTCGAGCAGCTTGAAGATGTTTCTCAGAGAGAACTTTGAGGATAATTTATGCGGTTGGCGCTATAGTAAAGCCTTGATGGGGGCAGTTACAGGTGGTCATTTAGACATTGTCAAGTTGCTTCTATACAGGCAAACCAGCGTGGGGTTGCAGGATATCTACTTCTTGCAGCTGTGATTGGAGGCCATTCAGATGTTTTAGACTTTTTGATAAAGAGCTGCGGGGGTTTGAAGCACGGCTATGATGGTGTATGCTTGGAGAGAAGCGGTTATTAGCGGTCACATGAGTATAGTTAATCGCCTATTCGAGGTTTTTTATGCCATAGATTCTACTGCACCAATGGTTTGTACGTACCTTAAACAAATACACCTGACCAAAAAAAAAAAAAAAAAAAAAAAAGGCCCCGGTGTAGATGTTGGCGCCTTGTCCTCTCTGGCCATCAGCAATGGAATTGGAACATCACTACAACTGGCCGCTAAATACGGAGACTTGCATGTTATCAAACTACTATACTGTAAAAGCATAGATCCAAAGTGGACACTCGTCCTGGAAACATAACGATAACGTTGACGATTATCCTTTACCAGCAGCTGCGCCTGTGGCCACACCGACACCGTCCAATTTCCGCCAAACCTCGGTGCGAATATTGACGCAGAAGTGAACATCCCAGACAGGCTTTCGTCAAGTACCGGGACAGCATTAGACGCCGCTGCTCTGAATGACTATATCGATATTGTCAGATTACTCTTGCCAACCCATGACCTCAGCAGAGCCAGACAGGAGGCAGAAGCTACTGGTGACACGGACAATTGTAGGGAGTAGTTAAAAAACTATGTATCTAATAAAATGTGATGTTCATAATAGCATTTATGGAGCGGTAAATGTGCCAGAAGCAAATTTACCGCAACATAAAGATTCCGATCACTACAACATACTAAAGCCATACTCCAAACCGTTTACTATAAAAATATTAATTGTAGAGAAAGATATACTAACCATACGACCATAGCAATCCTATACCAATTAGTATCGGCGGACGTACGGGGCGGAACGGCGAAAATGAATTTAGCGGGAGGAGGGATTAGCACGTACGTGCGATCCGTGATACCTGTTGTCTATTCCAGCTTCACTGATTTTCTTTGGCATCGATACTACATGAGTCTTAGGTACGACCCAACTAGGACTACAAAACCTACCTGTACCTTACAAGTTTAACAGTGAATATGAAGGTCCTAGTTTCCCCACAACCTTCCCCCCCCCCCATTTTACTTTTATGTTTCCCCCAATTGGTCGGCTAGTAACAAATCATAGTGGACATCCATATTGACGCCGAAATTACTTGTTCTGGTCGTTTGTCTTACAAATGCCCCCCAATCTTCCCACATACGCGCTGTAAAAGGCAACTCCGACGACTGTGTAAGTCCGCCGAGACGAATTACTTCGGTGCTGGATGCCCTGGACAGAGACCCCATAGACCCGGTGCAATACCCGTTTCTTGTTTTTGTTTGGCTTGCGGTTCTAATTGATAAAGGATTCGCTCAATTCCCAGTTTACATGCATGTATATATGTACCTACAAACATGCACAGCTCAGAAAGCGGAGATCTACATAACCATTGGGCAGCTTCATGCGAATCTCGTGAACCGCGGCAAGCCAATCACAAGAAACTTGGCATTAAGAGACAGTAAACATATCATCCACACCCTGAACGAGCTAGCTTTTTGCTGTAAAAGCCCTATATATGGTAGAATAGAGAATATGTTTTGATTTGGAAACTACCTGGTTTCTGATGGGCACATATACTTATATATTTATACACAGATTCATAAGAGCTGTCAGCCTTCAAACTACGTGAGAATGATATATGATCCTAGGTACTCAAGTCTTGTACTTGTAGGCACTTGGGTACATCATCAATTGTAGCCTTTCTCATTCGCCGGGCATTGTTTACTCAAAACAAGGCTATCGTTATATCTGTTAGGCATCCCGCCAAGAAGCCCCTCACTATATAGATACTGCTCGATCAAATTTGCCTCAAAAGAGAGCTCTTCCTTCCACCTTCACACTGACCAGCTCGCAGTCCGCAAATACACCACCCGCCCCCCGCCCCCACACACACATACAACCCGTTGCATATCTGAGACCAAATGCACGTTATGGACTCACTGCTCTAGCTCTAACATAGTAGCTACTGATCAATACTGACCTGTTCCATCATACAGGTGCTCCGCCTCATCTTCCGGTGCGCGTGCCCGGCGCCCCCAACAGCCTAGCACCGACGAGCTCGGCCCCGACTCCCTAGAAGCGCTCGCCCTCATCGCAAACAAGTTTCTTAGCTCTCAGCAAGGAATTGCCCAACAAAAGCTCGAAGACGCTCAAGCCATTGCCGACAACTCCTCCCTCGGGCACAAAGATGCCGCCGCCGCACTCGCCCAGATCAACAGCAACTGGTTCGAGAAGATGCGGCAGGCATACGAGGATACTAACAATGAGCTGATCAAGGTGGTGATCACGCTCTCCCCACGGCAGGCCGACCTAGCCGTAACACTGTGGAAGGGACATATGGTAATACAAACTACGCTGATGGACGGTTTTGTGCGTGTGTTTCAGGCCGCGGTAAAAGGATTTCTGGAGAAGATTGGGCCGGTTGTGGAGGTCCTGAAGAAGGCGTATCAGATGATAAAGGACATCCTGTTGCTCGCGCGTCAGAAAACGCAGAAGGTGTTTGGTGGAGAACCTACAGTTCTTCCGCATAACAATCAGCTGCTAAATGGCCTGTAGGAGGCTATGAAGTGATAGCTAGGTGAACACTCTCCAAATCTTACCTGAAAAAGGTCACTAACACACTTGTTTTCCATGCAAGACTCGGGAATGTATGGCAGGTATATGGACCACTTTAAATATTACATAGGACCTTCATTCAGCAACTAGGTGCTTACGATTAGTTAAGGCTGAACAAGCCTTATAAATCTAGGGCGATTGACCGCAAACGCTTATGGAAGGTTATGTTTAAGTCGCATATCTATTGGAGTCTTCCCCCCCCCCCCCACCTATGTTGGGCCATAGCTAGGGCAATTGGATGGATTTAGGTGCAGCTATTCGGTTAAATTACGTACCAAACATGAAAGAACATATATATGCCATCCCCAGCTGCGGCTGAAAGTGCAAGTAGAACGGTATATGTCTTTGTATCAATCATGATCATATCACCTGCTTCTATCAATACACGCCCAAAAGTACTATCATTACCAGCTATATATATTCACTTCAAGCCCAAGTTCCATATATACATATATATGTAAAGTATTTATGTTGATCATCGCTTCATGCATCCAACTACGTCGAGAAAATTAACTATCCTACCCAGTGCCGAAGTGAAAATCGCCTGCTACCCATCGGCGTAGATATCCATATTCGGTTTCGAGTAGGACACGCTTGAGCCCTAATTCTAACGATATCTTATATAACCCATAGACCATCGATGTTGACCCCCCTATATATAATAGAGGAGCGAAATTGGTATGGAGACCTATTATTTAAAGAAGGGGGATAAAAGGAGCTGCTAGGAAAGCTACACAAAACTTGCTTCTTCCCTCCAGACGAAGAGATACTGCAGGGCCGGGGTGCACGCCCAAGATAGCCAGCCATAACAAGTAACTCTGGGGTTTATATATCTTATACCCTATATATATACCTACCATCTATTGTTCGAGTTGAATCATTAAGACGGCGGATTAAATGTGGCGCGATCGATCGAGTGTGGGTGTTGGGGCTGGAGTAACCTCCTAGATCCTACTTCTAGGGCAAGGGTGTTAACTATCTATCACACCCAAAGAGCCTAATGAATCCTTGGTGACCTATGTATATACCGATAGCAAAGAGCATTGGATTTTGAGCATAAAATACTCTACTCCACCCATACAACTATGTATATATCTAGCTAGTAGACAATAACTCCTAAACTGCACTATTATATGTGCCAATCAATTTAGTTATTATAAACAGCCGCGTCTACCCATTTTATAACCTCCATTTGGAAATCTACACGCAATACTGCAGTATACCTACTGATTCTTACTGTGCTACGAACCTACATGATTGCAATAGGGTAGAGTACTTACGTACTCTACACTCCCTGGTGGATATAAATAAACATCACGTGCAGTACTGCAGACCTCATCACTCGACCAGAGAAACACCTGTCAAGGTAGATTTCCTTCACGATGAATCCCCCGCGTTGACGCTGTGCATGTGCTTGGGTTCATGCATGCTTGTAAGTTATAAAAAGTACTCATTCACTTGCAGAAAGCAGCATTTCAAAAATGGATGCACACCTACGTACCAGCCCCCCCCCTCCCCTGGCCGGCCCCCCCAGCTGAACCATCAAAAGCTTGACCAGAGCCCACCTTACTATCTATATTTATTTGCTGGGTTTTGTATCATATCACCTCGCGCGTTTATATGATATGCTACTCACGGATTTATGGGGGGATGATAACGATCTGCATGCAGGTGCTGTTTCACAGTGACCTGCGATTAATCAAGAGGCAGTGTCCGGAAATAGGGTGTGTGCCATTGGTTAATATCGATAGAGAGCTTCGGTATAATAATTGCAGCTAACTGTATCAGGCGTTGTGTGATAGACGCGCCCTTGCCTCTATCTCCTGCATTGGGCTCTCCCTCGAGACATAATTTGTATAATTAAGGGATTAAGCTATGATAAGGTAGATATATAACCCCCCTCCACGCCCCCCAGTTAATTCTGCAGCTCCTTACTTCTCAACCACTCTCACCGGTCGTGCTCGCCATGGACCCCCAAACACCCAGCACCGCACCCCCCGCCCCAAAAGACCCCGGCCCCGCCGTCGCCGCCACTGAAAAGACCTCCGGCAGCTCCGACATCGAGCGCTCCAATATTAGCGCTCCTCTTCCCAAAGAACAAATCCCCTACACCGGCTTGGTCTCCGAGAAAGAGTATGGACATGTCCGTCGCGGTCTCAAAGCACGGCACGTACAGTTTATCGCCATCGGTGGGATTATTGGCACCGGGCTGTTTGTGGGGAGCGGGGCGGCACTGTTGAGGGCTGGGCCACTGAGTATTCTATTAGCATATTCTATAGTGGGGACGGTAATTTATTCGTTGATGCTAGGGATTGGGGAGGTATGTTACTTGCCCTTGGAGGGGTGTGGTGGGGATTCATGTAAAGCGGAGCTCGAGGAGGAAGAGGGAGAGGAGAGAGGAGAGGACTGACTTAAGAGGGTTGGATATTAACAGATGACGACCTGGCTACCAATTCCTGGGGGATTAACCGTTTACGCACACAGGTATTTCTAGCTGTATATATAGACATATAATTTCCCTAACATACACGCGCAGGTACCTTGACCCATCTTGGGGTTTTGCCATGGGCTGGAACTACACACTTGGGGCCGGCATCACCGTCTGCGCCGAAGTCTCTGCGGCCATCCTTTTAATCGAGTACTGGAACGACTCTGTACGTTGAATTTCCCTCGATCAATCTTTCCCATATTAGCACCTGCGCACTCACTCATTAACACTACAAACACTGCAGGTTAACATCGCAGTCTGGATTGTAATAATTCTCGGTGTAATATTTATTTTGAACATATTCGGTTAGCATCGATCTCTCTTTACCCCTGGCGCACTAACCTCTTTTATAATAATTATTACCCCCCGGTCTATTAGTTGATCTCGGCCCCCACTCATGATATCTAATTATATTATATACATATTATTACAGTGGTCGAAGGATACGGCGAAGCAGAGTTCGTCTTTGCAAGCATCAAGATAATCACCATAATTGGTCTACTCTTCCTCTCAGTTATACTATTCTTCGGCGGTGGGCCAAACCATGATCGGATCGGCTTCCGCTACTGGAGGGACCCTGGCGCAATGCGTGCCTATCTGATCCCTGGCGCGGCGGGGCGCTTTTTGGGTTTTTTGAAGTCTTTTGTGAATGCGTGAGTCTACCTATATATTGATTACTATACTTCTTAATATTCAAAATGATTGTGAAAGTATAGATGCTTCGCGTTCGGCGGGAGCGAGGTCATCTGTGTCGCGGCAAGCGAGACGACAAACCCTCGCAGAAATATCCCGAAGGCAGTCCGGCGGACATTCTGGCGCGTAGTCATTTTCTATGTATTTGGTGTTCTAGCGATTGGAGTCCTAGTGAGTCTTTCTTATGTCCTGTCTATAATCTATCGAGTGGCCATATCTATATATATATATTGAGGGGGCTTTGAAATGGAGAGAGAATATTTACTAACGGGTCCTGCGACTTGGGCGCGGTTTCGAATATTGGTAGGTGCCATATAATGACCCTGGCCTTACGACCGCATTGGATAATGGCGCGAGGGGCGCTGCGGCGTCCCCGTGGGTTGCGGCGATTGTGAATGCAGGTATTGGTATGTTCTACTCATCTTCCCCTCGATATATATATATATATAGAGAGAGAATTTACTTGGGGATAGAAATATATATGGCTAACAGACTATAAAAGATGGCCTTCCCAGTGTCATCAACGCAGTGATCCTCACGTCCGCCTGGTCTTGTGGAAACAGGTGTGTATATATATATCATATATATAACTCATATAGAATTCTTATCTCCCTCTATGACCGACCTCTATATACAACATACTCTGCGTCTACTAATAAACACTACTCATAGCTTCATGTTCGCCTCCTCCCGCAACCTCTACGCCCTTGCCATCACAGGACACGCCCCCAAGGTATTTGCGCGCTGCAGTAAGCGTGGGATTCCTTATTTCGCCGTCGTTGCGGTGTTTGCGTTTACTATGCTGTCCTTCCTACTACTATCCGAGAAGTCGTCTGTTGTATGTCTCCCCTCTTAGTTCCCCTTTCCCCTCCCCCCGCAGCTAAAACCCCACCCCACACAGGTCTTCAACTGGTTCATGAACATAACAACCCTCTCCAGCCTCTTCAACTGGCTCACCCTCTTCCTCGCCACCATCCAGTTCCGCAAAGCCTACATCAGCCAGGGCATCACGCACACCTCGCTCCCCTTCCATTCCCCGCTCATGCCGTATGCCGCCTACTACGGCGCCACCATGGTGTTAATCTTCATCCGTAAGTTTACTGATGGGACGGAGATGATCAGGGAGGCGATGGGGAGTGGTTACTAATAGTGGTGATTAACTTGGATGTATAGTCATTAACGGCTTTGACGTGTTTTTCCCGCAGAACTGGAGCGTCAGTGGCTTTTTTGCGACTGTATAGCCCCCCCCCCTCCCCCAATTATTATAGACCACACAGAGCTAACAGGAGAATAGTACTCCGGTATCTTAATGTTCGGAGTTCCGTTCATCGGCCACAAACTGTGGTACCGCACGAAGCTCACACGGCCGGGCGATATCGACATCTGGACGGGCAAAGAGGAGGTTGACGCGTACGAGCGCGAGAACCCACCGAAGGAGGCCGAGAATGCGTTTGTTCCTCCTATTTCTGCTTTTATTTGCTTGTCCGCCTGCGGGGAAGGTGGTGCTGACGGTGTGTTTGGGACAGGTGGCAGAGGGTGTGGTATGCTATCGCGTAGCCGTGGAGAGGAGAAGAGGAGAAGAGGGGAATGGGAAGCTAGGGCGCCGGTTGGTCTCCTTTGTTTGTGGCTGACTTGGGCTTTTGGAGGACTTTGTGTAGGTAGTTGGTTAATTTAATTTTATGAATTTTACGATTACGAGCCAGCTGGATGATCATCCTATATATATACTCATTACTTTGGCAGTGAGCTTTTCTGTATAATTCTCCACTAAAAAATAAAAATAGTTTGTTGTATTTAGCAACGTCATGCAACCAATCCTAATTACCGTACTCAACAGCCCCTCGACAGACAGGCAGCCAGCTAGACAATTTTTGCGGCTATACTCTGTATCCCTAGGAAAGACAATCACGACTAGCAAACACAGCTATTTATCAATTACAAGGTCCCCAGGATGCGGCTATACTCTGTATCCCTAGGAAAGACATCACAGTTACGATTAGCAAACACAGCTGTATATCAATTACAAGGCTCCCAGGAAATTCCGTTCGACACACCTTTTCCCTATAAAACGGTAAATGTATCAACTAGTCAAGGGAGCATGCACTTAGCACTCGATAAACTACCAAAAGAATTGCTAGACAAAAATAACGGAGGAATCACTGACGAGATTGAACTTGAAGCATTAAGGCTATTAGCCAAAGCATTCCCATCTATGTCATGACCTCCAATCACGATATGTATGTACTCTGCCATAGACAATGCGCGCTCGCAAGGTCGCTGGCCTAAAGAGTATGAGAGATCTAAGTACCAAGTCAAATTTTGGGAATTATTCAGAGTACTTTACATCATAGCATGATTCAATACCCACCCCCAAGAGACGTAAGTACCTACCTAAGTAATTACACCTTGCTCCATTTCCGACACAATTCTATAACATAGTGTATCTAGATAGTATTTCGGTTCAAACGCACTTCACGACGAATTTATTCCTCCAGCCTTTCTTCGATCCGCTTCCCAGCACAGATCAATACGTTCCGAACGACCTTTCTCAACAGCTGCTACCCCCAGAAACGAAGACACGGATCCGGAGACGAGAGAAGGATATATACGAGAGTGAGGCCGGAAGGGAACGAGGGACTAGAGTGATGAAGAGGACGAGGAGGTCTGGAAAAGGCCGAATGAGTGGAATTCTTAGATATTGTCACGTCTTGGCTTAATTAATGAATTACATAACTAAAAAAGAAGAGGAGGGGGGTGGGTGGGAGGGAATTGATACCCCAGGCATGTTTCAATTTTGCACACGCCTCATCAGAGCGATCTTTACGGAAACGAATCACGGCAAACGGCCAAAGCGTTTCGTACATAAATCTACAGCTCCATCATATTGATTCGTTCCCCGCTTCTTTTTATTTAGCTAATTATAAGGCCACCTGAGCTTTTGGAGGTCAACACACCCAGGATATCACCCCCTGAATTCCCTCATGCCCACTCCTGTGTCCGCATCGCTCCGTTCTCTATTGCTTTAGTTACACTCTACCGAACCTATGAATTAACCACAATTAATAAATACAAGAGGCGCACCTACAAGCGCCAAGACTAACAAGAGTGGGTTAGCGTGGCCCCACCCTGAACCATGCCGAACCATACTATCCTGTCGATATGATCATTACCGCCGCTTACTAACAGGTCAAGTATTTTTGCGCAAGAAACGGCCACGCACTTCTATCCCCGACACAGTAGTTAGGTGAGACGGCGCCGCCGCCCCCGACTGGCCCACCAAGTGGGAGGCCTCTCTCCGAGGCCCCCGCGCGAGCATGTACTACGGTGTCAACGGTAAGTGAGTAGAACGTAGCAACGCAAACCGCACCGCCGAGTTCTACTCACTTACTCTTCACACCGTAGTACAACAGCTTCTGAACAATCTCAGCGTGATCCCCTGCTACTCCCTGATAAGGCATTACTCATATTTCCTCTTGTAAATCCTTTCCTAAAGTTCCTAAAGGGCCAATTAATCTCTGCATTAATTCCCAGCGACCTTTGAAGGACGCGGCCCTTGACGCCCGTTGAGAAAACGACCTGGGTACCTTCCGAAAGTTTCCTTCCACAAATTCGTATACTTTGAGAGACCCACTCTCTGCTACGGTTTCCAGCACTATTCCTCTTCCCATACCTCTCCACCCTTTGCCATAATGCATATCTGTGATTGCTCCGGCGTCCTGGGTTAGATCTTGTATAATTTCGAGATTACCCCTGCTCGCTACAGCCTCCGCTAATATATTCATAAGATGAGGTTTAGATATCCACCACGTCTTGTAAGCTTCAGTTAAACGTTTGAGGACTGCAGCGTGTCCTCCCTCCGCTGCGCATTTAAACGGGATCCTATCGCGATCTGGTATCATGAAAGTCGCTCCGAGGCCAAGCAAGCAATCTACTATTTCGACTTTACCCCCGCAAGACGCAGCTTCCGGTGCTTTTAGGCCTTTCTTCAAAGCTGGCCGGGCACTTACATCAGCACCGGCTTTAATCAACCTCTTTACCGCATCCAAATGTCCACCGAGGGCGGCAGACTGTAAAGCTGCCACCCCTAGTCTTCCCGGAGGTTGCGCATTCACGTCTGCACCTAGTTCGGGCAACGTCTTTAATATCTCAAGATAACCAGCCTGAGATGCAGCTTGCAAGGCAGTCCTTCCCGAGACCCGTGCGGGCGGTTCGTTGACTCTATACCTCGTCCGAAAGATCTCTGGTTAGTTCATTTGCCTGGTGGCCGCGGCTTCGTATTGTTCTCGTCCTAAATATTTATCAATGCAACCAGCGGTCGATATTCTATAGAGTTCATATATATATATGAAGTACAGCGAAGGCTTGTTATAACGGTACCTTCTATAAGGGTATTCTCTCTATAACGGTAGTACTTCCCGGCCCTTTTTGCCCGGCCTTCAGTACTACTAGCACCTTTTATATAAGGATCACCCCTCTATAGCGGTACCAGCTCTGGTCCTGAGCCTACCGTTAAAGCAAGCTTTTGCTGTAGTTCTTTTGATTTGGAACAGGATCGGTCAGTACTGGGGCACTTACACTTATACATTCACGACCAGAAACTCCACCGATGCATTCCCCGACCAACCGATTGAGCAACAGAAGCTTCCCTCCCATCGCCGCTGCCTGAATTGCGGTGAGACCAAAAATTGGTGCTGGTTGAGCCATCACATCAGCACCGTATTGAACGCGGTCCGTCCAAACCACCCATGAGCGTGTTTATTTATGTCCGCTTTTTTGTCGATAAGTTGTAAGGCGGAGGACCAACTACACCCCAATGGTACCAGGATAATTTCAGCACCCACTTCAATGAGCCAGCTGCAGCCTACTAACTCATGTCTTCCCGGTGCTACCGCTACTTCCAATGCTGTGCGAACTGAGATTGCGGCAGCCGATTCCCTAGGGCCGTGATCGTCGAGAAATCGAGATGCATCGGCCTCATAATGGCTCCGAGAATGACCCCCGGATAACAACAGAACAGTATAGCTCCCGTATATAGTAAAGTCTTCATCTATATATCTACAACCTTTGCCCGCTCAGAACTGAAGAGTTTTAACGCCCCCGCACCCCCTATTATGAGTGACCTTTTATTGTATCTCCCAATGACGCGCTCACTGATTCTAGCCCCATCCTGTTCCAATGCTTTCACAAGCTCACCCTCTCCTTTACTAGCAGCAAAAATAAATATTGCTTGCCGATAAACTGATCTTTCTCGTTCTGAGATGTGCAAAAGGAGTGACCGAACGAACGCGATATGAGCACTGTTCCCCGCGGGGGTGGTCACAGCCTTCAAAGCAAAGGTAGATATTTTAATGCGCTGCAGCTGCCTGTAAAGGTTTGGGAAACATGTGCAGATTCGACCCAACACCTTTAGCGAGAGGAAACCTTCATGTTCCTGTCACTCTGTACCTATTAGGAGGCTGGTAAGGTTAGCTTTAGGGTCATCTTTCTGTGCGATTTCGGCTGCATGCGAGAACCTCAGTACTCAAAAGGAACTTTAGAAGTCGCCTCCTAAAACCACCCATTTTGAGAAGAAGCTCCTTCCGACCTAATATTAAATTACTCCATTCTTTTAAACCACTGAAAACGCTTAGATAGAAAGTGACCAAGTAATTCCACGCTCCATGGTAACCCCATCCCAGACACGGGCCTAGGTTTGTAGTGGTCGGTCTCGTACTCTCCTAGCAAACTCCTTGGCAGATAGGCATAATGATCGGTACTGGATAGCTTTTCATATGCAGGGGACCTTTCTGAGCGATTCAAGCGGTCCATTCCTTCATATAGGACAATCGATGCTCGAATCCAAAATCCTTTGATGAACCGCGCCGCAAAGAGACACCCAACATCAGTAGTCGAGTCGTATCCCGTAAGCTCTATTGTATGAGTATCAATATATATACCGACCCCAATCATCCGGATTCCTTAAGAATATCTGTCTCAATGAACGCTCCGTGTGACAATCCATCATGATTTTGATTTTATTGTCAACCAAGGGGAGAAGTTCTTTCTCCTAAACCAGTTATAATCACTTTCAAATTTGTCAGAGATATTTAAAAGACCGTTGTAAGAATATAAATATTGCTTACCCAGATGGATTTCCTGGCAATTCCTGAGCCCAGCCCCACTAATTATCTCCACAAGCTCCGACACCACACTGTGCCGAAATCCTACAATATCCAACTAATTTTCATAACACACTCGACCGGTCCAGAAATATTATAAACACGAGATAGAATTGCTAAGAGGTAAATTGAAAATATCTCTTGAGAAAATATCCCTTGAGAAAATAATCTCTTGATCGATGCAGCAGGAAAAACTGCAACTGCTACTTCCTTAGTACTAGATACCCCAGCCCTCGTAACGCAGACACCCAACAAACCGATGCATAGGTATATTTTTTATATCTTTATCCTTTGTGGCTAAATCGAAGCTACCAGAATGGAAGTCTAAGTCGTGACTACCCATTCATAGATTAGACACTCCTCTATCAATGGCAAGCCTAGGCTAGCTGAGAATCCTAGCGGCGGGATGTGTGTCGCTTAAATCCTGTCTTTCAGGCATTGTGCCTCCTGTGTGGTGATGTGCTTCTTCCTCCGCGAAGCGCAGCGCCCATAGAGACAAGACCGAGGCGAGATTGGAGTCGGTTCCGTCCTCTACTTTCCAGACACCCCTTCAACCCGACCTCAACAGCTTAAACGGTAACTTTCCACGGAAACGCCTCTTTACCAGGAGCTAAGTCATTTTTGAGGAAATAACATTCGGTTGATGGGTGGCGGTAGGTGATGAACCCTTCAAAAACAAGCACTGCACGCTGGGCAACCACGGCTATCAATGCCATCAGGGTTTTCTCTGAAGTAGAAATTGGTTTTCCCCTAGCGTTCAGTGACATGTTTGGTGGACTCTCATTCTCGTATTTTCGATTCTGGATGACTTGATCACTTCGGGTTGGGCGGAGTAGCCGCATCTCGATATCGTGATTGTCGTTCGCGTGTTTCATCGTTTCCACCACTCGAGTTTTCGTTTTGAGGTTTGAAAAGGTGATTCCGATGATAGAGAATACCAATCTTCTCGACAAACGACTTCTCCAACCCGGACGCAGAATTAGATGGTGCTTTGCCTGGTTGTGGCAGAGCCCAAGGACTTAACGCACAATCAATGGTCCCATCGGTGGCTAGGGCTGCCGTGACGTACCCGGAAGCAAGATTGATGATATAGCTTCCACACTTCTTTCCCCGGTCGCCCGTTCATTGAATGGTTCGATGCTCTCCCGTTCTAGTGTGGTCGATGGGAGAGCTGGCACGACTCGAGCAGCTACGAGCAGCAGCCACCCTCATGAGTCGAGTTCACCTGCCCTAATCATTGAGTAATTTTCTTATAAAATATTGTAGCAGAAAACCCTCTATCTGCCTTACGTGCGTGTGCATACATGTACATAGATCAGTATCTATTGATTGGCTGATTGATTGATTTGATACAAGATAGAATTTGTGAACCTATGCAGGTTTCAAGTAGCTCGATTATTTACGTCCAGTCAGACCAAGCTGTTATTACAAACCGATTCGAACTTTCCTTCTTGCTCGTATCGAGCCAGCTCGTCGACTATACGACTCCGCTCATTTTCGGACCCATAACTGGCGTTAGGGGGCTTAGACCTAAACCACGGCTGATAGGTTGGCCAACACTTTCTCACGAGGCTGTGAACTTGGGCAAGTTCATATCTCAACAGGCTATGGGTGAATTGAGACATTTATGCGGGACAGGAAATGATTCGTTATATAATACTAGTATAGCTGCACGCATCACCAAACAGCAGGTTACATAGGTGTAATCACCACTCATCCACCTCCGGCAACTGCTCTTCCCAATATTCCTCCCTTACCCAGTTAAAGCCAACCTCCTCAGCTCCCACTGGCCATGGGAACCCATTACTAGTAGCATACAACGCCCACATGGCGCCCGTAAACACAAAATAACTACACAACCCATTAGTCATCTCCGGCCCTCTACAACGGCAGTAACCAGAAGCAGCTACAAAGCTATTCACTTACTTAGTCGGCGCAAACGCAAGCCACTTGCTCTCCACTTCGGCCACCCACTCAACCTCACTCCCTCCCACCGACCACCCAAATCGGTACCACAACGGCTCCGCTCGGATCCACAACGCCAATTCCCCATCCTCCTCCTCCTCCTCCAGCGGAGTCCACGTCTCGTCGATTGTGCCGTTCCGTATTATTTGTGTCCACACGCAGAGCCCCCCACCCTGTTT
Source organism: Morchella sp. 2018-W30 (assembly GCA_024713625.1). Classification (NCBI taxonomy): domain Eukaryota; kingdom Fungi; phylum Ascomycota; class Pezizomycetes; order Pezizales; family Morchellaceae; genus Morchella; species Morchella sp. 2018-W30. Next base: position 96,410 of record JAMJEW010000012.1, read on the forward strand.
ACAGTTCTTGACAGCTATGTCCTGATGCTGGAACTCTGACAGATATACACTGAGCCCGACCTCTTGCCTCGCTGTCTCGAACCCACCACGGGGTACGGCCACACCCGCGCTAAAAGTCATGTTGAGACTCTTCTGCTTCCGCAGAAGCGCGGATGGAGTATCGCGGTTCGATAGTGTGTAGATGTTTGGCAGCATCCTCAGCGGCGGTAATCCACCCACTCCCTGTGTCAGTTCATAGTTGGCTGTGTATGGAGTCCTTAATTGATAATAATCGTTGCTTAGACACGTCGAATTGAACTCGTCATAGAATTCCTCCGGTGGCGCGCTGTTATCGGGCAGTCCGGGTGCATCAACAGTCAGTGAGATAGGTGACTGCACAACCGGCCACCCGTCCACCCACTTGATTGGGGTCATGAACGTCTCTCGTCCTAAGGGTGACGTGCCGTTGACATTCCTGCGCGCAAGGAATGTCAAGTACCATTGCCCATCGGGAGTCTCTACCATATCTGCATGGCCAGTCGACTCAACAGTCAGGTAGCGATAGCCGTATCCACCATTGAACAGGATAGGGTTGTTAGGTGCTGGTTCCCATGGGCCTGAAGGTGTGTGAGATCGTGCGATTGTTGCGCGGTGACCGTCGTCGGTGCCACCCTCAGCAATGATCATATAGTAGTATTCATCCTTATAGTAGAGGTGCGGGCCTTCAGGGCGTGAGCTACTGTTGTTTGGAAGCGTTCCATTGTAGATCAGCTGAACGTCAGAGGTGGAGGCACCCGTATCAAGGTCTATTGTGTGTTGATATATACCCCATATACGGTCAACGTTGTTGTTAATGCCTTGGTGCGTTAGGTAGGTTTTATTGGTGACAGGGTCGACAAAGAGATCTGGATCAATTCCCCAAGGTTCGGTCCTACAGTGTGTCAGTGGTGGTAGATGAAGGGGCAGTTACTAAGAAATGTAGAGTACCAAGTAAGGTCACTCCAGGTTATAAGGTCGGCGGACGAGACGTAGAACATGCGCGGAAAGAGACGGCTGATGGGGTCGTAGCTAATTCAAATTTGCAATTTTCAGTATTAAGACAATCCACCGAGAAAACAGAGAGACATACACCCATCTCGACATCCCAATGACGTAAAACCTTCCATGAAGATACCGCAATGTCGGAGCCCATACACCTAATCACACTCCTCGTAAACACCTACTCCCCCCTCACGTACCCCTTCTAAAGCAGACAAAAAACAACTAACCAGCACCCGTAGGAACACCATAGAGAATCACGGTCTCGGGCCTGTCAAACGCATGACTGACCAGCTCCCAGTCGACTAGATTCTGCGATTTGTAGATAGGGACTGCAGGAAAATACTCAAATGTTGAGGTCGCGATGTAGTAGGTGTCGTTCACACGGACGATTGAGGGGTCCGGATTGAAGCCCGGGATGATAGGATTTGTGAGGGCTGCTGCAATCCCGACAAAGCCCAAGACGAGGAAATTGAGGGAAGGTCCCAGCATTGTATCTAGAGTAAGCTATTTGCTGCTATACAGCTGTCATCTGGGGCTAACGGGGCAGATTGACCATATAGGTATTATATATCTAATCGACCATCCTCGAGCTCTAGATGGACTCCTTGCACGTATCCGCACTCTCGGGATAATGTAGCAACTCTGGAATGCGGGGAGACCATGTTTCTCTGTTCGTAGTCTCGTGGGTTCGGCAAATTAAGGACCGGGGGCTGTGGTGTATATATGCAATTCCAGGGTATTGGTGATCTCATTTGATGTGTAGGGAAGGTCATTCTCCTCTGATTATACAGCTGTTGAGGTATTTGAGTGCCAAGGATGCAGATGAATACACATAAAGGAGGCTCAATTACCATATTGGGCACATGACGTCAGGGATATATGCACCTTTTCAGCCTCAATAGGTATAATAGAGAGAGAAACCTCCCGGCGAAACTCTCGGTCAAGCACCGTGGGAAATACTGATGTATACTACATAGCTCTATTACATCTGCAATCAGTGCCCCAGCCTTACATATATAGAGGAACTATATCCCCATGAAGAGATAAAGAGATCTGTTAGTAAAGCCATGCATGGCCACGCAAGATTTGATTGGTTTCTTAGGTCTTGGGGGGCAGCAATACTTCGCTGACCGATCCCGAAGCTCCCCCCTCACCATTCCCCACCAACCTTAAGCTTAAGTGTAGAATGTTAATATACATTATCCAAAATTTGAACCTCCCCTCCCCCAAAGAAAACTTTTACGCTAAGTCATGAGATTGCTAGCTGCTGTGTGATTACACAGTGAGGTTCAAGATGTTCTGATCGATCTTATTTAAAAGACGGGCATATATGCGGGCTGCGGGCATAGTACTTGTCATCTAATGACAAGAGCCCGCCGCTTATCAAGATTGCCAAGAAAGGCTTAGTATGTACCATACCAGCAGTTCATCCATTGATTGATTGCCCAACACTACATGTAGCTACAGAATTTTCCCAAGATCAAGCTCAACTCGAGGATAAATCGAGGACCGGTAAGCCATGTTTTCTATGGTCGGACTGGCGTCTCCAAGTCTAGTGTCTTGTAAGGTTTGAACGCCGCTGGCCACTCTTCACGGGCTAGGTCCTCGTCAGTACCAGTAGAAGTTGGTAAAGTGAAAGGAACTAATTAATGGTAATTTCTTAACATGTTATCAGGAGGGCCCCTCCACGAATCGTGTTCTCCGCGATCGTAGTAACTGTCCAAAGAAAGTATAAACCCAACTTTCTAGGCTTGTTAGAGCAGTAGAAAGTTGAAATGTGCAACCGATATAGTATCCAGTAGTTTCTATCGTGCACCCCCCCCCCCCTTCATGGCAATTATATACAATTGCAAGAGAGGCAAGCCCCCGCCCCACCCCACCCCACCCCACTAGCCACCGTAGTGGTCTCGACATCATTCCAACTTCGAGCACAATACCAAGATGCGCTACTCTACTTGATGAATATATAGTACTCCTGCGCCCCTGGCACCTCTGTCCGATCCCTTCACTCCGAATATGCCTATAAGAGTTAATTAAGTGATGATACGAACTAGAAAGCACAGCATGTTACTGCTATGTTTATACATATTGCCATTTAAGGACGCAAACAACTGTTCTTAAGCCCTATCCTGTCGTAATATGCTAGCTAGCGAAATCATGACTGTTTTCAATACCACGCCCAACCGGAATCTACGCGCAGGTACCACGATGGTGTGGTATAACCACCCAAAGTATCGATCGGGCAAATAGATAATGGTAGTCCGCTATTCAAGATTTAGAATCCGACAGAAAAAAATATTATTTTGGGTACATATGTTTTGCTGTAACCGTCAATTCTGCCCCCCACCAGATGCGGCGAAGAGATGTGATCTTAGATACTCTTGTCTGAGTTAGGATCTTAGGTCTCTTTAGCTAATGATAATGGAATAGCTACTTGATAATATTATCACATATAGTGAAGCTCAAAGGGGAAGTATCCCAGTTTCGTGGTATTTCATCCCACAAGCAATACCAAGCGTCCGAAGAGTCAATACATGTACAAAGAATCTCACATTTATTATTACTTTTGTCCATCATATTGTGAGCAGGCTACTCCACCCCGATCTACAGCAAATGACTTGACGACAGCAAGAAACTGATATCAATCACAAACTGTCACTCGGTGTTCAATCTTCAACAACGCATCTAAACAAGAGAAGATAGTATCCCAATAACCATGCAAGAAAATCGCCGATAGTGATACTTCCGAGATTTAATTACTACCACAGGGCTAATAACGACCTTCCTCACCCCAAAATGATGACACGTTTCTCAAACCTCCGGGTCCACCAATCCCTCCCACAACCTGATCCTCTCAACACCGCCCTCAACAAGCTCTAACGGTGCAACAAACGCCATCTGGCTCCAAGAAAAGAGCGTATTCCTCCCCCCATAGACAAAGACCTCGAACCTACCCATAAACGCATCTTTAATCCACACTCTACTACCGCCAATCACATCCGTCTTTATAACGACAGTCCCATTACCTCCCTTAACATATGCGACCTCATGAGTGGAGGATGTCTCGTTCGTCCAGATACGTCCCGGATGCCCAGGATCATAACCATCCTTAGGATCAATGCTACGGAGCGGGTACTCGAACCCGTCAGCCACAAACATCAGGACCCCATCCTCAGAAAGCGAGAGCTCAACACCATCATACGGCGCGCTCATTTTCCACGGGACCGATGAATATTCCACAACTATTGTATAGTTCATCCCTTTACTTCCCAACCCTACCCTTGCCTCCCCGTTGGTCCCCGCCGGACGAACCCAATCGATCACATCCCAACTTCCCACAACCTTTCTATCCAGGTTCTGCCCCGGGGCCCTCCCAGCCAAAGCCATTATCGATTCCTCCAGCGTCTCCACGTCTAGTTTCGGCCCTCTAGACCCCGCCCAGGCCCTCGCGCCCACCACCGCGATCCCTTCACGCATGCTATAATACGCCTCCAGCTGCGTCGTAGCATCCGGTCCATTATCGTTCCAGGCCGCCATGATAGCACCTTTATTCCCCCTGCTCCCCACTGGGACCTGCTCCCGACCCTGAACACTACTGAACATGCTCGGCTCCCACTGCACGCCCTCCTCACCGCCAAAGTGCAGCACCCCCGCCACATTGAAGAACTGCGGGTATGTGGCGGGGAATATCGGCGTGTGGTCGTTCTTCAGGCTGGTATACGCCCATCTGTCGTCCGAGTTGATGACGGTGTAGTTCTTCCGCACTAGCTCCGCGGGGTCCGACTGCCCGTACTGCCAGTGCTGGATTATCACATCGGTCGAGATGGCGGAATTGTTTGTCGGCTCGTACGTTCCCCAGATGCGGACGCGCTTGCCCGACTCTGCGTACACGAACGCGGCCATCTCGTTGACGAAGTGGACGTAGTCGTCTGCGAGGTCGGGATCGTACTCGTCCGCGCCTATGTGAACCTCCTTCGTCGTAAACCAGGGTAGGAACTCTGCCCAGATGCTCTTGACGGTTGGGATAGTTTCCGGGTGAGAGAGGTTGAGGAGGTCATGCTTGTTTGTCAGTGCAAGGTGGGGCTTCCACTTTGTTATGGCGAGGGCGTGGCCGGGGGACTCGAGCTCGGGGATGAGGGTGATACCGCGGGAGGCGCAGTGGGATTGGATGGACTTGAAGGTGGTAAAGTTGTGGGTCTCATTTGACCGGGTGGTGAGGGGTAGGAGGTTTGGGCTGGTCGGGTATAGCGAGAACTGAGAGTAGATGTTGAGCCAAGAGGAATTACGGCCGCGGTTGAGGGGGTAGTTGTCAGATGCGTGATAGTGGAATTCAGACATACGGAACCTGTGGATGTATATAGATATATATCACTATCAGATATTCTAAATCACCATGAATAACAGAAGGGATATACCATGAAGCATAAGTACATAGCTCTTTCAGGAACTATTTGTGAAAAGGCCAAAATATCATCAGCATCAATCATTACCCCCCCCCCCAAAGAAAAAAACCGCCTCGCAATCATTTCCACTCCACAACAATTTCCAACCTCTATGAAAACCAAAAAAAAAAAGACTTACATCAGCACTATACCACTTTCTCCCCGCATCCAACATATACCCCCTCGTCCTCACCGCCGGCATATCCACCACCACCCCCCCTACCCCATCATCCAATAACAATGTCTGCAGCAGTGCCCTCGTCCCCCACCACACGCCCCTTGCCCCCGCGCCCCACACCTCCACCCCACACCCATCAGCCCGAATACGAAAGCCCTCCTCGCTCGCACTCCCGTCCTCATATGTATACTTACCGTTCTCCAGCCCGAGGAAGATATAGTCGCAGCTAGAGGGCACCCCGTCGCTAAGTTCAAGGGTCGTGTTGGAGAGCGCCGGAAAGAGAGACACGAGGTCGGCGTGGAAGATGTGTGCAAATTCGAGGAGGGTGGGGGGCGTGAGGGTTAGGGAGGTTGTATCTCGGTGGGAGGAGGAGTGAGTGGAGACGTAGAGTCTAGTGGAGGGTGTAGGCGTGAAAGTCGAGGTGGAATTGGATGGGCGGGTCCATGAGAGGGGGGGTAGGGCCTGGAGAGCGTTGGATAGGGGGAGGGGGAGGAGGGATAAGAGGAGGAGTGGGAGTGGGAGAAGCATGGTTGCTGGTCAAGCCTCTATGGAGGAGAGGGGAGGAGGATGAGGAGAGGCCTAAAGGGACCTGAGCTGAAGGTGGGAATTGAGTCGTACTCGGAATTCGGAAGATATAGCAGGTTAAGACTGAACACAGGAAGAAGCCCTGCTGATGCATCGGAGCCGCGACGTTGGCCACGTTCGCATTTCGAGTAACAACCGGAAAGATTAAGAATCTATCTTTAGCCCTCAGCCTCTTGATCGTCACTACCTATCGAGGGTTCTGTCGCTACTAATGGTTGTGGGATCAATGTCTCTCGGTGTTTGTGCCTTTTTTGGATAGCTGCCCTTGCAGATAATTGGATCAGGAAGGAACGTGGGTGCATGTATAGGTGATAATACCTCTGACCAAGAGAAATACAGTTCAGCTAATTAAATCCATATTGTAGCTACTTGTAACATACTTATGTATATATAAAGGAGAATCTATAAAGACTATACCGTCTGTAAAGGGGGAAACATCGTCAAGTACAACACGTGGCAAGAATTAGAGCAGCCAACTTTTTTTTCAGACTCGTACTTTATAACGTCTCGTACAAAGTACATGTATCTATCTATTGATATGCATATGTAACAAACCCTTAAATGTAAGTACATGTACTTAATAAGATAGATCTACTTTTACACTCCACGTCGGGCTAGCCTTGTCAATATTTAAATTATTACCCTTCCTGATCTGGCTAGTTCATCACTATCTAATTTACCGTTTGGGACATTGTAATAATTCTATATAACAATAATAGTAATGAAAATCTCTCTAGTATTCTGGGTATTGATATATCAATATTCTAATCTATATTTGTATATATCTATATAATGGCCAACATCTTTTGCCACTCAAGAGCTGCTGCCTCATATATTCTTCCCAGCCTGTTCCTCCCTCCAAATCCCCAACGCCTCCTTCACAGCGCTCTCCATCTTACTTGCCACCAAACACCCCTCCCTCACCACGTCCTCCCACCCCCTCACCCACAACATCCCATCATGCTCCTTCTCCTCCAAGACGATCTCCCCCTCCTCCTCCACCTCCACCTCGAAATTCCACTTCCGCCACCACCCGCTCCTTCCCTGAAACTCCACACACCCAAAACACCTGACCACCTTCTTGACTTTCAGTGCCGTCTCCTCGCGCACCTCCCTCACCACGGCGTCTAGCAGCGTCGCGTCCGTCGGCGGCGCCTCGACGCCTCCACCTGGAACCTCCCAGTACCCAGGGAACGCGGCCTCGCCGGCCGCCCGCCGGATCAGCAGTAGTCCGCGCGAAGGGTGGAAGATAAAGCCACCGACGGCGCAGGAGGTAATGTGAGGGTGGGTGGAGAGGAGCGCGGGGAGGGGGAGAGCGTAGGTCTGGAGTGAGGGGGGGTAGGTTGCACCGGAGGTAGTAGTATATGAGGGGGCTTCATCTGGGGCGGCCATTTGGATGGGTTCTTAATTATTGGGAGCTTATACGTACTGGCTTGCAATTGCTGGTATGGACAGATAATAGATATTGGTTGAAATTGAGGTGTGGGGGATATGTGGGATGTGGCCTACCCTCAGTTGCGTTGATATGAGAATGGGGCGAGCATTGCAATTAATTATTCTGATGCATCCGGCCGGAGCAATTGCAATATTGTTAGGAATTCTTATTAACCTTTACGAATTCGACACATACTAACCAAATAGGTTTTGTTAGTATTTCATACCGAATACGAATACGGCGGTTAATTGAAACAACATTATATCCCGAATGAGCCGTCGAACAACCATTTCCTATGAATCCTATATCTATTCGGTGATCTATCCGGTCCATATAGCACAGAAAAAAATACATATTTATATAGACAACTTTCTTATTGATCTACCCGACGTGACTTATAATTATATTCATGGACCATCACTCGAATCCTGAGTAATTATCTGGCCATATACTATACGCATACTTAATTACCTGTCGTTAGAAATCTTGCTCCCAGACCGTGGCTGAAGGTCTGTGATCCATGAATCCCTTTCACGCCCCCAATATATATCATGCGTACTATACAGGGTCTATCCCAAACATATCGTACTTGTTTGTAAGGAATATACCCTAAGAACCTACGTTACACACGTGCGGAGATCTATAAGGAGGAGATGCATGGCGAATAGGATCGAGTGATATCCGATGCAAAGCCCGTGAATGCCTTCCTCCAACAGGTAGTGCGATTGTTTTAGGGGGGTTGGAAGATCAAAACCAGTTTTCCTTCCAAAGTGTTTGGCCCTGGAACCTAACAGGACCCTACCACACGCGTAGGGTACCGCATTGGTTCGTCTCAGCGGACACTCATATTGACGTTGAAATTACTTGTTCTGGTTGTTTGTCTTACAAACGCCCCCGAATCTTCCCTCATACGCGCTGTAAAAGGCAACTTCGACGACTGTGTAACCGTCCGTCGAGACGAATTTAAACTGTGGTACCAGTTGCCAGACGATTTTGATGTTCATTAACATGCTCTGGTGTCTTAAGAAAAAGTTTACAATTCTTCGATAACTAAAAAGATTACATTACTTTACAATATGAAGCTATGATGAAATTCCCAGCCAACCCTCAACCCTCTAAAGAGAAATAAAACGAATGCAAAAATACAACAAACTAAACGTTACCATCATCCATATGAAGTCATTTCGTCGCATCAACCCGTATACCCACCTCCATCCGCTCAATACTCCTTACTGATATCGACTGCCACCACAATCCCCAACGTCCCTGCAATGATCATACCGACAATTCCCCCCACAACCATCAGCTCCTTCCCACCAGAGATGGCAACGCCTCTCAGCAACCCGCCCTGGAGCCTCCACCAGCGCAAAACCCCAACGATGCTAATGATGAGCGCGCAACAGGCAAGAATCACGGAGAGGGGTTTGCCGACCGTGCGGAAGCCAAAGTTGGGGTTGGGGTTAGGCGCGTGGTTGATGACAGTGAGCTGAGCGGTGATGGCAGAAAGCATACCAAAGACCATGGCTGTACGGTGGTAAGAGAGATATGTGCGTTCCAGCGCTGTTTGGAAGGGGTTAGCAGTTTTTCTTGGTAAGGGGTTAGGGCGGGGGAAGAGGGGGGATTTATTATAAAAGTGAAGAGTCTGTCAAGAAAAAATAAGAAAAAAGAAAAGAATAAGAAAGTAGAAACTAGGAGAGTACAGTTAATTGGCTGGTGATGGTGTAATGTTGCTACAGAATGATGTAACCCCGGTTACTGGCTCCAGCTCTGGAAAAGTATTATAGTATAAAACCCACCACACCCATGGCCCGCCGTCAATTCCCACCAGCCCCACAATCTCGTTCACCAACCACACCCACACCACAGCAACATGAAGCCAGATCTTCACACATGCATACATAAGTATTGCTGTACCCATCAACGACCCCACGCCGGCCACAGCTTCCGCCGGCTCTTCGGCAGATTGGTGCGATATGCCGTGATTAGACGATATATGTGTGCGTGGCCGGAGGGAGAGTGTGGTGTGTGGTTCATAATCTATCCATCCAACTCTACATACAACCGAGATGCAACAATTCAGATTTCCCCGGGAAGAGCGATCAAGCTGCAGGACAGATGATGCTCAATAGTCCGAGTCTTGCATCCCATCGGCCACCCCCACTCCCATCACCGCCGCCTAAATAGCGGCCATATAAAAACGAAACGGATATAATAAAAAAAGGGGGAAAAACCAACAATGAGGATAACAAAGAGATACAGGGAGCAAGTTCAATTGAGGCTATACTGTCGACTTGAATGAAATAGCTGAAATTTAATAGGCTCCATACGTACCTAGGTGGTCTCTTGCATATTTGATCGGGACAACGACCGAGATATGATCACCCCAAAGTGCCTTCAGCCACGACTCCTCCTCCTCCTCCTCCTCCTCCTCCTCCTCCGCCCCCTCTCCCTCCTCCTCCCCCTGCCCTCCTTGTTGCTGCTCTGATGACTGCTCTTCTTCATGTGACGGTGCAGATGACACTGTCAGTGTTGAATCTGAATCGGACGAGTCCCTATTATATACTGGTGTCGTTGCACCAGTGTGTCCACCATTTCCTGCAATGTGCAGAGTCGCCGCATCAGTCTGTAGGGAAGACCGTCCAGTATGGGGGTAATGATGCAACTCATATTCTGTGATGTCACCAGGTACGTTGGTACTGAATACAGAGGCAATTGAACGAGCAGCTGACTTTGTAGAGGATATTGTGGAAGTTGATGAAGTTTTCTTCTTAATGCTGACACCGTGAAAATTCTCGGTAGTGGTGGAAGAAGAGGCTGTGAGGTCCATTGCTTGAGGTAATACTAGCAAAGAGTATGTAATCAAATAAAAACCTAGCTGGGGAGGGGGAGGGGGGGGGTTGTTAGAGTTCCCTGTCGAAGATGTTCCGATAGGGTTGATGGTAGTAGAAGCAGCTAACGATCCAGGTAGAGTAAGCTTAAAGACGAGGGGGGGGTTGAGAGCTTTGCTAGCGACAATTCTGTGTCATCGGTTGAACAACAGGGCAGAATTCTTCAAGCTTGGCAGGGTATGTTTGTGGTTAGCCTGGGGGGAGTTGTATGGAGCTGCGCTACTGGATCATCGGCAAACTGCTCCCCACAACTGGTCCCCGTGCTCTAACGGATCTGGTCTATGTTGTTCCGATGGGTCGATCCGTATATACCAGTGGAAGGGTTTTCCTCTCGTCTGGACTTGCCTCAGAGTCGTATCGCGGCAGTTCTCTCCTTTTTTTTTTTTTTAATCATTTTTTTTTTAATATTCTTTCGACTCTAAATTATTATTATTTTAATTGAGAGAGCCTGGCCTTGCCTTACCCTCTAAGGCTGCAGTTAATTGGTAATAAGTATACATGTATGTACTTCTTAGTAGGTTGTTATAGACCCCTGCTTACATGGGTTGAAAAACGTATATACATGTACTCTTATCCAGGATATTTTAAACACAACATGTAATACTCAGAAGCTTGCAATGAGGAAGTATGTATATACATGTACATACATTAGCGAGGCTCGGTATGTAAAAGATGGTAAAAAGAGCAGGATGGTGCTATCTAATACATATTTGGTTTCAAAGATGCAAGCATTGCAGTATGCAGTAATTGGGGATATATATTATGGTGTATATACAGTTTGTCGTTTATCACGAAACTCACAGAGTATGTATACAGGAAGAAATATCACTCAGGATTTAGGGCATATATCAACTGGGTACGTTGGTAATGACAATATTTACAGGCCCGAAGAGCCTTCGTTTTTTATTATTTCTATATATATCCAAATGTCTCAACCTGATCACCACCCATATGCGCTACATGTACCTGATTTATTTACAATATGTGCTCGCTATAAAAACGAGGCCTACTAGGACTCCAATTGAGATTATTATTATCGTAAATTTTTATCCTTTATTAACTGAAGCCCTTAGAAAAACCAACTAACCCTCTCTCCTACAAAACTCGTCCACCTGTCGTTCACAATGCCAACCCGGACCTTTGGCTTGTGAAACCAAAAGTTCAACACCCAACCCAATCTCAGACCACCGTGCAAGTACATACCATCACCAACATGGCCATGTGCATTCGTCTATCTAGCCCGTGTAACACCGGCCCCCAAATACCACAGATGCAGTCGAAACACCGTCACATGTTGAGAGACAGTCAGTCACGTATTAATTCTCCGAAAGAACAGCTCATACCACACCTAGCCTGTATTTATACTGTAGCACAGAAGTCCTCATCTCTTGGAAATTGTGTCTTAAGATTTGTTCTTCGCTGCTCAAGCAACTCTTGGGCAGTCAGTAATTCTTGCAACTCTCCCGGCCGGCCGGCCGGAAGTATAGAGTAATAGTAAATATACCCAGACCTAAGGTCATTAGGCACATAGTACTTCGTTAAAGAACTACATGTACTTCTCATTGTGGGCAGTCCGGCACAAAACTCCAATCGATCCTCGGATCATTTATTGCCAGTGCCGACATATATACACGTCTGACGCAAACACCCACAAAAGCACGTTGAAAGCGCCGGGGGATGTCTTCCCGATGTTAGCCATATGCCTGGACAGTTCAACCCGAGAGCGAGACCTTTAGAGAGGCGAGACCTGTATTGCTTATATATCTGCAAACATGCATTCGTCAGATGCAGAACCCAGATCTAGGTTAAGTGAGGGAACCCGGGGAATGTCCATTTGGATAAATATGTGAGGGAGGCAGGGAGGGGAGCGGGGATGGAGGGGGAAGTAAAGGAGTCTGGGAGACAATGTGTACTGGCTTGGTGGTGTTTCAGAGGCTGTGGGCTATAGGAATAAGGATTCTATATAGTATGAAACGTATGGATTTAACCTCAGTGCTGGTTTGTATGTTACGCGGACCTTGGTAGACGTGTAGTGGTCTGCCAGCTAGCATACTCCCTGACTTCCCGGCCCAGTGGCTACAGGTCTCCGAGGTCACAGGTTGGATGACCTCTTATCCATTTATATAATGAAAGCTAAAGTCCCGGTAGTGGCGGCTGGCAGTATTGAAGCCCATGGGTGCTGGGAATTGTAATGTTATAATTTTTAGATAATTGAGTTCTAAACTGATATATATGTTATCGATTCTTAGATTTTTATTGTTAAGTTTCCTTTGCTTACCATATAGGTGCCTTATTCGGTCTAGTCTAAGGTCTTCGGTGACGGTCTTCATCATATATTACACTATTGGGGTAAGAAGATTAAATACCGTTGTAGTGCAAATAGTCTGTTTTTCATATAGACGGTTTATATATAGGCCGCTGCTATTCCACCTCGGCCTGGCTTGTGATATCACGATCTGACTCGGGTCAATTGTATCAGATCGTGTCGGAAGCTCTGCCACAGGTATCTACATGTATATTGATATCTAGTAACATCCACGCTTGAAAGTACCTAAAAAGATTCAAGGCACATATTACCTGAAGCAAATACTCCCTTCATGTAGCCCCAACAAGGCGAATCAGCCTTTTATCACTTGCTATTAGCCACCAAACTCCTGTCACATCGACCCAGCTCCAGATTGTTTATGCTGACTGATTAGGCACGTCAATTGATGTTTTTTCTTTCTTTTTTTCGGTACCTTCGGGAATAGCCCTCCGGGTTATACAAATCCAGCCAGTTAGGCTGCAGCTCAAACACATGGACCAGATTTGATTTATATATGAGACAAACGACCTGCGTTTTCGAGGATTACTTAATATCAGGCCATGGGTGGGTTTCAATCTGGGTTAGCCTTAAAAACAAGGTTTTAAGCATATTGCTTCCGCGAATGTCTTATCTATCCATTTGTGCTAGGCCTTCATTGTACGTAGGTTTGAATATATTTGACCATTGAACTTTGCCCTCCGTCAGCTGAAATTGAGAGCAGGAGTGTTGGTGATATAAAAGATATCCAGCAATTGGGAACAAGGGATATATGATGAAGGCTAAACTAGCCAGTGTGATGTTTATAATCGTGAAAGTACGTAGCCAATAGATGGCCTATATTGTAGATCGACATTGGGTTAGTTAGATAATGTTATTTCTGGAAGTTCACGGCTGTTTTTTTTTTTTTTTTGGGGGGTGGGGGGAGGAGGGGTGGTTCGATATGCGCACCCTTAAATCAATTATTATGCGGAGACAGCGGGGCGATCCAAGCGTGCGTGCTAATTTCGACATTCGGAGACTTTCCCCATCGTGGAGTAAATACGTAGATCCCCTGTATAGACATCGAAACTATTGTGGTGTAAGTATGTACATGCCTATAGTAAGGTTGCACATCTGTAGGTAGATACACTCAATAGTAAGATAAGATCTTTGTTATTTGTCTTGTCGTTCATCCGATGATACTAGCAGTAGTATGGAGCAGGTAAATAGGTGACGGTGGGTGTTACGGATATATGATGATGATGGTGGTGGTGATGATGATGATGATACATGTACTAATGATGAGTGCCAATTCCAGGCATAAGGCAGGGTATAATGTATCATGTATCATGTATGTACCTCTCTACCGTTCCCATGGTGAAAGTTACATACCGTGACCTCCACACCAGGCTTATGCTTATGTACGCCACGCCTCGCATAAGCGCAAGCGGATGATGATGCTCTTCTCCACCACGCGCATTTCTCGGACTGGGAACCAATCACAACCTCTGGTTTCTGCCGTTGGCTTCTGTAACAGTCGCAAGTTCGCAACCATGCATAAAGATCCCAACAGCTCGACAGGGGTAACTGGGGAGCCCGGGTTCAGAATTCGGGGTGTAGGCCCGTCAATTCCGACTCTTCACAGGTATATCATGCCTGCAACAAAACGTGAGCTACGGACCGTATTCTCCGGCGGGCATATTAGGTATGTATGTGCTGTTTTTTTTTTCGTTTTTGTTTTTTTTCACCATGTTGGATGGGGGAGATGTCCCACCACCGCACCCCATCCGTACCGCACCGCACTGCATCGCAGCCTCATCTTTTTTGTCCTCTTTACTGATGTAGCTTTGTAGCTTTGTTTGGTAGTTGAGTTACTAGCCCGAGATTCCCCTATAGTATGCTTACAATGATATGCCGATATTCCCCTTCGACAAATATTCCTGCTTGGTTAGTCCCTACTAGCTAGCTGGCCAATTGGCACTACATTGCATGATTATACTAGTAGGGGAGTTTTTGTTGAGTAGAGTATAATAGCTGATACTTGGTACACAGGAATAGCTATGTGGATATTCTTTTTTCCTTTCCTACGTTTTCCCGGACCACCCCCCGGAAGAATCGTACCCAATCCGGCGAAGACCTTCCCAGCCAGCAAGTGGCCGCCGAGAGGGAAGGCCGCCGCAAGATAGATGAATGAGATCGGACAATTATCAATATTGCCGGATAGTTCAAGGAACACATGCGGAATAACCAGCTAGAGCTAGGAAAGGGGGGGAGGGGTGTAGGATACATGTTTACTGAGGCTAGCTGGCGCGCAGGATAAAGACAAAACATCTATAAGGCAACACAGCTCATATGAAGAGCTCCTCCTCTCCCTAGCTGCTGGGAAATGTTATAAAGTCGAGCCTCTCCGCGCACGCAGCTTTAACAGGAGAAATCAGCCTTTTTGGAGAAAAAGACTACGCCCCCACACCACCCATATCTGCCTCAATTCCTTCTGTTTGTTTGTTGGACCTCATAGTCTAACTAGCTACTCACATATATATATTGGGATAAACGGAACGGCACCGTTCTCCGGCCGCAAACATCGCAAAAACGGGTTCCAGCTTGAGTAAAAGAGTTTCCAGCTCGAAGTCTAAGTCACAGTCTCCTCCAAAGATCAAGGATAAGGAGACCATGACGGGACAGAAGGTGGCAGATTTTTCTCAGGGCAACGACAGGGTGAGGGATCTGCTGTCGAAGCTCACTCTAGAGCAGAAGGTATACCCCTTCCCCTCCCTGTTTCTCCCTATAATCACATTTTTGCTGCTCAGCTATTCTCCGAATAACCGATTTGGCTACGTTGAATGCTTATAATAAGTATTTTATCTAATGAACGGTGATGGTTTCCAACTTGCTATACAGGTCTCACTTCTCTCCGCTCAGGATTTCTGGCGAACACAGGCAATCCCCGAGCACGGGATTCCCCCACTCAAAGTTACCGACGGTCCCAATGGAGCCCGTGGAGAGTTCTTCACCGACGGTACACCCGTAAGTTCTTCCCCCACCCTTTTATATCCACACCACACCACACCATATGGCCCATCACCCCATTAACCCATTCTGTTCCAGGCGGCCCTCTTCCCCTGCGGTATCTCCCTTGCCGCAACATGGAACACCGACCTCCTCCACTCCGTCGGTAGCGCCCTTGCGCTCGAGACAAAAGCCCGCCAAGCCCAGGTTCTACTTGCCCCCACAGTATGTATGCACCGTTCACCCCTCGGCGGACGCAACTTCGAGTCTTTCTCTGAGGACCCCTACTTCACTGGCAAAATGTCGGCTGCATACATCAATGGGCTCCAGAGCGGCGGTGTGGGTGCAACCATCAAGCACTTTGTGGCCAACGAGCAGGAGACGTGGAGGATGAGCGTGGACTCGGTTGTAGAGGAGCGACCACTGAGGGAGATATATCTAAAGCCATTTGAGATTGCTATGAGGGAGGCAAGACCGTGGGCGGTCATGTCTAGTTATAACTTGGTGAATGGACTCCATGCGGATATGAACGAGTTTACCCTTAGAAAGGTGTTGAGAGATGAATGGAAGTTTGAGGGGTACGCTAGATCCCGTAACCTTTACATCGAGTTATAGAAGTGCTAACAAGCCAATTATAGCCTCGTCATGTCCGACTGGGGCGGCACAAACTCCACTGTCCAATCTATCAAAGCCGGTGTCGACCTCGAAATGCCTGGTCCCTCCAAGGTCCGTGGAAAGCTCGCTCTCGAAGCCATCAAGCGCGGCGAGCTCACAGAGGCCGACATTGAGGAGTGTGCTGCCCGTGTTCTTGCTTGGATCGAGCGTTGTGGGCGCTTCGACCTCCCCGTTGAAGAGCCCGAGGAGAAGGCTATCGATACCCAGGAAACCCGGGACCTGATCAGACAGACAGGTGTAGAGGGTATCACACTTCTGAAGAACGAGAACAATACGTTGCCAATTGGGCCAGACGTCAGGAGGATTGCTTTGGTTGGGCCTAATGTGAAACAGGCAATTGCCGGTGGTGGTGGAAGCGCAAGTCTGAAGCCTTATTATCTAACGACGCCGTTTGATAGCATCACAGCCCTGTCAGGGAAGGAGATTGTCTATGCCCAGGGCGCGCAGACAGACAAGTGGCTGCCACTTGCGAGCAATGTATGCACCACACCGTCAGGCAAGCCCGGTGTTGTTTTGGAGTTTTACAAGGGAGATAAATTTGAGGGAGATCCAATGTTTATCCAGAACAGGCCAAAAACGGATCTCTTCTTGTGGGATAACGCGCCGAAGGAGGTGCTCCCAGAGTATTCGTTCCGTGTCAAGACCGTAATTACGCCAGAGACCTCTGGGAAGCATACATTTGGGCTCTCGAGTGTAGGACCGGCGAAGATGTATGTGAACGGGCAGCTACTGATTGATAACTGGGAATGGACTGAGGCTGGTGAGGCTATGTTTGATGGATCGATTGAGGTCAACGAATCGACATACCTTGTGGCAGGCAAACAGGTTGAAATCCTCATTGAGAGTACTAACGAGGTCCGCCCAAGACCTAAGGCTGGCGAGAAAACCCATGGATATGGTGGATGCAGAATCGGGTATATTGAGCGGCCAGATAAGGACTTTATCGCTGAGGCAGCAGAGGTAGCAGCCAGCGCTGATGTAGCAGTAGTCATTGTTGGACTAGATGCTGAGTGGGAGTCGGAAGGCTACGACAGACAGACCATGGATCTTCCCAAGGATGGGAACCAAGATCGCCTCATTGCCGCTGTGGCAAAGGCAAACCCAAGAACAGTCGTTGTAAACCAGTCTGGCACTCCTGTCACCATGCCATGGGCAGATGATGTACCTGCGATTGTCCAGGCTTGGTACCAGGGCCAGGAGGCCGGGAATTCTCTCGCTGATGTTCTCCTGGGGTTGGCTAACCCCAGCGGAAAACTTCCTGTAACCTTCCCAAAGCGCCTGGAGGACAACCCTGCATTCCATAATTGGCCGGGTGAGCACCGCCGCGTGGTGTACGGGGAGGGCATCTATATTGGATACCGTCACTACGAGCGGGCAAAGATCGAACCGCAGTTTGTGTTCGGACATGGGCTTTCATACACCACCTTTGATTATGGAAAGCCTACAATCAGCGGTAACCTCCTGACGGAGACCAACACTTTGACCGTTTCAGTCCCTGTGACAAACACTGGTTCAAGAGCCGGAAAGGAGACGGTTCAGCTGTATATTCGTGATTCAAATTCTCGGTTACCAAGACCAGACAAAGAGCTCCAGGCATTCGGAAAGGTCGATTTAGAACCTGGTCAGACCAAGATAGTTGATCTCAAAATCAACAAACATTCAGTTGGCTACTATGACACTTCGCTAAGCGGGTGGATTGCCGAGGAGGGAGGATTTGAGGCTGTTGTGGGAGCTTCATCCGCAGACATCAAGTAAGAACATCCCCCCCCCCTGTGTCATTATAACATTTTCACTAATTGTATTAGGGGTTCTGTCTCATTTGAGGTTAAAGAATCGTTTACCTGGGTATTTTAGGCGGACTCTCCACTGGCGGGATTTTTTTTATCGGGAGTTCTTTTGCTGTTTCTTCTCTCTGGCACTTCGCTTACCCGTTTTCTTTGTTTTGTACCATGAACTTTTGTGTGCTCTAAATTAAAATGATCGAAATCCTTCCGGAGCATTAGTTCTCTATTCATCCTAGCAATTGTGGGCGTTTACCGAGTGATGCGTTATGAATAGCAAAATGATCCCGAGACCATCTACTTCTCTACATGCAACTACATGTAATTTATAACATTCACTCCTATTGACGCGTGCGAGACGCAGCGCCTCGACAATTTATCTAAAATATGAGACGAAACGCGCAACTCAAATTCCAGCCATGGGGGAATGAAAAATAATACAATTTTAATAATACGAGTGATCGTTTGTGATCAGATACTACTTTTCCAATTAGTGCCTGGTCTGTCGTTTTTTCCACAAACAATCTTAAAGGATCTGTAACCGCCAATTGAATCCTAGCTAACAGGCAGCCCCAAACATTCTTAGTAAGAAATCCCATGCTTTATGCAAATTTCCAGCCACTGCGCATCATATTCTTCTGGCTTCCATTCCAACATACTCCCCACAGCAATTTTTGCGCTATCAGCCATCATTCTCTGTACAGTATTATTTGGGCCATCCTTTACATCTTGTCCGTTAAAGGCACCATGGGTGGAGGTGTAGGAACAACTCTTCAGGCGTTTCAAGATTTCCATGATTTTTCTTGGGGGTAATGGGATCTATGAGGTTCGTGGTATCAGCAGGGAACAAGGACTAATAGAGAGTAGGCGTGAATACCATATTGGGAATAGACCACATGAAACTATACGCTGTAGTCCCGGGTTGTCGGTTCACGGTGTGTGCCGACTTGAAGGTAGGTTAACAGATATGTTAATCTTTATACGGCCGAGGGGAAAATAGGAAGGGAAAGGCATACAGGTACGGTCATAACCGAGTCCGCAATAAGCAGCATATCACACCATGGATTTAGCGATAGCACCAGGCTACCAGGGAAGTGCCCGCCGACCTTTACAGCCCTGATCCGGAAATCGTGTTCTGGGAAGTGTTGCTCATGGGAATCTATGGTCTTGAGTTTTATCGTAGGGTCGTTGCGGCAGATCCAGGAAGCATCTTCACTGGAGATATAGACTGGGCAATTGAAGGCACGGGCCCATACTGCATATGTAGTATAATAATGGGGGTGGGATATTATAATCCCGTCCAGACCTCCAAGGGAGTTTATCTATATATATATGGTTTGAAACGGAGGTCAGTCTCTAGTATTCTTGCCGGGGACACATCTACTAGGAAGGCTAACGAGATCAATGGTGGCTTGGTCAAGGTAGGTGATAAGATCCCAGAGAAAGTTTCCACTGCCCGTCTGTAAAAGAAACGCGCGTTGTCCAATTGCAAACTGTGGAGTATATATGTGTGAACTTAAGATCGGCCCAAGTAAGACGCGCCATATATCACCTTTGGTTCGGTCCATATCGTCATGACCTGCTTATTTTCGAAATCTCTAGCGGTCTTATTACTGTATGCACCTGACCTTTTGAGATCCCCTAGGGTGGTAAAGGCCTGGCCGGTGGGAGGGACATATTGCCGAGGGTCCTATGTAGATAGGTGGTGAGAATAGATGGCAAGAGAAGGGATTGTAATGCGGGAGAGCTAACTTCGCAGATACGGCATGCGGTGAGTTCTGCGCGGTCCGCGGTGTGAAACTGGGTTCCGCAAGCTGTGCAGATAAGGAGCGAGTCATCTAAATCGCCGGACATTGTTGTATTGTATGCCTAGTGGTGAAAGCTGTATGAAGTTGGTAGCTACGACATGGAGCTTGCGGGAAGCGGATGGTGGGGAAGGAGGACGATAAGATAGATTAGATTGATAAGACAAGGAATTGGATAGCAACCAGCAAATATAATCACATGTTATCACTCGGTTTTGAATAACTTCATATTTTCATGTATTTTATTTTGTTTGATTCATTAATTGTATACAGCCCTGAATCTCCCTTTTCACTGCCATCTCCTACAATAAATCAAAAACTCAAAACATAACACAACAGATAACATAGGAAATCATAACAAACACTCCTGACCCTTACAATTTAGGCACATTCCTTGTCGTATTTTCTCAGTCTATATTTTCATGTATTGATTTGTCTATTGGGACATGCAATTTTAATATGATGAAAGCTTAAGAACACCCGTTATGAGGAAAAGTATGATTACTTACGTTCCTCGCCCCGAATATAACTCCTCTCTACCTAACCAATACAACATACGGATAACTAGATAAACGCCAAAACTACACCCTATGTTTATATATTCTAGATGAGTAGTTGCGTAATTCAAGGGCCGGCCCTCCACAAAATCTAACCGCGGTTGCAGCGGTTTTAAGATACTAAGTGGTAAGAAATTAAAACTCCCATTAATGTCAATCGACCATGTTGCTGGGAGAACAAATGATCAGTAACAAAGATTTAGAGTCATTGGACACATGGCTCTCCAGGATAACCATCCCGTTTTGACCCTGAGATTCTATTCTTCCGACTCCTACATAGAAAAACTAATCAATCATATATTACCCCATACCTGTGACAACTCGCGGAACTCGGCATCATATTTTTCACCCCGTTATCATATTTCGTAACTACCATAGCAACGTATAGCGCTTCAAAAACAAGCATTCTATTCGCATCAGCTCATCACCACCTCGACCAGAATTAAGCCCCCCCCCCCCCCCCAGGGGAAACATGGCGGCTAAGTACCCTACATCATATCATATCACCCTGCTACGGATACAGATCTAGCTAGTACCAACGCTTGAGTCTAGCCGGCGGCGATCCCAAGCAAACCACCTATCCGCTACGTACATATATCTCCGCCCCACATACACTAAAACACCCCTGCGTTTCGTCCGGCGTATGTATTTGGGTAGGGGGGGGGAAGGGAGAAACTACAGGCGACCCGCTAATAGTTTCTAATACTAAAAGCTTCTCGATCCCTCCCTCCCTTCTGGCGCAGCGGAGAAACTCGAATGCCCACGGTGCCGCCGGCGAGGAGGGAGGGTCAATACTCCCAGAGACGGCCCTACAACGTCATCTCCGATACCGGCAACGTCCACACCACATATACCCCACCACCGCACAGCTGTCCGCAACTTCCACGGTTTCCTAGAGGCCATGTTCTAGGGCCCCGGGAACCCCACAATAGAGTCTCAAGTGTATAAGTGCAAAGAGTGGAGAACCTTAGACATAAATACAGAAAAGGCCCACAGACGATGATCCGCACAGAGAAGCTCTACCATATCGATCTCCAACTCCGACAGGCGGGGCGGGGTGAGGTGAGGGCGAGGTGGGGGGTGGGGGGAGGGTTAGCTATGCGGTCGCGACTACCCCTTACATGCTATTCACCTTAAGCGAGGTATCTAGATGGGGAGGCAGCAGCAGGTGCTAGAACAAGTGGAGAATTAAAGTGTCTCGGCAGCAATATACGGTTACTTAAACCCTAACCCTATCTCTGGGGGGGAATGAACGGAGGTTGCCGGTAACAATTATCCGGTGCTAGCTACATGTGAGTACCTAAGTTAAGTAGGTATAGACTACGGAGAAAAAAAAGGTGGAAGGACTAGTAGGATCGAAAAGAAGAAGAAGGAGGAGGACACTGCGGTGGGCTAGAGGGATTTTTTGGGAGTTGGCCATATGCATGGGAGGAGCTAGGGGATCGAGGGTAAATGAATGTTTTGATTAGACATGCTGTTTAGGCTTTTCATCTTCTGCCTTTTATGACTATCTGTAGTAAAGCGTTGCAAGCCTCAAGTGCTTAGCTTGGTCTACTTCTAATTCCATGGCCAGTACGTACATCGCTACAATTAATTAATTTGAGAGAGGGTCAAAGAGACCACCAATGTCAAAGACACGCACAACAGTTCAAAAAACATCATCCGAGTCGATACATCTCAAGATCAGAGAATCACACTTAAATCTGCAACAGCAAATTATACTTACCATCCCCGTTATATTATCATCAACTATGATCAGAGGATATACCCCCTTGAAAGAACTGAGATACACCAGCGCAAGAAAAAGAAAAGAAATGTCTATTAATGTGCACCACCAAACTCTAAGAGTGACCCATCTGCACTCCACTCTTTAGTGTCCACGGCCATACGCACGTGCATATGCAACAGCAGAAGGGGAAGGGGAGAGACGAACACCTTACATATAACGTTCGAAAAGCTTCTCGGGAAATTATTGCCGGTGAGATAGATAACTCATCCGTTCTGGTGAACGTTTTTGTGATTCGATCGAGAAAACGAGTGATCGACCATGCATGAGAGCAGCAGTACAGAATTGAGGTCACAGAGAGGCCAGGAACATCTATAGCATAAACAATGATACTTTCTTTTTAAGGTGCTATCTGAGTGGAGCGACGTTTTGCAACCCACATGCGAGAAGCGAGCATGTACGTCTTCCAGATATGTATCTCTTCACGTAACTTCAGCGATTTTTGTTTGCTACACTGGGATATAACCTAGCTCTCACCGCAGCGGGAGAAGCCTACAATCCATCATCCACTACATGTGCTGTAACCGTAACTATGATTTATGTAGGTACGTAGACTTGTCGACTGCGCCTACATACACAGATTGCAACCTTGACTAAGCTACCTCTCGCTCAGCCATCCAATCATATTCTCTTTTTCATCCCACTGCATACATCGCGATATCACCAACACGGATTTCTTCGATCCAAAGCTCACCACATGATCGATGTTCTCGCCACTACGCCAAAATCATCTTGATAATGGGAACCAATTGACCCTGAGAATATAGTATCAAAAAACCCCCTCCATTTGTAACGAAATCGCTCCATGCAGATCCCCAAGTTGAGTGCCAATCTCCGGCCATAGAGAACCATTGCGCCAGTTATAGCTATCAGATCACATCACCTCAGACCGGCTTGGCAAAACCAGTCTCATTCGATCAGCTAAAGAAACTCCAAACTCCAGCTGATAGACAAGATATCTTTAAATGGCTCCATTATAACATGATTGTCCCGTCGCCCGGGAAGCTTCCGAGGGGTGGGATGAGGCGGCATCATTGTGTGTTATATTGCGTACGGACCACCTGCCTACCGAGATGATAGCTGGCGGGCGAAGGTTAAAGCCGTCGACAATGATAAACAAATACCAACAAGAAGCTTCACGATAAACCCTCGGAAGCTCATTGTGCCCTTATTTTTTAATGCGTGTCCTCGATACCAGTAGGATGTAGACCTGTTACCATTACCACCGCGCCGTCACTTCAGGGGAGGGATTCTGCAATATAGATAGTCGTGGAACAAACCTTAAACATTAATATAGTCGGTGCTACAACCTTAATATATGTAGCTCGTCTCCTTTTTTTTCTTTTCTTTTCGGGTAGGCTGGCGGATGTATGTAGTATTGCGATGTCGTTTTACGGAAGCGAACGAAGATATGTGTATTGAGTGTGTGTGAGTAGGAAATGGTTATGGAGATCTATCTGTCCTACAGACAAGCTCATGGGTGGCCTTTGCCTGTCATGTGGAGCTTGTGATATTGACGGACAGTCCTGTTTAACGTTACCTAGGTATTTTTGATCTGCGCTATCTCCAACTTGACTAGTATGAGCTAGAAAAGTAGGTTTTTCACACCACCCTCCCCCTGGACTCTCCGACCACCGAGCTGTCAGCTCTTCAGCTCCGTGCCCAATTGACAAACGAACCTCTTCAGACGAGTTATTTTTTATAATTGGCTAGAGATCGAGGAGATGAATTCATAGTAGGGGCGATTGTCGGGGCAGTAAGCTGAACTGCGTAGCGAGCCCAAATTGGATCGATGAGAGGGAGTAGGTTTCGCCCAGGTAGCGGTGGCACTAATATCCCCTATATCTATCTAGGACCAGAGATCTTGCGAGACAGTTTTACAGCCAGATCTATCAGCTGATAGCTCGAGAATAGCACTATATATCTTATTATTATATCTTCATATCGTTACCGACAAATAAACGGTGTCTGTTCCGAAGGATCGACATACTCGGCACGTTGTATAGGGACTGTACATACAACATTTATATGGGTTTTATATTGCCAAATGCCAAATATGTATGCATTGGGATTCCGAGAGACGTGGTATTGGGGGGGCGGGGCCGGAGTATCTGCTGTAGGTCGTTTCCATGACCATGGTGGAGGAGTTAGGTTAGGGGTTGTTCTGTTGGGTATGTGCAAGCTAGCAGGCGGGTATGTGTAATATAGAACTTGCATACGTACGTAAAGCAATATCGCGATAGAGATGGATAGGATATTGGAACTCCGTTTCACCGGCGCATATACCGTTGTGGTGGGTTTTTTTTCTGGTTTTGGTTTTTTGTTTTGGATTTTTTAGAGTAGGGTACGGTTCTCTCTGCGAGTTCGGGGGTTGGCCGAGATATTGACGTAATGAAATTTATGATTGCAGGTGATGTTGTTGATTAGGGTGAGGTTTTGCCTAAGTTGACATGAGCATGGCATTTGACAGGATACTCTAGGGGTACATGTAGGTAGGTACATGTAACCACATACATCTCTCTCTATGGTCTGCCTGTCCGGCCATCTAGCGCAGCACTCGATCCTATCCACCGCCCACATCATCCACATCATCCACCACACTGCCGAAACCAGCCACAAGGGGGGGGGTATCTACTTTACACGTTTCGTTGATTCCTTCCATCTCGATTGATCTAATTAATTAACCCACCCACCCACCATATGTAACCTCACGGCGCGGAATCGACCCCAATATATACACTTCCGAAAGTGGACGAATGATTGGGGGATCCGAGAGACAAGCTTCCCATCCATCTATCCTTCTTCAGCTACCTACATACATAGTTCTTCATCATGAAAGAAGAAACGGGCGCCTGATGAAAAGAGCACTTAGGCAGCGCGCGCGGATATGAAAGTATGCATGTAGCCCAGAATCATATTGCTTATTTGCTCGCTCTAATAATTACACTCTCTCTGCAGGTTGCACACCCACACACAACTGCCAAAGTGCAAAACACAGATTCTCGGCGGCATCGGCGAGACGCTCGATGAGTGAAGTCAAGATTCATGTCTCGCGGCAGTCGGTCCTTATCGATAGGATGATGAGGGCATGTATGTACGTACGTGGATGGATGGATGGATGGAGGAAGCCGGCACAGCGAGCGCCCCCACATTCCCGTGGAGCGGCGAGGGTAGGGGCTTGATTTGTGATCGTAATAAGCTCTGCACTAGGCAGGTACATAGGTAACCATTCCTCTCCTGCGGCAGTTTGACGTAGAGAACTGCTCTGTTAACTCGAGAAGTTATAGTAGAGCACCGTACTCTACAAGTGATATTACTCCATGAGCATGAGGTGAGATCAACGATATCACTATTATAGAATAGGAATAGGAAGCTTAGCACGCGATCACCGTGAGCAACTGGGTTAAAGGCCGATGCCTCTCTACGGAGGAGGAGGGGGGCGCGTGCACTTATGCACTCTGGTAGGGTTTCTCTGGGGAGAATTTTTTAGTTGACTGAGCAGGGCAGGGGGGGGGGTGGAAATGGCGAAGTTCCCGGGTTTTGGGCTATTTCCCCGCAGTTGAAACGGGTGCTGGGTATGAAAATGCCTACTCTACACATACATGTAGTTAATTAAGTCCCTTTAGTTCAAACCACATAACCCACATAACAACCACTTTTGATTTGCTAGAAGTTTACTTGCCAATTAAAGTACAAGTAGCGCAAGCGAACTGATATGTACCTCAGACCTCTCACGCTAAGAAAGAAAGTTATATGTAGTAAGGGCAAAGAACCGTTTAATGCCGCGATGCCGCAAAGAAAGAAAAAAACGGACCCAATGCACTTTATTTCTTTCTTTTGGATCCGAGACCCTTGCCTTGCTTGCGACGTGGGTTAGGCGACAGGGTGGTAGGCTAGTACTCTACTGGTAGAGCTCCATATATGGCGATACGATAGGGCGTATAGCATGCGTTCTAGCTAGGCTGGATCATCTCTATTCCCTGATGGAATACTGACAATTGCTTTTCTCTTACTTTCCTCCTATTTATTGTACGGTAGGAGTACTTTAGTACCTACATGCAGTAATAGTCGCAAGGATGATGATGAATTGCTGCTCAAGTTACAATACTTCCATGGGAGGTATCTTGAGGTGCTGGATTTTGTCTGATCTGCTGGGTGACTCTATTTTTATTTTCCTTTTTTTTTTCTTTTTTTTTTCTTTTTTTCTTTCCCTCTTTCTTTTCTTTTTCGTTTACGTCTTTCTTTTTATTACGTCGGTCTTGCACTTTTGGGGTACTTATCTTGGGCGATACGACATTATGCAAGGAATTGTGGCTAAGTGATTTTTATATCTTTGACTTTCTTGCAAGCTACAGACAGTTTGCAACGTTATCCACACACCCCCCCCCCTCCCCCCCACCACCTCCTCTATGATCGATAGCAACCACTGGTAACCGTTAGAAGAGTTGCATACATACAATTGAAAACACACACTGGACCGCGAGACATAGTGTGAAACCAACTAGAGGTTATGGATTCATGTAGGGAATTGAATCGAAAGTGGTTTCCTCAGTGCTTGAGGTGAGGTTCCAGAAAAGAGGAGCTCGGTGCGTAGGTACATACATGTAGGTACTCCATTTAGTATGTACGGTTTAGTTGGATCTAGGTAAGCCCCCATCCAGACCCTCAGTGGAGGGCTTAAGCAATACAGCATGTATGTACATGTACCTTATGTACTTTCACAGATCCCCCAGTATCTAAGCGAGAAGGGTTCGAGAACCGGGGGGGATAGGTAGGAGAGTAATGCAGTATTCCCCCACAAGCCAAGTGCTTCTCGAGCATCCAGGAATATCCCAGACGGGCATGCACAGTTAAGCCACTTTTTCTCTTTTTTTTCTTTTTCC
The DNA here is from genome assembly GCA_024713625.1 of Morchella sp. 2018-W30. Classification (NCBI taxonomy): domain Eukaryota; kingdom Fungi; phylum Ascomycota; class Pezizomycetes; order Pezizales; family Morchellaceae; genus Morchella; species Morchella sp. 2018-W30. The sequence goes on from JAMJEW010000012.1 coordinate 123,738, forward strand.
CTTTTTTTTCTTTCTTTCCTTCTCACCTCTCTTTCTCACTCTCTCATTGCTCATGTTGTACGAGGTTACGTCGGATGTCGGGCGTACGTACAGCAGGTACCAAAGCTCTTTCCTTCCTTCACTCACTCTCTCTCTCCTTGCTGACCACACTCCCTTGCAAGCTTCTGAGTGACCCTCTCCCATACACCTCTCTCCTAACCCCTACTTTTCTAGCGCTGTCCCAGGTTATGGCTGCTTCTTTGTTTAAATCAGATGCCATCCCCACACTCGTCAGTCATCCTACCAGCAAGCTACATGCCAACCCCAATCCACACCTCAAGTTAGATACAAGTTGCAGTTGCTTGGACTAGCTAGTCGACTACAACTCTTGCTTACTTGACAACCAGCTAGACCTAGACTGCAGGACCTATACACTCTATAACGGATCGGAGGGTTTCACCCCCACTTCAGAGCTAATTGGAGAGAGAGGAAATATATAAAAAACGTCTTCGACCCATGCCGGATGCTTTGGTATATTCCAAGGGTTATTCTAATAAATATCATACTCTCTATTAAGATAGGGTCGATAGCTTTTGGAAAGAAGAGAGAAAGGAATATTTATAAAGATATATTATAGTCGATCCGTTGTTGATCTATCAAAATTGGTATGTGAATTGTTGGTTGTGGTTTCTCATTCAAGTTTATCTCTCACTTCTTTATAATTGTTTTTCTACCATGACAAACCTCTTTCTCCGTTTCACAAAACCACCGTGCATACCATCAACTAGTGAACCCATTATCTGTTTTACTATAGCCTTAATTCCCTCCTCCCCTCAATGACCTCCTTCTTTGTCCGCCCACTCCCAAAAATATCTCATTGCTAATATATACGAACAGCACCCACCCACCCCCCAATCCCTCCCCACATCTTTTTTTCCTCCTCAAAAACAGAAAATATTTACAGCTTTCACCATAAGCCACCGCCGACATCGACGACACAGGACGAATAGGCAGTATTTGTTAGTACTATTAGTGCTAATTTCACCACGATGGCATGGACAACCCGCGAGCTCGAGATCCTACAAACCACTTCAAGAGTCTCCTCTGTATTTTCGCTGCTCGGCGCCAGTTTCATTATCATTACCTTCTGCTCATCGAGGTCTTTCCACAGGCCCATAAACCGGCTGGCGTTTTTTGCGGCGTTTGGGAACATCTTGACGAATGTGGCAACAATAACATCAAGAGAAGGAGTTACACATGGAGATACTTCGGGATTATGTAAAGCTCAGGCGGCGTTTATCCAATGGTTGGTCTTTTACCTTTTGCAATTGGTTGAAAGGTTTGAGGAACCGGTTGGCTGATGTGATCGACATGGGATAGGTTCATGCCCGCAGATGCGTTATTTGTACGATCCCCCCCCCCCCCCCATCTGGATTTGGCATTGATGATTGGATTTACTCGGTGTCTATAACCATGTGCTGACTTGATCGACAAATAGTGTTTGGCAATGGCTCTCAATGTCTACCTCACCGTCTTTAAGAAGTACACAACAAAGCGCCTCAAAAACCTCGAACTTACTTACGTCCTTACCTGCTATGGAATCCCGTTCATCCCTGCGATAGCATTCTTATTTCCCAAAGACCACAATGGAACACCTATATATGGGTCCGCGACACTTTGGTGCTGGATCTCGAGCGAATGGCAATTCCTTCGTATCGCCGGCTTCTACGGGCCAGTGTGGTACGGACATCTTTCCTTCAACCATTCTAATACATGACTCAACACAATATTAACATTGAGATTCTCAGGATTGTCCTTTTCATCACCCTAGTAATCTACATTCTTGCCGGCCGCGTAATCTTTAACCTCCGAGACTCGCTCCGAAAATTCGCCGGCGCCGAGGACTCAATGGCTTCACACACGGGACCTACGAGAGACACCCTTGGTACACGGTCGTCGTCAGTGCGGCCAGGATCAGTATCTCCGGGCCCGGTGCACAGCAGCGGGGTCCCGGCGGTGGTCGATCCCCTCACGAGCTACTCGTGCACAATATCATCTGGTGGGAAGGAACCGCCGCTTACGGTTACAAGGACGAGGAATAGCGGCGTGGAGGCTAATACAGCAGCGTGGGCATACTGTCGGTGTGCAATGTTATTCTTTTTGGCATTGATCATCACTTGGGTATGTGTGCTATATAGATTACTTTACCCCCATGTTAGTGGATGCTCTTGCTAATTTATGATAAACAGCTGCCGTCAAGCATAAATAGGATATACAGTCTTATCAACCCCGACTCGACTAACTTTGGCCTCAACTTTGCCGCGGCTCTCGTCCTCCCGTGCCAGGGCTTCTGGAACGGATTGATCTACATTGTCACCACCCTCCCAGCTTGTAAGGAGTTCATGGGCAACATATGGAAGAAGATTGTGCTACCGTTTGAGGCAATCAAAAGGAGGCTGGCTGCCAGCAGGAGACAGTCGAAAGCGAGCAGTCTGGACTCATTGAATCCAGCCTGAGACTTTTCCGAGCGACTTATTCGTTCTTTCCCTTCTTTTTTATTTTATTTTATTTATTTTATTTTTTATTTTATTTTATTTTATCTTGGCTGTCTGACGGAGTACTACTTTCTGGGTGTCTCGGGATGGAGTGGAGGCGTGCGGGTGGCACGTGAAATTATCTGACTCGGTATTGCTTACAGATTTGACGATTACTGTTCCCAATTAATGAAGACTCGCCACACACACACACGCACGATATCGTTTTCCTTTTTTTACTTAATACGTACCTTTTATTTCTGACTTCTATGTAGCTACATTTTTAACTTGGCCGTTCTTTTTCTCTCTCTCTTTTTCTTTCTTATCCTTCCACCTTCTTTTCTAAACCTCCTTTCTGTATATACAAATATTCCTTTCTTTTTTCTTTTTTCTTTTCTTTTTTCATTTCCTTTGTCGGGTTGGTAAAACGGCGTTCAAAGCGGGTATACGGGGTTGAATGGGGTCTGGCGGGAGGTTTTACTTGGTCATGGGACGCGCGCGCAAGGACTGTTTCCCCCCCCCCCTCCATCGTTTATTTGTTGAGGGTCAAGGAGAGAATCTATTTTATGGCTGTGATTCAAGGAAGATAAAGAAGAAGGTGGCGGCCAACTTCGAATCGGTGACCACCTATTACGGTATGACTTACTTGAAAGGCATGTATTTATATTTTTCTGTAATATGTAGACTTTTGTAAATAGATAATAAACAAACGAACGTACATCCACAGAATAAATCCAACTGTCATTGTACTCATTGTAAATTTATTAGCTAGCACCAGTACTCTATACAAGTAGCTCATAGGAAGATAAGAACAAACAAAGGCAAGTCCACCCGCGGGTGACAAAGGTGGACTCCTACAGTAAGTACTTACATGTAATTATATAAACGCTTCATTCGCTTCATTAGTACTAAGCTACATGTACTTACATATACTTGACTTACTTACATGAGGCTAGCTAGATTACATCCATGGCCGTACGTCCATCAAAGGAAAATAAGCCCTTATATGGATGTTACCGCGCCCTGACCATGAAAGTAGGAATGTAGTACGTACACTCCACTCACTACATGTACTCATGGGGTTACCATCAATTACTCCATCGCCACTCACTCACTCACTCACTCACATGCCCCCCTCGAAACTATGTAGTCTTCTTTTTTGTTCAAAATAAAATCTCCGACTCCAACTGGCCCAATGTGGATGGCCACACATGTGGATTAGTTATGTCTCGGCGTGCCGCTACGTTTGCGCGCATTCTCTCGAGAGAGAGACTTTACCGCGACTGAATGGGCTGTGTTTCTGGCAAGTCACGTGATCACCTTTTGAGTGCATGGGCGTTTCTTTTCTAATCAGAGCCTGTAGTTTGGTACGTGGGTTGTTGAAGTAACTGCAGATTAATATGGCGGGAGAGTTTCTTCATAATGTCTGTATGTATGCTCAATATCGTATGTATGTACCCCCAGCTATTAATAAATCCTACTTTCTTGCAATGCCCCTTCTTAATTGCCCTCCTGCCTCCCTGCACCACTCCCCTTATAGCTATATATATATAGGCATCTTTTGCTTTTTCTCCCAAACAGACGGACAGACAGACAGGGAAAAAAACCAGACCCATTGAGAGGGTGACGGATTTCCGGTAGAGAGGGCTGGGTCATGTCAGAGGCGACCTTTGATCTCCTTCTATCTTGGAGGTAGTACCTACATACCTACTGGTGATGGTCCGCTGTGTCGGGAATATAAGTTACTCCGTTTCTCTCTCTGTTCCTTCGCGCGATCTAATACGAATACGGTACCCACAGCGGGACCGGGGGGGGGGAGAGGGAGGGAGGGGGGGGTAGATGGGCCTGTCAAGTGTCAGTGTCAACGTGTGTGTTATACCCCCCAGTGCGTAAATTAGACTATAAACAGTTTTTTTTTATTCTTTCACTTCTTCTCGCTCTTCCTCTATGGTTTGCGCAATTTATCATATCATAATATGTAGAGCTATAGATATATATATATATATATAGAGAGAGTATATGATATTTTGTCGTGTATCTCCCGTAGCGCCCAATGAAGTGGCTTTCCGAAGATGTGATTCCGGGTCTTGGGATGGTCTCAGGACGGAGGATTGGCTAATCCATTGGCGGGAAAGAAGTAGGCACAGAGGGAATAAGTACATGTAATTATCGAGTTGGTCGCCGTACAAGAATACCCATCCCTGCCTATACATACATACATACATGTATACATGTATGTAGGCGTTGTTATCGTATTGCAACAGAGAGATCTGGACTGGACAAAAAGTATGTACTCTCGTATATAAACGCACTGGTAACTCTCGAGATGCAATTACTGGTGAAGGCTCAACCTAGAGCCATTGGGGTATAAAGGTACATGTATGTGTATACATGTAGTATATATGTATAGGTAATACGGGAACCTACCCTATAAGTACATGTAAATGTACATGTACTTACTTCATGTACCCACTTCGCCCTGACATGATGTCTTACACCTTTTGTACCTCCTCCGGCCCCTCTCTCTCCCCCTCCCTAGGCCTATAAACATTTGTTTTTCCTTCCAGCCAGCCGTTCTCTATCCAAGACATCAATGGGTGCCATGTTTAAAGTACCTAGTACATGTATCTACTCTTGTACCCATATTTCCCCAAACAGGGGCGGAAATCTTTCACTAAACCACATACATAGGCCCTCGCCGCTAAGACGTTCCCGATCAGCCGAGAGCCGATCCTGCCTGCCATCACGGCATTCCGCAATGAAACATACAGTCTCCCAACGAGTGGGACAGAATTGTGGCGCTCACTGAGGTCTCGGTGTCCAAGCTTTTTTGAGACTGTCATGTTTCAGACATGAGCCACGATAGGCTCTCAGCCCTGTTCAGCACTGACATCTTGGCATACCTTTGAGGGTCCTCACCCCCCCCCCCCTCCTCCTCCACTCCTATTCATAAACTACGATGTAGACCATACCACGGGGTTGGTCACTTGTCTTAGTTACACTGCTCTCGAGTAAGGGTGAGCGAGTGAGTGGTGACTCCGAACCGACGACCTCCTTCTAAGAAAACGGTACCTGCTTCTCAAAAAAAAAAACATAATGCCCGGGCGCCATTAATTCCTATTTAGTTGTATTATGCAGCAGAGTTTTAAATATTTTATCTCTCGAAAACATCGATTGCCGAGGCAAGAGAGGGTACGTCTCGATCGAGAATCCACACTTGTAAGACAATCAATAATATTCAGCTCCCTCATACATAGAGAAGCTTTTACTAAGAAGTGGACCCTTTTTTTTTTTTTGCCACGCAGCAGAAGATGATGCACCCCTTGCTTGAGGCTTACATGCATGCTTCATCACTCGACAGGAAACATTTAACTTATTCTCCTGAGGTGCATCCACGCGACAAAGACAGGTACCCGTTCTACTCTACCACCACCACGCATTGCCGAAAGAAAGGGTCCTGGATCTAGAGTAGCTTGCTGCTCCCCCGCCCCCCCTTCTCTCTGCTGGCACTGCCCAAGCTACAATGTCTATGATTTATATCTCAGCTGGCTTAGTCACTTGACGCTACGGCCGCTTTTGGTGTTGACTTAGCTTTCGTGGTTTTCTTTTTTGAACTGCTTTGTGGGCTTGCTTGTACTAAGTTTGTTGGCTTAATTGGAGGCTGTGGAGTTTGAGGTTTTTTTTTTTTTTTTTTTTGCTGAGTTACATGTATTTGTCTCCGGCTGTTGATAAGGAATTGTTGGCTGACGAAGATTTGTGCGAATTCCGTTTTGGCAGAGTAGATACCCCCCCCCCCCGGATAACTCCAATATTACAACACCAACGATATGTTGCAAACCATGTTTTATACTGATTTCATTTGAAATTGCATCTCGTATTCCACGATGAACCCCATTATACTCTGGAATGTAATGTTTTAGGCTCGCACCATGAGATCGTCTACGGTATATATAATTATGGAGCCTTAATTGGAATTAATCACAATCACGAAAAAGATCCAGATCTTCTTACCTATGGAGAGAGCGGAGCCATGTGATATGGCATCAGCGATACCCCACACCAAATTTGTCCCCGCGATACTACGATCCAGCGGGATCCAGTGGGATAAATTATAACGATCAATGTCAGGGTTAGGGTTAGTCTAAAGGCATTCCCCGAGATTTGATAACAGTTCACCCCTAATGACTCGCTCCACGATCTCGTGTAACTCGTGTAAGACTATGTTCCTTTTTTTTATTACGTTAATGTTAGTTCCGGGCTTTTGGGATGATAGATCATATATACTACGGTTTTGAACGATTGGGGCCGGTGGTACTTGATCTTGCTTATATCATATCACTCTGTCCTCGTCCCGTAGGTAAGCTGGCTGATCATGGGCTGACAAGCTGACAAGCTGACGGCCAGATAGCCCTAAGCAAGCATTAAAAGGATATAGGGCTCTATAGCTAAGAACCTGCACTTACTTTACCCAGTCACAAATGGCGATATATTAGTTACCTATATAAGTTTATGAGCTGATGCCATTGCCTATGATTTTCCGGATACTGACCAACACCTCAAAATAAGATTACGAGCACAACGATAAGATAACAAAAGCAAACAAAAAACAAAAAAACAAAAAGCCAACACAACAAACCTCATATCCGACATGATGTAGTACATTACATCCTATCTTAACGGTAGGCACGAGCTCAAGCTATGTAGAAGCCACCAAACGCATGTGCGGGCCGGCCATGATCGAAGGCTTAATTGCAAATGGTCGCGCGGGGGGAGGGGGCTCCGATGGGACGATAACCCCGTTGCTAATTGCGACTTCGGCCCCTCGTGCTGGATGGAGATTGCGCAATTATGGGCGGGAGAAGCGGAAACGGGTGTTTTTCTATTATTATCTGTCCGTATATACGGCGGGGGAATGACATAGCCTGGAATTCGGTTTGACGCCCAGTCCGGGGAGGGGGGTAGAGCTAGGTCCTCCGGCTTGCTACATGGTAATAGTGGGCCCTCGGGAATGGCTTGGGGTCATTACCGGGTTGTGGCTGTTGTTCGTATATCTAGATGATCTAGATCTTAGTTGATCGCATCTGTGGGGTCGATCATGTGATTTTATCATCTGCGGCCTTGGACTGGAATGCTACAAAGTTCTTGGGACTACTAATTAAGAGAGTTGTTGGTGTATGGTGAAGTCTGGCCGTTAAGGAATCTAGACCAAAAAGGAAGATATGATATAAAAGTGAGTATACTCAATGCCCGATGCTCAAGACATTTAATGAATTTATTTTTAACCCCGCCTCTTTCTAAACTAGAAATTCCTCACTATGGTAGTACTCCTCAGCTAGCTATCAACACTTTAAATCGCCCTTGACCCTGGCTTGGCCATAAGTAATACTGATCCAGCTCAAATCACCCCGGTGCAAAGCTACGTGGTCAGATTATAAAAACATCGGTTTAAGCATAAATCTAAACATGTATATATCGGACCAAGGTTTGGTTAAGACTGAATCTACCACAACACCACCCGGGAGTAAAAAGCTAAACCGGCCTATCGAAAGAAAAAAAGAAAGAAAAAAGAGCGTACCGGGTTTCAACTGTTTGGCCGCTTTTGGGTCCCAGCTTCACCTGGAGAAGAACTCTGCATCAAAGGATGCTTGATGTATGGACCACGGCCTAGATTTTAGAGAGGTCTTTCTGTGGTATCGGCAGATCATGGTGCAACATCAGAGTCGGCCACGTCGGGTCGTTTTAATCATTGACACCGCCCACAACGGCCGCAGTCAGGTGTATTCTATACAAAAAAAAGAGATTTCGGTCGGAACAGCCATGAGCATCTAGATTTCTAAGTTTAAACCCCCCACCCCCAAAGAAAATAATTAAAAAAAAAACCGGCGCCGTGGTCCAGACCAGCGAGTAGAGACAATAACCCGAGCCGGGCGTGATTAGAAAAAAATGGTATTACTCAACAACAACAACCTGTCAAAATGTTTCATCGGTTGAAACAATCCGCGCCTAATCTTATTAACGTCGTTTAAATCTCGGAAATAGCGCTGTTATTTGTAGGGGGATCTGCCGCGATCGGGGCTGGGTCTGGGTTAGTTATGTAGCTATAGTGCTCTGGGTGTTGCATATATATTCAAACCAGATTAAGCCCGCAGAATGACACTTTTTAATTGAATGATTAAAGTCTGTTATGAGAACCTGAAATATCGTTCGAAGAATAGATTAACTCAACATCCTACGGCTAGCAGATTCTAGTTGAGTTTATGGACCAAAAACAGCGTCAAATCTAGCCTGAAAAGAGAACACTGGTGCTCTGGTAGGCCCGTGCCTGGTATATAGGCACCTCATTATGAACTATTGCTGGCGAAATTGCAATTCGACACCAACACCACTATATCCCACCGGCATGTAGTTAACCTTTCTCCGCTATTGTTAGATTATTGTCACGTTAGATTTGTCGGTAATAGCCAACTATTCCGAAGTGGATATTACCCCCAGATATAGCACAAATTGAGCAGATAGCGCCAACAACTACCGGGAGATGTTGTGCATAGCTAGGCCAAACTAATGCGACAAACACAGTTATGGGTACATGTAGGTTTGGCTCCTGGGTTAGGGCTTTCAGCCAGGTGCAATGATCGATCCTTCACACGTACCATAGCCCCTACCCTGATATAATAACCAAGCATATTGATGCGATATAAAGCCTATTAGAGATTTCCTGCCTTCTGGTTCAGTATCGTGGGATGCCACTCAAGGTAAGACTGGCGCCGTTTCGTTGACATTCGCGGCATGTGCATGTATGGTTTCATGCTTGTATTATCATTACTGGGTATGTATCTCATGATCACCGCAACAAATCGTGAATATAATACCACCGCCTGCATCCAACGTCTATGTTCGAGCAGAGTTAGAGATCATATAAGCCCGTAATCCCCTCAATACCAGTAGAGTATTTACCACTTCTTGTAAAGAACCAACACTCCCCAAACCGATCTAATAATATATATTCATAGCCCAATATATACTAAATGCCACGACCAGTACACAATGATACTCTCTACTCTCCCTCTCTCCCCCCTTATTCCTCTCTTCACCCCATCACTCACCACTCCAACACCTCCGTCAACCCCGCGGCGGTCTCCTCTTCAACCTACCCCACCACCCCCAAACCACCCACCCATGGAGTTAATATCTATAAATCTACACCCTCAGGACCCTCGACTCACACGACATAAACGCCGCCACGCTCTCAATCTACGGCGGTATCGCCGGCGCAATAAGCAAATGCCAAGGCCCGCCGGCGAGCACCAGCGGCGCACGGTTCGACCTGACGACGGCCGCGGCGGGCACAACGATCAATGTCTCGAAAGGGCGGTGGGAGGGGGCATCAGGGCGGCGAGGGTGGTGTGCGGAGAGTTTGAGGCGGTGTGCGTGGGGGGCGCGCTAGTTATGGGGGTGTGAATTTTGTGAGTGCGAACTCGTGATGGGATATGCAGCGTTAGATTGAAACTATGTGGTAGATGATGACCGATGGCCTTGATGTATTTGGGTCGTACGTCCATGGCTGGGGAATTACATATGGCTGAAGGGCGCTGGTGGCTTGTTGTTGATGTTGGCTTCCGAGCTTGAGAGCCTTGGTATGAGCAATTGTCGATTATGTTAGAGATAAGTGGACATTGATGTCATATGGCATGTAGTTAGTATCATGTCTTTATCCTACTACCATTCCTTTCTTTTGTCCTAGCTAGTCGGGCCATTACTCCCTTCTCCCCAACCCAACTCCTCAACAAAAACCAAGCAGCTCCAGAGCTACTCCGGCAGTACATGAAGCCACCGAAACCGCTCTGCGCTGTCCACTCCCATAGTCACCTCCTGGCACCCGCATCCGAGTATAAATACTCGGCCCATATCCCCACCAGGGAACCGAGCCGGACCCACTCCCCATTTTTTCAGGTTATGAGCCCGGATATACACAGCACAAGCCTATCAAGGCAACTCCTGTATTATGTCATTACTGCTTTTTTTCCACGATGATTATTGTTAGCTAAATTCCCCCGTATTGGTGTTGCGTGGACGTGTCAAGAATTCGTGGTTCCGCTATCATGATCGGTATCGAACTGTAATCTATGGTGCCCGGCCGTAAGACTTCAGCTTCAGCCTGAGATCTCTTACATCGATATCCCGGCCGGCAGATACCACCTCCACCACCCCGCAACCGTTGACGACAGGAGATTTTGTGCTGCTTCCGGGGTAGGAAACCAGGGCCAGAACTGTGTCCGGTGCACACATATGTGACTGTCTTATATATGACATCTCTTTTGTATTCTTCATACTTGTGTGGTTATGTTGGCAATGTCTTGTATAGCCACAAGAGTGGTCTCGATGCAGGTGCTGTCGCGAGGCTGGGAAGATATATCCTGACTGTAACAATCCCTTCTAAATCCCCTCCTGCATCCCTTATCATAAGACAAGAATAAATGAATCAAATAAAAGAAAACATTCTGCACAGATTTTGTCAGAACCGAGTGACGGCTGGTGTTTTGCTTTGCAGCAACACGGGGTTTGGTACTAAGACAGAGACATAGGCAATATTGTACCGGCACCAGACGGGGTTGGGCTCCTTGATGCAAGTATACCGTACCCGCATTGCAAAACTATGTAGGAGGTCAACTACATTATATCACCACCGCCAAATCTACCCCAGAAGCCGTCGCTATAGGACACTCAGAGATCAACCTCCGTGACAGCCACTTTTAAATTCTCAAACTAATGTGCCCCCATCACAGGCCGTCACTCGACCGAGCAGAATCCTACCCTCAAGCACCTGGGCCGGTCCTGTGAATATGTACAGACAGTATAAACCACCGCAACTCTCGACCCCAAGGGGACAAGACACATATCCCACCACATATAGCTACAACCACAACTACAACCCACACCCTTCCAGTCACTGCATACACGTATCTATACCAACCACCACACCCACACACCACCCGACCCGGCAAAGGACGAGTCCAGCGCGCGTGATGTCCACTCCGCCCCACCCACGCCGCACAGAGCAGCCCGGGAAGGGGCCATCCATCCGTGCAACACGGCGCATGAGGTGCACAAAAGCTTATTCCCCCTCTCCCGTGCGTCCTCACTACATCTTCTGATCTAGTCTGCCCAGGTCAGGTCAGGTCATGTTTATAACCCCCTCTCCCCTCTCCCTCTTTCTCCCCCTCCCCTCCTATCCCCCATATACCCCACCGCCACGCAATGCCGCACGAAATCCTCACCTCCCAGATCGCCTCTCTCCGCCGCGAGCTGCACGCCCTACACACCCTCATCGCGCACACCCACACCCACACCCAGCCCGAGACGGCGGAGGCGGCACAGCGCCTTATCGACGCGGCCGAGACGGCGCTGCGGGAGCTGGTGGGCCTGCAGAGGGAGCTGGAGCAGCATGAGTAGTGTCGGCGTTTATGTACAATTTACTTGACATCGTTTTGTACTATTTTCGATCGTCACACATGTATGAAGTATCAATCAATCAATCTATTCTCGATCGTGTTGCGTCATGCAGTCTCACTCGTTGCGGATGGGCATCATAGACTATCACCCCAACCGCCCCGACTGAGCGACCGTTTTGACTGTGGAAGGTGCAGCGAGGTGCATCGTGTATGACATTTTTAAAAAAATACTACATAATCTATTTTACAATTCCTCAATCATGTATCTTTTGACTCGGCGGACCACCATGCTCCCGAGAAACAAACAAAAAACACCAATCCGAAACAGAAAAAGAAACATAAACCAAAAAAAAAAAGGAAGAAATCTACAAACTATTCTCCCATGCCATCAACTCCTTGATATTCTCCTTGAGCTTCGTCTCCGCCTCAGGCGTCAACCTCTGCAACGGCTGCCTCGGATACCCGCCATACCCGTAGTAGCTCTGGATGGCGCTCTTCGTCCCCGGGATGGCCGACTTGGTGAGGAACCAGTCACCCTTGGACAGGGCCAACTGCGCCTTTGTCGCCTCCTCGACCTTGCCCTCCGCAAACAGGTTAAACACCTTTACGCACGCCTTCGGCGCCACGTTCGCACCGCCGGCAATGACCCCACTGCCGCCCACCAGCAGCCCCTGCAGGAGGAAATCCGCCATCCCCGCAAACGCCATATACCCGCTCCCCGGATCGGCCGCCGTGGCCGCCCTCTTCTCGAGCGCCACGCGCGCCAGCTTCCCCGTGTTCCCGCACGTGAACTTTGTCCCGACGATATTCGGGTGCTGCGACAGGCGCAGCAGGAGGTCGCTGTCCATGTCGATGCCCGCCACGGCGCCCGGGTAGTTGTAGAGCACGATGGGCAGGGGCGAGGCGTCGGCGACGCGCGTAAAGTACTGGTATATGGCCTCCTCGGTCATGGCGTAGCGGTAGTAGCTGGCGGGGATCAGGAGCACCGAGTCGCCGCCCGCCTCGGCCGCCTCCGTGCACAGCTCGACGGTGCCGCGGACGGACTGCTCGCTGCACCCGACCATGACGGAGACCTGGGGGAAGCCGGCCTCGTCGAGGGCGTCGCGGGTGGCGCGGATGATGCTGCGCTTCTCGGCCCGGTTGAGGTGCACGGCTTCGCCGTTGGAGCCCATGGGGATTAGGCCCACGAGGCCGGCCTTTGCGAGGCGCACGGCGTGCTTCTTGATGGTGGGGAGGTCGACGTCCTCGGTGACGGGGTCGAAGAAGGTCATTGTGGGGGCGTAGATGCCGGGTCTGAGAGGAGCCATTTTGGGGATGTGAGGGCTGTTTCTGTGTAGGTATAGAGTTTCCTTCGAGATGAGATGAGCGATGTGATACTGGATGGATATCTTCTTCTTCGAGATGTGAGGTCTGGTCTTATATATCCCATTTATATATATCTGCCCCCCCACTCCCTCTCATCGGGACTATTTTCATGCAGCAGCACTCGTCCGGTTATTCCCCGCCCTCATGACAGCTGTGTGTGTAGTTTAGGCTGTCCCCCCACACTCTCCGCCAATCCCACATACAGTGCAGGTAGGTACCGGCAAATAACTTGTCGTCCATAGTAAAGGCGCATGTCTGTTAATGCTTGTTTCCTGTGAGGGAGAAAAAGCGCCGAAGCGGGAACTCGGTGTATAATCTCTCCACAGTACGTTTATCCGTGGGGGAAGGTGTTTCCGTGCGGGCGGTCAGCCACCGCTCGGGGGGCATTGTGCCGAGGGGGCGGGGCTGTGCCGACGTGGGCCGAGAGACGTTAATGTAGCTACATGTAGAGATCTGGAGGCCGTGTGGTTGCCGGGCGGAAAAACTACAGTTGCCACAGTTGATTACTCGATAGTATGTAGATTGGGTGTCGGGTGGAGTGTAGAGCTACATGTACTATACTCAGGGCAGAAAAGGGTTGTGTAAATAGTCCACAAGGTCCAGTGCCTTCTCTATCAATCTCTGCCACTTTTACCAGGATATTCTCTAGTGGTGTGGGTTGTGCAAGCAAAACAAAGTTGAAACACTTACGTATTGTGCAGTCAATTGCTTTCACAGCAACAAGAATTTCTTTTCCCATTGAAACAGTCTTAAACATCACATCATATATAACATTGACTATCTACAGCTATTTCATCACTCATAATCAAATTACAAAAACCCCACCCCGCCCCAGCTTTACTTGCTCCCCTCTGGCCAGTATACCGTGTTCGCCGTCCCATTAAACTCCACCAGGTGATCAGTAGTCGCATTGTACAAGCAATACTTCAAATCGGTCCCCGTGCCAATCCAGTACGGCACCGTCTGCACATTGTTCCCAATCTCCTTGTCGCAGATGGTCTTGACGTTCTTGAGCTGCGAGTCCTTGATGCGGAACTCGTCGCCAAAGTTTGGGTTGATGATGGCCATGCGGTTGCCATTGACGGCAATCACGTTCTGCACAGTGGCATTGCGCTTCGCCTGGTTGAGGCAGTTGCCGCAGGACTGGTAAAAGGTGCCAAAGGTGTCGGCGTAGAAGCCGGTGATGTTGAATTTACCGCCGAGGGAGTTGTCTTGGAAGATCTGGTGGTGGAGTCAGCACATGATTCCGAAGGGGGTTTGGTGTATATATCAGACGAACCTTGTCCGTGGCATTGCGGGCACCACCCCCGATGACTCGGAGCTGGGTATTGAGCCCTTTGCTGGTGAGAGCGTCCTCGCAGACATCCTCCCACCAGACATTCTCAACCCATGCATCGCCGAGCGCATGTACACCCTCTGCCTGGTGCTTGCCAATGACTACATTCCTCAGTGTCGATCCGGGGAGCAGATTAAACACCGTATCCGCATCCGTTCCCTATACAACCCCCAGTAAGCCCTCCACCCTCATTCACTACTAAATAATTATTTTAACGTACCTCAGCCTGCTCATTACAGCTCCCCTCGGCCCTCTCATACCGCTTCATTCCGCCATCAAAGATCTCTCCTGGCTGCACATAGTACGCACTCTCAAACACGACCGTGTCCTCAGCACTCGGATTCGGGAAATCAATGACGGGGTATGCAAATTTTGGGGGTGGGCGGCCGCCGAGGTCTCCCTGTGATGCGTCGACAGCGCCTTGTGCCCCGTCGCCTTGAGATTGACGGGAATTGAGCGAGGATGGACGGGCAAGAGTACTTGCTGCCGCCGCAAGGAGGAGAAAAGGGAGTGGGGTGTGCATTGTGAATTAAGTAGGGGGTGGTAATTAGAGATTATACGGGAGTGAGGGAGGTGTGCTGGTGACTGCTGGGTGGTGGAAGGTTTTCTGGGAGTCGAAGGAGCCATATTTATATTGTGTACGAGGGGGTAAATTCCCACCGAAGTGGATATGGGGACGAATAGCCATGGACAAGAGATCTGGCTGTCAATATCCCGAGTCTTGTCTATTCCGGGGGGAAAACTCGAGTAGTGACGGAGCGAAAAGGCCGTAGGGTGTGTGGGATCGCGAGGGTAAACTGAGGGAACAAATTTCACATTTTCTCGCCGCTTGGGTAAATGGACGAGGCGTAGGTACAGTGCATTGTAGTAGCTTGATGTCGGGATAGTTTCTATCGTCCAAATCTTGGCTGCGCTACTTCTATGCCATATGCTGTCAAGCTCGTCCGCCAAGCTGTGAAAGAAACACCAAGAGTCAATGCATTATCAAAGTGAGAGAGAAAAAAAAAGGTGGCCAAGAGATGGGGTTAATATACTAGTCTCGGCGCGGGGTATCTAAGGTTAAGTATGGGGAAGTCTGGGGTTATAGCTTCCTGGAATGAAGGATATTTGTGGGGGTTAGTTAGATAGTGGGGGAGCTAGCTATAGCTGGGGGTTTGGATATTAACGTTGGACGTATTATCTTTAGAGTTTTGGTAGTACACACTTTAAAACGATAACCGGTACAATATAGCACGAGGCCAGAGCCAGGGGAGTGGGTGCCTGTGTAGTTGAAAGTGGGAAATATAACAGAGAGACATCCTTACTCTTGAGGCTAAAGTGCATATTTACCGGGAACATCAACCATGACAGTCGTTAAGGTTGACCCTGTATAATATATTTAGTTTAAATTTGTTGTCTTTAATTTATTCTTTAACATACATGTAGACGTTGTTCAGATCTACGTTATACGCAACGTATGTGTTTAGCAGTCCTCTCCCCGTCGATACCCAAGTACCATGGCATGTATTCCGATATATCGATAGTGATCTGACAGGTTAGAAAACAGTAATCAAATATCTGAATACTAATCTTAAATAAATAAACACGCACTGCATGTAATAATATGTATATATAAACCACGTAAATATCACACTGCGACGTGACAACCGGCACCAGAGACCTGTCTTACTATTAGTTACCCGTTTCCAGCATCTGTTCCTGGCAGCTATGGAGCTAACTGTAGCTAGGGGTCTTAGTTTCCAGTTAGCAACCTCCCCCCCCCCCCAACCCAAACCCCAACCCAAACCCGTGGGGGGTTTTTTTTGTAACAATTTAGCTCAGCACTAGCTAGACAGTACCACGAATAGTATTAGTAGTAGTCAGTAGTAGTAGTAGTACCCGTAGTAACCGTAACGTAGAGTATAACGAACGGTATACCAACAACTCTCACCACCACCACCCACAAAAAAACTGTGTGTCCATCACACATCACGCACCACCACTCACTTCCAAACCCAACCAACCCTTCCACCCCCCCCAACCCCCAACCAAAAAAAAAGTCTCCACACAACAAATGGGCTATCCGTCGCCGGGTAACTATTTCTACTCAATGGTCTCTCATTCACCTGCCAAGCACGCCACTTTAAATCCCCCCCCCGGTCAGCTTGGCCTGAGCGGGGCCGTCTGTTTTCGTCCCTGTCAACCGCAGCAGCAGTCAGTTTAATATCCATGGATCAAGGACCTACTTCCCCGAGTGCCAAAATCAAGGAGCCGCGAGAGAAATTGAACGCGACGCCAGAGGATGTCTATAGCCTGTTGGGGTATTCATGGGGAGAGCGTCGTCAGATAATTACAGGTAGGTTTCGT
Organism: Morchella sp. 2018-W30; assembly: GCA_024713625.1. Taxonomy (NCBI): domain Eukaryota; kingdom Fungi; phylum Ascomycota; class Pezizomycetes; order Pezizales; family Morchellaceae; genus Morchella; species Morchella sp. 2018-W30. The sequence continues at coordinate 140,747 of JAMJEW010000012.1, forward strand.
CTTTTTTTTTTTTTTTTTTTCTCACGGGTTCTTTTTGTTTTGTTTTGTTGTGTTGTGAAATTTGGGAATTTTTGTGGGGAAACGTTGGGTGAGATATCGCGGATACCGTACCCCAGGTTTTTTGGGGGAAGGGGTCATGGATGATCTGCCCTTATCCGAGAAGCTATCCCCATAGTTCAGACTACACAACCTGGCTATCTCGATATCAGCTATAATCTTTTATCTTGATATCTATCTATCTTTACATGTTTTATTACATGATTATCTACTTACTACACTGCTATCTCAATCTCCAGCTACTACATACTACTACTATTACTACCACAACCACCACTGTTGCGACAATTACTATTCACAATCAAAATGCTCACTAACACCACCCAGTCGTTCAAAAAGTCTACCAACGCCATAATATTGCCCAGCATGACATGGGATACCGTAAGATCGATAAGGACCTGATCGACCGAGCCAAAGCCGATCTTCTCAAGGAGCTACCACAACTCTTCAAAAAGTGCGACTCAGACTGGTTCGCAGACTGGGCCCTTAGCCGCCGCCATAAGACAAGGAACACGAAGAAGACGTTGTTGTCGAACACAGGCGGGACCTCGTCAAAGAGTAGAGACGGGCAGATGGACGATGACCAGATGATGGCGGCCGTACAGGCGGAGATGGCGGAGGGGAGTCCTGGGGGTGGGAGTCCGGAGAATAAAGGTGTGTTTATTATTCTCGTTTCTCTATTTTTTCCCCCTCCGTTTGTGTTTTTTTTTTTTTATGTTTGGGGATCTGCGTTTGGGCACATGTTGTTGGGTTGGTTGAGCGGGCGTACTAAATGTGTGTTGCGGTCTAGTGCCCCCACCGCCGCCTCCAGTGCCGCCGCTGCAAATGCCTACATCGGCGGCGTCTACCCCTACAGCTACTACGACAACCCCAACAACGACAACGGTGACATCAACGACGACGGCGACGACGACGGGCTCATTCAGGCCATGGTAGCAGCTGAGAGGAGAAGAAGAGAGGTTGGACTGGGGGTGTGCCTGGTAACTTTGGCCCCCACAAGGTGAGAAGATGAGGAAATAGAAGCTTCTAGTTTGCAGTGTGTGGCAGAAAGGGAAAAAAATTAATTTTTATTGATTATTACCTTTCGCACACACACACGCTTCACATTTTTTTTTTTGCAACGTCACTCACCAGCATTGACCACGTCCACCTTTTCTTTTCTTTCCTTTTTTTTTTTTTTTTTTTTCTTTCTTTTCCATTTTGTTACCGCCTACATACTCTCTACCTACCCATGCCATAGCTCGCAAGTCCGCAAAGTACCGGGTAGTGGGTTCTAATTGGAGTGATCAATTTTTACTAATATTTGTGGGGCTGAGAGATGTGGGTCTCTGTCTGATCTGTCAAAGGGTCACGCGTAGGTAAGGTTAAAACTAGATCATCCAAAACCGCACCTCGATTGCGGCTCTCTATGTATTGCAATTGTTTTTTTTTTTTTCCTTTACTGTTATTGCTGTTATTGTTGTTTGGGGTAGTTTTTGTGTGTGTGTGTGTGTGAGTGTGTGTGTGTGAGTGCGTGGGGTGGGCGTAGGTGTGGTATGGATTTGGTAGCGGGTAGTGTAGACAACGGTAAAGGTAACGGGAGTGTCTGTGTGTTTGGGGGAGCTGTGTGTATGGCGTGTTTGCGGGATGGGTTAGGTTTTCTTTTCTTGGTTTTCATAGCATTTAAGTTTTTCCACAGATACTGGAGCCAAGGGGCTCGATCTTACAGGCTGACTGATCTGCCCCCCCCCCCTTTTCTTCGCAACCATAACCTCTTTTTTCCTTTTCTCCGTAGTGTGACGTGCTTGAATAAGAACCCCTTCGTCTCCGGTAGTTATGTATATACTTCTTTCCACCCCACACGCTCGTTGGGGCGATAAGCAGCGAAAAAGTGATATCAGATCCCCCTCCGGTTGGTCGACCGTACTCACAGCCCATCACTCGACGACGATGACAACGACTCGACGACGATGACAACGACGTCGCTTAGCTACTCTACTCGGAGTCTACTCGGAGCCTAAGATGTATGTATGTATATATGTAGAGAATGTATGTATGTATGTGGGGGAGATCAGTGATGTCGCAACCGGTTGTACGTGCGGGGTAGAGTGGGTGGTCGGGTCGAGTCGAGTCGAGCAAGTATAAGCAGGTAGGGGGGCGGGCAGAGTACGAGGACCCAGACCGTGGAATCGGAATTACCACAGCTGATCACTTGGGATGGGTTAGGTTTTGTTTCTATTGGTTTGTGGTGACGTGGGTGGTGGTCTAGAACAGACAGCTACATGATGCAACTTGACATGCTTGAACTGTTTGAGGTGAGAGAGACTGTAGTGACTGTCTGTCTGTCTGTCTGTCCTAGATCTATATGTGTTCGGAGTATCATGATCTGATCATACATGATATGTGGATCCACAAAAAAGAAAAGGAAAAAAAAAAAAAAAAGCCCAAGGCCAGTGAGTGATCTGTTTTAGATGGCGCGTATTTGTGACGGCGCGAAGATGAGACATCCATGTGTGGGTGAGGTTTCTGGTGGGTGGAAACCTAACCCTGGCGGAGTAGTGGTGGTGGTGGTATATTATGTATGTACTTATACATGCATTTATGTATTTATACATGAATAATATTAAATATAGGCATATATATGTGATGTACTAAAATATTAGTAAGAGTGATCATGATAGATTCAATAGGATCGACAGAGCCCAAGCTAGCTGGTCGATGAGGTTCACCGGGAATTTAGGTTTTGCAATTAGACTGAGGGGGGGGGATATCATAGTCGAGGTGATGAGATGTTGGCCGTTTGTGACACATTTTAATTCAGTGAGGGTGGGTTTTGCAATTTGTTTGATGCAGGTACAAACGGACGGATGTCGTGGAGTTGATATCATATCACCCTGGGCTGATTTCTAAGGTAACTTGGTGCTTACGGTATATATATATATATATATAAATATATTATGTACTGTACACACTCCACATGTGTATATGCATGTAAATAGGGTTGAGGAGGTATCAAGATTTTAAACCTCAGTGTTTAATGCGTTTATATGGTTGTGTATAGACTGGATAAGAGCGTTCAGGCACCTCACTCAGCCTAAGAAGCTGAGACAAAAAATATGCAGCCAAGGGGCGCGAATCCTGATCATGAGAAAATTAGAATTGGATAGGAAATATCGGACCAATATTCTCTACTCATCCTAGGCCTGTCTCTGATCATCAATACCTCACTTGTATTAGCACATCTCAACTTGCATGTTTTTTCCTTCGTATTTTCCGTTAACAGGTGGGCTAGCCTAATTAAACCCCCTATAGCTACATATGCAATTACCATATTGGGTGTTTAATTAAAATAAAGGAGTTATATATTGTATTTCTACCATAATAAGCTTAAGTAGCTATGAAATGATATATACGAGGATTTTCTCTTGCCATATATGTACATATATATGCCCAAAATAATTAATATTTACCTAGTACATACCGGCAATCAATTTCAATAATATTCATATCAATTATAGCTCCCCGCCTCGCCATCCAAGAATATCAGCACGGCTTCACTCGATCCCACAAATACCTTTCCATCCCTGACCACCTTCTCCTCCTCATACTCGCCCACGGGTGACCCCCCATAATACTCCTGCCCTGCCCATGTCACCAAGTGCGGATTCTTCTCATTCAGCCCTGGCGCCGTCATCCCTATTCACACCCAACGCACACATATGTCAGCATCTTCTGCACACAGTCACATATATGCACACACACTGTAGACAAAACACCCACTTTTAACCACCGCCTTTCTCCCCGCCCTCCCCAGATCCAGCACCACCCCCGGCCTCACCACATCCTCTCCTGTCGTCGCCGTTGGTACCGCAGCAGTACTGGTGCTATTCCAATCCCAGTACGTCGCCGTCCCGTTCCACGGGTCCATATTGAGCGCCACGATCCTCTTCATCTTTGCCCCCTCCCAGACACCGTAGACCGCAAGGGTCTCGATCCCCGTGTCAATTGGTGCCAGCCGCGACTCACCACTCTTACCAACGGCCTCGCCGATCAGCAAGTAGCCCACATAGGACGGTGATAGTCGTGCGGGACCCGTTTCGGGACTGTCGTGAGGCATGATCAGGTTGTATTTACTGTAGCCTGGTGTGTTTGCCTGTACCGCGCTCTGGAGGACGAGTGTGGCGCCGTTGTGGAGATACATGCGCTTTGCACCGCGGTATCTGTTGCCAGCAGTTAGCCCACCCGGAAGAGTTAAAAGGGAGGGAAAGGGACGCACGCAGCCCACAACGTCGTATCAACGACCCACAGCGCCTGCCCGAACGTATCCGTAACATTGAGCTTCCCACTACAACTCACACTATTATACTCGCCGACAAAGAACTCGCCACCGGCCGCATCCGCGGCCTGGATCTGCGGGATCCACAGGTCGACGTAGGAGCTGATATTCTTATGATTGACAAGGTTCTCGAGCGTCGCCTTCTGGTTACGTGCAGGGTCGCAGGTGCTGTATTGGTACATGTGCTGCGAGTAAGCCACTGTCAGGCCGTTGCTGGCCGCGCCATAGGACAGGATACCGGTGATATTGAAGGCGCCGGATGGCGGGTCGTCAGCGAAGGTGCCTGCGGAGAATATTGGTGAGGTAATGTTGAGGGATGAGGCCAAGGAGGAGGTCCAGTTCTATATGGGTGGGTTAGCTGTGGTAGTGGTGGCGAGAGGGCGGAGGATGGAGGGGGGAGGACAAGGTATTTGATAGTGTAGGTCTCCATGGACCAGGGGCCGTTTCCGGATTCTTTGTCAAAGGTACTAGGGTAGTGGTCACCCTCATTGCCTGGTGTTATTATCTAGAGTATTAACTACTGGTGGTAGAGAGATTGGGAAGAATATATATTACCTAGCTCGAAGGCGTCGATCTGGTCGCGCGGGATATACTGCAGCGCAGAACGCATCTGCTCCGTCGTGAGAGCGAGAGAGTTATTCTGGAAGTTGAGGTTGACCACATAGTGAATATCACTTGGGAGAGTTGTGAACGACTCATACTACACCAGAATGCTGTCAACCTCCTCCTCCATATATATATACCACGCACACTCCCTCGACAGGGGAAAACATACCCATGCTGGTCCTAATGTGGTCCTATAAATGCCACCGCTCTACATGATTATTAACACTACCACTCACATATATTACATCTAACTAACTCTTCCTCAGAAGCACAACGAGGCTTAAACTCACCGTACTCAAATCTCTTACGATTGCCGGCGCATCCTCAACAAACCATGCACTGTCCGCAGTGATACCTCCGGGCCTAATGGCGGGATGTATTCCTGTTCTCTGATAGAGATTATCAATTGCCTTTGCAAACAGCGTATTTGGGTGACTCAGGTTCCCTGCAAAGTCCGTGAAATCTTTGCCGCTCCAAAAAACCCTCAGTATTGAAACACGTCGAGTGATATTTCATGACGCGAAAAGGTACATACAACTTAGCTCGATAGAGAGACTCCCGAGGGCACGGTCAAGGACAGAGGAGATATCAGAGGGTACTCTAGAAGGGATTGAGAGCTGGACTGTCTGGCTGGGGGCGCTCGTCGGGGTGGCCAGAGCCGTACTGACGGAGAGGAGGAGAGGTAGGGGGAGGTAGGAGGCGTACATTGTTGGGGCTAACAACTTCAAGTCTGGGCGAGAGAGGTGGCCTAATGGTTAAGTAAATATCTTTCTTATAAAGCCTATCCCTAAGACCTCGTAACTCGCATAATTACCACCCCTACTTAGGCCTAAGTATGTATCCTATCAAATCCACCACCTCCTACCCCGCAACAGAGCAACAAACCCCGGAATTCTCTCGGAGTTTGACCGAGATGCAGAAGTGGGATCAGAGTGAATACAGTCTAGAACAGATATTGCAATGTCTTACTTAACCTTAACCAGGGCGACACGGTCGATCACGGCTGCAGGGGTCAGTTTAACCGACCCTATATTGGCGAGAGAGAGGGAAATTCCGTGATATAAATGTGACGTGTATTGTGCATACATATACGGTTCTCTCGCTCTGCCTTTTTCTGAAGCCGGGAATGCTTAATCCTGTCCTTGGAGGGGCCGGCCGTTAAGTTAGGCTGATGAGGGCGGGTGTGGAGTGCATGCAGTTGGTTACCCCTGGATTAACGGGGATGTTTGTGGGGGAGGGGTGATCAGCCTAATCCCTTGATTGTGCCTTAGCTATAGGCCTTGTTTTTTCTAATAGCCATTTTCCTTTCCTGAATAGGATTGGGTTTAGAATTCATATATTCAGGGTTATAGGGTTTTAACTTTGTTTAAGCATACAGCAATTATCCATGCCTCAAACTACGTCGAAAGAGTAGATACATATGAGAGTCTAAGTCCGGCTTATACGGCCTATATAGATCTGGTATCTAAATAGATACATACCCGGCCGGAAGTACAGAGCGGTGGAATATATCATAGCCATGACAGTATTAGAGAAAAGGCCCTTGTGGAGCTAGCTCGGGATTGATTACGAGGTAATATAATGGTTGGCATCGGAGGCACACGGGGAGGTCAAGCTGCCAAGCCAAAAAGATACTTACATATAGTTGATTAACGTTTGCTGCCGCATTGGCAGAGTTATGTACGTGTATTATTGATCAGACTTGTTTATTACTGACATACCTTATGCTTTTCGTGGGTCATGGCTTTAGGTGCTATGCCCAGAAATATAAGTTTGGTGGTCAATTTTATTTTGCGGCATAAATCGAATTCTAGGACGGACATGTTTCTGTAGGAGTGTATTCCGGAGGACGGCTTAAGCCGGCTCGGGCTATTTCTCGGTGCGTATGAGGATAAGGCTCGGCCCGTCCCCGGCCCGGTATACGAATCAGGTAGGTGTGTACCTACGCGAAGTAAATATAGTTTATTGTTTTTTTTAATATGGGAGTCTATCTCTTCGCTTAATATATTGACTGGCCCTTGAATCATATCGCGTGATTCCAGAGATTCATCGCGGTGAACCAACCCGTATTCTTGTGTAAAGCTCGGGACTGAGCTTGATGTTATCTGGACCTACAGAGAAAAATGGAATCTATGGTTAGCACTTAGGCTGTTGGTTTTCGGTATAACCTAGCTCGTAAATTTGGTGGCCTAGCTATGCCCCTTCATCCTTTCGAGAGGGGAGGAGGGTGGGGCAAATATAGAGCCCTGCTCTTAGGCATAATTTGAAATGGCTCTGAAAAAAGAACAATATTTTCAGCTCGGACGAGTAATTAATTTTAAACGCATATTGGGAGTCGCAACTATTTCCAGCATAGGGTATCACTCGGTGCAAGGAGTACTTGGCGCCGAGACCTCACCTGGTTGGCCGGTTTCAAGATACATAGCAGCCTGGGCGGAGTGCGGCCGTGACTTTACGTACCTTAATAAATTCAAGAATTCTCTTCAGATTCCTTCTAATATCCTAATATCCTAGGGACAAGTCACCTTTTTTCAATTCAATCCAGCAATTACCCCAACGTTGAAACCCCCCCGGCCCACAATGTTTCTCCCATTCGGACATATCATCGGAAGTGAAATATAACCAAATATATATATTAACCTTTGCCTGTAGCAAGAAGATGAGCATCACTTACTTTATATATCCCGGGGTTGCAATAACCCGAATGAGCCCTGATAATCCTCCTTGTGTCAAGGATTCGTCCACTTTAGCCTGTTTTTGAATCGAGTGATATATCGTTAACCCCGGTACGACAATCGACATCTCATCTCTTCACCATAACCCGTAATGGTCCTCGGAAAGGTCTGCGAGCTTCTCCTGATTGTCCCTTACGCCCCACATCCAACTACATGATGTTTATTTTTGCGGGGTAGTACAATGCTGGGGATCATCGGCTTCGGTATATCTCGCGGGGTAATATGATATGAGAGTGGTGGAGCACCGGAAAAGGTACAGGCGAGAAAGCGCGTGTTTTTGAGTATTTATATCATTGGCCATTTCCTCTTGGTGATGGTGCTCTCCTCTACAAGCTTCAAAGTCAAGTTGAATTAAGACCAGTATCTAATATGCGGTTCTCAACTCTTACTCTACAAGCCACCTCTTTGGCCCTCGGGACTGTATATGGCGCCGAGCAATGTACTTCCTTTCTCATTCCTGCCCTGAAAGTAAGCTTAAGCTGACAGCTCTCTTAGTGGCACCCTTCAAGTACGGATCCATCCCCCTCGGATCAATCAAGCCTCTTGGATGGCTCAAGGACCAACTGACACTCTCTGCTAACGGCCTCGCCGGGCATGAATGGGACTTCTACCGCTTTGCAATGAACTCCACGTGGAGCGGTGGTACGTGGGAGTACAGTGGCCTGCATGAGACCGCGCCATACTGGTTCAACTACATTGTGCCTTTGGCGTGGTCCCTTGACGACGCAAGATTGAAGGCACAGGCGAAGGAGTTCCTGGACTCCGTGCTGGATGCACAGCAGGCGGATGGATGGCTAGGGCCTGAAACGACTAAGAGCGAGAGGGGGCTCTGGGCGAGAGCTTTACTTCTATACGGCATGATTGTGAGTTTATCTTCGGAAGTGATGGTGGCGGTTGCTAATGTAAGGGTGGATAACCCTAACTAGCAATATGCAGAGGCGGACCCATCAGAGACGGATCGCATTGTGGCAGCGATGCACCGCTTTGTAAACCTAGCGTACAGCATGCTGCAAGATAACTATACGGGTCTTGTACCCGTCTCCGGTGATGTCTTCGGCGCGGGGAACCACGGTGTTACTAGGTCGCATGAACTGGCGACACAGTTCCAGTGGCTATATGACAATTATCCCAACGGGAACGAGGCGAACATCTGGGGTGCAATTGACCTCATGTTCAAGGGCGGGATTGCTGCGCAAAGGGACTGGAGAACGTTCCTCGTCGAGGGCGTGTTCCCAACTGCGGCTTGGCCTAATATCGCCGACACTAGATTTACGCATGGCGTTGATTTGGCTGAAGGTATCTTTACTCTTACCCACTTCTCTCATTGGACTAGACCTACATCCTAACACCACTCTTCCCAAAAGGCCTCCGCTGGACCACTGCACTTTACCGTCTCGACAAGAACGAGTCGCTCACCACACAGGCACACGACGGTGTTGATATGGTTTTCAAGTACCATGGTGCCGACTCGGGCACCATTACTGCTGACGAGCAACTCGCCGGGATGAGCCCTAACCGCGGTTCAGAGCTGTGCATGGCCGTCGAGACCATGTACTCAATGTCATATCTGTACCAATTCTATGGTACCAACCGTTTTGCGGATCGTGCAGAGCGTGTGGCGTTCAATGCGATGCCCGCATCAATCTCACCTGACTGGTGGAGCCACCAGTATGTCGCACAGGCAAATCAACCATGGGCCTTCAATATTAGTGGGAATCCATATACGAATGTGAATAATTATGGAAACACGTTTGGTTTAGAGCCGAATTATGTGAGTATTTAATTCCTTAAAGAGGGAGACTTTGGTATTGATTAGGGATATAGCCTTGCTGTACAGTCAATCATCCACAGGGGTATCCTAAGTTCCTGGCGGCAAGCTTTATGAAAGTGGGCACTAGTGATCTTCTCCACGCCCTCCTGTCCCCCACGAAGGTTACTACCACCCTAGGAAATAGAAATCAAGTCACTGGTAGATATATACCCCTTCCGCAGTTGATGGGTAGTTGTATATACTAACCTTCCCAGTAACCGCCGACACAAACTACCCATTTAATCCCACCATAAAGTACACAGTTACCGCGCAGCGGCCTTTTACTTTTTACATTCGCGTCCCGTCTTGGGCTGTTCTCTCCACCTCGACTCTGACCATCGGCAACTCCAGACCCACAGCCCTAACCCCAAACACGAACAACCACCAGCCCGTCTCTATCCGCGCCGGAACCACATCCTTCTCCATCACTTTCGGGCAGGAAGTCACAATTGAACAGCGGGCCAACAGTGCCGTTGCTCTCCACCGTGGCCCTCTCCTGTACGCTCTCGACCTTGAATATACGACTGAATCATTCCCACCACGCGTTTACAATGCACCAACTGTACCGTTACCCGTATACCAGGTGCATCTGCCAGAGTCAATGGACCACTACCTGAAGCCTGTAGGAAAGGACTGGGCGATTGCGATTGATACGTCCTCGATAGAGGTCAACGATACATCGGATAGCATTACGCCGCTTAAGAACCCGATCTTTTCAAGGGGAGCACCGCCAGTTGAGTTGAAGGTGAAGGCATGCCCGATTGAATGGGCAGTGACGAGTGATGTGTTGGCGGAGCCGCCAGTAGCACCGGCGTGCACTGGGGATGCAAAAACTGTTAGCTTTAGGCCATACGGGAGTACGAAATTAAGAATGACAGAATTGCCGGTAGTAGATTTAAGCTAGGATATTAGGGATGTATGACTTCACATGTTTTGTCATTCAGGTTAAGAGGGGGGGAGGGGGACTTTGGCTGTCAGTGAGGGACTGATAATAGGTCAGCACATGTATTGTGATGCCTGGTGCATGGATCAATGAATTCTCTTATCCTAGCAAGGTAATGGTAACTATTTTATACCAGGACGATAGTACTTGCACTTTATTTATCATAATTCCCTTAAAATTTTGGTACTCACAAGTTCGAGTGATATCATGTGATGATCATGAGTATGGGAAACTACCACGAATAGAGAAATGTGAACGGTTGTCACTAGCAACACTCGAAGATTCTTTTCTTTGGGGCGTTGTTTTGTTGACACGTACCAATCGTTCTCTCGTGTTGATGTGGTCCCGCGAGGTCGGAGGTCCGTGACTTTATACTTTCTGATAATTCTTTATTTTTCAAGCTAGGTCTCTAGAATTCAGTTTCTACCATTGAAAATCGAGTGACATACCCCCCGCTGGTACGGGTTAAGGCTAAGGACTAAATTGTGAGTACTCTGCTATTTTTGCTAGTGATAGAGCTCTCTGGGGGACCCTGTAAGTGGGGTTAGAGACTTTCTGGATGTGATAGAATCATCTAGTGTAGCGGCAAAATGAGGAAAACTCTGCGGCCGTTGTACCCACTCTACTCTTGTAATAGGATCTCTCAAGTCTGTTCACTCGTCATAGAGGATTAACCGATTTTTTAACATTTGCCCTAAATTATCTAAAGAATATGAGGTTAATAGTTGATGTCGGGAAAAAAAGGAGGTTGGTTACTTATGACTTGAGAAAGACGTTATTTGTGTTAAAGTGCTAGTTTTGTTATCCGCAATCATCGATTTTGTCTACCGAAAATGATAAGTTCGAACTGCAATTCCTAGACCAAATGCTCTCTAAGGAAGCTATATCACAATACCCTTTGGTTTCTCGTATCTAACGAGTTCAGATGTTACCTCCGTAGATGCGTCATCGGATGTATGTGTCGTTGGCCACGCTTCCTAGGAAAGTTTCGTGTTTGATGTGTTTTAACTTTCTATGCGCACCTTTCCCCTCCACTCTTTCCTCTGATCCGTATGCATGACCGATACTGATAACTCTAGCAACCTGAATTTCCTGAATCCCGGGCCCTTGGTTGGGAGGATATGTACTCATATTCTGCTTTGATCGGTCGTCTTGAAATGTAGGGCTGATGAAGGTTGGTGAGCCTCGGTTTTGAGCCCATTATGAAGACACGTAGCCAAGATTAGGCTATCATGCAACTTGTAAAAATTCAGGCGGGGCGGAGGACTGTGGTGTTGTTGCTATTGGGACGTTGGGAATACGGGGGTATCACTAACATATACGGTATACCTGCGTAACACAAGGCTGCAGTTTCAAGTGGTACATACATAGGCTGACAGCTGAGTCATTAACACAACTTACCCCACTAACACGAACCGTTAATCAAACATCTATTACATCTATTACTAGGCATTCTCGGTGCCTGAAACTGACGCGAGAATCTTTTAGCCGAACTAGGTGGCGGTCCAGCCTTTGCATATTGTACTCTCTTCAGCTCTGCCTCGTGTCTAGCCAGCCTTCTTTTGATTGACCAATAATCAGGTGTGAACGAACGTACCCTAACTACGGAGAAGCTGTGAGGTACAAACCTTGGCGCCAAGTGGTAGTTTGGTTGGGCACGAGACAGCATGTAGACTGATGTACATACATGTAGTACCCTACGGCTGCGGGTACATCTTCTCGTAATTGGTGGGCAGTAATTACATATGCTAATATAAGTACATTGCTTGCACCGTCTAGGAGGGGAGTTCCAAGGTGTGTTGTTATTCAGAACACTAGAGTACTACATGTAGGAAAGGCCCGGATTAACGAAGCGTATGTTACATAAAAGCTAGACTCTAGGTAAATTAATGTGAATACAGGTATGTATGTAATGATACAAGACGATGTATATAGACTATACGTAAAATTTGAAGGAAATAGACAAAAGAATGTAGTTTGTTGTAGTGGTTCACCAGGACCGTATTCTAAACCTGAAAGTGTCATTAAAATCGTTATCAATTAAAGGCTGCACTGCAGCTGAAATCGTGCCCAGACTATCTTATTCGTCTAGGTCTGGCCGGTGTTGGAAGAATTCCCTGAGTTAATCGCGTAACGAGCTGGTCGAAATTAGCTGGGTGACTCAAATTAGCGCACTTGGTGCAGCGACATACCCAATTTTCTAGTTGAAGGTTATTTCCTTGCAAACTCTCTAGCTTCTTATCAAGGAGTTCTGAGGTGCAATGAACGTTTGGAGATCGTAAAAGGCCATGGACAAATTTCGTTGCCTGAATATCGTTCCCGACTTGGTTGACTTGAAATACGACAACTAGAGTGATATCTTCCGTGTTAACGAGGGGGTATTTAAAAAATCAATATATATGGAGGACTTGTGGCTTACGGGAAGGGTCATATCCGCGTTTTAGCAGTTCTTTCCGGCAGTCTGCGATCACATCTTTGAAAGTATTCGGTTCTTCTCCCAGGGGCTATTTAGACAGGTTAGCGATGAGATCCGGAGAAACAATTGAATTTGCATTTCTACCTCGCCGTCCGTTATTATTGAAACAAGCAATGGTCGCGTGAGGCTATTTGAGTCGATCTTGTCAAATACCAAAGGCTTCAATATTTTATCTCGTAGACTAGTTCCAAGTCTAGTGTATAGTCCGGTGAAGCTCATCTGAGATAAAACCGCTTCGACGTCCTCCACAGTGCGAATGTTGTTGAATCTGCTGTCTACCCCTTCGTCGTTAAGAGATCTCACTTTGATGCCTTCTGTCTCAAACAACCCAGTGATCTTGGCAATACGTCTGACCATTTCCTCCAACGCAGGTATCCGCCTTTCGCGCTGCATTGAGCCACTATCGTCTAAATTTTTTGAATTAGCAAGATTTAGGTGACTGATTGGACCTCCGGAATGTGAGCCTACCACACAGTATAATGACATCGTAAAGAGCCACTTTTGCCATACTGGCAATGTCATCAGGTATACAAGTACTTTCATCGACATCATCTGGTTTTAAAGTTGCCTTTCTCCTTACAAGCTCTGCCGCTCTATCAGAAACACGCTGCACATAAGGGTCGCCTTCTGCGTAAAATGTGTCAAGTTTCATTTCTTCCACAAAGCTTGATAGGTCTTGCTTGAATTCCTCTTGGGATTGTGGAGCATCAGTCAACTTAGGGCAATGATAGGATGAGGAAGTATCTGTGTGATTCACGCAAGGTGAGTAGTGTCCAAGTTGTGTCTTCAGTATAAAGATTTTTAGCTTACCTGTCCCGTCTTCTGCAGGTGCTGCGCCCTGAGCATAAGACTTTGACTCAGGGTAAATGGGAGACATTCGTGCTAGTGGATTAAACGGTTCATTTTCCGTAACCACTTGGGCTCTAGTACTTCGATGATGACGGCGTGCGGGGGGATTGACCTGAGTTGTGGATGCCTGAGTAGCCCTTGTTTCTGCGGCTGGGACGAGGCCTCTATCTGGAGTGCTCTGATCATGACTGGCGGGCCGAGGACGCCTTCGTTGGGGCTGTGGACTACCCACAGAAGCGCTGGATATGACAGAGACAGTCGTTAATGCCTCTGTTTCTACATCCGGTGTAATATATTTACGTTCGAACTTACGCCGAGAGCGTAGAGAGGGCGTAGGGGAAGGGGTAGTTTGGGACTCGTCAAGAAGTGTCTCTGAAGAAGGATTTTTCGTGGGAATGTCTTCTCCCTCTGATTCTACTAGGGTAGAAGATCCGGACGAAACAGACTCCGAAATTGCTTTCTTCCTAATGGCCGGGTCTATCTCGACATCTCGTCTACTGCGTGAGGACTTTGGCTTTGCCGAGTATAGGGTTTTAAGTGAGCTCGCTCTCTCACTGCTAGCCGTGGATGGGTGTCTCTCCCGGTGAGACTTGCGGGGGGATGATCTCTGGCTACTAGACGTAGATGGATCTCTTCCTCGCCGCGATTTTGAGCGAGAAGTTCTCTCACTACCAGAAGTTGATGAGTTTCGCCCACGTTCAGACCTCGAGGTGGACGATTTCTTGTCTCCATTAGATGCTGTATCATTTCTCCGCTTTGGTGGACTGTCCGCAGTAATTGAATGGGATTCGTGTTTCCTATGGGCTTTCTCGGGGGTTCGCTGTGTAGGAGGGGTGGTTGTAGTTTTTGTAGTTTTATTTTGCGTAATGTGGTGTTTTGCTGATTTCTTTGGCAGACCCGATGTCTTCAAACTTCTATCAGAGCTAACACTACTCACAGAGGAGATAGATTTGCTCTTCTTCGAGCTTGTGGATTGCGGGTAGAGATCATCTTTGGAACTAGGGCGAGTTCTATAATATGATTTCTCTGAGGGGTCAATCTCTTCTACGGAGATACAAGGACTTCGACAGGGCCAGCACCAGCACATTGATTTGTTTTGATAGAGCAAGAGGTTATGGAGTTTTATGGTTCTTCCCCCTATAATAAAATCTCTGGGGGGGGGGGCTATTTACTTTAAACACCTATGTACCAGATAAGTATTTGTTGTACTCAATGTATTGTTTGTACAATGATATCAGCTAACAGTCATTTAAGGATGATTACTTATCACTCATCGAGGATGAGTGCACAAACTATCTGTCAAACCACACCGTTCGATCAATGATTCGAACGCGTCAACCCCGCTTAGTGCAACTCAAGGAGGCGTTGTGCAGTGTAATGTTACTGTATCGATTCTATGGGTGAATAAGTGCCATCGGGTGCACACCCATTTATGATATTAGTTTTGGGCATCTCGTTTCACAAGACAAATAACCAATCAGGTACGATTCCGGGAAAGCAGGGCTATAAATTGGCTCAACGGTACCCCATTGAGGGGTCTCCGCAATATCTACCACTCGATTTTGATGCGCGAAGCAATAATACTGGAAGCCACCTGGCATAGAAGCAGTCCAATTTGAATTCCTCCTGGACTACTGACTAGCAGGTACATACATGTATATATATTAAATTGCGGAGGAGCTACCACCCGGAGCTCTCTAAATAAAAAAATAAAAAAATCATCTTGAGTTGTTTCTGGTAGGTGTAAAAGTGTCTTGCCTTGAAGAACAACAGTTTTAAAAAAAAGAATTTGTTCCTGCTTCGTTCGTGTACATGTGTCCATGTACACACATGCTATACCTACGTCAAGTGATATTTCGCCTTGACGCGGCTCTTGGAATTACGAGAAACATTTAGAATCCCGTAGTATTCCGCTCATGTTCGTGCGTCCATGGAACTTACCGCGTGGCGTATAAATTCTTAGCACAGATAGCATATTCTGCATATTCTGTGAGTACACGTTCCTATTCTTGGTTGTTGAAACATTCCAGTTTGTAATAAGACTTACAAACATGGCCTCACGTAAGTTTTATCCGCCCTTCATGGGTATGTGAATCTCGTCTTCTATATGATCGATCAGATCCAATTAACTGCATTTAGATAGATTTGTATGCCCAGAGACCAAAAAAGGTTGCGTGCACGGCCCGAGCCGAACGCCACAGAGAAGAGTATCGTTGGTTCGATTGATTAGCTTGCCTGTCGGGAATCTTAGCGATCAGGTAATTTATGTTTCCATTCCTTGCGATCTGGTGATGTACGTGCGGATCTGATCATTGGCCCATTAGTGAGCTAGACCAGGATTGATGCAGGGTATTAAGGGTTAGGGTTAAATGGTTGGCTCGCGAAACGACAACGTCTTTATCTGTGCATGCATAAACTGTTTCGATCGATTCAACTTGATTTAAATTAATTCAGCTATCTCCAAACTCTTTTTAGTGCACGAGTGAGCTATCATGACTCGATCCTTAGCATACTTATCCTCAAGTAATGTTTACGTTTCGGTGCGCCGACCCCGTGTGTGTGTGTGGGGGGGGGCCGGGGGGCGGGGTTGAAACGAAACAAGAATATTTCGTGAACAGAAAAACGGAAATCAAACTATCTTTTTGTGTTTGCCATGGGTAGATCTATAGATTAACTGTCTTTCCAAGATCAATCCTTGTGTTTAATTGTTTCCCAAAAACTTGCAGCACAGTGGCGCATGTAGCAGATCTAGATTGCATGTACATTTAATTAAACATTTGCTATTATATTATTAAACTTACAAAGTGAAACTACTTCCTATCTACACGTATGCGACTATTTATATATTCGGCCCCTTTTCTTCTATGCCCCATAAGTCGGGAGACTGGGTTTTCCGCCGACCAGGCGATGGTGCTCAGAAAACGGCATAAATTTCCTCTCCTTTCCACGGGATGGGGCAGTCCTCGAAGCCAACACAACCCGCTGGAAGTCGAACTTCTTTTCAGGCAACAAATCATAGATGGCCTTTGCGTATTCACTATCAATGCAATAACACTGCGAAAGATAGTTGATCTGGATCATCTCAGAGTCAACCAGCTTCAACACCCCTGCCGTATTGGAGTGTAGATCAGCACGTTGCTTAGAGCACATTACATCCTTGTAGAGCCCTTTCGCCTGCTCATACTCCTCCGTAGTTCCCTCGGAGTAGTGTCCCTGGCGGGAGGCAACGGCGTTAGCAACTTGGTACGGCGCCTCGGCGGTGTCCGGGCGGAAGCGGTTATCAAAGCTGTTGGGAACGTAATGTGGGTTACCACCGGTGTTGGCGTCGGCGCGCAGGGGACCGTCGAAATTTATGCTAGAATAGGACTGGGTCATGAAAGGGCAGTTGACAGGGACTTGGTGAAGATTGACGCCGAGGCGGTGGTACTGTGCATCGCGGTAAAAGAAGGTGCGGAATTGGAGAAGCATGTCAGGGCTATCCTCGATTCCAGGAACCATACTACCAGGCGAGAAAGCAGCTTGTTCGACATCACGATGGTAGTTCTCGGGGTTTTTGTTTAGGACGAGCTTTCCAAATTCTTGCAGCTACTCGCGAGTATCAGCACTGCTAAAAATACTTTGAACTTTCTAGGAAATACTAACTGGGAACCGGAGTTTGGGCCAAATCTTAGTCACATCAAAAGGGTCAAAACCAAGCTTGATAGGATCGGCCTCCTCGGGCTTCATTATCTGGACTTTCGCAGTCCAGGTGATCTTCTCGCCCCTTTCGATCGCCTGCCAGAGATCCCTCTTGGCATAATCAGGGTCCTCGCCTTATCATTCTTAGTAAACTCCGGTGGAAACTTTGATATTGGAATTGAATACCCACCAGACATACGGACAGCCTCTGGCCAGGTGAACTGCTGCTGGCCGTGGTCTGCAATGAAGTGATACTTGATGTAGACAAATTCACCATTTTTGTTTACCCTAAGACCCGTATCTGATTAGTTGCTACACTTCGTACAGAACTAGACTAGATAAAATTTCAACTTACCACTTGAAAGTGTGGCATCCGTAACCATGTTGATACCTCCACCCCTTAGGGGTTCCATGATTACTGAAGAACATCATACCCGCATGGTTGCTGCAACAACCCCGACCTGTCAGTCCTCGCCCCTTATCAAAGGGCTATTTGAATGATTACACACCTCTCGGGGACATTTGCCAAGAAGTCAAAACAACTGTTATAATCAAGCAAGAAGTTCGCTGGGTTTCTCTGCTGAGAACGAATCACATCCGGACCCTGAATCGGGTCGCGGCAGAAGAATATCGGCTACAAATTAAACGATATCAGCCATCTTTCAAATAAAAATAACGCAGGGTGGTAGGGGTAAAAATTTACCCAGTTAAGACCAACGATATCATAGTTTCCCTCCTCTGTATAATGTTTGATGGCGAAACCACGAGGGTTCCTGCCAGAATCAGGGAACTCCTTGCCGAAAGTAACAGTGGAGAAGCGGAGAAAGATTGGGGTCCTCTTCCCAGCTTCACCGTAAAGGCGGGCCTGTGAGGGACGAAGTTTGGCGTTGTTAGTGTTGCAGGCAGCTTGGTGGAGTTAGGGTTAGGGTCTATTTACTTTGGTGAGATGCGACATATCCTTGGTACACTCAAAGTATCCAAATGCCCCCGAACCAGCCGGGTGCACCATCCCTAAAATCAACTGCCTCAGCTCTTTAAACATAGGATAGTAGGGGCGAGAATAGTATTACTTACTCTCCAATGTCTTGCTCCTATTGAAAGTCTGTTGCTTCTGCAACAAAAACGTATCACTCACCAATGGCAAACCACCTACGTTCTTACTGTGCGCAATATCAGGCCATGGGATACCCTCATTGTTAGTATGATACGGTGCATCATCTTCTCTCTTTCCACCCTCGGTGACGCCAGTGATCCTAGCTGCGGTCACGGCAGGGCCATCATTGGCACCTTGGAAGAGAGTAGTCCTTTGGGCTGGACGCGGATTTGAATTGCCTATGTTTGACATTCGGAGTTTTCTTTGTTAAGACGATAAAGAAGTGTTGCGGAAGACGGAGACCTGGGAATAAATAAGGACTCCTTCCCTAGGACTCAAGGGTAAACATTATGACGGAATCTTACTCTAATATATATGTAAGAGGAGATAAAACCTCGCAGAAGAGCAAGAAGATTAGCTCGCTTGCCTGTGTCATATTTGCTGGTGAAAAGGAACGGATCTCTTACCCGCAATGGATTAATTAAGGGCTATAACAATATAGCGGGTACATTCACAGAACTGTACTGCTGTTAATAATGTACTCGCCACTATTTAAGTGCACTGGGTAGATTCTAGCATCGCTTCCAGATTGGATCGATGGAGTGGGGCGACGTACACTTAAATTGGAGCCGAGTTCTCCATCCGTAAATCTGTCGGAAAACTCGCAACTTTTGAGGGTGAAGGTACTAGACTTAAAGGGATAACCTTTCCGACGAGAGATTGATTCGGTACGCAGTCTAGTACATACCTGCGACATGGTGACATATGTTGCCGGGTGTTACTGATTTGCTACTGATTATCTGATCTTAGATGCAGATAACTGATAACGATAGCGATAAGTGATCTATGTACCTACATACATGTATGTACATCACAAATCTTATCATTGTGGCACAGTTGCTGATCAAGCACAGTTCTTATCTCGTATTCGCCGAGTCATCTACCGCGTAACCAGGCTATGTATGCTACGTACATACAAGCAAGAGCTGTGGCAGAATGCGTGTCTGCCTAGAGGGTCGGTCCACGATATAATAGATAGTAAATCTCCCTCTAGCTTTAGAGTACACTTGACGAATTTTAATGCTATAATTAAGCGATGTCGCAGTCACTCCAGCTCCCTCTCCATATTGCGCTCCACCTTATACCTTATATATCACCTCGCGATATAGCACGATGCCAAAGGGTCTGTAGGTCCTGGCATACGACCTTCACTTCTCCACCCCTTCTCTCTGCTGCACTTCGTACACACTTCCCTCGCGCCTACGAAGTCCGTACGCATGCCATCCAGAACACCTCCACATTTTCTACCATCTCGGCCCGCTATAGAGCCCTCGAGCTAGGAATCCCTCGGCAGGAACTTCATTTCTCGATCAAGAAGTCGAGGAGAGATGCTTACGTATGGACATTCTCCTCCAATCTCCTGGTGTTCCAGTCTTTGCATTATCCGCAGGCAACCTTGACGCTTGTGTATTTCGACCCCACTCCTGGTTGTAGGATAGTAAAGTCCGGCCAGATCAAGTTGAAGGATCATACAAAGTCGGTGGTGAGGGTTAAGGTGTGCGGCAACATCTTAGTTGTAGAACGTTCGGAGGAGCAGAGAGACATGAGTAGATCTCGCTACTTTTCAAGTACGGAATGTTATCGTTTGAACTATGGCGAAGACGATGATGAAGTGAAAGCAGTGTTGATGTGTAATATCAACACGTTCGAATTCATATATATCGACTACTCTCACCAGATACTTACCGATGTATCCAGCCGGTACTATGCGGCTTACTCAAAGTCATCGCCAGGTGTGGAGCGGCAATTATTTGTGTGGGATGTGGCGACTGGAGGGGTGGTTAAAGTTGTACCAGGTGAAGCTCTGGGGGGGATGGGCTTGATGGTTGAACTTATTCTGGTTGGCGACAAAATCGTATTGGTAGGGAACGATAAAAGAAATAACAACTTCCGGCGGTGGGGACAGTTTCAAGATGATTGGGGCTTTCTCTCACACTTCCGTGTCTTTGAAATCCCAGAATTGGAGGGGTCACAGAAGGACCCAGTTGGTGGGTTTGTGGGAAGGAAAAAAGTGGAGTGCCCCAAGGAATCGAACCTCTTATCCACCGCGTTTAAAGTCTCTGGGCGTGAAGGGGAGGAAGATCAGGAAGCAGCAATCATCCTCTGGGAACTTGAAGACGCGACCAAGAACGCTACCGCATACCATTACACCCTCGCCACATCCGCTTCTGCCTCTTATCCAATTAATTCACCACTAACACCAACCTATCAATACCGCCTAGATGAAAGCGATGACTCAAGTTTACAGCCCGGTTTATATGTACCAACCGATGCCAAAAGGTCCTCCCCGTTCATCGTAAAATCGAGGGAACCACTAAGCTTTAACATGGAATTTACTGGCCGAAATGAGGAGTTCCTGGATACAAGACTTATGCTATATCATCTCAAAATTCAAAGCTTCTACCCCTCCTCCGATGTCCCGGGAGTGATGGAGCTAGAATGGCAGACAAAGCTTAAGGATAGAAAAGATAATAGTAAAGAGAGAAAGGTACATTCTGCGGATAGAAATGTAAGTTATTTGAATGTTCATGGAATGGATGTGGCGGGCGATGAGCGCATGAGTGCGTTCTTGGAACTGAGTGCCTCTGGGTCTATGGACTTGGTGGTGTTGGTGTGGGATCGACCTTTCAAAACCGGGGGTAGGGTACTGGAGTTGTCTGTATAGTTTGTGACTTTCCGAAGTATCTGTCTGAGGAAATCATCTTGTAGATGCATGTATTTTAGCCTTGAACTATTCCTATTTTTCAGCCGAAGTATCTCCCTAGCGTGTTAGTGTATATACGTATACCATTTATATCTATAACTGTGAAGTTCTCCGATCCGGAAGATTTTATGCGACGTACTTTGATAAAAGCACTAGTAATAGGCCCTTTGCGCAAAAGACTCCAGAGTCTTTTTCCGTAACCTGATTGGTGCATATCCTCCCTCAACCAATCACACAAGTAGAAAAAGACTCTGGAGTCTTTTGCGCGAAGGGCCTAATATGTGGTGGGAGGCTGCGTGGTGAAGAGCAACTATTTGGGGACAAAAATATTTATCTGTCAAAATTGAGCTCGATTAAAAGGCCTACCCGATGATATTAGCAACACTATCACCTGCAAAAAGAAAGTATTACTATGGCCCAAATCTCGTCCCAACGTTGATTTGTGAGGGGTTATTTAGGCCGAAATTCATGCAAATATGTGATTAGTTGTCCACAATTAAAGGTCGCAACCTGACTTTTATAATTTGGAAGTCCATTGACCTCCAACCAAAATGGTTCCGAGTGGTATAGCGGTTCACGCTCATCAAGTAGCCCTTAGTTATAGACACCACTATAGGTTATGTTATCAAAGTCTATTACTTAGGTATTAGTTTCTGTTTTTCTAATTGCATGTTGACTTTCTAAAAAGCACTCCGGGGGCCCTAATTATAATAGGTGGAGGGGGTATCAAACTTACTAAAGTAGTTCATGAGTGTGCTCTTCCTCAAGAATTCCTTCCCTCCTTACTCTTCCCAGCCTTTCATAACATTAGTACTTTAAAAACCTCGTTTAATGATGTTGGCAACTTTAGAGAATAAAAGTTCACCAAGGTAGCGCGCAAGACCAGGCTTCCTGGCTGTCAAAAGAGTAGTGTTGGCGGCCCCAGCCCCCCCGCACCCCCCAAAGACAAGCCGGCCTCATTAGTCTACCAAACTACCTTTCTTCTAAATCTACTAGCCGATGCCGCTTTAGTGGGCGTTACTTGAGGTGGGGCGGGGTCTCCCAATCCTAATTCCTCGATTGAACGCACGCATCGAAATGTTTAGTTGAACTCGAGTCAATTATACCACCGGCCTGCGGGATTTATAGTTTTCTCTCCTGGATTTCAAAGGAATCTTTATAGATGTAAAGCTCGGTTGCGGTCGTGGGGTTATGGTTTGCTCTCAAGTCTCTCTTGTTGCGAATTTAACGGTCTGTCAAGAACTTATTAACACGCCCCCCCCCCCCCAGATCTATTACCCTATTAGTCTTTGGGTTTTTAGATTTTACCTTTGAAATTTAGAAAGGGTCAAGATCAGAGCCTTCCTCAAATTCAGTATGCCAGACAGTATTTTCGGCAGAGTCAAGAATTTTAATCAGATTTGTGACGTCAATGTGTCCGAGATAACTGTACGGCTAGGATCTAGTTTATTGGGGCATAGCCCTATAAAGGAAGAGCCATATGGGGTGAGACCAGAAACATACTAAATATCCACTTACGAATTGTAGTCATCGTATTTCCCTGGAGTCAAATTTCGGGGTCAGACCTGATTCTCCAGACCTTTGGGCGAGCAAATTGTAGCAAAAGCAAAGTCTGCTCTTTACCGTCTACCTGAAGGTGAAAGAAAACTCCGTTTCGATCACAGTATTGTCAGGACTGTTATCATCTGCGTTGTAAAAGACCCTCGTTGGGGGTTTGGACTCTCCTCGCTTGACAGATTGGAAGAATTAACTCTTCGGGCCTGGGAGAAGAAAGTTGTGGCTCGAGTTCAGACATGATGATATGTTTATTTTGGGGACGATTTTTGTTATATATTCGATAACCCCTTACGGATTGGAATGTTAGCTCAATATGAAGGTTCTGTACGTATACGGGGACAGACACTCAAAGTATTTATATATCTCTTCTCAAGCACTGAGGTATCATGATATAGTAAAAAAAGAAGTAAGTGAACAACCATAAGATGGAAATAGACGTCCCACCCCCACCGAGCAACACACCTTCTCTAGATTAATATTTTCAATCTACTCCGTGTTTGAGCACACTTGGTTGATCCAGGCTGGAGAGCCGATCATTATTGTGAGTCGTGAAGGATAGCGACTTGTCAAGAACCTAAATCTATACTAGGATCATGCGGTTATTCTAGCTTAACTAAGATAATTCCTGAGCGGAGATTGAACAAGTGACTGTACTTTATAATCCTCGAGGCTCAAAGACCGATTATTGCGTAGGAATTGAAAAGTCACCAGAAATCTGGAATCAATGGACGGAGTACAGGCGGAAGGCGGGCGAGGTGAGCGAAGAGGAGGTGGAAAGGGAAAGGGAATATAACCGGGGATGGGGCGGCCTTGAGAAAGGGTGAAAGTAAGGCGGGAAAGCGAAATGTTATATTAGCTCTGGGTTTTTCTTTTGTTTTATGATTTTCTTTTGTTTGTTGTTGTTGGCGGCGGAGGCGGGGTAGTTCTGGGGTAGTGGAATATTTTCATGGCCGGAAGGCTGCATACAATTAATGAACTAAAGAAAAACGTACATTCGGGCATAATCATGAGATATCACTCTCGAACCTACATAGGCCTCTTGGCGGATCTTGGCATACCAAAGTTGACCATAGGTGTCCTATCATGTATTAGGAACATCACCTGGCCATGGCATGGAGCCTCATGATGTTGGTTTATGGCTCATCACTTTGTGTAAACACAAACTCTCTCCCTCCAACCACATCGGAGCAGCATAGTAAGAGGAAATGTTGCCGAGTGAGACACCATGCCGAAAAGAATCCCTATTAACCTAAGTCAATTAAGATTATATGATTCTGATGGAAGGTAGGCAACCGCAGCTAAAATATGAACAGATATTTTTTTTATCGAGCAGACACACGTCACGCAGTGTTGCGATCCCAAGTGTTACATATTTGCGGGGTATCGAAGGTTAGACAAAAGATGGCACTTTGTAAATTATATGTATGCTAAGATGTGGGTTATGTACTAGATATACAATGCAACACTAGAAAGTTGATACTCTGCTGGGAGTGTGCTTTGGCACTTGGCCTCTTTTTCCGCGCCGGTGGTGGTTTAGTACTTATGTACCCTATATAATTTTATCAGCATGGCCTGCCTTCAGCTTCTTATAGGGTTGGCTTTTTTTTTTTACTTCTTTTTGGAGCGTAAATTCTGCGTAACCTTCAACGAGTGTAGATCAGAGCGCGCACACATACTTTACATACAGTATGAAAAAATGGGGTGAAATCACTACCATAGGACTACGGAATTTAGTGACAAATACCGAATTAAATCGGCATTAGAGGAAGAGTACTGTACAAATACCGTATGCTTACCGCAATGCTAGCGTACCAACGAGATTACCGTAGTGATCCCACCCCTCTTTTTGGTACTGTACATTATAGGAATAGGCGTAGGGCGTAGGAAAGCCTGGAGGTTACATGTAACTCATACTATGCCAAATGATCTGTACCCATAAGTACATTGCAAGCACATAAATCTTGTAGATGTAGTTAAACTATTAGGTGAATAAGACCTAGGCAATATGCATGATCAGTACTCGTAAAATACATGTACGTATATGTAGGGGGGACCCTCGCGACCGCGAGGTCTTACTTTTAGTAATGGCCGGCCACCTTGAGTACTTGTAATTGTAGTTTGACTATGACATTTCCCACAGCTGCCCACCCCCTCAGTTGCCCACCTCCCCAGTTGCCCACCACCTCCGGCCACCAATGATCAATCTTTTTATGTTTAAGTAGAGATATATTTTAGCTAGAAGTTTATCTTCATGCCACTTCCAAAGCCACCAGCAATTAATGCAGGTAATCAATGGTAATCAATGCCATTCACAGTTAATACCACCCCGGTGTCCTGTACCCCTGTAAAGACTAAGTCTCTGGCTCTTCCTAGTGGTTGCGCGCAGTTTGTACTTACTAAACCACCCCTGCCACTCTCAGCCAATCAGTGTTCAACAATCTTAGGCCAACGGTAGCTATATATAGTACATATTAGATTCACACTATTGCATGCAATACAAAGGTAGCCTTGGCGGGTTTTTTCTGTGTATGCAATATAATATGGAGTTACGAGTAATATTAAGGGCCCATTTGGCAGCCGGACAAAACGGAGTTTCCAAGGATCAAGGCCTAACAAACAGATCGTTGAAACGGAGTTTACAGCCTCTTGTACTAAAAACAGGGTTTGGGTGTCTGGCCTAGCCAATAGAACTCTTGTCACACTTCTACCAGAGGCTAAAGGGTGAAAACTCAAGTTTCCCATAATTGAGCAGGCCACCCGAAAAGCATGCATCTAAACGAGTGGGGCAATCTGACGACGTAATCTCTTTCTTGGCATCCATTCTGTTGATACAAAAACATTGAGTATACTTGCACATGTATTTCCGGGCTCTTGAAACGATTTACCCTCCCCAAATCACAATCGTCAATATGCAATGCCTTTGATCTGCCTCTTTCTAAATCGCGGGGTTACTTCAAAGTTAGAATAGTAAAGTGTAATTATCACTTAAAACCTTTCCCTTCTACTTGTAGGATCTCTTCTGACACCAATTATACCTTATATATCAATCACAAGGTATCCTGTACAGTGATTGTTGTTTTATGGCCACTTTTGTTGGACAGAACGTACCACCCCAGAATGCTGTCTTCTTGCCTAGCTTGTGTTCCGCTTAATACTCGAACTAGTTTTGTCTACATCTATCAGGTATAATATGCGCGCTTTTACCTAACACAACCCGTATCCCGGAGCTTGTTAACACTACATGTAATCTATGGATCTGCAGTGTTAGTTTTAGCTGAAAGATTTACTGCAGCATCCCTTGAACCTCGGGTCTCGACACTTTCTGCGACACGCATAACTGCATTTTCTTGCGACATTTTAAGTTCAGGAAACCTGAACGTGCACACATCGATGTCAATCTCAAGTCTCGGCACTCCCAGCGCAATAGCAATCCTTGGGTTGCAGACTCTGATTTTCCAGTGAATTTCACTACCCGGGTCGGTGACTAGGAGCTTACAGAATCCCTCTACGTGAATAGAAGCCCCAGAATCTTCAGATTTTTCAAGACGGGAAATAGAGTACTTTACTCCTGCGGTGATTTAATAGCCAGTAAGAGCTCATTATGCATTCTTCGGATCAGTTACCATCTGGGGACACCAATCGCCAAATGATGGTTAGTATAGATATTCGATAAATCCATGTGATAATGATATGCAAATCAGACGTAGATCAGCAAATCTCCCGAAGGCGCCTTGGTTATCAGTAGTGGAGTGATCCTATGTATGCAGTTTTTTCTTGGGCTTGTCATAATCGTCTGGCCTCTTAAGCTTTGTGTCATATGAGAATACTATTGGATTTTAAATCCTGACACCTTTGAAACATTTGATTATACAGGCTTTGCTATTTTGAACATCAACTAGCTGGGAATAGCTTCCCCGGCGCTATAGAGGAAGGTTACAACTTCCCAAGAGCCTTGGCTGCCATTTCTACTTCCTGTTCCAAACTATCAAAAAGCCCCTTTTGTTTAGATTCCCAGCCTAATTGCCTAGCCCGTTCAGCCTTCCCTCTTGAGTTACTACCCCATTCCAAGTGGCCAGTAGGAGCAAACGTCTTAATAACCTCTGGTTCCAAAGACTCGATCTTGTTGTCCTGGATAAGCTTTTTGTCTTTGCAAATATTGGCAATTGCCTGAGAAACATCTCCCCAGATCTAAATTTCCCAGGTGTTAGTAGCAACTCGAGAATTGGGGAAAATCAAGAAGTATTGACTCACATGTTCACCATTCTCAGCAAAGTAATAGTTCTCGGGTCCCCAGGTTACCTTTCCGCCATTCGGCTTCAGAGCCTCCTCAACGAGCAAGGCGTAAAGCTCGGCAAGATCAAGAACATGGACATTGTTCCAATAGGTCTTGCCATCGTTGACTTTGAACCCTTTGCCACGCTCAATGGTCCACCTAGCAAGCTGGGGCACTTGCCAGCTGACCTTTTTTCCTGGCCCAGTCCCAAGACCATAAATACAGCATGGGCAAATGATTCCAAGCTTCTTGCCCGATTCAAGAACAACTTTGTCGACATCCCGGTGCCAAGCGTCATCAGGAAGAGAAGTGACTTCAGAGACACCGCTAACATCATTGTAGACGTGGGTCCCAAGGTGGGTGCCGTATCCGTTCTTTTTCCAGTCCAGGAGGATGGAAGTGCCAGATGTGTGAATCAGGTAGGAGGAGGGGGAAAGGGCGGTGGTAATTGTGCGAGCGGAAGCCACATGATCATTATTGGCGCAGTCTATTCCAAAAATAAGATGAGTGCTCATTGACAGAGACAAGGACTGAGAAAGGGGAGATAGACATACTAATGACAATATCCGCCTTTGCAGTCTCCTCGGTAAGGATATCAAGACTACGTATGAATTAGATATAAATCCAAGACCTCGAAAGTGAAATTTAGGTTTACCAATCCAAGTCTCCAGTCACGACCCTTGCATTGGGATACTGAGCAGTAACCTTTGCGGCTGCTCCGGGTGAGCGTACAAGCACAGCGTACTCTAACTCTGGGTGCTTCTCCACAAGTGAATTGAATACCGTTCCACCGATATAACCGGTAACTCCTGTACTAAGTGACACAGCCTCTGTCAGCGTCGGGCCCCTTAAGGGCATTGGCCAGGGAACATACAGAAAGACTTTGGTAGGCATTCTTATTTCGATTGAGTTTGGGAGAAGATGTGTTGATCACAAAAAGTAAAAGTGAAGTTTGCGAGATTTATGGATAGCCAACTGGAGCCGATGAGGGATGATGAAAGTGCTGATGGGAACCTGCAGATGTGAGTGAACACAGGAGATGGGATGTGGTGGAGTGGTGGAGAAGAAGGAGGGGATTAAGTACATGTGGGTGGGTGACATCAGGGTTAGGCTTTGTGCTCTGTATCTGCCGTGTTTACCAATCGAATCCATCCTTAGCATTCAATATCAGGCCGTCTTGTATACCTCGATTGAAGCCGCTCATACAAAAGGCTACCACCCGATAAAACCAATCATGGAAGCATTATAAGTACGAGTGTACTTGCTGAAAAATAAAAATAAATTATGGTCCCAAGGTGAGCCAACCGGGGATCTTCGGTTTAGGATTAGAACGTTGATGCATGTGTAGACGACTACATCATATATGCATATACTTTTATTTAAGACGGCTCAGAGACCTTTCCCTTATAAGTATTATTAACTCACGCGTATTATATATATAGTATCTACTGAATTAAATGTACTTAGTAGTGATTATCGATCATGGAACAAATACAGTCGGCGCATAATTTAAGAAGTCTAACATTATTATTTACCCTACATTATTGTTTAAATGTAGACGCCTTCCCCCTCGCCAGAACACCCCCTCAGCGGGACAACTAAACCTAAGAAGGGAAATATCGTCGTTGTAACTGGCCGTTTTACTATATAACCAAATATCAACCAATATCTGTTCCAGTGAGTGGGGTGTTCCAGTGGAGGGGGAGCTGCCCATTCAAGCTTGAGGAATATATGTACTATGTTTCAACAGGCTTATCACCCGGACAGGCAGAGAATCTCCCTCATGCATTAGCGTGCCCAATCCAGGAAGTGATTAACCAAAGTACTCGCTATCCACCATAAGAACCTGAAAATGCAGGTGCCAATGTTTGTATGGCCAAGACGATTCTCCTTACAAATTATACCTGTCTTTACTTGCATTCTCAGGTTCTTATGGTGGATAGCGAGTACTCCGGTGTGGAGGACACCGTAGTACATGTAGGGCAGCAATGTGTATATAGCATATCCAAGTTCCCTCACCCAAAATCGAGACCACATGATATTTATGCATGAAAGAGAGATTCGAGTCAATGATCCGGGTGATAGCTGTATACATGTATCTAAACGCACGCATGACATGTACCGAGAAGGATATTTCGTTTATTACCGAGACATCAGTTACGTTTAGAGTTCGATAATCATCTCCAGTCAACGGTCACACAACCTTCCCTTTATCGCCGAGAATGCCGATATATCATTACATTTAGGTACATGTAGTTCATACAGACAGGAAAAAGAAGCCCCCACCATACTACTTATTTACGATTAAGTCAACCTTCGTTGCAACAATAGAGGTTAGCTCGATCAGATCCCACAGGTATGTTTATGATACTATACCAAAGGCTTCCGCGAGCATTGTTTAAAATGTCATACTTACTACCTCCGGCTAGTACACGCGCATGCTAATATTTTTTATACCAATCGTTTCTCTCTCTCTCACTTTAGCTTAAGCTCTCTAGATACCCTCGCGGCTGGATCGAAGTCTCGTACAACAAGAAGGGTAGTTGATCTGAACACTGCAAGAATTAGCCTTACTAAATGTAGCTATATATACCAGATCGCTCGCCGCAGTTCTTCTTCAAGGCGGCCGCGGGAGTGTAATTAGTGGGCTGAGAATCACTTCAGGCCTTGCGAATTTCGTGCGGCTGAATCAATCCACACATGCGTGCAGTTAGATATACGTGCAATGGCTAGCTAGAGGGTTTATCTTACAGTTAATTTTATATTAAGGGACGGGTAGCCATCAGATTATCTGCACGTGCGTAGCCTTTTCAGGAAAGCCTTAGAAAGGCTACCAGGTTAATTATGCTTTGGAGGAGTCGAGACAGTTCTGCTTGAAGAGATGGACGGCTTCACATGAAAATTTAGATTCCAGAACCTAAATCTAAACAGGAGAGGAGGAGGAGGGGAGGTTCTAGTTTCTAAACGTCGGAGACCTAGAAAGCAGCAATAAGATTGGCCAATTGGGCGGCCGTGAGCCTTTGCCATACTGGCCATAAAAAAGATTCTAAAATATTTACTATCAGCCTTGATATGATTGTTTTGGGGTTGCAAAAATTACCTCATGTTTTTTTCAGCTGCCAGTCTTGATAGCCTTACAGAATCAAATGGAAGCACGGCATATTGAGCTTTGTGTTCAAGACAATTAACCATCTTTCGTCCGAGAATGTCCCCGGTATTATAGCCCGAAGAATCATTACCTAGAGAAATCTTCAGGCATAAATAGGACGGTTTTTCCCTGAAATGCATTCCTACCAGCCTAGCATTTTACCTCCTTCTCCTAGGCCTCCTACTCCTCATTCTTCTTCTCCATGTCTTGCACTACAGCTCTTCCTATTCCAACGTTCAAAGAATCCATCATCCAATCCCACAGAGAGGATGGTTACTGGATTGAAACCTACTGGGCTGATCCCAAGGATAAGGTCCCAGGGCTCATTGGGTAAGGCCATTTAACGATATATTCATCTCATAAAACTCAATAGTAACAATTATGGAATAATCAGATACGGCCTAGCGGTTGGCGATATATGCGTCTTTGATAACCCGCTAAACGGCGGTCCCCAGGAAGCCAACGGTGGTAAGTAAATAGATATATCAACGCGTAAGTAAATATAGGTCACTTAATTAACAACCCACCAAAGACTGGAAACGTTACTGTGTTAAGAAACTCAACTCTCCTGTTGCTGTCTGTCCTGGAAATTGCTCTGGCTCTGGCCGTAACGACATCGTCATATGTTACGAATATGGGGAGACATTCTTGACTGCTAACCCCAAGGGTGGTATCATATCATGGTTGGAGAACCCAGGGAGATGCGAGGAGACAAAAGCTTTGACGGAAAATTGGGAGGAAAGGATGATAGGCAGATGGCCTGCTATGCATCGATTGAAGGCAGGATACTTCACACAACGGTATATACCTCCTTTATAATCTTAAGACGTTCCAATAGCTGATACAAGATAAAAAGATCCATCTTAGAAATTATCGCTTTACCGAGTTAGTCAATCAACCCCTTATAATAATCTAGCTATAGGTTAAGTGCTGATATCCATGCAGTTGTGAACGGGCTCACTCAGGGTGACATTGTAAGCAGGTCCCTATCCACCTAATTGGGGCCTACTCGTTAACAATCCCATTCAGGATACTCCAGTTCCCGTTTTCCTATATCAAAAGCCGGAGAAGTCTTGTGAAGCGTAAGAGTTTTAGGGCCTTTAAAACTTTGTCCTAGACATTGTCTAATATCTATGAATAGTACCGAGTGGAATCGATCAGTAGTTAACGATAACTCCTTCACAGTCATTCATGAGGGGACTGTCAAGAGGTATATATACTATCACATCATATTTAGAGAGATTGAACAATGTACAGCTAATATCCTTACAGGTTTGAGGCACAGACTGGTCGTGATTCGATCTTTGTAGCATCCCGTGAGGGAATTGACTGGATATGTAAGTCTGTTTCGATAGTAACCATATATATAGGTTTCCAGACACTGACCCAATAACAGACTTTGATGACCAAGGGTGGAGAAAGGAAAAGATTACCGAGGGGCTACCAAAGAAGCCTGGTATGGACTATTACGGATGTGAATGTGTTGATGTCGGGAAACTTGGTGGTGACCCTTCCGCATACATCATGACCATTGATCCCTTCCATGGTGAGTCAAACCTAAATTATATGAAGTAGAACTTAACTTATAATCATTAGGTGGTACTGTCGCGCTTCTCACAAAGGAAAAGACAGGACCTAGATCCCATAAGTGGAACCGTGTTGTTGTTGATGTGTATGGTACTCCAGAGCAGCGACAGTGGAAGGGCACTGGTACGTACTCCTAGAATTCGCCCTCTTATCAAGCTAACTAAAGAAGGGCCCGGCCACTATGTTACAATGGCGGACTTCGATAACGATGGTGATGATGAGTGCCTCATTGCCCTAATGGGGCCCTATCCCTACAAGGTAACAACCAGTCCCAATTAATAACTCTATATCTGATATTTAACGCTATTTGTGGTAGGGGGTATACTACTACAAAGCTATTGACCTCGAAAGGAAGGTGTTCGCAAAGTGGCTAATTACAAAGGAGTCTGCTGCTCGTATTGCAGTAGGGTAAGTTGTCACAAATCAACGTGTCTATCAACTATAAGTACTCGCTAACAAATATAGTGACTTCAATGGCAACGGGAAAATGGACTTTGCCACAATCTCTTATAACGTGCCAAAATATTACGAAGAACCTGAGCCGAAAATCAGGCTCTACACCAATCAATTTGTCACCGAAGTCATAGATAGCACCCCTAAAATCATTGCCACGGTCTGGGGAGGGGAAGCATTGTACTACGTCCCCAAGCCTACCGATATCAAGACTGCGCAAATAAGCCCGCTCATGGAAGTTGCGAATTACCAAATGCAACTAGAAATCCACCCCCCCAATTCAAGTGTCCCAACATCCACCGGAGATGCCATCAAGGTTCTTTACGGCCAGGTTCAAGACGGAGATTTTGTGCGAAGAGCACTCAGTGTTCCCCAGAACGAGAAGGCTTCCACTATGCTCATCCATGATAAACTTGACATCTCAAATGAAGGAGCTATCTTGGTACGGATCAGGCCCATGGGTGCAACTAACCCAATCCTTGATCCACCGCTATGTGCTAAAACAAATGATGTCCCGGTGGTGAACTCATTTGAGTTCAGTTATCCACAGCTTGAGCTGCCTACACCTCTCAAGTTTATCAAAGTCGAGGATCTTGATTGGGGACAAGCATTTGCAGGTGTTGATTTCAACAACATGACTGGTATCGACTTCAGATTCATAGGTGGGGAACATCTATGCCACATGCAATTCTGGACCGCAGGTATGGCCAGATCTCCCTCATCCTTCTATCTATTTAAATTACTAAAAATCGCGTTTTAGGCAAAGGGGTGAGTTGTGGGACGCATAACCATTCTGAGGATACATTCCTCGAGGTACATCTTTGTCTCTCTGCCGGCACCGGAGATTGTGGCATGTGGCGCGTGAAAGAAGATTACCAAGTCGATCCGGAAGACCCTAACGCTGTTCCGGAAGACCAGTACGTTAAGCTCTATCTAGATACATTAGAGCAGCAGGGTGGGTTTTGGGAAAGAGATACTTATGGCAAGCCCCTCTGGGCGGATAACGGGGCTATCAAGTACCCATGGCATAAGTGGCAGAGTGGAACTAAGGGAGATAATCTGGATATTTGGATAGCATTTGAGTTTAATCCTGAGGTAGATCTCTAGTGGATCAGAGTCCCAGGTCAATTGTCTTTGGGGAGCATACTTTCTTTTTCATTTTAGCTGATAGCTTGGGTAACTTTCACTGCCCTGACATGTAATAGTCGCTGAAATCTGAATTGATATACTGCAAAAGCGCTGAAAACTTGATATAACATTGAATCAGTCGTTACCATTGTCTTTATGATAAACCAATCTTTACCTATAATCTAATGCCCTTCGACACAAAGGTCTTTAGCTCCGGACATAAAATATCATAGAGTACATATATGCGCATATATTCTGGTATACATTAGATTCATAGCATATCACTCGCTAATTCTAAGCGGTATCTAGTTTTTTAAATTCCTATAAAGATAGTTAGGAAGATTGCGGAACCCATAATGAAGTGGGTGGGGTGGGATAATCAACGGTAGATCTACTCTATTGAATTATCCAAACTTAGATACGGACAAAGCACCGACTAGCAATAACGTATTTTACAGTTCATTAAATCTTTATAAAACCTAACTCCCCCTTAAACGCCCACTATTCATTTTAAAAACAACATGAATCAGACAGAACCAAGTACTTCATCAAGCCTCTGTTTTATCGCTGTATTATCACTCATCTCCTCATCATGGCTTGACCCTGGAACTGGAAAGTCTACGCTGTGGTTATCATAATAGCTTTCTCCGACCTCTCTCCCTGTCATTGTCACCACCCCGACGCTTCCTGTCCCTTCGACCGGTTTACTAACTCCCTCAACCGACCCTAATGGCATTGAACCTCCCTTTGCCCGAGCACCCCGATTTTGATAACCACTGGTGTGATCCTTTTTGATTTTAGGAACGCTCTTTACGGTACCTAGTAGGCCGGGAATAAGCTTTTTAAGAAGTGGACGGATGGTGGGCAAGGAGCAGCAGATTATGGCGATGTTGACCTCGACACTGTGAGCGTTAGATAGGCCTTCTAAAATGTCACCTCAGCGTCTATCATGATCAACTTACACCGACCAAGCACTTATTTGGACACCGCCTGTATCTGGATTGAATATCAGCTTGCCGTAGTCCAAAACGAGTGGAGAGCTTCACCGACATGATACATCGGACACAGCAGGATCAGGTGACACCACTATCTTTGTAATGACAATAAGCTTTGAAATAGATGCGATTGGGACCCTAACCGTAAATTCCGTCAGCTCTATCTTATTTGCACCTCTGGTTTCTCCTTGATCCTTACAGGAAACCCAATAGAAACACAATATACAGGCCCCACTTCTGCCTCCTTGGCAATTTCACCTGCGTAATCAGCCTCAAAGGCAGTAGCCACAATACCAAATCTGTCACAATATTTATCCCCTGTGTAGAGTATTGCAATAGATCAAATTGCAGACATGTCCCCTTCAAATTTGACATTGGATTCATTCTTTCCCAACGATAGTGAATAGGTGTACACTGAAAGATAGAAGCTATGAGTGTGGATACCGTTGCTGCAGTAGTAATTCCAAAGATCGTCCAGGTAAGTTTAATAGTTCTATTTGTAGTAGATATTCGTACGAGGAGTAGGCTGAGCGAAGCCTTTGTGAAACCTAGGCTGACAGTGTATATTAACTGGGATATGTATGCGAGCTGCACCGATTTATTAGAAAGCATTATATCATGGGGGGCGTGAATTTTCACGGTGGTGGACTGACTTTAATTATTTCAACCAAGTTGAGGTGAGGAACATCCCAGGAATGTTTCCCGATACCATAATGCACACCTAAAAACAATTAGATTTAGATGGCTCTTATGAGAGTATTAGGCTGACTCACCCATACAAGCAACAACAGTTAACCCTATAGCCGCTGCCTAAACCTGTCAGTAAAATTATTGTAACTTCCAATAGGTGCTCCCTAGTCACAATGGGTTTAAAGTAGGGGTTTAACTTACAGTCGCAGCCAAAATGGAGCAATCATCTGCACCCACAAATCCTAGTAGGACTGCCCGACTATAGATCCGCGAAGCAACAATTACAGCGGTAACAGCTATTAATACAAGCGTTAGTACTACCAATGACGGTCCAATATTATCCACTTCCTTGTTAGTTGTTATTGAGGAGGAGGAGGAGGAGGAGGAAGATGCATTGGTATAGCTCGAGGCATAGGATGAAGTAAGATTGAAAGGAATATCCTCCTCCCGTGGTATTAAAAACATACCGACAGTTGCGCATTCATACGTTAAGGTAAATAAAAATGTCTTCCCCTCGAGGGAGCTAGAGGGCTTATATGGCCTATTTCGTTATTCCTTATCCCCGGAGAGGGCCGGTGCCGCTTACTATTTTACTGGGTATTTCCCTCTTCGTTTCTCCAGTATTGCCTGGGGCAAGGTTTCGTATGTGGCGCACTTGCCAAGGTTCTAGGGGTGTTTGATTTGAAGCATCGAGATAGTTCCAAGATAACCACTAGTTAGGATACTTGCCTCAGATATCCAGATAGTAGCTAGTCAAGGTTAACCTGAAAAGAACCTCATATCTGTGAATCGTGCCGGAGAGTGGTAGACCTCTAGAAACGATGATGAGAATACCTGCTCATCTTTCGCTTTCGAAGCCATTCGTTGATATATGGGTATTCTGCTTTACTTTAGTGCATGTGAAACTGCGTATCGGGGATGAATTTCGGGAGCACCCTCGAAACGTCGACGGGATCCACGGCGCCGCGAGACCCCCGGCCACGTCCCCGACTTACCAATAATCAACTAATCTTTATGAACCCTCGCCCCCTGAGAGATGAGATCGTCTGAGCTACTTTAGACCTGGGAAATTACCGAGAGATTCGGTACTCGGGACTGCGTAACAGCACCCAATACCCCCCCCCCCCCAAAGACATCTAGCTGGTAAGCTATCTCTAGCTTCGAGAAACACCTCTAGTCATAAAGACTGACAGCTTGAGACACTACGGGACAAGTTCCAGACTAGCCTGATTGTAGAGTAGAGTATGTGGAGCAAAACCAACTGCGAGGCATCCAAACAATTAACATTTTTGAGAATACCATGTTGCACATCATGGACCCCGGAGATATCTCTCAATCCTATGGTGAAGCTAATCGCGAAGGCCAGTGCTGGGGCCTGGGGGGGTGTTACTCTAGCTTGTAGTTCCCGTCCTGACTTAGGATGAGGTAAATCAAAGACTCCGAGCTCTTAGCGCTGTAAGCGTAGTTGATGAGATAAGCCAAAATATAAGTTATAGACCCCAGTAGAAGGATGATGAAACTAACGTCTTTGATCCTTTGTAACACAAACCCCACTTTATTGATTTCACGAGAACGTGAACTTAGAAAAAAGTAAAATACATGTAGTCATGTTTCAACTCCCCAACCCTTAGGAAAAGCAAGGCCCAAAATCCGGGGACGAGCCTTGTAAAATAAAGGTCAACCCTTGCAATTGACGCCACTCATCCATGGAGCCTTCGTTTGTTAGACCTAAACCTGATTCCGTCACGCTCGTCACACCTCTCCAGCAGGTCTTGGGGCATGGGCAGTGTGACAGCCCCAATAACGGCTAGCCTGTTGAATACCCCCACGCTAATACACACTTACCAGTAACAGAACCAGGGATTATTTATATAAGAGAACGGCGCCACTCCATACAAATTATCCTTGCCCTGAGCAACTGGTTCTTATGTCTTCGTCTGTATTCAGGACTTGTGGCAGTCTATGGCTCACCATACAAAAACGAGAGTCTAGCTAAGGACGGCTGTCGGCGGTGCAAGAGAGACCCACTTGTCACGCAAAATTGTACAAATTAAAAGAGTGATGGTGTATACTACCTATCGTTAAGATTGTGTCTATCACCACGCCAAAAAGTTGTGAAAACCGGGAACAGACGAAGACATGCTACCGGCAACAAACGAAGACATGCCCTATCCATGTTCTCAAAACGGATACTGCCGCGCACTAGCCCCAAATTAGCAAGAGCTGAGGGAAACAGAGGGTACCTACATACATGTACTATCCTTGAGAGTTCCATTTCGACAACCCAAACATTAAACCCAAGGAGGTTCATAGGATAAAAAAAGAATATATACATGCACATCAGGTGGCCATGCCATTTATTAATTTCTTCAATCAATCAATTCGCGGCTTTCAGCAAGGATAATATGGACAGGAGGAGCACATCGATACGCGTAAGAGGGTGGTCACTGCGCTGGTACCCACTTTGATTTGTTAGGCTTCGTATTCGTGGCCTAAAGTACTACGACCACTGTCTACAGACTTACCCCTACACCCGTAGTACATGTATATACATGTATATGTACTTACCGTGCCCAGATCTATGGTGGGGGAATCCTTGACACGGAGCAGTTTGAACACCTCAAGTTTGACCGGTTATAGCCCACCAACCACAACACATATTCTTAATCTTATTAGATGGATAGACTCAGTTTTACCTACTCCATCACTCTATTTGCTTAAATTTTTGAAATCATTTCTGGTTGTTGAGCTATAAAAATATTTGGGCGGGACAATGTCCAAAAAAGCGTTTTTGCTGGTCTTGGCGCGCAGTTTGATGTATTTAGTAAGCAAGATCAATGTCCGTCTGAAGGGTTCCCCACCATACACGCACAGTAGGACAAGGGTTGGGTGCTGACGTGTGCTGACGTACAGCAGCGGGTAATTAAGTGATGGAACACGGAGATACCTGTTTTGGCAAAACGCCACCAACATTTGGTGTTTGTACTCTCAGGGCGTTCCATCACTTATTACCTGTCGCTGTACGGGCTGACTTGTGGCACCCGATATCGGTTTAGTTTGTTTTCGGAATCATCCCAGGCTGTGATGTCAAAGCCAAGCCAAGCTTTCACGATCAGTCATGCAAGACTACATACCTACCACAGGGTTTTGACGAACACGGGGTTTTGGCGAATTTCCCCGCAGCAACGCCTAAACTGGCGAATTTGTCTAATAGTAACGGTTTTTATTGGCCCCAACCCCCTGTTCGCCCCAACCCCCTGTTCGCCAAAACCCCGTGTTCGCCAAAACCCTCTTTGACTGTAGCAGACTCGAGTACCGCAAAATCTGAGAGAACTCGTTGTGCTGCAGCAGGGATATTCTACACCAAAACCTGCATATTGGCGTTCAAAGACTGCCTCTGGTTGGCCTATACCCCTGCTCTCTCGCAACGAGTTTTCTCAGATTCTACGGTAGTCTCTGGGCCTTCGCAAATATTACAAATACATTTTATCTAACATTGGAGGGCTCGTACCCTTCAATATTTTACTCATACTAGACCAGAGTTTATCATTCCTGAAAAAATCGCCCTATATAAA
Organism: Morchella sp. 2018-W30; assembly: GCA_024713625.1. Lineage (NCBI taxonomy): Eukaryota > Fungi > Ascomycota > Pezizomycetes > Pezizales > Morchellaceae > Morchella > Morchella sp. 2018-W30. The sequence continues at coordinate 179,479 of JAMJEW010000012.1, forward strand.
GCACTAGTGGAGGACTTGTGCGAATGAGAGAATCAATAACCTCCGATCCATTGCTTGATTAAATAACTTTCACTTACCCATATGGCATAAGAGATATACTACAACAGTGTACGTTAAATGAGCTAGTGTGAGGACAGGTATTTATGTACTTGAACCAGTTCGGTTCAAGGATCATATATAAGAGAACTAGCCTTAGTGTCAAAAACGTTCTATCAGTAGCCTACCCTCAACCAACCAACCAACGAGCTTCTAAAAACGAGTGATCTTCGATGATTACTCCCTGCCCTAGCGGATAGGAAAAACAACCTGACTTGTACCTTCCTGACCAATAGGACCCCGTTGATGAAGTAAATATTCACTATTCTTTCTGAGATTACAGTTTAAGCCCAATTGAATATTCGGTCTAAGCCTCAGGTAAGTGTTTAGCTCATATATATAAAGGCAGAAAATGTCCCAAAACGAATTAAAATCACCTATTAATGATTGATATAATTACGGTCATGTTACGTACCCCTAAACACCTATCAATTATTATCTCCAACAGAATCGTCTATTTCGCTGTACGTGGAAATCCGCGATCTAAACTACATAGTATATACCGCGAGTGGATAGCCAGTTGTCATGGCGGGCTGGCTTAACCATTTTTACAACCAAAGGTGGTGGCGGCATCTAGGCCACTTACTGCAGCTGTACGCACCCGGAGTAGAGAACCTCAGACCCAGATACCAGTCAAACTCACTCATAGACACAACTGGTTCCGGGTGGAGCTATATTTAATTCAGCCTGTGGGGGAATTCGAAGCTTTTTTGGTTCTGCTGTACGCACATTATGTACGTACCCGCGCGCGCGCCGAAAGCAGAAAACCCAACAAGAGCGCACCTTTTCAGTGGCCCGAGGCTGCTTTCGCTTTTCGCTCTTCAGTACCTCCCGATATTGCCCCCCCCCCCGGGGCCCTATCGACCCCACCTCTCAAACCTGCAACTCCGGGGCTCTATCCTCAGTCCCACCGCGGTAGACGCGATATGCAGGTACTGCCTGGTGTATTAATAGCCACGGATGGAGGGGAGAGGGGTGTGGAATGTGCCCCCTTGGTACACAAATACCTAAATTGATTCGGCAGAGTCTGACTATAATTAAGAGTCACAACCACTAGCTGTTTGCAGTAATTATACCTATGCTGATAGTGCTGGTTGCCGTGATATAAAGATGCTTTAGGATTAATTAATCTAATTATACGTAGAAATTACGCATATATCCTATAACTCCACAGGATATAATAAACGCAACTCGGTAATTCCTAGAAATATTTTACTAAGCTAAAAAAAATTTTATTAAGAGACAGTTTACAATAATTCTATCCAGCCACCCACATGGCTACCTTCAACGCTGAAATCCAAACATTTTGAGAGTTGTATTTACATCGGGCCTCCCGTGTTAGGTGCTGATACCAGCCTGACCTAAAATAGCAAGGACACTAGGCAGTTTATGTAAGTTCCGAGTGACTCCGCGTGACGAAACATCTATTAGAAGCTAACTTCACCAAAAATCACTCGACTCCAACCACCACACCACGACCGTTATGGGGATTAGCTTTCTGATCAACCTCTTTTATGAGAATTATACGGTTCTTAGCTTAAAGAACATAATTGGTTGAGGAAATGCTTAGCATATGCGACCGCGACCAGCTGCGTCAGTATCAATCAACTCTGGGAAAGAGTTTTGACTGCGGGGTATTATCGAAGCGGGGCACAGTAAATACATAGAATAGACGGTCTCGTCAACACGCATTCAAGTAAGGGGTCTGTGAGAAGAAAACCACCACCCGAACAGGCAATTTCCCGAAAACGTCACAACCACCGACACACTACCGCTTGCGGTAAACTCTGCTAGTTATATAAGATTCCACCATAACTCTACTAACGTCCAGACGTCATATTTCAAACTATAGCTTTGCCGCCCTGGTGAAAAAAAAAAATGCATATTCCTCTCAGGCTTCTCACTCTATCACTTTTTGCATTGTGCCTTGGCATTCCGGTTGCTGAAGAAAGGTCTGGACAGGATACTCTTACTCCAGAGGCTGCTACAACGACTACCACCACGACTACCACCACCCCCACTGCCACCACCACTTCTACTCCTAGCACAACTACTAGCACAACTACGACTGCTGAGGCGATTGAGGGCGCAGCGACACCTACGGCTACAGCAGCTCCAAAATGCAAGGGCATTACGTATCTTCTATGTGTGCAGACTTGTCTGCTTGGTGGCGGGGAGGCTTGCGAAACTGGGTGTGGTAAGTGCAACCGTTTTATTTCAATATTAGATCTCATTGACATATGAGCTAAGATGCGAGTAGCTAAAACACACTGCGGGGGATTGTAAGCAGGCGGTGAATCATCACTGACCAAGAAAAGATAATGCAAGCATAGTTAATACATACATTTTATATAATCCATTCATATTTTTCCCCCCCCTATCAGTAGAGGTGTTCCATCACCCACATGTACGCAAAAAATAATCTTGTTTAACAAATTGCGTGATTTGCGTTTACCGTCTTCCCTGTTTCCAATTCTTTCAAACCTATTGCCAGAACATGCATCCATATCGTCCCAAATGTAATCCAACATCATGACAAATTACGTGACGTAGTAATCTTATGGAGTACATATAAATGTCTCACTAGACCATCCAGGCCCCCGGGGCGCGACCGCGAGTACTCCGGTATTAAGGGTAAGTGAGTAGAACATTGTGGTGTAAAACAGGGATGGTAACAGCATAAGCCACCCCCAAGTTCTTCTACCCACCTACCCTTGATACATTCGGCTTCACCAGAATTCGAGAGGTCAAGCGAGTGATGATTCATGATCCACAGGCAAAAGCTTGGTGCATTGTAGACGTAGTTTCCAACGTACTCTTTATCAATAAGCTAGAATCTCGAGGAAAACTTGACGACTTGGGCAACGCAAAAAATAATAAGATGCAAAGAACTAAATGATGTATGACTTAACTAAATGAATACTCGCCTTAAAAGAGGAAAAGAAAAAACTGAAGGAAGATCGAAAAACAATCGCTATCCTACCCCATAAAGCTCCCGATCCATTACAACAAGTAAACAAATCAAAACCCCAGATCCGCAATGCAATGCGTCGTATAGCCACCCAACCAAACTAATCAAATCAACCATCCAACAACCAACTTAATGATATTTATATGATACAGTGTGTTCATTCAGGGTTGAGAGGGGAAAACAAATGATTCGCTCAAATAAAAAAGCTTTCCAAATATGAAGGGAAAAAAAAAAAATAGAACACAGTTATAGAGATATCACAGTGGCGCTGAGGCGGCATGCATGATTCGTGGCATTGACTCTGTTGTTCGTCCCCGTGTTGTTTTCCCGTTGCTGATATCTTTCAAATTTTCCCTCTCTCGCCCATTCCCCCCAGATGTGGCGCTGTTCATAACTTCCTCCTGAAGCTGTCTTTTTAGTGCTGATATGTTGATTCCATGCATACTATTCTCATCACGATGAGAATAAATTGAGTCGAACGGATCCTCCACCGGTCTTCCATGGTGGTCAGATGCTTTGGGTGTACTATTCACCGACACAACCGTCGAGAGTGATGGCGGCTCCATGACCATCCTCTTGACATCGTGACTCGATATAATTCCTTTCTCCGTTACCACTACCGCCACTGGCCCCGACATTCCATTACCGTCCGTCCCAGCAGCGTGTGCAATCGCTGCCGTCGTAAATGCCGACTTTTTGGGACCCGCAAGTGGAAGGTCTCCACTACCAGCAAAAGGCGGCGGCGGCGGCGCACTGATCGGGTAACTATTGCTGCGCAATGTATGCTTTCCAGGACACCATTTCAGCAGCATTTTCTCAAGTGTTGTACATTTCACGGGCTTGGCTAGATAGTCGTCCATCCCAGCGTCCCTACATTTTTCACGGTCTCCTCTAATTGCAGAGGCTGTCATGGCAACGATTGGGACTGTAGACAACCACTCTGAAGAGGGGCTAGGCCCTTCGGGGAGTTTAGGTGTTTGTTTGGGGGTTCGCGGGTTTCTCCAAAGCGAAACTTCTTTGTTGCCTTCAGTTGGATACTCGTATAACTTACCGGAACGGATTATGCGGGTGGCGCTGTATCCATCGAGTTCGGGCATTTGAACATCCATCAGAATAATGTCTGGCCGCTGTGGACGTGTTGTTGATGAAGAGGTAGAAGATGAAGCATCACTATTAGAAGGTGACCCGGGTTCTGTGGGGATTGGTGGTACAGCTTCCTTGAGGAACTCCAGGGCCTCCAGGCCATTGCTTACAGCAGAAACAGAGAAATTAAGCTTCCTAATCAGCCTTATTGCAATCTGCTGGTTAATATCATCTAATTCACACCATCAGTAAAACCGGTCTCCCCCGCGCTGTGGGGAGCAAACTGACTATCTTCAACGACCAACACATGGGTTCTCTTCCTCTCCTCCATATTCTTTTCAATCTCTGCTGCCGTCAATGGCCCTGGGGAAATTCTTTTCAACAAATTTGTTGAATGGCTTGAGGACCTTGTCCTTTTTAGGGCAATATCTATAGGGGACTCAGGTGGCGTCGAAATACCGCAATCAGATGATCGACAAGATACGGATACATCTGACTGCAATCTGTCTGGAAGACTACTGATATCTGCTGGTTGCGGGAGGCACCCATTTTGGTACTGCGGGCGATGAAATGGTATCGTGAAGTATGCAGTAGTACCGGCGCCAAGACTAGATGAAAGGCCAATAGTACCACCCATAAGATCGACAAGCTAAAATCCGGTGTCAATCATCAGATAAACCACTTTTAGGATTATTTAGTGGGAAACGAACGTTTTTGCTAATGGTTAGACCTAAGCCTGTCCCGCCAAATCTCCTCGCCGTTGATGAATCTGCCTGAGTAAACGGCTGGAAAAGCTTTTGTTGGACATCGTCGTCAATTCCGATACCGGAATCTTTTACTTCGAACCGTACAATAATCGAATCCTCATCCTCCTTCTCAACCTCGACGTACAACTTAATAAAACCCTCGTGAGTAAACTTTATACTATTTGTTAGTAAGTTTGTTAGTATCTGCCTAATCCTTCCCGGGTCCCCGATAACCGTCATGTTTTCCCCAGCCTCTCCCCAATCAGCATCACATTCAAAAGCCAGTTTCCGCCTCTCAACATCAAAACTCAACATCTTAGTCACATCCTGAACCACAAGTGGTAAACTGAACTGGACCTCTTCGATATCAAGTCGTCCGGACTCGACCTTAGATATATCGAGAATGTCATTGATAACGGTTAATAGTGCATTGGCTGACCGTTGGATGTTCTCTGCAAATTCGCGTTGCTCCGTATCTAAGTTCGTATCCAATATAATCTCCGCCATCCCGACAACCCCAGCAATCGGCCTACATTACACTATCTAAGCCCCACTATCACGTTTTTCGGGAGGGGGAAACTAACGTTCTGATTTCATGCGACATAGATGCAAGAAACTCGCTCTTGAGCTTACTCGCCTCCTTTGCTGCACTCTCAGCTGCGGCTAATACTCGATTCTCTCGCTCCCTTGCTTCGAGCTCCTCGCTCGCCTTGTGTACCTCCGTGGTATCGAGAGAGACGCCAATGATGCCTGCCACGTAATTCTGGTCATATTGCCCGGCACTACCCTTCTTGCCTAGTATGGGCACATACTTTGTTCTGAACCAGCGCCCGTCTTTTAGTTCGGTTTCAGAATATAGCAGATTGTCTTTACCGTTCAGGATGTTCTCGATAGGGTGGAGAAATTCCGGGCAATCTTGGAATAATTCGTAAATGTCCACGCCAATATACGATTCTGCAGTGTTATGAAGATCCCAAATAATTGACCCTTCAAGCAACGTGATATGGTTGCTACAATCAATTGCCCATAGCGTTATCTGGGAATGTTGGAGAACTTCTTGCAGCTGCTTACGAGTACGGCGAGCCTCGGATCGGGCTTCGACAAGGTCGTGGATGTCCGTACATGTTCCGTACCACTTGATGATCTCACCTGTCCGGGGGTCTCGAAGCGGTAACGCTCGACCGAGCATCCATCGCCACACTCCGTCATAACGTCGGCAACGGTATTCCACGGTATAGTCTTGCCCAGTTTCCAGACAGCGCTTCCACTCCTTGATTACTAATGGCATGTCTTCCTGCTAGGAGAAAAAACGATCTGGTTAATAATTCTGCATGCATTTCAAGCTGACAGTGGTAAGGGGGAAATAAAAGAAATTGGATTAGAAGGCTCTGTCAGGGGTTATTACGGGATGAAATGGTGCTTTCCAGCCCTTGGTAACAGAAATAGTCAGCGCCCATGGTTCAGCAGAAGATGTGATAGCCAGACCGTTACCATTCCCAAAGATTCTTCTTTCGAAAGACCTGTAAAATCGTACCACCTTTTTGAATAGTAGTCGTGGTATCCGTCCGGTCTGGTGGTCCATATCTGTAATGCAGAAGCCCACACGATCAATTATTACCCGTTAGACTTATATTGCGGAGTTTAAATTCGCAAATCGAAACTTACCAACTGAGGCATGCAATCGCACATCGTCATGAACCTCAGTTCGTTCGTTTCTTCCTGTACCACCAGCTTCTCTTGGTACTCCGTAACGTCCCTCAACCATATTAATCCGCCAAGAAATTCCCCAGTATCGTTATCGTAGATGCTGTCGCCATGGGCGTCAAATACCATCTTTTTGCCCTCTCTTGAATACATGCCAAATCTCCCAGGGCTAACGGCTTTCTTTGTTTTGACTAACTTGACCAATGGGTATTCGTCCGCTTCCAGTTCACGCTCAAAATCTTCAGAGTATAGCTTATACCATTTCCGGATATCATCGCGGTGGAAGGTATAGGTATCTTTCTCTGCAAGCGAGATCGCTAGGGCTGCACGGTTGGTAAAGCCCATTGAGCCATCATGCCACATCCCGAATACAGGTATCTCCATCGCATCAAGAACTGCGTCTTTCATACGCATCATTCTATCGAGCACTGAAGGAGATGTCGATATGTCTGAAGAGGCTGGGGCACCCATTGGTAACAAAGCAGACCCAAGTCTGGCTGGTTTTGGATCAACGCACGGCGCACTCACTTTCGGGAAAAATGACCCATCTACAGCAGTTGGCGAAAGTGGTGAAGCCATGGATGTGAATGTAAGAGTAAAGTATCTTTCGGAGTCAAGAACCCAGATAGAGACAATCATCTTTGCTTGTATTTGGAGGGGGCGTGGGTGTTTATCACTTTCTTTGTGTCCATGATTGCTCAAAGATACATCCAAAGCCACATCCCGAACTGGATGTCCTCTCAAAAGTGGAGGCGCATCTGCAGCAGGCGACGTAGATCCCGCTTTATTTATCAGGGCATTGGCGTTCGCAAATCCATCCTCATCCCCAGTCATGTCTTTTGCCAAAGCTTCAAGAAATAGCTCCCAGCTAACCCATAGCGGACTATCACGTTGCAGAATGTTGACCCCAAGTTCGGACAAATCTTTTCCCTGTAATAGTTCGGTGATGGACGGACTCGATGGCTCCTTGATTTCTGATCCCGATAATCGATTGACGTTCTGGTTCGGTGGTTCCAAACCTAACAGCCTGCCCATAGCTTCATTTGCCAAGACCACCGTCTTGTTGTTCCCGAGTACCAATAACGGAGTTGGTAGGAATTGAAGTGCTGTGAACGCCAACGAAGCACCGGATGTCGGTGGGGGTACTGCAGGCGGCGAGTCACTTGTGGGATGAGTCCTCACTGTTGGAATTTCTCTATTAGAGGAATGACGGTAGGGAAACGCAGGAAGGGGGATGGATCCTCGGGTTCCATGATGAGGAATGTCGGACTCGTTGTCCCCGAACGCACCGCTGGTAGATGCACTCCTTACGGAGCCATCATTGGAGTTCTTGACGTTCGGTGAGGATGCTGCTCCCGTTGTGGTTGCCACCGCTGCCTTCTCGGATGTTTTCTTCAGCCGATTATCAGAAAGCCGGACCATCTTGGCCAACCCAAGATGTCTCCTTATTTCCCTCCCACTTAATATTCCTTTGGCGTGAATTCGACCACCTATGGTGGTGGAAACCAACGCAGAGATGACCGGTTTTCTTTTTAGAATGTAGACTTGTGGTGTGTAAAGTAAAGGTTGCTAGTTGTAGGTCATGTAAGGGAGAGAGATTTGGTTAATTATTCTAAACTACTAGTCGCCCTTCCGCAGGATTGTGCCGCAGCTTGAATGAACCTGTTTTTCCCTTTCCTTTTTGAGTACCGTGAGATGTGGGGACTTCCCTTGTCGATGCTGCAGTTACATAAGGTGTCGATCCTCGCTTCTCCAGGATGTGCTCGGTGATGATCTGCGCGGCCGTTTGAATTGATGTTGAGGAGGGGGGTCAGGCTTAGAAGGGTCCGGGGGTTTTTTCTTCACTTTCTCACACTGATGAGGTATCTCTGAGTTCTTCGGTTGGTGAAGGGGATCAGATCAAGAGGAATTTGTAGACGAGCACTTTCCTTTCCAAAGCACGTGGCAAGCCTTTCACTCTTGATCACTCACCCTTTTGGTCGGATGGACAGTGTGCAGGGAATCCACAAAAACGGGTAAAACGGGCTGCCTATGTAGTGGATAGGGAGACTCAGATCAAAGTCGAGGGGTGCTGGCCTAAGTAATTGCCCAGCTAGCTGGGGGAGACTGGGAGACTCCTGCAAGATTGACAACTCACTGGTTACTAGCAAGACAACAGTTGACGATTTGCAAAAAGCAGGTACTTGCCCACCATTCATTCACCTCGAAGTTATGGCCGAGTCTTCGTGAAGGAGGTAGCTGCCACTGCTGCCACTGCTGCCACTGAAGCTCTTTTGTATGTGTGCGCATAAGAGATTAAGTGTGGAACCTAGGAGGGGAGCAAATGATTCAGTTTGATGTAGTTCGTTCGCTCTCCTCGACCCCCTCACCTCCATAGCAACCACAACCACTTCCTGCGGCTCGCCTCTCCGCGCCGAATCCGCGGACAGCATTGGAGTCTCGACCCGTCGCCCACGGCACCGGGCCACACAACTCTTCGCCGCAGTCTTGGCACCCCGCTCACATCTACCCTAAGCCTAAATCAACTACATACCGGGGCCGGGGAGGGGGGGGGGGCGAAGACCCTTTTCCTGCAGCGAATGTGATCCGCCTGCCAACTGTTCAGGGTCCTGGATTTTCAAGGCATTTACTTTTAACGCACTCTATCTTAAAGGATCGCCATAGGCAGAGAGAGAGACCTGCGAGTGCTTCTGGGCCTACAGCTTTCCCATGCGGAGGCAACATCGCAAAGTCCCATGATCAGGATCCTACAAACCCTTTCTCATTCCCGATTTTTTCTTTTTCCACTTTCAACCCCCTCCCCCGCTCTCCCTGATTTAGAAGTGAGCCAGAGAGCTTTCGTGTAACTTTAGCACTGGGGGCAAACCCAGGGCCAGTTCTTGGGAACCCACAGACATGTATGTGCGGGTATCTCTGGGTAACATCAGCGGATGATCCTTCGATTTCTGTGAGTGTTTTTGGGTTTCTGGATCGAGCGGATTCGCCTGCTGGATTAGATATGATGTAGGTACAGCATATGGTAACCTGAACATCTTGAGTACCCAGAGCATCCATGCAGGTTATGAAATAATCCTTGGTTGCCAGGATAAACGAAATCCACTGTCACTGAATCTCACTGACGACAAAAGATGTTTTCAGGTTGTTACCGACTAGAACGGAAACAGCAATTTTCGGCTGGCCCTTTCCCTGGGGGCTGATAAGCTAGGATATCATGCAGGGCACCTAGCTAGGCTTTTCTACATACGGGGAAGAGGGAAAATGCAAAATAAAATAAAGTCCTGACCACCGTGCACCTACGTATTTATGTTAGGTGCTTTGAATGCAGGGCAGTCAGTCAGTGCCTTTTATCATGAACGTTCAGAATCACCCCCGTGCGACTTTTCAGACTTGATACTCCCTGAGCTTGTGATTGCACATCCAGTCACATTATTGACATATGATCAACATTATGACAAGAATTTCATTCGCCATAAATACATATACTACGTATACCGGGTAATTATATAAGTCTATAGACAGTGGTCGCGGTTGTAACAGTAGGTACATGTACTAGTAGTCACTACATGTAGTACACAGTACTCTCCATCTTATATTGATGTAGTGCACAGCGAAACTCTTTGTTTCCTTCCAACAGTGCGCTGCGCGTAAAAGAAAAAAAGAAAAAAAGAGCCGCAATAGTGCTCTAATGACGTCAGACTTGCGAAGTAGCCTCCACCGCGCGATAAGGTTTCGGGATTCGGAAAATTTCCCCCTTCCTGCCTACTAAACGGGGGTGAATTAAAGCTTATTTTCAATGCAACCAGCCCGTCATTTCTCCAAATTTGATGATGATGGCCGGCTTAAGGAATACACCACCGCATCATCATCATTGTCGTCATCGTTATAATAATTATCTCCGCAGTGTCTCCGCAGCTCTCCCCGCCAGCGCCGGCCGCAATGGAAATCTGCACTCCTTGATCTTTAGGTTTTTGTCATCATCATCTTCCGGATAAAAAGCAGGTTAGTCAGGGAGAAACTAAGCGATGGATGGATCTGCATCCAGCCCTAAACCGTGCATCTGGCTTTTTCATGCCGTGCTGATTTCCCCTCTTTTTGTCAGCAGTATATGGACGCAGAGACTCGGATATCTAATTCGAAAGTTTTGCGGCAATTTCATTTAGTACCAACCTTCGAACCCCAAACATTAATAGCTGTCCACTCACAATCAGTCACTCGGCGTCACTTCATCTGGACATCTGAATACAAGCCACTGCAGCCGGTGACGGGCAGGTAATTGTCTACCAATACTTTATGGTGATGGGATTGCTATAGGTCTAACCATTCGGTATCAAAATTTGGCCGACAACTTTCCTATGTAATTGGTCTACCATCGAGAAAGCTCTCTGATATGAATCTTATCCAACTCGTGGATTATCCTCAGGCACACATTGGAAAACATCACCTTACCCTATAATGTACTTCAGATGCATTAATCAATCAATCTATATAGTACCTTCACGAAACATCACTCGGTTATTTCTCTCAAAAGTACTTCACTGTTACATCTTCTTAGGTGTGTTTATCCGACTCTGGTACCCTTGTTTCGTCAGCTACATGTATTTATGCTTAGATGGTGTCTACATCAGGTCAAGGGCGTTTTTGGCAATACCATAAAGCTCAAGAATATGCATGTTAAACCCTCCTCCCCCGGACTTTGGTGGTCCATCGCCCATAGTATTATTAATAACACTTCAATTGCGCCGGCCTTGGTTTACAGAGCACTGTCAATTAACGTTATACATCTGAAAATTATCTGGGAAGAAATTATCTACTATGTACCTTCGTCCCCATAATTTAGCACTTGCATGACATTCCCTGCCAAAACTTTGTTAGCTGCTTTCAGTGGTCGGCCCTTTCCCCGCGCCGACCTGGAAGCTCAAAATACGACTCTGGTACCAGGACTTACTTGGCCGCAGCTCACTCCAGAAACATTCCATGCCCGCCTTATCTCTGCAATCCAATTATGTTGACAGCTATCATAGCCGCCGCTAATTGCACTTGATCTGTGTGGTTTGCTGCAACACTGATATGCACGACGTGTCTTCAGCCTACCGAAGTGCTGTCTAGGCTTCGTCCTCCTGACTCCCAGGATTATGCCTGCGTGCTTTTCCCTTGGCTGTCCTACTATTGCTTGGATCTGTAAATCCGTCGAGTACCCTCCCCGCTTTTGAGGACGCAAAGTCATCGGGTGGGCTTCTAATTTGAACCACTTCCTACAATATGAACCCGTATCCTATACTTTCAGCGGCTCTTCCGTTTTTAGGTTGGTACTCGGGGCAGGTAAAAAGTACTGGACAATAAAGGTTTTTAGTTCACCAATGGGTGCGCGTACTAGGCGAGAACTACTGCAAAAAAAGCCCAGAGACAAAACTTGCATTGTCCGGTACTATTTACCTGCCCCGAGTAGGTTCATCATGGGCTCTTTATTCCGGAAGTCACCGAGCCGCCCAGGAATAGGCCTGAATATGGTAAAACCCCACCTTTGCCGCACCAGGGCAGATAGATCTACGGTTACACTCTACGAACCTAGTAAGTATAAGGGCATCCCCATAGGGAGGCTTTTATTGTACTTTAACAATTGATATTTAAATCTCGGCTAACATGTTTATGTGCCCTCGAGGCCTCCTAAATGTTCTCGTCGGCGACCTTTTGACGGGTGACGAAGATGGTTTTGAGATATGTATGTACCAGCCCGAAGACGCTATATGTTTACGATTAACATTGACCAATCCACGCGTGGGTGGCTTTCATCATGAACTTCTATCCGATAAATTGCTCGCGCACTAAATGTCATGGACAAATTTATTTCCTCGCATGCGTGAACATCTCAACATTGAATTTATTCTTCCAATACCGATACTGCGGGTTCGGGTTCACACCCCCGACACTTGACCGCGCTGCATATTCACCACCTCTTTAGGACTTCCCTGACCCACTAACTAGGTCATTATTATCTAATCTAATCAAACAGGGTCCAATTGGACCCTGGATATATCTCACGTAATATCATTAGCCCTTTATGATGACGTCGTTAGAGTTGCCACAAAGTCTTGGGCTTGTTTTTTCCCTTGCTTTGGGGTTCGGAGAAGGCGAAATTAGATTTCGCTAGTGTAGGTGACTGTAACATGGCGTTCCAGCGGCCCGGTGTTGATCCGGTAGAGAGGACGGCACCCCTCCTTAGCTCGGTGCGGGACATGTCACTACATGTAGTTTCTTCTGGTATGCTAGAGACAACTCCGACTTTGCTGCTACTGGCGTTATCACTTGCTTGATAATCCAGTGGTGTAGATGTATTCCGAAGTGGAAAAATCTAGAAACCGTTGATAAACCGGGGCATCCCTCTAGCTAGTCAGATTTTGCCGGTTGGAGAGGCCTGGTAGATGAGGATGGCTAAATTCGAGTGATGCTTGATGACCGGCTTATTCCAACAGTAAATCCTAGAAGGGAAAAGGATTGGCTTAGGTTAGAAGAGTTTGGATAAGATAGATTGGTTTTCTTATGTCACCTCCGGTCACCAACTAATTCTTGTTGAGTCTTTTGAAAAATGCAAAACTTTGCCTTCTCGCATATTCATTATAACCATTCCCTAGCTAACACCGCGCCGAAGATACATGTCCATACTTCCCAAATTAGGTGCTATCTACCCTTGAGATTATAATACTTGGGGTACTAGGAAAGGTTTTCTATCAGGTAAACCTAGCGCAAGGCTCAGTTAATCAAAAACAAAAAACTAACCGGCTGCAGGCGTATCAGACGTTGTATTCCATGGGTACCTATGTGGAGAATCTAAAATCCTGCAATAGTATACGTATAGGAGCCGAATACATGTACTAATCGACTTAGTACACTACATGTACTTATGTAGCAAGCCTAGAATCCTTAATCTATATAGCTGGACAGAGAAATGACTATAATGGAACTGTGGCCATGGTTATATACCTTAGAAATTTGGTAAGAATATTGGGTTAAGCTCAGCAATAGCTTTACCAAGTGTACATGTAAGTACCTATACAGATCATTAGACAGATAATCTAGTAGTAGCGATCCTACAAACATTAGCTATATGGGGCTTTGTTAATATTATGTATTGCATACATGTGTCACTAAGAAAGGTCGGTGGCTTTTTCGGACTCGGCCAAAGTGAAATACTTATTTATCTTAAGTAGACTCACTTATGGGGGTATGGGGGAATGCCGAACAGACAAGAGTAGCTGCAGCGCCGAGTTTGAGTGTAATTCGGCATTCCCCCATGTTCGGCATGCCCCCATAAGTGAAAAATCCTGTGTACGAGCGAGGGTAGCGCTTGCTACAATTATTGACCAATTTATAGGCGATATCAAATCTCACTTTTAATTTTGATCGCTTTCCAGCACTAGCTCAGGCAACATCCGTTCGAATGTCTTGGGACGAAGCTTAATTCTATATCTCAACCAGTGAGGAACGCGATATTCGGATACTGGCAGCTGCACAACACCAAATGCATAAGCGCCCCACATTTTTGTACAGCATCTGGGGTACAGGTAAGAATAAAGTTATTGTGTATTTGTATTTTTTTAAAAAAAAAATTTCTTCGTTTCGCTGTCGCGCGAGAAGGTAGAACATAGCAAGCTGAAGCATTTGAGGGTCGAGTAAACGAAACACCCGAGTTTCATGTCGGAACGAGAAACTAAAAGGTTGGTTAGTAGTAAATGTGTCACCGTCTCATCTGCAGCTTTCAGCCATTACACGCATCAGCTACTCGGTACTCGGAGGCAGTAACACAATGATTACCGATCCAACACTCAATTGGATCTAAGACTGATTTTATCCCTTTTCTTCTTTCCCCCTCCCCTCCCCCTCCCTTATCTTGAACAGCCTCGTTCCCTTCCTTCTTCCCTTCCCTTCTCTCCTCGCAATCTAGACTGACCTATAGATATGAAACCCTAACCCATACGCCCCTTAACTCAAACCTAACCCTGCATACGACTATCTAACTTGCTATTTCCATTTCGTCATATCCAAAACCATCTCCTCATTCTCTCTTCGCCTCTCTTCCATCACCACGTCGCAACCCCCCATTTTATGTTCGTTTGATCGATATACCTTTATAGCTTACCGTTCTCGCTTGTCTTATCACTGCTCGCGCATAAAAACCTGCTGCTATCCTCATCCATATAGATAGATAGCCAGGAGGAAACCAACCTCCCTTCAACCCAGCACCATGGGTTTCTCACGTTCTGCGCGGATCATCACTTTACTAGTGATTGATACGCTGTTTTTTCTGCTCGAGATCATCGTCGGGTATTCCGTGCATTCGCTGGCTCTGGTGGCGGATTCGTTCCATATGGTAGGGCAGATCCTGCGGTTGTTGCTGTCGTGTGAGTGGTAGACTGACTGTGGTCTGGTGTGCCCTATCTAGCTGAATGATGTTTTTTCATTACTTGTCGCACTCTGGGCTATCAAGCTCGCAAGACAGAAATCTACTTCGAATTATACTTACGGGGTATGTTTCCTGCTGTGGGAAGGGAGGAACAATGTTTTCTGCTGTTAGCGCTCGGTGTCCAGGCTGATCCTTTTTTCTCCTTTAGTGGCAACGTGCGGAAGTTCTCGGCGCTTTGATCAATGGCGTTTTCCTCCTCGCCCTGTGTTTATCGATTTTCCTTGAAGCTATCCAGAGATTTTTCGAGCCGCAAGAGGTCGGTCAGCCCATACTCGTGCTCGCTGTCGGGAGTGCCGGGTTGGCGTCGAATATTCTTGGATTGTTCCTCTTCCATGACCATGGCCACTCTCATGGAGGCGATTCTCACGTTCATGATCTTGAAACTGCAGCCGGCGGTCACGAGCACCATAGGCACACCCACGGTCTACCCGGCCATATTCACGACCCCGCCGAAGATGATAGTGGCGATATCGAAGAAATTCTTCCCGCCAATGTTGTAGCTCGTGTCGCGTCCGATGCAGTCACGATCTCTAGGCCAGTTCAAAAACACAAGAGGAGCAGCAGCAGACAGGCACATTTCGCATCACCGGCAACCCATATTCATGTTCATCCCGCCCGTAACCGACAGGAGGTCATTGCCGCCGCGGTTAGCGACACCGAAGCAACCTCCGGCACGTCCGACGACGAAGCCAGTGATGAAAGCACCCCCCTTGTACCTAAGGATGGTGACGCCTCTACTACTCGTAGGCGCGCATACTCCGCTACCCATACCGGCCACAACCACACAAAGCCCAAGCCCAAAGGCGCCTCCGGCCATTCCCATGAAAATCTCAATATGCGCGGTGTCTTTCTACACGTTCTCGGCGACGCTCTCGGAAACGTTGGTGTCATGGTTGTTGCTCTGTGCCTGATGTACATCCCGGACAAGTACACATGGAAGAACTATCTAGACCCCTCCATTTCCCTCATCATCACGGTAATCATCTTCTCGTCCGCGCTACCGCTTGTTAAATCCGCCTCCAAGATCCTCCTTCAAGCCGTCCCAACCGGAATCTCGCTCGAGGAGGTCAAGGAAGATATCGGAAACATCCCCGGCGTTGAGTCCGTCCATGAACTCCACATCTGGCAGCTTTCGGACGTCAAGATGATTGCTTCTCTCCACATCCAGATTGCTTTCGATCCTGACCAGGGTGGTCGCTACATGCAACTCGCGCGCTCAATCAGAACCTGCCTTCACGCCTATGGTATCCACTCCTCTACAATCCAGCCAGAGTACACAAAGCCGGTCGGCGACGACGTCATTGCCGCAGATATGAGCCCCAGTGACGAAGCAGTGACAGGATATGGTGCTATCCCTGGTGGAAGCCATGCAGGAAGCGTGGAAGGAAGCGACTCGGCATGTCTATTGGAATGCGGGGACGGATGTGCGACTGTGAAGTGCTGCGGGCCAGTTGGACAAGTGACCGGTGATGGAGGACAGGGCCATGGCCATTCTCACTAAAGGTGCAAATTTAGAGAAAGCAGTTGGGAGCGGGCGAAAAGAACCTTTTTTTTTTATATACTGCGGCTAGGAAGTTCGCGTGCGAGACACACTTTTAATCCAGCTATATACCTAAAAAGAGTCTCTATTGAGGTTTTCCCTTTTCTTATTTTTTTTTTGCTACTACCAAATATGTCCTTTTTCTAAACCTCTTTACGACCCTTTTTTTTTCTTCCTACATTTATAGTATTCGTTTTAACGATGGACTGGTTGCGTACTAGTGATTTGATTGTAATAGAGCGGGGATGGCGGGAAATTCTTATGTATAGTAGAGTTCTAAAAAAAAACAAATATGTATAGAGGTCCCGAAAATGATCTTCACAGACTGTCACTCGGATACGGTGTAGGTTGAACGGCACTAGTACCTACCTGCCCTACTATGTACATGTATATAACAACATTATATGCCGAGACTCCAGTTCCCATAGCCTGTGGGCGATGCTGACTATCAGAGAGCCTGAACATGTATGCACCAGGAGCTACTTGCTTACTTACCTACATAGCTCCGTGACGACGCCCTCTATACAGAATTCAGGACGGGGGCACTGTTCTTGGGTACGTGTATGTATGTGTGCAGGTAGGTTACCGTGGAGGAGGCCGTAGAGTAGCCATTTGGTCATGGCCTTTTTTTTGTGGCGCTGGCTATGGACGGTGGTTGGGTGGTGGTTGGGTGGTGGTTGGGTGCCTTCCTCTGTGTATATATATATACTAGCCATTGCGCAATATGTAGCTACATGTACCCTTCCCGGGTGCTGGCGTTCTCTTGTATTACGGGTAGGCATTGAATTCATTGTTTGTACCAAAGAGCTGCATAACTATGTACTTATAGATCCAATTGTAACCAGGCTCTGAGGGGTTTATGTGACTTTGGGGTCCGAGTCTCTGGGGGCACATCGAGAACGAACGGTGGGGCGGGTGGTAAGCCCTCGGATTATAGTAACATACACAACTCATGACACCAAGCGCTTTCTCTTGGGGGCAAATCAACTAAACCCCCCGAACCGGGATGCAACAACACATGTATCCATACATCCAGCGCCCCAACACCGCTAGACCTTGAACCCAGCCCACAGGTTATCCCTGTTCACCAGCATCCCCCTCTCATCGAACCTGACGCCCTCCTGCTTCAGCAGCTCCAGCTTCTTCTCGCAGTTGGCGCCCGACGGCGCGTTGTGCCGCCAGTCGCCCATGAACCCGCCGATATACTACAGCTCCTGTCAGCGGCGGACTAAACCCCGCGGGGGGGGGGGGGTGCTACCCCTGTTGAGGCGATGATGCGGTGGCAGGGCACCTCCGGCGCATACGGGTTGTTTCCTGCGCGGCGACTGCTTAGCTAGCTATACGGCGGGGGGGGGGGGGGGAGGGCAACGTACGGCATGCGCCGCCGACGGCCCGCGGGGAGGAGTCCAGGGCGTCTGAGAGCGCCTTGTAGGTGCTGACCTTTCCGGGCGGGATCTGTCGCTCTGCGGTTTAGCTGGCTGGCTGGCTGGGGGAGGGGGGGGGGCGGACCTGTTTTAGGAGGACGTAGACCTTCTGGGCTTTGTTAGCTTTGTTGGGTTGGTGGGGGGGGGTCACTGGCTTGCCTCTTGGAATGCGGTGACCATTGTTGCGGGTGGTTTGGGTGTTGGTTGAAGTAGGGTTGACTATATATATGGGGGGAATGATCTGGTGGGGGTGGTGAGGAGAGGAGGAGGAGGAGGAGGAGGATGAGGATGAGGGATGAGGCAGAGGGCTGCTAGATAAGCTTAAAGGGGGGAGGGGGGGGCGCGTAGAGTGGTAGACGCGAGCCCTAAGCTACGTATGCTGCTGTACCTGTGCCTGCGCGGCAGTACTCTAAGGAAAAGGAAGGCCGGTTGCTACCTCATGCACTTCATTGGACCGACGGGGGATGATGCATGCGGCTAGATAGAGTAGTCATCCATCCATACAGAGCCGGGGGTTGGTCTGTGCTCCTAGCTCTGGGGATACGGGGGCCAGTTAGAGTATTGACTACGATAATTAAATGGAGATTATACTCTACTCAAGTGACATGTAATATCAGGGTGCGTATATTCGGGGCACTGCCTCTTCTATCGATCACGCGCTTAAGTTTAACTCAGCTAAGTAGCTACATAGTAGAGAAGCACAAGCACGCTACGTTGATACCGCAGCTCAGCCCGGCCAACCAACCGACCGACCGACCGACTGAGCCATTGATATTATATGTACTCTACCTACTCTACCCCACAGCCTGCCAGGCTGTGTTCGCGTCCGCCGGACTGAGTCGTGGACTGAGTACGTTTGCGGCTTTTTTTCTGACTGACTGAGGTGGTGCCGTCCGACTGAGTCGGGTACCGACCGACTGACTGAGCTACGTACGTAGTAGCAGTAAGACACGAACGCACGTGATCCTCCGGCCCCCGATTCGTGCGTTGACGTGCATCTATAATTCCCCGGTTACAATTCGGCGTCGAAATATACTGTCTCGGATAAACTGCTCCAGCTAACCAACTGGCTGCTACTTCTACCAGACTGTAGAGCATTGTGGACCAAGAGTATGTAATTTTTACCACCGGTGGTATAGGTAGAGTGCTGAACTCTGTGCTATAGGTACTTCGTTAGTGGATGTCCAACCACTACGGCCAAGCCTTACGAAAGTTTCCCCGCAGACAGTATTCATATATAGTGCCATTACTCGAAAAATTGGCTATGAGATCAAAATTGCTGTAAGCAGACTTGACCCTCCAACAAATTGTGAAGGAGGCAATCCCTGGCCAGAGATGGCCAACTTTTCGAGTCTTTGCGGTAGTGTCATTATGGCTCCTTTTGGCTTTATAGTATATTACTACCCCCACCACCGGTGGTACAATAATCTACTACCACTAGTAAACCCACACCTACCGCTACACAGGTACATATCTACCACTCTGGTACCAAAAACCAAAAAACAAAAGTTAGTCCTCCAGAGGCAGGAATCGAACCCACCCCCATGCGCGGCTGCGGGACCTCTCCACCACGACCTCTCAACGCACAGCGGCTGTCGCTTCTTCTGCTCCTTGAGCCACAGGCAGGAAACGAACCCTGGCCCTGTCCGTTTTTTTTTTTTTTTGTTTACATCAGTAATCATATCCAGCCTATAAGGCTATGATGATATCGCACTATTTTATCCCCAAAACCTCCCTGCTTCCGCCGCCAGACTCAACAAAAGAAAGAAACAAAGGAAAACCAACACAAAAACACATTCCAATTTAATCCTCCATTTTCACTCTCTCTCTAACTCTCCCCAACCCTGTCTCAATTCATTCTCTTCTGCCACTTCTTCCTCGCTTCTCTCCCCTCTTTCCGCCCAGTATTCTCTCCATTGTTTCCATATACTGCTTGCCTTCTCTATCCCTTGTTTTGTCCATAGCAGCGCCCTTATTGTTATCATCTCCTTTTCTTGGCATCGACTCGATTCGGTATAGGGACATGTTGTAAGAATATGTTCGACATCTTGTTTCTCTGCACCGCATCCACATGCAGCCGACTGTCTTTTACCGATTCGGTGCATATATGCGTTGCATTTTATATGCCCAGTGCGTAATCTCGAAATCAAAACTCTGTTTGCTCTGTCGGTGGCTTTAAATCGAATTTCGTGTCGTTGTTGAGGTCCCAATAACGCCTTCTTCTCATTTCTTCTTTGTTTCCACTCTTCCTCCCATTCCCGGATAGTAATCTCTTTCGATTCTCGTTGTAAATGGCCCTGTCCGTAATAAACCTCAGTTCCAACAACACCACAGACTACAGTGGACTCTCGCTATAAGGATATCTCATATAAGGTTATACTCGCTATAAGGATATCAGTGGCTGGTCCGCAACTGCCGTTTTGCTAGAAACTTTCTGTAAGGATAATTTGCTATAAGGATACGTACTCTTGGTCCCGACCATATCCTTATAGCGAGAGTCTACTGTAGCATTAACTTTCAACACACACATAGATGCGAGAAGACCTGCAAGTCTCAATTGGGTGAAATTGTATAAGATAACTACCAAAGCCCCAGCCACAGGGGAGACAAAACTAAAATAAAAAGCGAACATCACAGCCAACCCCCCATCCAACAAAGTACCGTATAGCTAGCTACACATCCTCTACACACACCCCGTTCCATTCGGCGGCGCGCCCTTCTCCCCCCTGACCACCACGGCGCCCGGGTACGGAAACTCCACGGCCGTGCCCTCGCGCACGGTACACGGGTTCGTCCCGATCTGGGCGACAAAGACGCGCGGGTTGTCGGCCATGCTCGCGAAGCCGCTGCCGCCGCCGGTGATGGTCACCGCCGCGCAGTTCATGTACATCTCGCGGTTGCCAATCTTGTTGAACCACGTCCAGGCGAAGAGCGCGGCGCCGGACGGCGCCGACGCGGGGATGCCGAAGCTGAAGGGCGTGTCTTCGGCTGGGCAGGAGCCTGGTGGTGGGTGGGTTAGTATTGTGGTGTGCTATAAGTATGTATGTGGGCGGGGGGGGGGGGGTACCGATCCAGGACTTGATCACGCGGAACGTCTGCCCGTCGTCGTATGACAGCGATACCTGGCAGCTCCCGCCGCCGTGGACCGCACCGCCCATGGTTCTACACCTCGTCAGCCGTCCACCCCACTATCGACCCGGAAACACACACACACATACCTAAACACCTGCGTGCTCCCCGCCGGCCACGTCTCGACGCTTCTTCCAGCGCCGCGCGCAAAGTCCTTGTGGTACTGCTTGCACGGGAACTGCGGGCCCTTGATGGGGGCCTTGAGCTCGTAGTCTGGCGACGTGACGAACTTGTTTTCCGCCCAGCCTAGCGGCGCGGGCTTGGACATGAGGACGTGGGGCGCTGCGAGCGGCGCTAGGAGGAGGAGCGCGGCGCGGCGGATGTGGAGGTGCATGTTTTTGGTGGTGGTGGTGGTGGTGGTGGTTAGAGTTTGTGATGGTGGGTGGAATTGGGTATCTGTGCTGGTATATATAAACGGCGGACAGACAGGCCAGTGGACCAAACAAGGGACCGAAGGAAGGAGGGGAGAAAGGAAGAGGCTGGCTGGCTCGCCGGTGGCTGGCCGGACTGCAGGAGAACTTTGGCCGATATCTCTGGCAGGTCTGCAGAAGATTTATATACCCCCTCCCTCCCACACCAGTCCGTTCCAGAACACCTCCTCCGTCTCTGGCCCACGCATACGAACCCCAGGAAGAGGTACGATTCGACACTTCTAGCCCGGTCCTGACGGAAACAATTGCTCTCTCCCGTCTGTCCGTCTGTCCGTCCGTCTCCAACCTCCCCCCTATAGCAGCTGGCCAGCCCCAGCATTCCACCCGACGGAAGGAGTCGCAATGTAGCGCTACATGGCATAGCATTCCAGCCGTCGTCTGCATGACTAAGCTGCGAAAAAGTGGCCGTATCGATCATTGGTAGTGCAACGCCAAGAAGCGCGCATTACATAACAAGGGGGTGTATTTATCAGCCATCAGACTGCCGTTTAGGTGGATTCTCTTTGCGGGTATGGATGAGAAAGGGGGTCTGTTATCGGTTCTCGTTTTTTGCCATCCCTTGAGTGACGATTATATAGTTAAATAAATCAACGTATATCTCTAGTTCTAAACACATCTACCATGTACTAGATTACATCCTTTTGCGCCCCGCAACCACGTACCATGGAGAGAGGATTTGTCTACCACTGTTAAATGATAAAAAAGCCAGCAACAAAAGACTTACGTGAAGAAGTAATCATCCCTCAAGAGCGTCGCTACCATGTTGGGCTTTCTCATCACTGCTCCCACCAGGATTTGAACCTGTCGTGGTCATATGACGAAGCCCAGTGTATTACCACTAGGCCACGCCACGATGCTTTTGTTTGTGTCGTCGTAGTTTATGAGCCCCCCAAAGTTTGTGGAAAGATCAATCTCCTTGGCAACGCATCAAAACCAGTGAACTGAATTGCATCACAGGGCAATGAAATGTCTAACTGGCAGGAATGGGAAGGGGGGATAACCAGAGTACATGTATACATGTATGTACCTGCTTGAGGCGGGGTGGTAGCCCCTAGTGTATAAGTACATGTACACTACTACCAAAAAAAGAGGGGCGGGACCACTATACTATGGTATCGGTACAGTTCTCCCCTCCAATGCCGGCACGTCTAATCCTGCCTCCGCCACTACATGCCGTAGTTCTAGATCTACACGGTGGTGATTCCACCCCACCCTTCCATACCGTGCCCAGCAGCAGCAGTAGAGAGAACACACATACACATACCGTAATTGTTTACTACATGTACATACCCCCCTCCCCACTCCCTACAACAGCTGTCAATCTTTTAACCCCGGGGTGGGTCAGGGTTAGGGTTATCACTCGTTCATTTCGCCGGAAGAGAGGGGGTCAATCATATGTGGAGGGAGTGTATATATGTCTGTGGGACATTGGCCTCTTGGTTCGGAGATTGAAGAGAAGACTCGATTGGGGGGGTGATATATATCGTGTCTATCCGGTACGTAGAGAAAGGAAGCGGAAGAGAAAGCACAAACAAGTAAAACTATAGGATATCTATCTACCATCTATCTAAAAAAAAAAAAAAAAAGAAACAGAAACAGAAAACCAGAAACAGAACCCCCTACCTCATCTTCCTCCTCCGCATCAGCACCGCCAACGGCACATCCTCATCGTCCCCCTCCGCCTCCACCTCAACCCCATAATCCGCCAACGACTCCCCCTCGCCATTCCGCCACTCCCACGGCCCGCCGCCGCGCTCCGCAATCCTCGGATACCTGAGCTCCTCCTGCCGGGCGCCCGTCTCCCCGCGCGCCCTGCGCCAGTCCATGTCCTCCCTCTGCCTCCGCCGCACGCCCTCCACCCACTCGCCGCCGTCCTCCTCCACCAGGACGCCCGGCGCGGCAGTGTCCTTCCCGAACCCGCGCGCAGAGAGCTTATCCGGGTCTGCCGGGGGCCACAGCACGCCCATGTCCTCGAACCCGTTGATCTCCCACTCGAGCCCCGCGCGGAGCCGGATATCCGGGGTGCTCCCGCGCATCACGGACCCGACGCGGGGCGTGCGCGACAGCGGGGACAGCCACGATAGCACGTTGCCCGTGCCGCCGAAGGCGCAGCAGAGGTTGTCCCAGAGGCCGATGTCGTATGGGAATTCCTGGCGGGGGACCTTTCCGCGGGCGACGAGGGCGTCGTGGCGGTCTTGCTCCCATGTCTCGATGGTGGTGTAGCCGGTGGTGGTGGAGTAGAGGGTGCGCAGGGTGAGGATCGCGAGGGCGAAGGTTGTGAATATCGTGGTGAGGGTCAGGAAGGCGAGGAGGAGGAGCTGCGGGAGAGTGTGCGGGCTGTGGTACTGCGGGGGTATGTTAGTATGGGAATGCCGGGAGGAGGGGAGAGGGGGGAGGTACAGAGGGCCGGTCGCGGGCGGACCAGACGGCAGAGCAGCGGGAGAAGAGGTGCGTTAGAAGGTAAAAGGTTGTGAAAGCGCTATATCCAAGGAAGCGTAGAAAGTGCGGGAGGTTCCTGAATCCGACGCAATTATTTGTCCACGGACAGTGATGATCCATCCTGAGCACACAGCTAACATCCATCATCACCACATTAGCACTCCCCTCCCATACATAAAAACGGGGAATATATATATATATAAACATACACCTTACACGTCCGGCAATGGTGCGCCCTCAACGGCCTATACCTCTCACACTTGCGACACCATTTGCCCGTCCCCACGACCAGCGTCCTCTCGCCGGCCCTCCCGCGGCCCTCCTCCGCGTCCTGCCCATCGTGCTCCGCGGCGGCGGGCGTCCAGTCGGCCGGCGCGCAGCCCGGGTGCGTGGTGATGGAGCGGTAGTAGCTGACCCAGATGCAGGCGACGAGGGCGTTGAAGAAGATGCTCTGGCGGCGCGAGAGGTACGGCGCTAGAAGGAAGAGCTGTGACGCGTAGGCGAGGGTGCAGATCAGGACGATGACGCCGGCCACGGCGAGGCGCGAGAAGCGCGGGTCGAGCATTAGAGGGGGGGGGGGGCGGTGGTGTTTGTGGTGAGAGGTGGAAGGGAGGACAGAGAGAGTCGATAGATAGAGCAAGATAATTGCTGGTTGGCCTTTTGGGGTTGGTTGGTGATAGGGGCGGTGGCTTGGCTCATGGGCTGTCACTCGGGGGAGGAAGGGGAATGATTGAGGGGCGGGTTTTTGGCGCGCGCGCGTGTGTTTGGGGGTTTGTAGCCGCTCTCGACAGACGTTAATAGTGGTAATAATAATACCCCGCCATTTCCACCGATAGACCTGTAATGTCTAGTCTCGCTATACATACAGATCGATATAGAATATATGTCATGTACAATAGTTGAAGCTAGACGCATGGATGGACATTATTGCATGCACGTACTCTACGTCGAGTCGATCCTTCGATCTGTAGTTACAACATACTGACCGTCTTTTATTTGTTTGGAGAGAGAGAGGGGGGGGGGTGACTACATTACCCCCGGATTCCCAGACCCGACTCTCGACATGCATACATATATGCCGTTAATTTATACATACGTATATATATGCATGCATGACAAGACATATTGCTGTGTCCCCAAATTCTGTGCATGAAGTATAAGCATTATGCAGCGACATACTTCTTAAGATGGGACAATACCAAACACGACCGCGCGCAGGAGGGTACAGACCAGCAACCATCCTGTCCCCCCCCCCGCAGCATCATATAGCGCCGTGTCGAGTGATTCGCCGTGATAGCGGGTCATGGGGTGTCACTCGGCAGCTGGCTTGTCTGCCGTGAGCCGAGTTCTGTGCTCCCCTTTCTCTTTTACCGTTGGTAAATGCGCCTGGGGAAAGAGGGAGTGAGAAAGGTGTTTTGGCTGATAGTGTTATAATAGCGCATGCGCATGCGCGCACATTAACTTTCTAACGCCTAGCTTACTCGCAGTTTCATATTATGGACACAAGAAGCCCCGCCAAGAGTGCATTTTTGCAAGGCATGCAGTATGGTAGCGGTCGTGTTAGTGCAACCGGTAAATGCATCGCCGCGCCTTGTTCAATATCCCGTTCATACATGTAATATTCCCCACATGCTAATAAAAATGCTTTGCCACCCTAATGCATGCAATAGTACCAGCTACTGTCGTTCACTGGGTGTTGACGGACACTGGGTGTTGACGGAACAAGCCAAAAGAGAGACAGCCAAGCCAGGTTTTGCCCGCAATCCGTCAACACCCAGTACCCGTCAATACCCCGTGAACGACAGTACCCACTTGCATCAACATGCACGAATACCAGACTCGTTTCCACGGTCCGTTATTTCTCGTACGTATAGATACCGATTTAACCGATCACTGTTCATTGCTGAGTCGGCCGGTAGATGGGTTTTTTTTCTTTTCTTTTTCTTTTTCTTTTTTTTTTTTTTGGGGGGGGGGGGGCTCATCAGGCCGCCGTGGTTCGAACTACCGCAAAAGGCCGTTGGATAAGACCGGTCTGTTCTTCCGGGTTCACGGCATAAGCCACAGAAAAGTGGTGTGGCTTACGCTGCGAACCTGTAAAAAGAGACTGGTCCTACCCAACGGACCTTTGCGGCACACTGCTGATCGTGCCTCGAATCACGGGGAATCACTCGCGTCTAGGATTCTATGTTATCGAGTGCAGCGGTTGGGTCGGTGGAGGATTCTGGTCTGATATGATGTGTGGATATGCCTAAAACCAGAGGTTCCATAGGAGAGTACCCTGATGACTAGACCTGGCCGGTATGTGAACTGGAACTATATGGCGTCCAGGCCGTTCGTTTCAGACTTCTTGAACCCTTTTAGGGCCAGAAGGAGATATCATTGATCATGATGTCAAAGACCCGATATGTACATGTAGTACCCGTCCAGCTATCAAACCCCGCGAGATCCTGGTGCTGGCCAGGGCTTTAACCAAGACGATACTAGCTTACAGAGCCACTAAAGCCCATCTCCAACAGAGCCCTGAAAGATAGTAGCCAAGTCCAACAATCTCCCATCATCTCCCGACCCCGCCAACAACGTGATTGAGAACGGCATCCGAGTCCCACCCAAGTCATAACTTCCCACCGGCAAAGCGATCGCGCAGAGGTCCAGCACGTTTCCGAAATGGGCAAAAGTCCCCAAGACCGAATTGAGTGAGATTGGGTCCTTTAGAACCTCTTCAATGGTGGGATGGCTGGGTGCCGTCGGTACTACAAGTGCATCGATGGCAGATGCGTGGGAGGGGTTGAAGACGGTTTCGTGGACTCTCCGTGTGAGGCTATATAAATAGGGCTCTCATTAGTATTTGTAAGGGGAATTTGAGGAAGGGGAACGTACATTTTCATCTTCTTCAAATCCCTAAAAACGTCTTCCGCGCTGTTTTCTCTCGTCAACACACCCCCAAAAACCTGCCTGGTAACCGGGTGCAGGTTGTCTTTATGTGATTGATACCAATCCTTCCCCGAGGAGGGCATCGCAGTGAGCCTTTCGTTTACTAATGCACCGTCATACAGCAATCTTCCCGCCTCCTCAAACGGCGCCCAGTTGACCTCTATAAGCTCGCCCCCCAGCCCCTGCAGCCTTCCAACAGATTCGTAGAACAGCTGGCAAAAAACTGCTGTACATTCAGCGATAACCTCTAGTGGCGGTATCGCGAACCGGAAGCTGATTCCTGGCGTCCCTAGTGTGCAAAACCTTCTAGATCTCAACGGTGGGGGGATATTCGGAGGCTTCGAATAAGGGTCGTCCGGGTCATATCCCCGAACATATTTCCATATCTTCCTGGCATCCCGGACTCCACCACGTCTGGTGGTCATGAACGCTATGCAGTCAAGCGACTCACACGCTTTAGCAACTCCCGATAACGAGACGGTGCCTTTTGTCGGCTTCCATCCGACGATACCGTTGAAGCCTGCGGGTATGCGCCCAGAACCCGCAGTATCGGTTGCAATTGCGAAGGATACGAGTTCAGCGCCGACCGAGACTGCAGCGCCGGAAGAAGATCCGCCGGCGATGTAGAGTGGATTGAGTACAGATGCGGGAATACCGTATGGAGAACGGCATCCGGTCATCCCAGTGGCAAGCTGATCCATGTTTGTTTTCCCGATGAAGATTGCCCCAAGAGATACTAGTTTCGTGTATATCTTTGCAGAAACTGTGGGTATATGGGCTAGCGGGGGACATGCTAGGGTTGTAGCCATCCACGCAACATCGATGTTATCTTTTAGAGAAAATGGGACGCCAAAAAGGGGTGGTCGAGATGTGCGGTCGGGGTATTTTTTGAGGAGGTCCTGTGCGAAAGAGATGGCGGCGGCTTGGGGAGTAATTGTAATAAATGTAGAGGTGGTTTTCGAGAGATGTGACTCGATCTTTTTATAGACATCCATGACCACTGTAACAGGAGAAACACCAGCTTTATAGGCCTGACGCAGTGAAAACAAATCTAAAGATCCGTCCCAACCGCTAGCCATACCTCCCTCCTCTTTATCCATGGTAGATGCATAGAATTGTAAGATTAAATCGTCAAGGTTTGCGAAAGGCACAGGTGATATCGATCCCTGGGATAAATGCTTCGTTTCCAAAGGAGAAGTTCGGAATGGGTCGTTATCATCCACTAAAAAATCATGAACAATGCCTGGGGATGTCAGCCCGCTGCTTCTTGATTCAGAGTATAGTTCTTATATATATATATAGACCTTCGTCTGATACGATTTAGACTCACAGCACTTAAACCCTCGATCATTCACTTCTCTGGCAGTAAGTGCGGCACAGGCTTGCGTGGTAACACCTCCGATTATGAGATGAGTAATTCCCCATACAAGTAGTTGCTCGTGCAGTGCCATATTCCACACTGTAGTGTTGCTTGACCTATCAATGACGACTTCCCACGGCTTCGGTGCCCATTCATCGATCAGGTTGCGGCTGTTTTCCTCTGTGTTTAGCGCTTCTCCTCTTTTGTTTACGCCCACTTTGGAAGTCGTATGTTGCTCGGAACTCTGAACTCCTTCAAAGGCTTGACAGTGGGGTTCCCGCATGTGAAAAATAGGCATGTTGAGCTCCCGAAAGGATTGTATAAGGGTGGTAAATTTGGAGACGCTGGATTCTATGTCTAGTTGAAGGTGATTGAAGTCATCTAGAGATGAAGAGTGATCTCCCAACCTGTGCGCATCGATGATCATGATGGCAGTCGACGTCGACGACATTGGGAATGAGTACGAATTTGCTTTTGCCGGTATCGTGAATCCTCTAATGTTTGACATGATGGTGGCCAGGGTAAGTCACAGTGCTAGTAACTATCATACCTGAAATCTCCCGGTCAAAAGTAGAGCGCGGGATTATAGAACTTGAGGTCGTGAAGAAATCCACGACATATATATATACGGGAATCTAAGCAAAGAAGGGTTTGAGCCGAAAATGTTCCGAATCCCGAATCTTCCAGTTAAACTTAATTAACTGACTAAACTAAGGCAGTGCCGGGTTAATTGTTAGCAGTGTTTGATAGATCTGCAGCTGGTCGGATAGACACTGCCTCTAGCCCCAGCACAAGCAAACCTTAGGCATCTGGGCGTTTTTATATTAATGCAGCCGGTGAATCGATTAATTATTGATAAGGATAGTGGAACATGAGGTTATTGAGTGATGTGAGATCGATCAGAGTAGGTACGTTTGTCACAAGCTTGACTATTACCCTTATGGTTGGGGACATGCGCCTAGGCCTTGAGTTGCCGAACTTTGAGACTTAATGGCCAACCACCACCACAACACATTAAAATTAAAACAGTTCAGTAAGGTGATAGAGAAAGAGATGAATAACACTGTAACAAAGCCCAATTAATTTTGTTTGTTGTGGTTGTTGAGCTATTGAAGTTCTGAGAGTTGGGTTTTTGGTGAGAAGGTGATTGAATGTCGCCCATAAACTACCCAATTGGGAAGTACACTAATTACTGGGACCAATGTCGCACGGTCACTCGCACCCCCTCTAGGTGTTCCCAACCATACTACTACTTTACTTTACTACAACCGACGCGACGGGCCGGAGCCGAAGTGTTGTGGTCTAACGTTATCGATAAACTACTTATTAAGCGAAAAGCTTCTTCTCCTTCCCCACAAAGCCTCATCCTTGATGTCATCATCCAGTTAGATGTTTAACCACATCACATTTATGTGCCCACATGGCATCGGCTTATCGGGGCAGTTTGGAGAGCATACTCTACTCGTCCTTCCATGATGTTTCCGAACACGGCCAATATTGCATACCATACAAATAGGGGGACCTGGCACTTTTTTCTGTGTATGCAATATTGGCCGTGTTCGGAAACGTCATGGAATTAGTAGCACTAAGTTACATTTAGGTGCACATGCCCTGCATAATAACCAGGCCGCACAGTCTGTGGTCTTGTCACATCTCCAAACTGCAAGGGACTCGTGAATAGGAAAGTGTGTCTTCAGTGTTCCGTTGTTTCGTCGATCAAATCTATGTTGAAACGGTCAGCTCTCGTCTCATCAACTTACAAATATTGTAAATACCCTCGTTTACCAGTTACTCACGGTGAGGATAATTTGTTAAGAGTGGCGATGATCTCTCTTACAGATCATCTCTGTTTCAGTCACCTACAGAGCGGTTTCAGGCGCCGAGAATTCTCTGATATTGTTACCACCTGTGTTTAACTTGGGGGTCTAGTAGTGGGTAAACGAGTCCCCCTCAGGTTGCAGAATTTTAAGTTATCAACCCAATGCTTATCCGCCAGCGACTGTGAGGATGCAGCCTATTACTACATTCACAACAAATATCTGAAAAATCTATCCACGTTTCTTAGCTAATATAAGACTTGTCTTTTTCTGGTCAGATGAACTCGCTGGATATTAACCATAGGTATTAGTGTCAGTGGGGTGAGTACCATCCTAGATTTCAAACCCCTTTATGCACAAGGAAAATTTGCTGAAAGAGTGCAGTTTGGTCATGAGATCTCAACCAACAGAGTGCTCTTTTGGAATCAATGGGGCTTACGAGACAACGAAATATGGTATATTTGTCCCGAAGATAACAAATATCTACTTGAGACACCCAGATATCCCTAGGCGCCGGCCACCTTCCATATGCTAGCCTATTTCTGCTTGGGTTAGCGGACTTATACACTAGCTGGGTTCTCTGAACATTCGGGACCTCCACCCCCTTCCGTCCCCTGTTAGTTATGGGGAAATGGCCGGCCCAGCTCCCAGAAAATAGGGAACGTTTGTTGGTAGTGACAAGCTGTCGGGTGGTTCCTCGTGTCTGTCTATCCATGGTGTTCTGGTAGATCACCCGTAACTCTCACCACGAGAGGACAACCTAGGGCGATTGCCCATTTTTGGGGGAATAAATGATCTGCTTTAATAAACAGAACTACGCCGCTGAAGGAGCATAAGACCAGACGAAAAGCGAAGATAGCGAAGGTACACATTCTCAAAGTATATTTGAGTGGTTTCTAGATTGTTCTATAATCAAACTCTGACTAAACACAATCCTCATCTCGAGCACATGGGCTCGGTGTACTGACAGTTTTCACGTTCATGTCTGACACAGAGCAGAGTCCAATGGTACAGTCCGGAAAGGCTGATGGCTCCTCCAGGGGGAAGATTCATATTGGCTGCAACTGGGCCATTGGTATATACCCCCACCCACTGTTAGTACATGTAGGTATGGATATGTATTGACTAAATCTTATTTTTTTTAGCTAAGAGTGTGGGATTTGTTCGTTATTAATAGATCTTTCAAAGTTATTTGGATCGGCCACGTCGCGGATAAATCGTTAGCAGTATTTACGCCCCTGGCTATAGTAGGGAGGCCTCAACTGTTCTATAAGGTAGGTACTCATGAGCATTTTTTTGTTGGGTATTCATCTGAGCGCAGGGTTAGGGGTGGTTGCTTGATGGACTTTGGAGGAGCTCACAGCATGTTCAGGGTAAACATGCTATCCTCCGGCCCCTCCCCCGCCCGTCTAAAATAAAAAGAAACATACCATGGAATACAATCCCTTTCCTTTTCCTTGTTTTCTGGCTGAACCCCAATTATAAAATCACCTTAGAACACTACCAACTGGGAACGAAAGTTAATAGAAGGACCATAGGTACATGTATATATATCAATGTCTATAGGCAGTACATGTAGGTACTTACACTTCTCGACAGCTCCTGCACATATTACTAAGCTTCGCCAAGGATATCAACCTTAAAATGTGGGGGGATGCACGGAACGTGCGTTGCTCGTGCATCACTTTTCTTTTCTTTTTCCCCCCGGCCCTCGACCATGTTTTCAGTCTTGCAAGTGGCAAGTGCTTGGATGATTTCTATGGCTGTCGATCTGACTTGCAACTACTTTCTTCCAAAAGAGAATCGGGTCGGGCCGAGAGTTTCGATTTCCAAACCTACGATACGATAGGTATCAGATGATCGAGAATGACGGGTAGTATATTGAATACCATGACATGAGATTGGGTGCTGTATGGGTTATAGTTGGCTTTGATGCGCCTATATAACCGTCGGAGAGCCCTAGCGGCATCTCCGTGCTACCACCGGGCAAGAGCGAAGCTGAAGAAGGGTCGGCACTTTGAGAAAGTGGTAGAGGCCGTTGTTAATGGGACAAGCTACTTGGTCCAAGATCAGGGGTCTCCTGGTAATTAATCGTTGATGTGTCAGGAACACTAGCGGCAATATCTATCAGTCTTTTGATGTCCTGTCCTATTCTGCCCTGATACTTATCGCGTGTGTTTGGTTGAAATGCAGCTATATATGTGTTTATTTGCCTATTAGACTTATTCTTCCAGACTCACCCAGGTGTAAGTAAGCAATGGTTCTGTGACGGGCACTACTGCAGGTAGACAGTTTTCATCACGCCTGTCATTTGAATCAACACCATCGAGTATGCATGTGATACATCCCCCGTATTATTCGCCCAAATGTCTGAAGATATAGAATTGAACTGGCATGGGGTAATCTGTATCGAGATTAGTAAGAGAAATAGGTTCAAGATGTCTGAGAGCTTGGAAGAGCATAATCTAGTGGGAGGATCACTTGTTGTGGACTTGGATAACTTGGACAGTGAGCAGGTACTCTACGTGAAAATTGATGTCTCTTCTTGTTTTATCTGCAGACACGAGAGGAGGTCTCTCAATTGATTAATTGATTGTGGGGAACGCCGACATTGCAGACGCGCCATGCGCAGATTAAACGACGGTTACTGCGAGGTGACGTACATGCATACTACTCTCGCTCACCCATAGAAGTATAACTGGGTGTATTGAAAACCTACTCGCTATCGATATATCCACCATAAGAACCTGAGAATGCAAGTGGCAAAGACAGGGATAACTTGTATGGAGAATCGTCTTGGCCATACAAACATTGGCACCTGCATTTTCAGGTTCTTATGGTGGAAAGCGAGTATACTTCTACTGTCGCACAACATCTTTTTTTTTTCTCCTTTTTTCTTTTTTTTTTTTTTTTAATCCCTTCAGTTAGAGCAAACCTCGTTCCTAATTTTCCCTACTCCCAAGAGATCAGTACCATTGAGATCCACTACAATCTTTTTTACCAAGACGAAAAAGAACGGAAAACACCCTGGCCGGTTACCGGGAAAAAAGGACAAAAATCTGGCTTTCTTCTTCTTCTTCTACTCCTCCTCCTCCTCCTCCTCCTCCTCCTCCTCCACGTCCTTCTCCTCCTCCATCGATTATTTCTTGCTTACCCAAATTCAATTCCCACCCTCCCTGCTATATGCAGGTATCATAAATACGTCAACTATGATAGGCTCTCCTGCCTAATATTTATCCCCACCTCCGTGAAAGGGACCCCATCCTGGCTAGTCTATACTGTAAGTAATGGTATCGTAAAGTGCCGCTAGAGGTGTAGGTACCTTATTTCATTCCATTGCCCAGCCAAAAAAAACCCCGGGAGATTCGATCCCCCCCCATCGTCAAAAAGTAATTCCGCTGCGAATACCTCTCCTCCGTACACCCCCCGTCACCAAATTCCTCACCCTCGTAGATGACAGAGGCTTGTCTACGCCTTTATGTAATTTTTCCCATGACAGATAACTTAACCCTCGCAATGTCTCGGATTTCGACTAGTCCACTTCTAGTCCCTCCCTTATCTCTGGTCACACCCGAAAAATAACCGCTATCAACAAACCACCAGCGCGAAAATGCGAGATAACCAAATATCCCCATACCTGCTAGGTTTTGTGCACTTAACTTACCAGCCACCCTTTGGGTGATGAGGAATTACACTTATTTTATTCCTTTCAATATACACCCCACGTTCTCTTGATTCACTTTTTTTTCTTTTCTTTTCTTTTCTTTTTCCTTTCATGAACTATTGAGATCGCTATTTTGTGTGGGGGGTCTCAAGGTTCGTCCTGTATGCAAACGTGAGTGTGGGGTGTTCATATTGTTGTTACTCGTTGGACACTCTGTCTTCTCTATCTTCGATCGTACCTCTTGCCTCTTTGAAAAGACACGCTATACATACATTGTTTATCAAGTTCTAGTGATTATTCTTTTGGGGGTTGCTCACTCTCTTCGAATTTCTTCTCTTCCCATCACCCTCGCCATCTGGTAGTAATTGAGGTCTTCTGTTTTCGGGCTCAAAGTTGGTGGTCACGTCGTCGTCGTCGTTCATTCAACTGACATCTGATCTCGTGGAGACCAGATACGGACGTTACAAACTAACCCCCTTCTTTCGTCAGTAATACAAGTTGTACCCCTACCATAACAGCCCAAACCAAACCAAACTGGGCCAAACCATATCATACCATACCATACCTTTCGTCTCACTGTAATCAGCCTCAATATCGCATACCTCCAATCCGTACAACTGTATTACAGATTACATGAGTGTAGACTGATCCCAAACGGACGTTTCCATTCCATAATAACATATAGGTATGTTACAGAGAACCCTCCTTATAGTATCCCCCATTTAAACAAACCCGGGGAGTTATGAACACCCAACTACATAGTCTTCTTGAGTGTACTCTGTATCCCGAATTCTCTTGATTGATCAGATCAGTGTCCAGACTCACTTCTCCCCCCCCCCCCTCCCCCCTCTCTCCCCCACAGCCATACGCATTCAAACAACCAGCCAGGAATACAGCCAGCCTCATCAACAGGGAAAGGGAAAAGGACTTATCTGCAGACCTTCCTCATCGCACCCATTCGGGCATTCTACTCTCTCCCCCCTTGCCCCATTTAGGATCTCACTACTCACCTTTCCCGAGAGACCCGTAACCCTGGGATCCTGGAAGTCGGAGCCAGAGCTCTACATTCCCTTACCGTAATCTAATCTACCAATTGCCTGGTCTGTTCAACTGCGATAAGCTCAGGACAGAATACAACCCAAACCCAGCACACGACCAATCTTTTCCCCTTCGATATTCCTCCATCTTTCTTTTCACAACCTTCCGCGCTCCCCCCCCCCCCCCCCCCCCCCCACATATACACACATTCCCTTCCCTCGCCCCTCCGTAACTTATTGTCGCTGCTACTACTGCTACTACTGTCTATCTGCTATCTATCACTGCCACTTACTGTTACTGTTACTACTACTGATCTGCTGCTTGCTTTGATATTTTTGGTCTTTGCGCGCGTGCTGTTCTCTTGACATATCTCGTTTGCCGTTATCACGATTCTACCGTCATCTTCACCCTTTCCGCCCGCGCATTTCACGTTAAATCCGTGGCAATAAAAAGTCTTGCACAAGATTTTGACTTCTTGGATTTGGAACGGGAGTTGTATGTGCTTTTGTTCATCTCCTAGCTACCGGTAGCACCCCTACATACAAAGAGAAATTACAGGTTCAAAAGAGAGAAAAAAAGAAAGAAAAAGGTCAAACAAGAAAAACAATAATTCCGGAATTAGAAAATTCCACAGGTTATCCCCCCATCAAAGGCACGAAGAACAGGCCATGAGTTTGAACAAGTCGGGCGAAAGTGGGAGTAGCGGTAATAGCATTAGTAGTAGTGGAGCGACAGCAGTCGCTACAACTGCTGGTGCAACAACTACTACTAACGCTGCCCCCAGTACAGCCACCAGTAACACCTCCGGCACTTCTTCCTCTAGCACTGTTCCTCAAGCAAATGCGACGGTATCCACAAACGGATCATCCTCGTCATCCGCTGCCTCTCAACCTCAGAACACTCCTCAGAAATCAACCGGTAATGCGGGAAAGTCCACGGGATCCAGTGTCAATGGAGAGAATGGGACGAGTCGGGGTCGGAGGGACCGCCCCTGCGATGCTTGTCGTAGACGGAAGAGCAGATGCGTCATGAGCGACGGCGCTGAAATATGTGTACTTTGCCAGTTCCATAGTCAGGAATGTACCTTCGTGCAATCGCCACAACCACGGAAGCGACGATTGGCATCCTCCAGTGTTCAAGGCTCGGAAGAGCCGACAGTCAATAAGAAGCGGTATGTTGTCTTGTTATTTGCAACTGGAAGATTTTATTAGAAAACCGTATAGAGAAAGGAAAGGAATATCATTTAGCATCCCTTACTTGCTACTGATTCCCATGCCATGTTCCTTTTCCTTTTCGTTTTGGTTACCCTATATCTTAGTCACTCCCCAATTTTCTGGTGCAAAGCTCATCTCTGGGAACCGCTCCCTAGCAGCAGGTCTACCGAGCCAGATTCACCGCTAGAAACTCGCGGCAATGTTCCGGTAGACGACCACTCCCACTCCAACCAGCGTGGCCAATCCCTCCTCAAAGAGTCTTTGGGTCTCCAGAGTAACCGACACACCCAGTTGATAGGCCCTACCAGCGAATATGAATCTTGCCTGGTAGACCTGTGCCCATTTGACAGTAAGGACGAGTATTCACTCTCCTCCATGGGTGGGTCATTTCGCCGGGTATCCGACGAAACTACATTCCTAGTGTTTCCTGACCACTCGACGCAGAATCATATGGAGATGTTTGAGGACCTAGATGCTATTGAACGCATCGTCGCACCGCACGGATTGCCGCTCATAAAGTTGTATTTCAAAGTTGTACACCCTTCATTTCCGATTCTGCACAAGAGGGTATTCCTTGAAAAGTATGCCCGATCATACAGAGAGTTCTCACCGCCGCTATTAGCCGCAGTTTACATCCTTGCCCTTAACTGGTGGTCATACGACAGGGAGCTCTCCGCATCGAAGAAACCTGATGCTCAGGCGCTTGAAAAGCTCGCCAACAAGACAATCTCTGACGTCATGCACCGTCCTAAGCTATCTACCGTCCAAGCCGGCCTTCTACTTCTTCAGCAGCACTCGGATCTCAAAAGCGGAAGTTGGGCATTAACAGCGCAGCTGGTGGCAGTTGGGCAAGACCTAGGCCTGCATCTAGACTGCACCACGTGGAAGATCCCAAGTTGGGAACGCGGGCTCCGAAAGCGCCTAGCATGGGGTCTTTTTATGCAAGACAAATGGGGTGCGCTAACCCATGGCCGACCCTCCCATATCACCAAAGCGAATTGGGCAGTACCCCCCGTCAATTCGGATGACTTTCCGGAAAAGGCAGAGGACGAATCTGACGAGGAAGGGGGAGCATTGGAGGTGGAGAAGGGTCGGACATTATTTGAACAGATGATAGTACTGAGTGGAATAATGGCGGATGTCTTGGAGACATTTTTCACGATTGAAGCCCAAAGTGGACTGGGTGGACGTGGAGGTACGAACAGGGTTCTAGAAAGGGCGAAGCCGATCCAGATTCGGTTGAAGGAGTGGTTCACAAAACTGCCAGATTGCTTAAGGATGGATTCAACAAGGCTGAGAAAATTATCTTCTAATGGTTAGAACCCAGTGCTTGGATTTTGTTAAGCATGCTTAATACCGGCATTGCGAGAACATTCCGGGAATAGGTTGTATGGGGTGATTTTCCACATAGATGAGTAATCTGTTGGACGTTCAATCGGCGATGCGGAAATGCACTTCTCGACACATTGCAGAACTCCGGGTCATGGAATGAAACAGAGAAACTGGCTGCAAGAGAGCGCAACAGGAAACTGTGGGGGGATAGATGGGGTATCTGTATCCTTGTGCCACAGCTCCCCCATCTTGTTCCTCTTCGCCGACATCTCGAAAAGAAAAACGATACGTGAAAAGCCTTCTTTTCCATAAAGAATCAGTTTCTCTGTTTTATTCCCTTGACTTAGAGTTTGTAGGACGGGGCCACTTTTCCTTATGTACATCATTCCCGGAGGAGTTCTCGCAATGCCGTAAAATAAAGTATACCTCTCCTCAAGACGAGTTTCTGACGAATCTGTAGGCTATCTTCATCTTGCGTACTTTGCGACAGAGATAACACTCCATCGTCAAATTCTCCGCTCCCTTACTCCACCAACCAATGTTGACCCCTACCTCTTGCACATCTGCCGCTCGGCAGCCAAGACTCGTCTCATTTCGGCAATGGACTTTGTTAACCGTCTCAAGCCAGAGCACCTTCAATCGTTCTGGTATTTTGCTTCAAAGGTTAACTTTGCACTGATCGGAACTTTTGGGTCGTTACTTTGGGCAACCTCCCCTAGTGCGCAGGAAGCTGAGTTCTATAAAGCAAGGCTCAGTGAGTATAGGTGGACACTCCGTGTTTCATCACGAGGTGCAGAATTCATGGAATATGCTGTTGGTGTGCTAGACGCCTCCGCTGGACACTCTCAACAAGAGCAATTCAAGAGGAAGGGTCTAGGAAACCTGGCACCCGGATATACATCCACTGTAGGAGCTGGAGAAGGGTTCGGCCTGGGAATGGGCGTAGGAATGTCGGGGGGTGAAATTCAACAGCATCCATCCATCATCATGTCTCAACAATGGCGCTCCAATGTCATACCGCACGAACGTGGGAATACCCCTCCTGGAACTGGTGACGAAGATAGCGTGGACGAGATGGACGACGAAGGCGCAGAGACAGATGGATCTAGTACGTCAACCAGGCGTACCCGCGATCAAACAAACAGTCAATCACCGAGCATGAGGGCGTTCCACGGGTTCCCATTCCACCACACTGACAACCCTTTCCCACACAACGATCCGTTGGCCACCAACGCCTCCACGCCCACATCTACCACTTCCTCTGCAATGGACTTCTTTATGATCCCACATAATAATATGATGACAAGAAACAACGTTGTATCAGCTGTCGGAGGTGGAGGTGGAGAGCTTGATTTCCTGGCGAACACGGCAGGGTGGCATAGTCGAAGAGATGTTGACGATTAAGCTCTTCCCTTACCCCGCTGTTTTAGAGAAGAACATTCCGTAGGTAAATAGGATGGATAGTTCTTCCGGCGCAATCCTCGGTTAGGCGTGTACTGGTGCGTAGAAACTAAAAAACAAAACAAAAAGAAATTCAGGCAAGAAACCAGAAGGGAGAGAAGGGAAAGAGCGGAAGTCGGTGTCCTTAACATCTCGTGAGCCCTTCCGCGGAGATGGTCAACTGTACTCTTATTTAGGCATGGTACGAACATTTTGGGCTTAGTGGCAGAGCTGCTTGGTAGCATGGGTGGATGATGACACCTGGGGGGGGGATGGCCTCAGACACACTCATGTGAGGCTCGCGGGAGTGTTGGATTGGTGAAAGGGGTGGTGTATGGCGAAATTTTCCTCAGATGCTTCTATTTTTCTTTTTTTTTATTCCTTCCTTTTTCCTTCTTCCGATCTTTACCATGAGCAGGTTTTTTTTTTTTTCGGGTAAAAGCTTGGGTAAGGGAAGTTGTTATCGGATGTGAATTTGAATTCGGCAGTGTCTGTCTTAAGCTTCCTCTTCTTATAAAGATGGGTTGCTTTTATATTATAACTAGGTGACTATTTATAGACTATCCTTAAGTGTTGAATAGCTTTTCTTGTCCTCGATTTGATTTGGGCGAGTGTTGTCGATTTTTTCCTTTTTTTTTCCCTGTTGTATTTTTGCGGGGTTGAGCTTACGGTAGCTCAACTAGGTGGGTTGGCGGATTTTTTTTTTTTCTTTCCCATAGCTCTCGGGGAGTTGTGCTGTGCTCCATGTATCGATGATCAACGGACAGCTGTATGTGTTTGAAAGAGAAGTCAATGATTCAGACTGCACTCCACGGTACATTATAGGTATTCGTTGTTTATGATTGCGCCGGTTGGATCGATCCTCAGTCAGGTTGACGAGAATGCTACTCTGCTGTCTACTGTTACAGATACCCGTAGTCCCTCATGCTCATGCACGCTCTGTCCCCATTCTTGCTTCTCAGTCAGTGGATGAGGCCCACCATGAGGGCGATACTTATTCCAACATTTACGTACTCTCGAGCGATATTTCAATAATCGCCCGTCCACGCAGTCAATCAATTGTACACGTCGACATCTCTACACCTCTAACTATACACTTTCCCGACTAAGGTGTTTTCAATATTCATTACTACAGTGAGTCACGATAATTCATTGGCCGACTGACTGTGAATATGCCCTTCTCTCTCTCTCCCTTCCTCTCTCTCTCTCTCCCTCCCCCCTCCCACCCGTACCTGGTATTTGACGCACCCACTCACATTCCTCATTACGATTCGTTAGCCCCGTTGCGGCAGTGCGGAAATTCCGGGGTGCAGGAAGAAATGCTGGCTGGCTGGCCAGTGCACGGGCAGCTATCCGGGTGCCAATATCGTGGCCTGGTTTTTCTTACGAAATCGATGGACTGGGACCCTCTTTCTCTATTTTTTTTTCATCCTGTCCCTTGCTAGGCCTATAGGGTAGACATACTCTAACAACTTGCCTAGATTGGTAGGTAAGGGGAGGAAGGCATCCAAGGAGATGCTACCTGTGTATGTCGGTATACAATGTCGGCACTCGTCGGCTTCCCCTAGAGGACAGAATGTTACCAAATTGGGGTATTGCGGGCTTCGTAGTCCTGAGCTTGTGAGATGATGAATACGTACATGCGTGAATTGATGGGCCGATGGGGGGGGGGGGCGGTGGAACAGACGAATTGGGGATTATTCACTCAGAGTATGCTGATGCTATTGGCCATCATTGCTTACTTACCTGCTCAAGGAGAAGTGGTCGAGGCAATTGTGTATGTGCTCTGCTCTACACGGATACATTCACTACCTACAGCCGGGCCAGGATCAACAGGGGATGCACTTGAAATCTCGTGGAGAATTTACAGCGAATCCACTTCCACGGATTCGGGTCGTGGTTCACCTCACGATGAGATTCAAATGCCATCCACATAGCTAGCACGTCTGTGCTCTACAGGCTGGGTAGAGGAGAGAGACCTCATCCACCGGGCACATGTAGGAAGGAACCGCCCAACTAGATGTATGCATTGATTAATGATACTCATAACAGTTGCGTAAGTATCGCTCTTTCTGTTGGGATTCCTTTATTTATGAGCCCACTCGTTCATCGCGGTAGCTGCCCTACTACTACTGTAAGGGACAGAAACAAAACAGAGCTGACACCAAGGTTTATTTAGAATTGAGCGAGGGTAGGGTTGATCCTGCCTCATCTGATTATCATTCAAGTAATCGTTGCCCATTTAAGTTTTTCGGCCTTGGCATGGCGTGTGTTTAGTTAGTTTTACTCGTGACAGCGAGTTGCTAGCTAAAGGATGCAGCTATCCGTAGAAAGAAAGAAAAATGGGAAAATGCATGGAACTGCCTAACCTTACATGTGCTGTAGGAAAACCTGTACATAACGGGCCTACATCAAGACACACATATATCCACTTGTTCTAATCTATGCTTGGTTACTAAATATGAATTGGTATGCAGCTGTCAATATTTGCCATTCGGTCCTGGTGAGCTATAAGCTAGCGGGTTAGTTAGATTAATATTCAATTGACGAAACGAGAATCGTGGCTCCACTACTTTGTGAAATACATGTTTTTGTAGTCTCAGCGTAGTTGCAACCTGATTCCAAAAGCTACTGGCATGAGAAAATTTAAAAAACAGCCTTCATTCTGTTACAGACTTGGAATTCACGATAACTGTCAGCTTGTTAATATGTGCCATCATCTTCTGTAGTTGTTGGTTGTTAAAGGGTTTTTATTGTGCGATAGAGATCGATCGTGGGACCATTTTTTTTTGCCCTCCCCTCTTGTGCCTCTGATTGATTATTCAAGTTCACTGGCTCATCTCCATGAGGAAGAGGTTCGTGCGGCGTTGGATCTCTCTACTTTGACTAAAAAATTTCACTCAAAAAAATTCAATCGACTGATCTTGTTTACTTATTTTCTCTTGTGCGGCGTAGGTCCCGGGATCGCAGGGTCTAGGCTCGGGGCCTTCGGGGCCTCACATCCCTAAAGGGGTATCTTAAGACCGCTGACTTTCAATCCGAACAGAAGTGATATAAGATCAACTAGATCTGTGTCTGCGTGTAAAAGAAAACAAAAGAGAACAAAAGAAAGAAGTGAC
This sequence comes from Morchella sp. 2018-W30, assembly GCA_024713625.1. Classification (NCBI taxonomy): domain Eukaryota; kingdom Fungi; phylum Ascomycota; class Pezizomycetes; order Pezizales; family Morchellaceae; genus Morchella; species Morchella sp. 2018-W30. The sequence continues at coordinate 221,415 of JAMJEW010000012.1, forward strand.
GTCGACGCAAGACATATATCTGTAGTATATGTACCTACTAGAAAATACCAAGGCCTGAAACAACTACAATTTAAAAATTTTTAATACTCTAAGCCCTAAACCCTGACCCAACTTCTATTGTACACAAACCCATGAAATAAACTCTTTTATTTCCGTCAGCCTACCGCCCCAGCAACAAGGTGGAAATGATAGAACTTACCGAAAATTCGACCTTCTCACAACCCACAACTATAACCCACGATATGAAAGATCGCTATCACGGGTATAATTGTTGCCAGTATCAACGTTATCAGGATTATCCAGCCTCCCAAACTCTGCATCCCTAGTCAACGCAGGACTCCCAAAATCCGAGCCATCCAATCTACCAAATTGTGCATCCCTCGTGAGCGCCGGGCTCCCAAAATCCGACGCCGCTCCCCCCTCCCAACTAACGCGCTCCATAATCTCCGGTTGCCTCCCAAACAGACAGCCCCGTGCGGCATCTAGGTCGATGGGCTCCCCCCTGGCCTGGGAGGATAACCCAATTTGCAATGGGACTCCTTTTCGTGTCTGGTAGTATGTGAGCCTGGGATTTCGTCCTTGAAGCTCCTTCTTCAGCACCACCCCAGTGTATGCGCATGTATCTGGGCCTAAGTCTTCCTTAATAGCTTCAGCAACATCAAGGATGGCCCTGACCTTGCCGATGCGGTGGCCGGCTTGGTACAGCTGGCAGCGGAGGCAGGCGTCTAGCCAGAGGAGAAACATGCCGAGCACCCAGTACAGGTGCAAACCGCAAGCAACTTTCCAGACAGCCTTTGAGAAGCCGTATGAATAATGGCCCGAGGGGTGGTTGAGGCAATTGGTCATGTTGTAACTGAGAGGGTACCAGGTCCCGTTCAATACCAGCCTGTTGCCTTCTTGTTCGGCGCCGCTCTTGAAATCATCAAGCGGAATCATTGATTGGTCCTCAAACACGATGTAGGGAGACGTGTGGTTTGTGTAACCAGTCATTGCTGACATGAGTGTGGGGAACAAGGCGATATATGCCACCGAGTAAAACAAGAATAAGATCTTGACCAGATGGCGTCTTGTGGCTAGGATATGGTTCCTGATTGCCCTAATCATGGCCCATGGGCCTATCTCGAATGCTAATGAAAGATAAAAGTCGTACCCGACGGTAGAGGTCTCAGCGACGTGGTCAAGGGTAGCAACATATGCCTTGTGTGCAATCCGTAGGAGCACCAATTGCCCCCCACGCCCAACGATGATGTCCCAGGCGATGTCCAGTGACTTTGCAGCCGTAAAGTCCAGGTTCCCGAATGAGAGATCGATGGTGATCCCTTTTCCCAGCGGGGAGTAATGTCTACCGCGGGCTGTCTGCTCCCCAGGATCAAAGATCACTGGTGTGCCGGATCCAGGGCAGAGATCTCTGACAAGGCTTTGCGCTTTGGTTAGGAAGATCACGCTAGATATTATGAATAATGCCATAAAGCAGAACACGGCGCCGGAAACTATTGCGATCTTTTTTCTCTGCTCTTGCGAAGATATTCGTGTTAGTGTGATAGGAGGAAGATGAGATTGGAAGTCCCGCGCGCGCTGGTACTTGCGGGCAAAGAACATTTTTCGTTTTGAGGGTTGACAAGGTGGTTGACTTCTGAGAGAATAAGCCCTATATTCGTTTTTGGAATAGAGAATATATATAGTAGCTATGGGAAGTAACTGGTTTTGTAGTCTAGAATCACCCCGCAATTCAAATTGACTGGAGGAGTAAGTTGAAAGGCTCACGCCCTGAGTGAAACGGCAAAGGAATGGATGGAGTCAGATAAATTCCAGTTGAGAGATAGGGCTATGGGTTGGCAAAACTTGGCAGTGAATCATTTGGGTGTTGATCTTTGATCTTATGTGAGGGGTGGGGCTGAGATAAAAACAAAAAAAAGCAAATCCAATTGAGTGATAGCTATGAATAAACATATATATATAGGGTTTATTCAGTGCGGTCAGCGGGAGATAAGCTAACAATGTGTTCGCCTTGTGTGGGTATAGATTAAATGTTCAATTTATAATTTTACTAGACTACGAAGCAACCAGATCAAGCTTAATTAAGATCACCAATGGCCAATACTCATATAGAAGAGCTGTGTTGTGTTTCATATGATTAAAGTTTTGATATCCCTGGACCGTACTGTGTAGATCAGATAACCTTATCTAGACCCAACGTCGCCTAGCCGCAGAATGTCTTAAGGGGACGACACTCGCTATCACAATCTTTATATTCACTACATGAGAGCGCCTAAGCCCCCGTGTCCCAAATACTTGGCCTAGGTTCTTCCAGTGGTACCGAACTGACATTACAAAAATTACCGAAACCAGGAGCTTTGACGAAACGCTTGTGATTTCTCTCCGCTCGTTAGCGGGTATAGGCGCTCGTCTGGGTCGGTAGAAAAGTAACATGCCGGCAGACGCTAATCCCGGGACTAGTACACGCGACCCACGTCATTCTTGGCGCCATTTCCGGGTCTTAAGCAATCTCGAGTACATATCTCCCTACCCCATATTCCGACACCTTATGCTAACGTCTATATAGACCTTAGTCCACGCCCAGGACACGCCCAGGGTTACGCCTAGGACACGCCCAAAACCACGCCCAAAACGACGACCTCTGCGGGCAGGGAGGTGGGCGGGCGGGCATATATGTACCTCCTAGAACAAATAAAAGATATACCGTTCATCAACTGAACTGTCCAATCGTCGATGTGCACTAACGTCATTTCCCAGCGAAAATTAACGTCAAGGTTCTGCCATGACTACATGTGTACTAACCTAGTAAAAAATACAAGGCGAGGTTTTAGAGACTAATGACGAAAGGTCGACTTCTGACTCCGAGACGACGCCGAGACGACCTTGCTGCGCCGGGGCGAGGGGCTACAGGTAAGCAATTGTTTTGGTGCGTCTTTTGCGTCTTTTGCGCCGGATGCGCCCAGGCGCAGCAAGGCGCAACCTGATTTTTTGCTGACGACTGGTTGGAGGCCTGATTGAAACTTTAGATTTTCTGCAATGGCCAGTTGCAATTTGAGAATAGCGGGATCAGAAAAGGATGGACGGGGACAAACGCTCACAAGAATCCTACTTTATCTACATGTAGAGTACCTGCATGCCGGACCCTAACCCCTGAAACTTCTCTTTTTCTCGTGTTACCTGCAGTCTAGATATGATATATATGACTAACTCAACCTCCCCCGCACGAGCTAAGTACATATACCCGGACAGAGCATTATCAACTTTCACACCAGCAATGGAGGTTATGGGCGCAGTTTCTGGCGCTCTTGGGATTATTGCGGTAGCTTTAGGGACAGCGAAATCCATATCGAGTTTGATAGGAACGATCGTCGATGCTCCTCACAGTCTCCGGAGACTGCACCAGGAGCTTCAGGACCTCGAACAAATACTCACGCAGTTATATCAATCCAAAGAAGATGATCAAAGAATAAACACGCGCCAGAGTCCCCTTGTAAGTGCAATCAATAGCTGCGCAGCTGAATTAGAGCGACTCAAAAGCCTCCTCAAACCCCTTGCCTCAAAACCAGGTGATAGCAATAGGCTGTATCGTCGAGGGATTCAAGGGATTAAGACGCTCTTTAAAGATGACGATATCAGAGAGGCGTCCGCCGCAGTGCAATCACGGAAGCTATCTATCTGCTTAGTATTGATTACAGATATGTCGGAAAGGTTTGGCGTATCCTCAGTATTTAAATCCACAAGCTGATCGATATTGCTATCCAGCCACAAGGTCGGGGGCGGTAATTCTGAGTCTTCAATTGGCCAAATCTCTACGAAAACGTTAGAGGAAATAATCTCCCAGACTATTCGAAAGGTTCAAGAGGAGTTTATGCAAGAACCCAGCACGAATATTGGAAATATCTTGATGCTTGACCGTGCAGAGTTTGACAGGCTGTGGACAACAAATCTAAAATCGACCCAGACTCTTAGAGGTAGGAGTGAATTTTTCAATTGTGAGGTATATGATTGCTTACACCAGAAGTTTATAGCAATGGTCCATGATCGACAGCGTGAAGGTACTTAACATGAGTAATTTTAAATTAGATTTTTATGATTCGAACTAATATGATGAAAGCGTTCATGTTGTCTTTGAATCACCCGGACTATTACGGCGACAAGCTCAAACTTAAGAAACCCCGGTCTGGAACTTGCGAATGGATCTTCGCCCACTCTCAGTACTCAGCTTGGTGTACTGATCAAAACACATCTGTCTTGTATGCTATGGGCAAGCCTGGGTCCGGAAAGACTGTTCTTTCTAGACATTTATTAGAAATCCTACAGAACTCCAACCCAGAAACTACACAAGTTCTTTACTATTTCTGCAACAACCGAGATAACCCTAACCTTACCGCGACAAACATTCTAGCAGCTATAGTTCACCAGCTCCTTTCCCAAACACCTTCCCTGTTCTCCAATATCGCCGAAATGACAGCTCTAAATAAACCTAGGTCGGAGAACACTTCGTGGCCATTGGAATCACTTTGGGAGATGTTTTGTATTATGGTGGCGGCTTCTCATTCAAAGGTTATCTATTGTATACTTGATGCCCTTGACGAGTGTGAGGCAGAATCAATCTTAGAATTGTCCTTGTTGATCACAACAATGACTGAGGAATTCAAAGAATCACAGAATTCACCAAGATTAAAATTCTTCCTGACGAGCCGACCTTTTCAAACTTTAACGGAGGACCTGATGACTGCCCGGGTTATTCATCTTACCCCGGAAATTGTCAAGACAGACATCGAAAAGATCATTGATGATGGGATGAAGAGATTACAAAGACGCTTACACTTGAAGAAAGACGTCAAGGAAAGGCTTTGGAATATACTGGTAGAACGTTCGGAAGGCATGTTTCTTTGGGTATTGTTGGCAATTAAGCAATTGGAGGGGGCACGAGCTTTAACTGCGCAAAGGTTAGAAGCCCTTTTGCAGGGGCTACCTAAAGGCTTAGACGGCATTTACGACCGGATGTTGGAGGCCCTGGAAAACGATCCCGATGATCTGGCTCTGGGCCGACGGATGCTGAGCTGGGTCGTTTTGGCTCCGAGGCCTTTGACAGTTCCTGAATTTAGGGAAGCAATGGCTGTACAAGAAAGTTCAAATTCGGTCAGCTCTATCCAAGGGAATTTGTTGTTCAACACTCCCCTTGCTATACGTACTATCTGTGGCTCATTTCTAGAAGTGGTTTCGGGAACTGAGGATCTAAAGATGGAAGCTAATAGTGACGACGGTGCCCAAGAGAGCGATATTGATGAAGACCCGAGAGCTACAGTCCGCCTTATTCATCAGTCGGCAAAGGATTATTTTTTTGACAAGAGTCACCGACTTGGACCCCGCCTTTCTATGTACAGAATAGACGAGCAACAAGGACATAACGAAATTGCAATCACATGTCTTACATATCTTCTTTTTACGGATTTCATGGAGGGCCCTATCAAAGTTAACCATACCGGTTCTTCAAATCCTTCTACAGCGGGAGTCACAACAGGGGGCCATGATACAGAAGGTCTGCAAATACTCCTCAAAAGACGTATTGCACAATATCCATTTCTTGAATATGCAGTACTCCTATGGGCAGATCATGCTAGAGCTGGTTTGGAAACTTTGGAGGGTGATTGGGACACATTAATAAACTCATCTATCATAAAGCTCATATGCCGGTTTTTAAGACAGCCAACATATCTCGAGTTCTGGCATCAATTATACTTCTTTCGCTCACCCCCCATACAGCGAGGGCGCGATCCCACAGATTACACCAAAATAATCACCCCACTGCACGCTGCTTGCTTCTTGCGGCTACCTCATATCGCACAGTACCTTCTGCAGAATTGGGATGTCGACATAAACAAAATTTCTAGCTCAGGCGATAACGCACTTTTATATTCCATATATACTCTGAGTGATCGAGCGAGTCTGCGGACCCTGAAACTTCTTTTGGATTATATTCCAACGATCAATATACGAGAGGAGTGTAATAATCCTGCACTTGTCCATGCCGTTTTCACTGGTTCAGTGGAGGGGGTAGAGCTGCTCCTCGATGCAGGGGCAGATATAAACGCAAAAGACAAAGAAGGGCGAACCGCATTATATGCTGCTGCAATGCTGGGACATGGGAGGATTTTGGAGCTACTTCTCGATAGGGGTGCACACGTCGAAGAGAAAGCCACAGATGGCTTGACTTCATTGTGTATAGCATCACACAAAGGCCACACCCAGGTAGTCGGTTTACTTCTTGATCGGGGGGCAGACATCGAAAGCGAAAACCGGGAAGGTCGGACTTCACTGAATATTGCAGCGCAGAAAGGCCACGCCCAGGTGGTCAGTTTACTTCTCGATCGGGGAGCAGACATAAAAACCAAAAGCACCACTGGAATTACTCCACTATGTATAGCAGCATGGAATGGTCACCTCGAGGTAATCAGTTTACTTCTCAATCGAGGAGCAAACATCGATAACGTAACCAACTATGGCTCGACTTCACTGTTTTTAGCGGCACAAAACGGCCATGCCCAGGCAGTCAGTTTACTTCTCGATAGGGGAGCAGATATCGAAAGCAAATGCGGTAATGACATGACTTCCCTGCATATAGCAGCATGGCACGGTAAAACTGAGGTAGTCAGTTTACTTCTCGATAGAGGAGCAGATATCGAAAGCAAATGCGATACAAACATGACTTCCCTGCATATAGCAGCATGGCACGGTAAAACTGAGGTAGTCAGTTTACTTCTCGATAGGGGAGCAGATATCGAAAGCAAAGACCAGCTTGGCCGGCATGCCCTGTACACAGCATCATACAACGGTCACCACAAGGTAGTCAGTTTACTTCTCGATAGGGGTGCAGACATCAATAGCAAATGCCTGGATGGTCAGACTTCATTGCATATAGCAGCACAGAACGACCGCGCCCAGGTATTCAATTTACTTCTAGATAGGGGAGCAAGACTCGGGGATCACGATAACGTAAATATATTATTATTAGCCGCACAGGCTGGTCACGCCCAAAAAGTTAGTTTACTTCTTGAAATGGGAGGAGACGTCAATGCGGCAACCCTACGAGGCTGTACTGTACTCCATGTAGCTGCCTCCTTTGGACATTTGGAAATTGTCGAAAACCTATTAAAGCATGGAGCGACCCCCGACTTCAGAGATGCACAAGGATGGACACCAATCACCTGTGCCCAGAAAAACCGGCAATTAGAAATTGTCGAACGATTAGCTCAATTCAAACCTTCGTCTGCCAACAACGATCAAACCGTAGCCCGATCTCCGACATGTTGGAGCTCGGAAGACAAATCTTTACATATTCGGCTTTCAGAGAATGGTCTTCGCGCAAAAGTTCCACGTAGGACCCTTCTTGATCTAGAATTGATAACTATTGTTTTTTTAACCTTTAAGCAGAGGTGAAAGGATTAGGGCACTCGACCCTAAGAAGTAACTTCTGTATCTCAGCGGAAAAGGATAGCTTCTATTACGAGATTGAAATTATCGAAGGAGGGGACGCAGAGTAAGTTTCAGGTTGACTTTTCCATAGGTAATTCATTGGTCTAAAACACTGGAACCCCGTTCAGTGAAATAGGTATCGGTGTTTCGAGAGACTACCTAAGGCTACAAGCCATGCCAGGCTGGGACAGAGGGAGCTATGGCTATCATGGGGATGATGGCTGTTTATACAAGGGCACTGGACCTGGTGTGCCATACGCAGACACATTTTCAATTGGTGATGTAGTTGGATGCGGTATTAATTATGATAAGTCAACTATCTTCTTTACCAAAAATGGCAAGTTCCTAGGTACGTCAACTAGTGAAATCGTGAAGCTCCTATCCGGCCCCATGAGCAAAACACAGAGTGTTAACATAATGAAAATTAATTAGGTATTGCCACAGAGATTGTCATAGGTCAACTATGTCCGATGATTGGGTTCCTAGGCTCAGGTTGGGAGGTCTACACCAACTTTGGGCAAAAGCCTTTTGTTTTTCAAGATTCTGATAAGGTATATGAGTAATGGAATCAACCTAGTGGGTATTTTGCAATGTAACTCTTGATTTTAAGACCGTAAACGTCGATTTAAGACGGGACTTCCAAATTCTGGGATCCGAATGAATATTGAAGGTTTTATTAGTATATATGTGCATATCTAGAGACTTTAATAAACTATACGTATACATGTGCATAGCATAAGACATAACTTTGGTTTTGGTGTATGTGATATCGCTTGCTTTTGGAGGTAAATCTATTGATATTTTGCAATTTGGAATACTTAGTAGCTGTGATGAGACTACATGTAGTAGGCTTGGTCCAGTGGCTGCAATATACATATGATTACATGTACTCGATGAATTAGTCGATTGATTACAATGTGTCACACCTGGATATGATTACTGATGTAAACAAAAAAAAAACAATGTGTCACACTTGCCCACTGTAGCGTGATAATCTATGATGCAAACATGAAAATACGCCCATTACGTAAAGTGAAATTGATGGCATTAAATTTTGTACTCCTTAGAGGTTGCCTCGCGACCTCGAGTGGATGCTATCATATTTTAGAGTCGAGGAAGTTTTGCCCCCCCCCCCCTTTCAGTTGACATGGGACCCGCGGACTGGATATCAAATTCTTCCTCTACAGCATGTATGTATTTATAGGCGACCTTGCTCCCCCCGTCCCCTTGCCTTCTCCATACCTCCATTCATCCACTTAGAGAACAGCAACTGACTCTAAGGAACAGCGGTAAACTCTGGCTCTAGGGAACAGCGGCAAGACCCTAGGGAACAGCAGTAGGCGCGCTAGAAAGATAAGCAGTGGTAAATTGTAGGAAACGGCAAAGTTTATAGGTATAATTTTCTGAATTCAGAGATTTTGCACTTCTCCCATTTCCAGCCCCCCTCTCTATTTCTTATATTTGCCTATCATTTCATAGAAGTGTATTTTGTTGTCAAAACCCCTAGTTGAAATTATTTTCAATTGAGTTGCCCCAGTTGGATTATCGCCTGTTGAATCATTTCTACTTGTGCCGGCCCCAGTGTCCTTTCTTCCCCCTTCTTTTGGTAGATGTCTTCGTGTATCTACTAGTTGCCATGCTTGGTTAGGGTTTTAGCTCTAGCCAATCAGCTTTCAAGAAAGTGCAATCTTGACAGTCTGCTATATGCAGACATACATATATGTAGTTTTGGTATTTTAGAAACTCAGTTACTGTTTAGAAAAAGTGTGTTACGGGCTCCGATCACCAAGCTACTCGACCTTGTTCTACCTCTTCTTTGTTTTTATCAGCAGTTGTTAGTAAAGCGACTTGGGTGATACAGAAACAGAACACACACCCCATCGAAACATCAACCGACGTTATATACAGCAATGTAGACAACTCTGTTGGGTGAAGAGCTATTATTACCTGATCTTGACGATAACTACTCTGGAATTAGCCAAAGAATCTATTGCTTACTGTGCCTTGCCCATTCCTGAGTGATGATTCGTCTCGCAAGCCCATGAGCTTGTGAAAGCATTAGCTTCTCGATTAATCAATGCTCCGAAGTAGTTTGGCTATATAATTTCAATTCTCGTTAGACGGTTAAGCAGTGAGAGATATCGTTGGATTGGTTCGGAATATAGACATCTCCAAACAGCTTTCGCCGTGTATGAGCTACTATCAAAGGACCCTTCCCACTGGACGCAAAAAATGGAGTGTAATTAACCCGACCCGCATGTCGGTCTACTATACCCTACCGGAACTTCCTTTAAACTTGTTGGGTGCCCTTTATCGGAACTTCTTTGTCTAGAAGTGTTTAGTAGGACCGCGCTGCAGTTTGTGAAAAGGAAACTTGAACACCCCTATCAGGCAGGTTAAAGATTGACCTTTAGGAGTCACAGCACATCTATGGGTGTGGTGGGTACGTCATTGAGATACGGACTGAAATATGTTAAGGGTTCCGGTATACCCCGAAAGCTGATAGTAGAAACTTTTTCGATTTTTCTGTCTTTTTGCTCGTGATCGACTACATCGATAGTCATTGGCACATAATACATAAAGGGCAGTTGATTGGTTTTCGACATGGGGTGTTGAAAGGCATTGAAGCAGGGGCTAGCTAGTACTGCTTTCCATGCATATGCAAAGGAAGGACCGCAAGTAAGCATCGTCATAGCAGTCCCCAAGTAGTGAGACCAAATGAGGGGAAGGAAAGGAAGCTAGACTAGAACACCCGAGCACGTTTGTCAGTAATTAACTAGGTGCCTCTAAAAAAACGTGCCCTCTCCGTTACATGGTGATGATGATGATGAGGGGAGGGGAGGGGGGTGGAGGGGACAATGTGGGGGTGCATTGAGCACATGGGCGTTGAGGGGCATGGCATGACTGTTGGGAGATGAACAAGTGGGGGTAGAAACAGCGGATCCATTGGACCTGGGAAGATGCACATCGTTTCAAAACATTCGTAGCATGCATGCATAGCGCATGGGAAGCTGTGCGGTTGCCATGCGCTGCTGAGTGGGGGTTGCGCGCGCGCCCTGTGTGCATCATGCCCAAGCACTCGGCATAGGGCTTTATTGGGAAAGAGAGGAGCCATATAATCGTAAATTCAAACAATTTGCACAGAATGATGATCGAATATTTACCATAGGATCGGATGTCTTTGCACTGATTAATTATAATTCTTTTACACATAATATCCACCATTAAGTCATTTGACGCTCACTCCTAGCTGGAATGTGCAAAATAATCAAGTAAGTTGTACGAGATGAGAGCCACATCCAGCTAAATAGGCCAACTGCAATGTCCGTGCGGCGTTCTAGAGAATTCACTTCATGATTAACCTATGGTAGCGAGGGACATGGCTAGGAATGAAGAAAACGATTAAACTTGGGCGCCGTTTACTACCCCTAGCCAGCTACAGGACACCACTACGATAAAAACAACTAAAAACACATATAGCGCGAGCATAAAGGGATAAGTGGGTACATTTACACTATAGATGTATGTAGTCGTATTAGGAAATCCATAGAGCCATAGTTGTCGTAGCCTTTTAATATCGGACAAATTAATTTACAGCTGTTGCAATTGTAAAACCAAGGATATTTAGTCAGGATCCCATGCTACCCATACCCGGGGCTTCAATCTTACCACTAATTCACTTCCTATATAGAACCCTTTTTACAACGGTACACGTCGATCACAGCTCTTGGAGTTATGGTGCGTCGATCCGGGAATGCAGGTGTCGAAGACGGGACTCGTGGGGGGTCAGGGCTTGAAGGTGAGCTAAGCCAAGGCGGGGATATGCACTTTAATGGTCGCTAAGGTAGGTACATGTAATTCGTGAGTCTAGCTGGAGTATTCTACAAGTAATTATCTCCTTGGGTTCGCGGACTCGAAGCGATGTTATATATAGCAAGCACGTGGAAAGGTAAGTTCGGGCTGACTTCGGGAGAAATTTCATTGGGATAATATGATTGTGGGTGATATATGTTTCTGAGCAATTAAGACGTACGTAAGTTGATACACGAGTTTTATTGTGGCTATAATGCCCCCTAACGTAGTCTGGATATATGGGTGAGAAATATAGGTATATCACTTAACTTTATTGGGAACCACCCCTTCATTGGCTATGCGAGAGGTTGTCACAGATGCAGTCGTTGCCCTGGCGATACCCTAAGACCTCCGAGTGATGCCTTATGATTAGTAGTACATTACATAGCATTAACAAAAGGGCTACATGATAAAATTATGCCTAGTTTTTCGGTGATTAGATTTCTTGAAACTAGGATCTCACAGCTTCCAGTTAACAATGACGTCTCGTGGTCTTGTTTACAACAACATACAATCTCAGCAAGATGCAGCTAAAGTACACGTATAGCAATTCTGCAAAAATCGAAAAGTTGTGTAGGTATGCAGGGTCTGAGCACAGTCTTGAGCAATGCATTAGTTTATTGCCAAAGGCTCTCAGCCTTCAGTGTCGATCGCCAGTTTACATACATCAAGAGCATCTTTAGATTGAAGTCCTCGTGCTTAGAGATTGGTACCATTCGAATCCGGTCGCGCGATCAGATGTACATGTATTCTGGGCGCCAAGGCTAGAGTTAAAAGTTGGGCCCCTGTGGCATCGTGACCTAATTAGGATGGGTGACCGGCTATTTCAACCTTCAGCCACGTTATCGCGATAGAGAGACCCAACGCATGCGAGGTAAGATAAGGCAAAAAAAACCCACAGAGACAATCCATTACTGGTGACCCCCAAACTTGAACCTTTGGTACGAGTCTCTATCATACCTATCTACCCGTTAAACATTCTTATGATTCTGTAGACTATTAAGTGGTTGCCGGCATGAAAAAATGTGGGGGGCCCGTCGCTTGAGTGTCCATGGGTAGAGCTTTGTACTTACTTGCTGCTCCGCGTAGAGAAACAAAGTACATGTAGGTATGTATGGTCTGAGTCAAAGATCGGCATATCGACTATGAATTCAGCCTGGGTGTAACAGACGCACAAGATCATTCGAGCGCATTAAAAAAAAAAGCCTGTGATTCCAGCCCTGATCTCTGATCATATCCTAACATAACAGTTAAGGTGCCTTTACTAGCCTTTTAGGCTTCTATGCTTTCCAAACCATTATGATAACCTCGGTGACGGGTATGTTTTGATATTAACCTAGACCAAGTTGTATGGAAAATCTTCGAGTTTTGGTGAATCAAAGCCAATTTCTCGTAGCCACAAGAGGAACCGGGTAAAACACTGCAGAATGGTACCTAGTAAGATCACCAAAGTCTCCAGCTGCGTGTAACTAAGCCAAGAGGCTCAAGGATACCCCGTTCAAAACGAAAGACTTATTTCGATACCTGCCCCCCACGTTTGACACTCGATCAAAAAGGTAAGTAGGCAAAATGGCCATCGATGCCAGTACGGCGATTGGACGCGCCACGGAAAGATCATCTCCACGAATTGGATGGCGTTAAGGACGTAGAGGGAACTTTGATCCGGGAGCGAGACGATTTGCGAACTTTTGTAATTGCAGCACCGTATCAGGGCAGGCTTGATGGTCACCACCCACCACCCATATGTATGTGTTTCCGCCTTCTTCGAGATATGTAGAGTCGTCCATTCGTTTCTACCCGTTTTACCGAGCTTGCAAGATCAAACTCCTAATGTTTCCTCAATACAGCCTTTCGCAAAAATCACGCCCCCCATTGATATAGCGGCGCATAGGTCAACATGTATGTTGTACTCGTGATCCAGTGATGTACTTCCCCCGATCCCGGCTAGATGTGCCCATCCAATTAGCCCGGATACCGAATCCATAATTTCCCCGGATTCGCCAAGATACCCGCCGAAGTGGGACCCCGAAAAGGACGCCTTTTCTGCAACGCTTTGATGTCGATGTAGGTAGGTACCTACATGCTCACCATATTCTGCCTAGATAGTTTCTCCTGTTTCTGAAACGTAAGAAGAGGTAGCCACGCTAAGGCGTGGGGAGTAACCTCTGTGGATGATCGGCGTGATACTTCTTTGATGTGGGGAAATTTCCCGTCTTTGTAGGCACCTATATGATATACCTGTTAGCCGTATCGATACATCTCTTCCTGCAACATTCAACATTCAACGTATAAACAGATCAAATACCTCAAACACGAGAGCAGTTTCATTTCCAAAGGGAGAAACGTCCTATACAGAGCGCCACTTGGTGACATGAGTATCGCTGGCCGGCCACTCCGAGGATGTCCCCGTGGATATTTTTATTCGATATATAGGAGGAATCGTGGAAGATTCAGCGGCTGATCCAAGGACTTCATGCAAAGATGATTATTCAATACGTAAAAGGACAACTATCTAAGTGTTAATCACCGAAATTCGATCATTGGCAAGGATATGGAAGGTTAGTCGAATAGTAATAACATACCAAATTCATACGATTGGTCCGCATGGTCAACTAATGCTACTATGTAGGTATGGGCCGAGAAAGCCCACGATGTTGTCTGGGGTGCAGTATTCATATCCTAGCTGGTATTCGCAATGCGAAGAGATGGATATCTAGGAGGATATCATTGGGCCACACAAAATAATACTTGATTCAAGGAACTCTCGGGCGTTCAATCGCACCAAATTGTGTTGGGAGCTGTTGTGTCACTACTGTGCAGCATTGAGGTAGAGCTCATGATCATGACACAGATGTAGTAGCGGAGTAGTACGACGAAAAAAATGTCCATAACGCTACTATTATACCACTACGCAGCACGGTCCTCCTCTCAATTTGTTTCTCTACGGATCTCAGTCAGCACGGTCATCGTCGAGATCAAAATAGTTCAATTGGGAATGAAACTGCCTCAAGACCACTAGGATCAGCAGGATGGTAGGGAGTTAGTAGGAAAGTGAAAATTTGTCTACAAAGCACAAGATCTCACACGCTGCTCTAGAAACGTGAGCCAGATACAATCCTCCGGGAATTTCTGTGTCTTGGTTCCTTTTCAAAGGCTTACTGAATAGTCGGGTACCACCTAACTGGTAACCAAGTGAAGGCAACTTATTAATTTCTTTTATATGAGCATGGAGCATTCATCCGTCGTGTACCCCCACGCTTCGGATTATAGATAGTAGATTACTCAAATATTTGCCGTGTTCCCTTAAATAGTAAATTAGTAATGGAATTAAGGAAGGCCATAGACTGATGAATGTCTTACTGATTAAAAGTACCGTGGAAGCGGGGAGATAGAAAAATCCTATGCTCTCAATGCGACTCCATTATGTGGTGGGAGTAGAGCATCGAATTCCAGGATACCAGTTGACCTAGAGAGCCGCCTCCCTCTAATCCCATTCTTTTAGAATGCATGGTAATGTATTTAATCAATTGGTGGTGATGGTAAGTACATGTAACTTAAGTACATGTAGTGGATGATGGTATTCGAATCCAAGAACGCGGGAGGCTGTGGCTTAACTCTGCTAAGAATTGAGGCTTAAGCGAACACAACATAGGATAAGGAAACAAATACCGTCCTCAGCCTTTCCCCGCTCACTTGGTTAGCTAGGTCTCACCTTGAACGAGCCCCACTTAGAAAGCCGGAACGAATTGTTTATATTGCCGATTTACCAAAAACTTGCTTTTTCGTACCTCGAGAGTCTCCGTGACCTTTGTTCTCCTTTCTTTTTCTTCCCTTCCTTTCCGGATTCTACCATGCGGACCCGAAAGGGCTTTTCCGGAAACCCGAGTCGACTGCGGATCCTACAGAAAATTGTCGTTAGGGCAATACCTCTGCTTCTGATAAGGCAGCTCCAGCGTGGGGAGAACAAGGCTGTGTGTTTGGTCTTGCTTCTTTAAATTGCATTGCAGGGCCTTCCTCGCAAGGAAATTGTATTGGTTACATGTAGTGTCAAAGTTTTTGGAATACAGAACCCGGGGAATTGGAATTGAGTGAGGGCTGCCGCGATTGGCGAATCTCACACATGTATATATTTACTCTTCCGGAATGTTTAGAAACAGCTTTTTTTGTTTCTGTTTGGTCCGGATATCTATTGCACGAGTTTGTCTTGGCAATATTTCAAGCACAACTGAATGACGTTCGCACAGATCTGTCAATCATGTGGGGGTTTAAAAAAGTAAACTGTGCAACGGTACACGATAAACAAGGGTCGGAGGAGGCTCTAGATCTGTTTACGAATTCGATGCTGATTGTTCTCGGGAAATGGGTTAGGGCTAGATGGGACCCTTGGTTTCAAACCCAAACATGTACGGCCGTGTGAGAGGTGGGCAGGAAATTCGAAACTGGTGATTAGCAGTTAATGCAGTGCACTGGTCCTCTCAGGAACCGGACTTTTAGACGCTTTAACGGCGTGTGGGGGGGTTTCTTTTGCTGTGGAAGGAGGAAAAAAGAAAAGAAAAAAAAAAAAAACTTGAACCACCTAAAAAAGGGCACAGGGAAAAAAAAATATCGAAGCTAATCAGAGATAGCTGTGAAGATCGGAAAAATCTTACCGCCATGTCATCGATCATGTGAGGTAGTCTTCCGACATCCCATCAAGGTCGACGGTTATCAAAGTCACCTTCACCGTACGTAGAGGGTTCAGATTGTAACCTATTTTATTTTACTCCCAGCTGGAATGACTTCACCTTCAGCCTTACTGTCGATAATCTACCACACATGAACGCGCATATGTATCCTCTACGAGCTCAGTCTCACATACAACACTTAACAATTTCCAGAAGCGGCACTACAGCCCGGAAAACTGGTATCGGACTTTAGCCCCGTGAACAAAATCGATTGAAATTCCCTTACTCATTTGTCATTCCGTGCCAGTTGTCAATCGATAAGTTTGTAACTTTCGAATTAGCATGTTGAATGCCTCTTTAAAGATTAGAGAAGTATGGACCATGAGGTGATAACGATATCAAACGGCCATCATATCCAGATTCCGTTGGGATTGGTATGGCTCTTTAAGGATGGATTAGAATCGACCCTGCATTGGTTATATGCAAAGGTCTCACTCTCCGTGGGAGCAGGCAAAAAATCTGTTGAACGGAGTGCGTATGGGTGTCGTTTCTGGTCTACTAACATTAGTTAGAAAAAGAAATATGCGGCCCTCCATGGACAAAGGGGAAAGAGTCTAAGAGCTGCGCATTTGGCCTCCCCAATGTTTTATTATAAAACGTCATATGCATCAGGAGGACATAAACCAAGAGTGCTCAAAAGGTAAGAAAGCAGCTAGGACCTGACGTTCTAGTACTTTATTGAGAGATCTGTAGCGACAAGGAGGTTGACTCGGCAAGCACGGGCCTGATCCGCGACGAGTTACGCTGTCCCCGTTCCCTTGAACTGCGGGGTGCATCCTGTTGTGTACCTTAACGGAAGGGTTCAGTTTGCTGGCCAAAACCTACTTATTTCTTGTTGCTGTCCATGTACTTGCGTAAGCGGTACTCAAACTCAAGTGCTCTAGAGTAGAGTAGTGTGTATGTTGTACATACATATGTACCTACTCGAAAAAGCAGATTGGTGGTTGTAGAGTACCTAAGTACTAGTGAGGATGTTGATGTGCCTGTCAGATTGCTGCAAAAGACCAGACTCCGGCCTTCTTTCTTCTTTCTTTTTCCCCTTCTGCAGACGTGCACCAGAGTCAGTAAAGGATCAATCTAGTTCTATACTTACATGTAGGTACACTCCATGCAGGCTGTGACCTTTTCCTGTTGATTGCTTCGTTCACTGCTCGTCCTGCCCCTCCCCCCTTTTTTCTTATTTGAATAAGGAAGTACTTGACGATGATTGTGCACGAATCACTCTTGTTGTATGTTGCTGGAAGCGGATGCGGTTGGAACGGGGATAAGCTTGTGACACTCCACCTATAAGCTTATCCTCGCTCATATCGGTACACAGTACCCTTCCAAAGTCTCAGGAGAAGAAAAAGAGGAAGAAGAAAAAGACCTCGAGAGCTATAGGTAAGGCAAGAAATGAACTGACGAAGTATCTAGCTATATGCCTAGATTTTGGGCTATGGCCGTCGATACAAATTAAACTCAACACCTAGACCTACTTGATCTACAATCTATATGTGTGGGCACTCTAGGCACATGTGTCTACAGTAATTAAAGTACATGAAGGTATCTTCTACATACTTATGTTGTCTCTTCTCCTTCATTGAAGTTTGCAAGGGCACTCCAAAAGAGGAAGCATGTTTCAAATATTGGCGCCGCGCAACACCCCACAGTAACCCCCACGCGGCCGCACTCTGAACCGCGACCCAGAGCTGCGGGTTGGTGGTGGTTGTTCACAGGTCCAACACTACATACCTACTTAATGTAAGTACCTACATTGCGGGCATGCGCATTCGTGTCGCTCACCACTCACACCGTTGCTCACACTCACACTCTGTCACTTACAGCTGTGTCCGACGGTTCTTTGTCCAGGACCAGCTCTTGTGCTGCAGGGATACCGAAGCAAATTGATAGAAAAGGGTAAGATCAAAGACAATCGGAGACAATAGGACCAGACTGCGTTCCAAAAGGACGGGTCAAATTTTTGTAGTCTGGGCTCGGATCATACCGCTGGTATGTATGCTGTTCTGTCAGGCGTTTCGTTGAGTTCTGCTCTACTGTTGATGCTTTTGTTGTCTACATGTTGTTGACTATGAACCTTCTTTTTCACTACCCCTCCCATTTCATCTCTACGCTCGTGACGTTTGCATGCTTTTGATGTTAGAACCACCAAATTTTCTCTGTGTCCTCACTGGCCAGGGTTTTTACTGGGTTGGCATGTCTCAGCGAAGGGTGCTTCGGACGTCAAGTGGATACCTTGCCTGAGGCTTCCACCCAAACCCTTTGAAGGAGGGAGTTAGGAGCCAATTGAACTTCGAGCGACACTGGCTCGTGCTCTACCCTCTTCAGAAGTCTTAGATGGGAGGTATGAGGTAGGTGAGAGGGAGAGGAAGGGGGGAGGGGGGGTTGGAGGCCCTAGGTGGAGAGGAGCTAGCTCGCCTCATCAAGCATACTGGCTCCCTCTCAAGCCTACATGCACCACCCTCTAGTTTCCTTCATCTACCTACTTTTATTTAAAGTCAATCGGTCCCCTTCTCACTCAGACTTATTCTCTCATCATACATCGTCTATAACTACAACTACACCGTACCCCTTCAACTACCAGCTTCAATCCTTTATACAGCCTTTTATATCACATAGGCCAACCTTCGCCCATATATCACCAAAATACTACTTGTTAAAATGCCTCCTCACACCAACGAGCTCTCTTCTTCACTCGAAACAAACGAAATGGCTTCTGCTTTGAGCGGTTTGGCTCTTCACAGTGAGGCCGGTGCCCCTCACGTTGCTAGTAGTGGACGCCATGGAAACATCTCAAACATCCACAACAAGAGTGGGTATTCAGCTTTGTGCTCAAACACCAAGACCAGCGGGAGTGGGGACTTTCAGTCCTGCAACGACCGCCCACTTCGGGCAGGGATTTACGCCCCAACACCCGCCTTCTTTGACCCCACCACCGAAGAGCTCGATATCCCTACAACCCGAAAGCATGCAGTCCGTCTTGCACAAGCTGGAATTGTTGGACTCGTCACCCAGGGCTCCAATGGAGAGGCTGTACACCTAAGTCATGCAGAGCGAAGAATGGTTACCGCGGCAACTCGGGAGGCTTTAGATGATGCTGGCTTTAAGGATATGCCTGTGATTGTTGGCTGTGGCGCGCAATCTGTCCGTGAAACAATCGAGCTATGTCACGATGCTCTAGTCTCTGGTGGTGATTATGCCATGATTCTCCCCCCTTCATACTACAAATCCCTCTACACGGCCCAATCGCAATTCGAATTTTTCACCACTGTTGCCAATAAGTCTCCAATCCCCATTCTGATCTATAACTACCCTGGCGCTGTTTCGGGTATTGATCTTGATTCAGACGTTGTCACCAAGCTCTCAAAACATTCTAATATCGTTGGATGCAAACTCACTTGCGGCAACACCGGAAAACTTGGGAGAGTCGCTAATGCAGCGCCAAGCGGGTTCATGACTCTTGGCGGGTCGTCGGACTTTACCTTGCAAACCCTAATTGCTGGTGGTAAGGGTGTCATTGGCGGGCTCGTGAACATTGCACCAAGAGCTTGTGTCGACGTCTTCAATCTCTACGCTGCCGGCAGAACGGATGAGGCAGAAAAGATGCAAGCAGTAGTCGGAAGAGGTGATTGGGGCGCAATCAAGGGGGGTGTTGTTGGGACGAAGGCATGCCTGCAAGCCCACTTTGGATACGGGGGATACGGACGAGCGCCACTTCCACGGCCAAGTGCGGAGAGAGCTGCGGAGTACAAGGCCGACTTTGAAGAGCTATTGCTACTCGAAGAGTTCTTGTGTAACGGTAGCCGCGAGGAGGATATTCATTACGACAGGAAGAACGAATATCCACAGCTCGTTGATCTTGAACGCATGCTTATTTAAGTGGCCATTGGTGGGTATTTATTGAAACAACTTGGTTAAAAAGTGGTTTCGTGGTATCTGTTTCCTTTCGGTGTTCATAGCTTTTGGGAGTTCTTTACGAGTTTCTTTTTGTTTGGTTCGGGGTTGCATACGCCTAGGGTGGCTGGTGGGTTGGGGTATCATGAAGTGTAGGTGCGGGCAGGATAACCACTAGATATGGTTCGCAACACTTCATGTCGGGTTTCAATTTTTGGTTTGAGTTTTTGAGTGTTTTTTTTTGAAATTTGTTCTTGGGGTGTTTCTTTTGGTTAAGACGTGCTGTTTTGGTTCATGCATTTGTTTGTTTTTTGTTTGTTTTCTTGCAGTCAGATGAAATTGGGATCTGAGATTCCAATAGGATATTCAGTTGATTCGTTTTTTTACAAAATGCACAAGTTCAGATGAAACTCACGTGACTACACCCCCCCGTAGCCTAACCATCGCTGAATGAACCCTAGCATAAGTTAAGGGAGGTGAAAACCCCAAAGCATTTGGGAATAGGGTGCTTGATATGTTACTCGCTAGGGATAATTTAAAGGTCTTACGGGCATCTTTCCTAGATATCATCTATGTAGGTGAATGTTATGAGCTTAATCAGCCCAATATGTGAATAACCCTACTCGCCAAACTCGATCTAGTGTATTCACCACCCTTCTCGTGGGCATACTAATTCGGGATGTATATCCTCGGGGGTTCAGAGATCGAGTGATCGAGACGTTACAGTGCTGGTGATCTCTTTATTTTCGGCCCAAATGGGAGTGAGGAAGACTTCCGACAGTTAGGCGTGGCATTAGTTTGCTTAAGCTATAGCTACATGTAATTACATGTATATGTAAGGTGTAGGTAGGGTTATTCCGGGAATAATAGAGGATGGGGTTACCCTGTCCGCCCCCGCGGGATGTCTTTTTTTTTTTTTTTTTTTTTCTTTTCTCCTTCCTCAGTGTATGTACGTACATACCACAGGGCCGACCCTCTTTCAGGAAATCCTATCCCACTCTTTTGAGTATCCTCTCTACTTCATCGGCTATCGTGAAGAGAAGCACGGGGCCTAAGACATGGCAGAAAGACGACGTAGGGTTAAGTGAGGAAGAAGCAAAACAGTTGCCATAGCGCAGATATGGCATAATTGCATACGTCTGCCTAACTGATTATTTAGCTAGCTAGGTGCTCGTGCACCTAGTTATGATTACCTACTAGAAATTTTTGGACATCTTCCAACGTTGACGCTCCTTTGCATATGTAGGACAGTTCCCTTTTCTTTTTCGTTTACGTTGTGTCGGTGATGCAGTCCTTGGCCCACTATGATCAGCCTCAGCGGAACCTCTCCGCACCATCAACCAATTGCCGAGATCCATCCGTTCTCCACGTTCACATTAATTGCCGGCCGGAGAACCCGGAGAATCTACCTACATGGGAATCCTATATCTATGTGTGCTTCTTTTCCAAGCCGCAGCACATGAGTGTAGTTGTTGTCGGTCGTTGTGGTACAAGCTAATAATTCATCGTTTTGGACTTAGCGCAAGGGACGGTATATAATTCTTGGCAATGTTATAGTAGGTACATGTAGTTACCAGAGTAACTGAAACCAACTGGGTGGTGGAGAGTGCTAGACGTTAGAATAAATCAGAGTTTCAAGAAATCAGTTCTGGGTTGAGAACATGGTAGGCGGTAGACCAAGAACATACATAGCTGATTCCAAAAACTTTCAACTTAACACCTTTACTCATGATCACCCAGCTTGCCCCCCCCCCCCATCTTAGGATCTTAGGCTTCGCTTACACCCCCCCCCCCCAATATCCCCCATATATGTTTCGGTCAAGTGAGATGGCTTATCAAAATCAAAACGCATCCCTCTAGTATCGTATCCTCGCGATATAAGAGACAAAAATCCACTTATGCACACCCTCCCTCAGTATAAATCTCAGTCCCAATCACAGAATGCAAGGGTCATTTCACAGCACCCTACCTAGTGGCAAATAAGCCAGGTGACCTTCTAGAACTCGGGAGCTTCTATTCAGAAAGCCTAACTGCATCTAGGCGTACCACGTCTGGGTGGGGCCTGCTTGGGTCTCCGTATGTGAAGCGAAAAAGGAATGAATACGACCGATAGCGATTAGAGAGGCTCTGTTTTCTTGTCCCAAGATTGGGTGTAAAAATTTCTCTTGACAAATTTTATTACAATCAAGTAGGCTGATCTCCGTTTTTTTTTTTTTTTTTTTTTTTTTTTTACCACGTGGGTGTGCTTGGCGAACGGCTCCCCTGAGCTCGAATTAGTGGGTCTTAGCCTTCCTACATTGAAGACCACATCCCTTACCCATTTTGGTGGGAAAAATATTTTGGATTGCGGGGAAGTTTAGGACTTAGGGGAACGAACAATTTCTTGCTATGCGATCATACAGCATGTACGCCTGTCTGTGGTGCGTACGCCATAGGGATTTGAATACTGACCGATCAAGCGATACAAGGTCCACAAAATCGCGCAACAGAA
The DNA here is from genome assembly GCA_024713625.1 of Morchella sp. 2018-W30. Lineage (NCBI taxonomy): Eukaryota > Fungi > Ascomycota > Pezizomycetes > Pezizales > Morchellaceae > Morchella > Morchella sp. 2018-W30. The sequence goes on from JAMJEW010000012.1 coordinate 243,849, forward strand.
TTCACGTTTTCAAACCAGTCAACCAGTCAACCAGTGAATTCGATGCCCGCAATGTCACTTTGCAGTGCCAAATGGCAACTGACTACCCGTGCAGTAGAGCGGCGGCCTCTTGTTACGTTCTCATATGAGGTGATGCTCTCCATTAAGCGTGTTCCTTTGGCCGCTATGGATTTTTTTTTTTTCTGTAACTGCTGTCAGGGGCGAACTTCACTACGTCAGTTCTAGCTGAGTTGGAAAAGAGGCTACAAAAAATGATACCCTGCTTTATCGCCGCATGTACAGTTTATGTCGAGGTAGAACTCGCCAAGGGTACCCACCTTTGGTACAAAGACAGAACCTCGGTCTCACTCACGCCCTTAGCATCTCGAGTCAATACTCTGTCACCAGATCTATCTCGTGGACCGCCTGTGCTCAACTGGGATTTTACCCCACAAAAGCCCCATTGGAAGCCTTACAACCTCGTCCGAGTTGTCGGATATCTTGTGCTCCAGCCCTCCACCATGAAGGAGGTATTACCACCTCCTTGCATGCAGTCAACCCCGCATTGGTCGTGTTTTATACATTAAATTTTTTTTTTACATGCGAGCACTTCCTCCTCAAAGACATTTAGAAAACAGTGAGTTACCCTAGACAGCCGATTGGTTGCATCGAATCGTGAACGGTCTTTTGTTTAAATACGTGTGTGGTGTGCATGTCAATGATGCACATATAAAATGTACGTACAGATACCCCCCCCTCCTCCTTTCCAGGGACATTGTAACAGATCCTCACCGCTTTCAAAAGAAAACGTAAAATAAATTCATTAGCGAGGAAAACAAAAAAATAAAGAATAAAAAAAAACGTACTAATATACACTAAGGGTATGCAAGCACTTGTGTATGCAAAAGTTCAGCATGTCGAAACAGTAAGGGTGGAATAGAGGGGTTGAAAAGACCACATGATTTGCTTTAACGAGAGGTACCCTATATTTGCGTGCAGGAGCGATCATAATTCGCCAATCTGAATAGCAGCAGCAGCATGCAGATCATGTTTCCTTTTTCTCTGAACAGCATGAGCTGTGGAACTTCCCACAACAAAATTAAACCCATTCGTAAACACTCTAAATTGTTGAACACCCATACAAATTCAGGGACGTGGCGGCGGGAAAATTATCATGCCCCCCTCCCTCGATTACTGGGACTCCATCTCCTAAGGGTTTTATAGGTCGGCTCTCACTTGCAAGGATTCCTCACCAATAATATTGGAGCCACCACACACACTGGTACCCGTTATTACACGCCGGCGCATCACTGTAGCTAGGGGAAAACGAGTGTTTAGCCGAAGCTTAAGGGGTTCAGAAAAATCGAGTTGGTAATCAAACAATTAAACAATAAATAAATCATGCCACGGAGTACCGACGTACATTTCTTATTACTCTTTACTTTCCTTTCTTTTGGATTGTACAGGTTTCTTTTCGCCTACATGCCTACCTATGCCCGCAGTACACATACTTGTACTACATGTAGAGTACATATTGAGCCACAGGTTGGTACATACATACATACATACGCGGTGGAAGTCTTTCCCCCTCCATTTCCCATCTTCTTAGTGAGTGGAAGTGGCCAGCAGCATGGTATATGCGTCGGCCGTGCCGGCGTTGATGATTCGGGTATTTGAATTATAATTACGGAATATCTAAGGTTTTGTTCAGGCACAGCACTGTTTGCCACATGCCCGCGTGTATGTGCGGGCTCCTCATGAGTTTTCGAAAGTGCGGCCGGATATATCCCTGATCATGATCCGATCAAAGTTTATCCATCACAATGATTACCCCTACAGTGCACCGACAGGCTGGTAGCGAGGCGATCCCCCTTTTTTCCTAAAATAACATAAGTAGGTACCTACCGTGGATGTACACATCTAAACTCGTTGTGTATGATGTGTTTGTTACAGGTACTTTTTTTGTGTGTGTGAAAGACGGTATCAATGATAGCTCGTTGGCTTTTTTTGCTTTTGTTCTTGGTCAAGCAGGGTAAAGTATCATTTCCGGCAGGTGGCTTCGGGCCGCATCAATATAAAAGCATATTCTCTCATAGGCTCTCGACTAGTGGAAACATGTAGGGTCCGAATCTAGCTAGCTAGCCCGAGTTGGCTCCAAAGCCTGATGCTCCCGTCTAAATCGAGCGAGTCTTCGCCAGTCACAGGAAAAGCCCTTCGATTTTTTTTTTTGGACAGGCGCCATGACTAGAGAGTACAGCACCCTTGTGTAGTAATTCCACGCGCAGGTCAGGTCCACAAAAAGAAAAGACTGGAGCAGAAAGAAACCTGTCCCTTGCCCATCTTCGTCTGATTTTAAAAGCTGCGTTTCAGACCCAGCCAACAGCCCAATCCTACCCGTTTTACAGCATAACTGCATCCTTGGCACCTATCTGATGCCGTTTTTTTCTTTCTTTCTTTCCGAAAAGTATGTCACACCAATGATACGAGTTATCTTTGATCCGCGGAGAAAGGAGGGGCGTTTTGGCCGGCAACAGTGGAAGGATCTGGGTAGGGTAGATAGTTAACTAGGAAGCATCTTTAGATGGTGATGCTGATGATGATGCAGATTATGCAGATAATACAGTGGAGTTCATGCAGTTTCACTTGAAACCAGATGTATTCAGTGAATTCCGAGCCGTCCATATCGATCTCAAATTTTACCGTTCATGAGATTCGAGTGCGGCTCAAAGGGAAGGGCTGTATACAATATGTAGAATTTGTCGTACATACGATCCATTCATTACCAATTACTTTATATGATTGGCGGCTCATAGTAACTCTTCGGTGAGAAATCTCCTTCAACATTAATTATCACTCGCCAATTCACCCAGAATCTCAGTGTTATTATCCGTACGTACCGAGAGTCATCTAGATCGGATTTTGTGACACGTACCATTCGCGTTCATTCCTTTGGCCAGGGCAAATAAACAAAAACGCAGTACAACAGCAACATTAATATCATTTAATTCCTAGATACTTGGTCTGCGGTTATAAAGACATGATATGATCGTTTGCAGTCCCGCTTAGGATATCACAAAGACCCCGAAGTGATGCCGATGCGGCTGCATGTATTAAAATAGATTTTTCAGGCGAGGAGATGAAACCTTTTTTGTGCAATGAGCGTAGAATTTCGACTGTCAGTCATCGAAACGGGTCACTTCCCCCACGAGTATCGATACGATATGTACGTCGTACCAAAATTCTAGGTCGAATCAATTACCGGCCCGTGTCGCACAGAAAAAAAACATTTAGCATGTTGCACATAAACGGTAAGAGAAGAGAGAGGGGGAGAGAGGGGGAGAGAGAGAGAGAACAAGGCACGGTCTTCTCCACAGGGCAACGACACATTTTTTTTTTCTTTTCGAAAAAATCGGGGCGTAAGAATATAGTGAATTTAAAATTTCCCGATGGGACCCGATCGCCGATGATAATTGGGGTCACAAATACGTACGTGATGTAGAGTAATACGTTGGAACCTATGAGTTCAGGTTATTTTCTACTAATTGAGCTGACGTACTTATTACTCTTATACACACTCGCTTTTTAGTTGGAGACACTTGTTTGAAGAGCTGGAGCTGAGCAATAAGGTGTGTATTGTATGTTGTTTCTGTGGTTCTAGATCGGGTCAATTATTGTACCTTCACATCAGGACAGGCTATACTCAAGGAATTGATTCTGCCGATTTATAATACAAGACTTAGTGACGAAAGAATTGTGAACTCGCCCAGCTAACTCGTACTCGTAGTCTTAATTGGCAGTCTGTGGCATCCATGATTAGTTTTAAAGGCGTCGGTTTCGTTCCGCGATACTAGCACCACTCACTACTTTGCCTTACAGGACGAAACCCATGAGGTAAGTATATATCTGGCCGCCTTGAGGAATCGTGTGCGAGTAAGAGTTCACGACTTACATAATGCAAAACTAGCTCTAGCGTGGCTTTATGACCTGGTACCATAAATGGTAATCCCCCTTCGACCTTTTCCCCATGTTCCCTTATACGTCAACTCAGGTACCCGTGCCAAGCCTTCAAAAACCGTTGTAATGGGAAGTGCCGGCGGAAATTGTAATTGTAAGGTAGCGGCACTCATCATAGCCTATCACTCGATTTACATCGCAAGGAAACACGTCACCCACTAAGCTTTGTTGTTATTAACTCATTAACTCTGTGTCACCCACTATGCTTATTATTACTATTAAATCATTAACTCATGGGTTTACTTATAGTATCTAACTCAACAGCTTCTAAAACAAAACAAATCAAAACGAAGCAAAAGTCGAAACAGATCAAAACAAAACTAATCATAAATAATTAAAGCTGAGACTGAAACGGTGTAACTTGCCCCATAATATTCATGTTTGTTACATTCTTCTCTAGTCCGCGATTTGACAATTTCTCTTTTTCTCTCTAAATTTATAAACCCTGGCCTCCGATCTGTCTCATCGCCTTTTAATCTGTCCCAACCTCATTGATTGCCGGTCCCATGGTTCTCCTTCACTCTCTTGCCTCCCCCTCCCCCTCCCTTTGGTAGTACAATTCCTAGGATTGGCTCAGAATATTTAAGGCTGTCAGGACGCCTGCTTCTGTTGACAGGGCTGGTATGCCTAGGCCTGCTCTTGCCTGACCCACTAAGCTAAGGATTAAGACTTTTGATCCAATAGGATTGATTGACTGACTCCAGTACATGCAGACTTCCGGCTATGGTAGATCCAATAGGATTTATCACTTCATCAATACATGGGAATAAAGTACCGTGGAGTTAGTCCACTGGTTTTGTGGGGATATCACCGAAACCGGTGTCTTTTTCTTGCTGTCGGTGTAAGCCCTCCGCTCGGACTCCATTATCACCGATATTGGATTTGAAACTTCCTACGGCGCAGAGCTGGCAGTTGTTTTTTTAAGTGGTTTTTTTGACGATGACTCTACCGGTATCTACGCTTTGACACATATAGTCGGGAAGGATGCCGATAGACATAGCTATGAGGCCAATACGTAACCGCATCGAGAATTGCGCATGGCTGACAGAGGTATCCCTTGAGCTGTTGAGACATACTCGCAGAATCGATCCAGGACTTCCTATTCGCGGTGTGGCATAGTCACTGAGCCCGTTGCTTTTGCGGTTTTCGCCACGATTTGTCAAGAGCTTGTTTGCAATTTTATTACTGAAACAGGCAGTCCGGGTTCTGCGGGTCTCAACAGGCCAGGGGGTACCTCCGGTGGGTCACTAAGAAAGCAGGTATTGTGACGTATCCTATAGGGAATGGGTCACAGTTTTGAAATTTACATAGACTGCGTACGTCTGAGAATATGTACCTACTCTTGGTAGACTCTGATTATTGAGACTGCAAGGTCACGCTGCAAACCTAGGCTTGATGATAGAATAAAGAATCCCGGTTTCATAGTGTGGTCATTGCTCTGCGGCGTATGGATTATAACTTGGACTAGTTCACCGTGTGAGCCCCAAACCTACTTTCACATACTTCTCTACTGAATTTTGAATGTAGTGACTGAAGAATCGGTGGTAGAAAGAGACTTAGCTCGGGGAACACCCTTCTTCCTTCGTAGATATTATGCTAGTGAAGTGCTTGATCGACTCCCTAAGCCTCTTTTGTAATAATAAAAGCTTAAGAACCCCGTACAATGCTCTTATTCCCTGATGACCTGAGATTGCCGCGAGTTTATATCGTTAGCCGCGTTTTAAACATGCAGTCCAGGCTACTAACGTCTTTAAATCACAAAATAATAACTAGCATATCCGAAATCGTCAAAGTACATAGTATTTAGTCTGGACAAAACTTGGTGAAGTGGTTTAAACAGTGAGCTTCATTAACAAGAACAATAAACTTTGCATGCAATTAAATTAATGAGGTAAACAAAAAAAAAGACGATCAGATTCATAGGATATCACTCGGATTTGTCTGCTCTTACAATAAGGATTTTTTTTTAATTCATTAGTTGTATATTATGCAGCCTTCCGGCTATAACAATAAGGGTATTAGATACCCTTACTAAGTGATGGGCACGAGATTGAGACAAGACAGTACTAATCTAGACTAAGTCTTGTCCTTCCCGATCCCTACCTCAGCTCATTTAAAGAATTTTTATGCTGCTTAGAAGAGATAATTTGCCTTCTTGATGAGCTGAAATGTTGTGCACACACCGTTTAGGATATTTGGCATCATTCATTATGGCTTGGAGGTCCTAAGATCTCGCATACCTATCTCTAGATGTCTCGTGTAGTATAAGCTGGTTGATCCCGTCAAACTTTGAAACCCCCAGCCCTACGACCGTCATTGATTAAAGGCCTGGCCAGATATCGGGGGGGAGCAGCTTCTCGGATGGGGCTTTTGCTTGGGATACTAAAACATCCGTAGAAGCCCGAACAGGACACCACTTAACCACTCCTGTCATCCATTAGTAGATAGGGTCTCTAATGTGTCAGGTCTCACAAGCCTATATACAAAACGATTAAATACCCAAAAAGTACCTATATTCACGTCTCACCATTATTAGATCATTGTGGTGGGTATCTTTACTCCCTTGGGTCCCTTACGTCCACTTTTAAACGTTTTTAGTTAAAGTAGTTTTAAAAGATTTGAAGCTCACGGTTATTACATATGCGTTTACTCAAGGGGTATACGTGTGATCATGATCTATTACATAAACCTTTTCTCTCATCTCCGAGGAGTAAAGAGATTTAAGGGCCAGACATCCGGACTTCTCCTTCTGCCTCTGATAGAGGGCAGGAAGGAGAAACATATTCGGTAGCTTTGAATAAAGAATGTCTAAGGGTGAGGCGTGTACGCCCGATGAAGTAATATGAGAAAGATAGGAGTATCTGATAATGAGTGATATTTTATGATTCGGGGGTCTTTCAGCGGGGAGTGGGGTTATCGCCCAAATATTCTCGGAGGAAACGGCTTTTAACGTTGAGGTCTGTTATGATGATCAGTAGTAGAAGGCGATTTATATATATATATTCGATGGAAGCACACCTACGCAATGGTACGGTACCAACTAAGTACAGTACCAAAAAGGGGGATATAATAGATACCATAGCTATATATAGCAATACGGTATCGTGAAAAACTTCCGAATTAAATCGGAATTTCAACCATCATACCATAGCGATGCTGTAGCAATACCGCAGTGTCATGGTATTCTGGCAGATAATGAACTAGATACGCCAGCTTTTTTGGTACTGTATATAAAGTAGGCTAGCATCAAAATAAACGAGAATAATGTAAGGATGTTTTCAGTCGATTATGAAGACCCATTAGTCTTAGGCTAAACTGAAAGGAGCTCAAAGTTGGTTGAGGGACTGCCCTAATTGAGCACTGGATAGATGGGGTAGGGTCGCCCCGGCCCCTGTAATTTATCAATTGATGGAGGATTAGCTCAACGCTAGAGTATATTAGAATCGTTAGTCTCTGGAGAAGGTGAGATTTTGGTAGGAGATAAACCATGTGGAGGGGACTCAACATGACCCCTTCGATCGCTGTATGTCTGAGCTTTGGAAAGTCGTCCCATGCCCGTCCCCTGCGGGCAGCTTGTTGTTTATCGCAGGTTACCTATATAAGTAGGGCGTCAGGGTACACGATAGTGCTTAGGGTGTATATAAAGTTTGTGCATGCTGGTGTTGTGTTACCGCGGGGGCGGGGGTTTCTGTGAGCCTCGTTGGTTCAGCCTTGGTCGAAGTTAGCGCATACATGTAGTACATGTATGCGACGCTAGTGTTAATACAATTATACAAAAGACAGTGCGTGTGTTTCTATTCACTTTTTCTACAAACTTGAAAATCCAAAAGCCCCCACGCTTATGGCTCATCATTCAGTATAATACGTGGCTTTATAAACGGACGTAACACGGCGCAGTATTCATAAAGACGACAGAGTTTCAAAGATCGTGGTTTGGGTGAACCCCCGACATATATTACAGGTAAGGCATGCATGCTGCCTTCCTCATTAGCTAGATGTGTATTTTATGTGCCAGTCATGAAATTGACGGTGACAGCACCTACATATGTACCACCACGGCCCCTATAACTACACGAGTACGAGACTATATGATGATGCATATACGAGCTATGAACGGCTTTCATCGTTTCAGCTTCTCGCGGGTATCGTCACTTTCCCGCCTCTCTCTATCGAATATTAAAGCAGATTCCAACTATGCCAACTCTTTTCAAATATCGATAAAGCTTCCCAGAGACCAACACATGTTAAGAGGTGGTTCTAATTAATCGTTACCGGTCTTAAGAATTAAGGGATTGACTAAGTGTTATATATATATCATCCTACAGGGTCTAGTTTATTCGAAACCTACATATTAAACCTGTATGTATGTAGCTCGTGTCTTGAGTTAAACTGGAGATTTCCTGATTATACAGCACCAATACCATGTTTAAGGTGACGTAACAGAATGGGCGTCGTCGTCGTCGTTGTCGTTGACAGTAAGAAGTACCTTAAGATCCTCGCCAAGGCGAGCTGTCAACGCTGGACTTTGAAATAATTTAACCACCGGTGGTGTTGGCTTGGCGCTGTTCCTTCACTTCTTGTGAACTTACTTACGTAGTGATATTAGAGACTTTGCGTAAATGGAGCCAGCTCCATTTTCTGGTAACCTGATTGATGCCGATCCCATAGCCTGCCAATCAGATAATTGAAATATAGAGCTGGCTCCATCTGCGCAAAGTCTCTATTATGCTGTACGTATCAACACATGTTGCGATATTTCAAACAGCCATGGCTGGCTATAGGAGGAAACTATATGTTCCGGTTTACAATCTGAACGGATAGCTCTGTGAAGCATGTGAGGATTTAGGGTTTTGGATGTCCTAGATGATACGCGTCCTGGAGCTCTTTTCAATGCCTTTCAGGCTTTAATGTTCGCATCTTACGCGTTGGGGCTGTGCATTCGTCTTGGCAATGGCTGAGTCATGGAAGCTCAGAAGTGGCTTCAGTGCGTAACCTTATCCGGTCTCCCCATTCGGCCATCTATCCCCGGAATCACCGCCCATCACAGATCCCAATCACTCCTCTGCCCTGACCAGCTCAAGTCTTCATCTCCAAGTACCCTTCCACGGTCCTTTCACTTGTAACATCTACTGTTTGCATTCCGCGCATTCTATCATCATTCCCCATCTGGCCCAGAGTCTGCGAGTTCAACCCCTCATCTCTCCCCCGCGCTTGCCCCCCACCCCCTGATTGATGGTATGCATTCCCAACTTCTTCCACTGATGAGTTAGAGCTCAAAAATATACTGATCTGTATTTTCTGCTCTAGGCCGTAACTAAACGCGCAGGCCGCAAGGCTAAGAACAAGGATGATGACCATTCTGGCTCCTCCGGTGGAAAACAGAAGGTCAAGAAGGCCGTCTTTGAAACTCAGAAGAAAAAGGAAGTAGGGGTTACAGATCTTACACTCATATCGAAAATATCGAACGAAGCCATAAATGAGAATTTGAAGAAGAGATTCGACAACCGTGAGATCTATGTGAGTTAGCTTCTCTTTAGAGCAGGTACGGTATGCTGGAGCTTTGCTGACAATGCAATTAGACATATATCGGACATGTGCTCATTTCCGTCAATCCCTTCAGAGACCTCGGAATCTATACCGACGAGGTGCTTGCAAGCTACCGGGGGAAGAATCGGCTGGAGGTACCACCGCATGTATTTGCTGTTGCAGAGAGTGCGTATTACAACATGAATGGATACAAAGAAAGTCAGTGTATTATTATTTCTGGTGAATCGGGTGCTGGTAAAACGGAAGCAGCAAAGAGGATTATGCAGTACATTGCTGCAGCATCTTCAACATCTTCAACTACTATTCAGGAGATCAAAGATATGGTCTTAGCTACAAATCCACTTTTGGAATCGTTCGGGTGTGCCAAGACTCTACGGAACAATAATTCTAGTAGACACGGAAAATATCTGGAGATTCAATTTAATGACCAGGGAGAGCCTGTTGGAGCGAACATTACGAACTACCTATTAGAAAAGAACCGAGTTGTTGGGCAGATTAGAGATGAAAGAAACTTTCACATTTTTTACCAATACACAAAGGCAGCTCCTCAGACATATAGAGGTGAGTTTAATCCGGCTCTAGGGACAGAAGGGAGGAGTAGCGTGGGACTGATTCGATCTCTCCGTGACTAGAAACTTTTGGAATTCAGACCCCAGATACCTACCTCTACACCTCAAAATCTAAATGTCTCGATGTACCTGGGATTGATGATGTTGCGGAATTTGCGGATACAATGAACGCTATGCGAGTAATTGGCCTTTCACAGGAAGAGCAAGACAATATTTTCCGCATGCTTTCAGTCATTTTATGGTTGGGTAACATCCAGTTTGTTGAGGATGAGCAAGGCAATGGGGCAATTTCAGACTCTAGTGTCACGGATTTCGTTGCCTATCTATTGGAGGTAGACGGAGCAGCCGTACATAAAGCTCTGACAATCAGAATGATGGAGACTGGAAGGGGTGGAAGAAGAGGATCAGTTTATGAGGTGCCTCTCAATGTGACTCAAGCGACAGCTGTGCGAGATGCTCTCGGAAAGGCTATCTACAATAACTTATTTGAATGGATTGTAGATCGTGTCAATCTCTCGATGAGGACCCGAGGACCTGTCGCTCATACGATAGGAATTCTTGATATCTACGGATTCGAAATTTTCGAGAACAATTCCTTCGAGCAGATTTGCATCAACTACGTCAATGAAAAATTGCAACAGATTTTTATCCAACTCACTCTACGCACAGAGCAAGAGGAATATGCAAGGGAGCAAATTACCTGGACCCCGATTAAGTATTTTGATAACAAAGTTGTTTGCGATTTGATTGAGGAGAAAAGACCACCCGGAGTATTTGCTGCGTTAAACGACGCCTGTGCAACGGCACATGCCGATCCTACGGCTGCAGACGGAACTTTTGTTCAGAGGCTCAATGCGTTGTCCTCTAACGCGCATTTTGAAAATCGCCAAGGACAATTCTTGATAAAGCATTACGCTGGAGATGTCATGTACACTGTTGCCGGAATGACTGAAAAGAACAAGGACCAATTGTTAAAAGATCTTTTGGATCTTGTAGGGGGCAGTAGCAATGGCTTCCTGAAGACACTTTTTCCTGATCAGGTCGACAGAGACTCCAAGAGAAGGCCCCCGACAGCAAGCGACAAGATTAAGCTATCTGCAAATGACCTAGTGACCACTTTGATGAAAGCTCAGCCTAGTTATATCCGAACTATCAAACCTAATCAGAATAAGAGTCCCACAGAATATGATGTCCCAGCTGTCTTACATCAGGTCAAGTATCTAGGTCTACAAGAGAACGTCCGTATTCGACGAGCAGGCTTTGCTTACAGGCAGACATTCGAAAAATTTGTTGAGCGGTTTTACCTATTATCTCCCAAGACCTCGTATGCTGGTGACTATACCTGGACAGGCGATGCCAAGTCCGGTACGATGCAGATTCTCAAGGATACTTCCATTCCAAAAGAAGAGTATCAGATGGGGGTGACAAAGGCATTCATCAAGACTCCCGAGACTTTGTTTGCTCTTGAAACTATGAGGGACCGGTACTGGCATAATATGGCCATCAGGATTCAACGAGCATGGAGGAATTATCTCCGATACCGCGCCGAGTGTGCCACGAGAATTCAAAGGGCTTGGAGGAAGAAGAGAGGTGGGGAGGCTTATTTGAAGGTCAGGGATGAAGGGCACAGGATACTTGCAGGAAGGAAGGAGAGGAGGAGGATGAGTTTGCTGGGTAGCAGAAGATTTATGGGCGATTACCTCGGTATTGGTAACAAAGGGGGTCCGGGTGAAATGATCAGAAACTCCGTTGGTATCAGTGCAAATGAACTTGTCTTGTTCAGCTGCAGAGCTGAGCTCCTAGTGTCAAAGCTCGGAAGGAGTAGCAAACCGAGTCCAAGGATGATCGTTATGGTAAGCCTACTATGGATAATGCGCAGAGTGTTCACGACTGACTGTGTGGGGGAAAAAAGACAAATAGAGCCATCTACATTATCCTCCAGGCGATTGTCAATGGCCAATTGTCTATTACCGCAGAAAGAACTGTTGCCCTGGGTTCTGTTAAATTCGTTGGCATGTCGAATCTATGTGATGACTGGTTCTCACTCGGAGTTGGCTCGCCGCAAGAAGCGGACCCACTTCTTTCTTGCATTTTCAAGACGGAATTTGTAACACATTTACGAACCGCTATGCCCGGCGGTGTCGATGTCCGGGTTGGTCCTACGATAGAATATTCGAAAAAACCTGGCAAATTGGCAGTTGTCAAGACTGTTAAAGATCCTAGCGTGCAACGAGGGGATTTATATAAGAGTAGTACCATTCATGTAGGACCTGGAGAACCGCCGAGCAGCATCTCAAAGCCGACGCCAAAGGGCCGACCGGTTGCCGCGAAACCGATTACAAAGGGCGGGTTACTGAAGCCCGGTGGGCCAAAGACAGGTGCCCACGCAGGCAGAACAGTCCCACGAGCCCAAACCCAAAAGCCTGTCGCATCACAACCTAGCGCTAGCTCACAGCCAGCAGCCCATCCAATGCCTCACCCAGTTGCGGCGATCATCAGCAATAGCAACAAAGAAAGTCATACTCGACAACCGTCCACTCATTCTATCCGCGCACCCCCGCCGCCGCCACCGGCCCATCCTCCGGCTTCGGAAGAGCCAACCTGCAAGGCGATGTATGACTTTCAAGGGCAGTCCGCTCGCGAGCTATCTCTCGCTAAAAACGATATTGTTATTATTATTTCCAAGGGAGAGGAAGGATGGTGGCTTGTAAAGAGAATGACTGATGCAGAGCAAGGTTGGGCGCCAGCTGCCTATCTTGAAGAGTTGCCAAGAGCCCCTCCTCCAGCCGTCAGCAGAGCAGTCCCACCACCGCCACCAGTAAATGGAAGAAACAGTCCAGTCCCGCCAAGCAAAGCTAAAAAGCCAGCGCCTCCCGCGCCGCCAGCAAAACGACCAAATGTTGGGAGGAAGCCAGCGCCTGGAGCAGAAGGCGCAGACCGATCGAGCACGGCGAGTGGGAGTAGCGGAGCTGGGAGCTCTACCACCAGTTTTGCGGGGGGGTTGGCCCAAGCTGTAAGTTCTTCTCCCCTTTCTTTTTCTTCTATGGAATCCCCACTAACATTACTTTCCATCTAGTTGATGAATAGACAGCAAGCAATGCAAGGGAAAAAGGATGACGACGAGGAATGGTAGACGATAAACGATAGACTGGAGAGGGGGTGGGGAAGCTCCTCGTTTCTTTGGTTTGGTTTGTGGATTGGGTGCTGTGAGCCTTCATGCAGAGTGGTAATCGTAAATTTGGATTTTTTTTCTACACATTGTGTTTTTATTTTTTTATTTTCTTCTAGTGCTTTGGCCTTGTCCTTTAGATAAAAGTGATGAAGCTCGATGTTTATTTCCCTCTTTCCTTTTTTTATATACCTTGTTCAGCTGTGTGTTTCCTTCAGTGTGTTATAGAATTGCGAGTATGAGCGATTTACTTGTAGTATGGTGTCTACACGGATATATACGGGTAGATTCTCGAGAAGGTACGTTGTGTAGATGGGCAAATAAGAATTGAAGGTCTCAACACATATGCAGTTTATATTGCCATGTCAACAAAAATCACTGTCTATACCCAGCAGGGGGACTCTCAAAAGAAAAAGGCACACAACTACATACATGTAGTCACAAGAACAGCCAGCCAGACGTCATTGTTTAATTGATATTATATACATCGTAATACATGTAGCTTCCCCCGTATCTAGGAGTAAACCACTGCCTAGGGCTATCTGTCCAGTATGTAGAGTACACACACACAAGTATGTGACAGTCTCATTCATATAGGTACATCCATCAACCCCCCTTCGCCCCACAACCACCACCACCACCACCGCCCGAGTGACCGCCCATGACCGCACCAATATTCACCAGCACGCTCCGCACCCGCGCCCCCTGGGCCGCCATACTCCCAACCCTCCAGCGCACACTCGCACTGTCCGAGTCGCGCACACTGGCACCCGCAGACCTCTTCTTCCCCGCCGCCGGGCTCGCGGTCCTGCTCCTGTCCGACGCCAACACCGACACCGACGCCGACGCTGTCGCGCGCGCGCTGCAGAGCGCTGCGGCCGTGGTGGTGGTCTTCTTGGGGGGTGGTGGTGGCGTGTGCGAGTTTCAGCTTCTGTAGGTTCCCATACATGTAGCAAGGAGGGACTAGACTAAATGGTGGGGGTAGGCTCGACCAGCGCTTCCACGGGGAGGCCGTCTATCTCGTCCCGTTACTCGCAGTGCACGACCTCCCGAACGTGCTCCTGGCGCTGCTGCGCGACTACGGCGGCGTTGCAGCGTACCATGACCATGACGTACCCCCCCCCCCTCCTCCTCCCATCCTGCCAGTAGTAACTAACAACCTATTTCCAGAGCGCAGAGCAGTGGACGCCGGCACGCATGCTCTCGCTGATGACCACGGCCGGGACACACCTGTCTGTCCATTGTACGTATACCCCCTTCCCCCCCACCCCCGGGTTTGTGTGTTTGTGTGCTGTGCTGAAGGGGGGGGCAGCGACGTTGGTGCTGCACTCGATGTTTCCGTCGTTGGGGGCGCTGGCGGCGGGGGCGGACGAGGCGGCGCTGGAGGTGCTGGGGCGGGAGGAGGCGCGCGCGGTCGTGGAGTTTCTGGATGTGGAGGTTGTGGTGGGGTAGTTGTTCTCTCTGGCTCTTTCTCTTGTTTTGTTTGGAATTGCTATATGTCTACGTGTATATATCTAGGACCCCCCACCGCCAGCCCGCAACATCACACCAGCTTCTGACAGGTCGGGCTAGACGGCCATGTATACCCCCCCCCCATCTGTAGATAGTGGGGCTGGCGCAGTGTACACCCAGTGCGTGTGGAGACTTCCAGCTACCATGAGAATACTAGCTAGCTACGACCGAACCCTTCTAACCACCGACACGCCTCCTCCTCCTCCTCCTCTTCCGGTAAGATAATTACCTCTTCTCCGCCCCATACACACATCAAACACAAGTCGTTGGCAAATAGAACAGTTAATCAGCTACCGATAGACACTGCCGCTCACAGCAACAACACCACCGAGTGACACTCCATGACTGCGGCGTCTTGGCACACGGGATATCACTCGCACCGCACTCGCACCGCACCGCACTGCACAACAACACAACACACGGTAATCAAAATACAGTTCATTCAATTCCCCCCCCCGCAACACAAACTCACGCCTCTCGCGCCGCTAAAAATAAAACAGGCAGTAAAACAGTAAAGTAAAACAAAAAAAAAGGGAAAAAAGGTAGTCAAACTCAACACCCCAATCAATGCATAAAACCGGGACCAAAAAACCAAACCAGAACCAGAGCCAGAACCAGAGCCAGAGACGGAACTAAAAACACAGACAGACAGACAGACAGACAGGAAGAAAAAGAAAGGAATAACTAGTAGTGTATAGGTATAGTATAGTATAGTAGTTAGTATTGGGCCAAGAGGAAAGGGGAGAAAGGAAAAAAAGAGAGCATGACGAAGGGACAAAGAATAATGTTTTTTTAGGGGAGGGAGGGTGGGGATGTCCTGTCCTGTGCTGTCCTGGGAGGACGAAAACTATTGAGAATTTCAAAAAAGAGAAGAGGAAGAGAAGGTATAGTGTAATAAAGCATGCCCGCTGCGACTCACGCGCAACCTCGCATGCACAGACCAGACCAAAAAAAAAAACTTCATAATAAAAAAAAACAATTAAAAAACACACACCCCTCCTCACATTATCACACAATCCTTCTCATCACCCTCGTGCTGCCTCTTTTCCAGCACCCTACGCTTCTCCTTCTCTCCCTCTTTACCCTTCTCCTTCTCCTTCTCCTTGTCCTTCTTTTTGCCCTTCTTCGCCGGCGACGCCCCCGACGCCGCCTCGTGGATGATCTTGAGTCGTGCGACGGCTCGCTGGTCACCGTGTTCGGCCGCCTTGACATACCAGACGTTTGCCTCGAGGGGGTCGCGCCGACAGCCAATCCCCATCTCGGTGAAGTATCCTACTGCGTATTCCGCCTTTGGGAGCCCTACATACATCACCGCACCATTAGTCTCTTTGAAATCTGTACGGGGGTAGGGGGAGGAGGGAACATACGAGACTCGGAAGCCTTCAACGCCCACTGATAGGCCTCATCCTCATTCTTCTCCAGCACCGGCTCCGCGCCAACCAGATACCACGCACACAGCGCCATCATCGCCATGGCATGGCCCCTCTGCGCCGCGCCCGTGTAGAAATGGACGCTGAGCGCCGCATCCCTCGGACAATTGAGCTTCCCGTGCTCGTAGGCGTCGCCCATCCGATAAAACGCTTCGGTGTGCCCCAGCTCGGCCGCCTGCGTGAACAGCTGCGCCGCATACGACGGGTCCTGGAACACATCGTCGCCGAACCCCGTCTCGTGCATGCACGCCAGCTCAAACGGCGCGTTCGGGTACTGCTCGTCGGCCACGTCCGTTGCGCGCTTGAGCCACTTTACGCCTTCCTTGTAGCGGCCCTGGAGGCCAAGGTCGGAGCGCAGGCAGGCCATTCCCAGACGGGTCATTGCCCCGGGGTGGTTCTTAGACGCCGACTGCCGGTAGAACTGGACGGATTTTGCGGGGTCTTTTCGGCAGCCCCAGCCAAACTCGTAGCAGAGAGCTGCGCGGTATCCTCCTTCGGCGTGGCCGTGTTTGGAGGCGGCGACAAAGAGCGGGAAAGCTTTATCGTTCTCCTCTTTGCCCTTGGTGAAGAGGCCCGAGGCGTATGCGTCCGCCAGGTAGTACTGGGCTTGCGCCATCTTGCCGCAGAGGCGCTCGAGGATCGAGCGCGCCTCCCTGAGGAGCTCGTTCTTGGAGGCGTGGTCGCCGCCGTAGGGACCCTCTTGGTCGCGGGAGCCGCCGGACCCCCGCGGCGACGGCGGAACAGTGTCCTGCAGCTGCGCGGCCTGAATCATGAAGACGGCGAGCTCGTACTGGAGGCGCGGGTCCTGCGACTTCTTTGCGTTTGTGCGGTACATCTCGAGCGTCTGCTTATTTGAGAGCAGCGAGGCATTGACACCAACCTGGCCGCGCAAGTGCGAGTTATCGAACGGCGCGATGGGAGCCGGCGCCTGATAGTGCGCCGGCTGCGTGAGGTCCGTGTACGACGAGAGGCGGCTGTCATACGAGTTCGAGCTGACGGCACGCTGGTGCGGCGACCCGGGCGTGCGCATGCGCCCATCGGTCGAAGGCGTAGAGTACATTGACGACGGGCGGGAGACACCCAGATACTGCTGGGGCGAGGGCGCCTGGAGGTGCCGTCCGCTGCCATTCTTGTGCCCCTCGTACATGATAGGGGAAGCCGAGTTGCGGCGCATATATTGCTGCTGGCCGGCGGCGCCGGCGGTGAGCGGGCCGCTGGCATTTCTTTCCTGGTATGTGGGCGCGCCGAGGAGGGGGCTGCTGCCGTTGCGTTGCTGGTAGTAGATATTCTGCTGGCCAATTGCTGGCCCGCTTCCATTTTGCTCGCGATAGCGGTGCTCGTTCTCGCTGATCTGGTTATGGCTTCCGTAACCACCATAGTTATTATTATTACTAGCATAATACTGCTGTCCTGGCAGCTTCGTGCCGGCCGCGGCCGCACTCGACGAGACGGGACTGATTGGGGAGAGTTGGTGCTGGCTGTGGTTGAGCATGTCGTAGTCTGCCGATGAGCATTTTGACGAACGCAGGCTCTCGCCGGAGGAGATGATTGCGGACTGTGGCTGCGGCATGGGGCCGTTCTGGTGGTGCGTGGACTGGGAGCGGGAGATTGGGGACTTGAGCGGCGGCTGGATGGGCGGGTCTGGCTCAGAGCGGCGGAGTTCGAGGTCGGGCGAGGGCGTGGCGAGAGAGCGTGAAGAGTCGAGGGATTGCACGGATTGCACACGGCCATGGAAAGTTGGGAGCTGTTGCTGGTATTGCTGTGCGGTGGTGATGAGCGGCCCTTGCGTGGGACGGGCATGCGAGGGGGGGAAAGGGGCGGAAGAGGATAGAGATGAAGATGAGGAATTGGACAAAGGAGAGAGAGGAGATGTCGGTGATGTCGTGTTATTCCTCTTGTTGTTATTGTTGTTCTTCTTCTTTTTCTCGTCATGACGGGAATAGATGCTGGTGGGGGATGCTGGAGAAAGGGGTTTTCGGTTTGCGGAGCCCATTGAACTTCGTGCAGGTATTCCGCTGTGTGATATTGTTGCTGTCGCCATATCTTCTTCTTCTTCTTCTTATTGTACTCCTCCTCCTCCTCCTTGTTGTTATTATTATTATTACTTCCTACTCTTTTTCCTTCTTTACTCCTATATCCCTTTATTTCCCTAGCTATTCCCTTTTGTTGAATTCTCGATTATTACCCAAGCCACGCGAGAAAAAAGAAAAGAAAAGAAAAGAAAAAACGCAATCAAAAGATTCCTCTTTCTACCAATCGGTGGGTCCGCACCGCGATGCCTGTGTTGTGGGGGGGGGGGGGTTCAAGGGCCCGGAACCCGTGTCTCAGCTGCAGGACGAAAAAAAAAAAAAAAAAAAAAAAAGGGAATCCCCCGTAGTTATTGGCCCTGCTGCAACGGTGAGCGGAGGGAGAACCCTGGAACCAGCACGCCCGTTGGAATTCTATCTATGGTAGAGTGCTTTCTCTAACCCCGGAGTCAGTCAGTGCTGCAGTAGTGAAAGCAGGTACGTTACGTACATACCAACAGTACTAGACGACGGCTGGCTGTATAATAGAACAAGTACCAATGGAAAGGGTCGATCTGGACAGCGAGTAAGTAAGTAAGTCGTCAAGTATGAATATAGACGGACAGGTACAAGATAATACGTGGGCAGGAAGAAAGAAGACAGACAATAATATCAAGAAAGCTCTACAACTGCAGAACTGTAACAGTTGCACCAGGGTATAGTATATTGTAGCAGTAGCAGTAGTAGTAGAGTAGTAGTAGTAGTAGGGGAAAGGAAAAGAAGTCTGAAGACCCCCAGGGAATATCTACCTCTAACTATCCTCACTCACTCTCCCTCCAGACCGAAAAAGCAAAGCCCTATGGTCTCGGCAACTTGCGTTGCGCGATGATCGTAGAGTAGATACTACGTATACGCACGTAAAAAAAAAAAGAAAGTCTAATCGAGCAGGTAACGGAAACGAATGTCAAGAGCGAGCGTTTGTATGTATGGGTATGAACAAGCGAGCGTAGCAGTAGCAGGTAGTGGCAGGTAGTAATAGTAGTAGAAGTAGTAGTAGTAGAGGAGGGAAAAAAGAACAGAACAGAACAGAACAGAGAGAAACAGAGAGATACCACCACATCCTCCACCACCTCCTCCACCACCTCCACGCACAGACAGGCCTCTACAGACAAACCCGTCGCCTAACAGTGACTTACTAACTCCAGTCAGTCAGTCAGATGGACACCCACTTCCTCGTCTTGTCCTCACTCACTCACTCACCCCACACCCACCCCCCCCCCTACTGATACTGTACTGCATGTACCTAGAGTAGTTCCTCCCTGGCTCTACTCTCCACATTTAATGCTACCTACATACATACATACATACTATACAAATTTTTTCTTTCTCTCGCCTTCCCGGGGTATGCGATACTTACACACATCTGTGACAAAGGAGAAGGGGGGGGGGATCCGGGTGTCGATCCGTCTGTCCCGGGGGCCGTATGTAGCAATCAATAACCATCAACCTCATAGCAAGTTCCCCCATACAAACAATTGGGACCCGGACCACTCAATGCCCACCGCCCTCTTGATCTCCATTTCCTTTCTTTTCTTTCTCCAGGTTTCGCAACCAGAGACCTCCTCTCTTCCCATGGAATAGTAGATACCGCTACATGTATACTTAGGCAGGGCAGGGGCAGGGTACCAGGTATCCAGGACATCCCCTGAACGTGACGCGCACTCTATTTTAGGCGCAGAGGTCGATGTGTGTGTGTGCGGTGTGTGGTTACAAAACGTCGGCCGCCGCTGCTTATGGAGAAGCAAAAGCAAAAGGAAAAAAGAAAAAAGGGAAAAAAAAAGAAAAAAAGTGGGGTCTGCGGAAAGGTTTCGGTTGGGAATATGGGAAATACTGGAGAGAGACCCTGTGACATCTCGAGTGAGGTGAAGGGTTCCTGCTGTCTGTCTAGAGCACATACATGTAGCTACACTACAGATGGATGAGAGATGAAGCTAACCCACATGCGGTTGCCAAGGCTGGGTAGAAAGAAGAGAGAGACATTCTAAGGTAATATCACGACATCTAATTCAGCTTTCAATTCCAGCTTTCAATTCAGCCGTTAGTCAGAAGAGCAGATACGTGGACGTGCAATTGAGGCGGACGCGCGTAATAATCATGATCATTCCCCGTCAGATCGTCAAGTGTATAAGAAAGGAACGGTTTTCCACGAATAAAGACTTCAACAACAAAAGCACTTGACGACCAAGAAAAAAAAAAAAAAAAACCCGTGCGGTTCCCGGTATTTCCGATTCGATACCTATAGACCGCAACCATGGTTGCCCTTGCTTGTCCCGGCTGTATAGTGCCACCAGACCTATAGAGTATACTTTTGCCCCACGGCGAGAGGGTACATGTAGTATTGAACCTGCGCCGCCAGAGGAAGGTATATACCTCTGTGCTACAGCAGGTGGATGTGCTTATATAGCCTGTACTCTAGCTGTGGGCGTCTACACAAGGCAACTAGACTAGGCTAGTGCTACATACACGAAGGATCTGTTCTCCGTTACAAAACACTCTCGACATTACAATGGGAGCGGAAGAATCTCTCGGCGCCCGGATCTTTTATGTTCCTGACCATCAACACGTAGGTACATACATAGGTAGGGTGCTCTACATACTAATCACTGACGGAGGGTATGGTTATTTATTTATAGAATCACGTATATGGTGGTGTGTGTTGAAAGGCAAAAGGCAAGATGACGATGTGGCAGACAGCTTTTGGCCCATCTGCATTTGTCTGTCTGTTTGTCAGGTATGACGCACCGAGGGTAACCCAACTCAGGTTCAGACCAAGGATGCTCCCCCATGGTTTGGGGGTGCGGGGAAGTATGGACTGATAAGTAGATACATGAAGGTACTTATAGACATCAGAAGGAAGAGGGGACGTATATACCCACGGCGAGACGAAACGAAACGTGCGGCCGCTTTGCATCCGATTCGACTCTCAAGGCAGTATGTAGTAGTGGCCTTTTCTACGACAGAACTGTCAAACTTGACGTGCTGCTAGAGTATGTACATACATGTATGTACGTAGAGTTTGACTGCTCTTCTCTACCCCAGTGCATGGGCCATTCCGCGTCTCGGCGCCGAACCCTCGACTGCACTATTTTACTGCTCTTTCCTTTTTGCTGGCAGGAAAGCAAGCTAGAGTAGGTACTTTAGCAGCTCAGGGACCTTAGACATCCTAATCCCTTCCTTCCTTCCTTCCTTCACGACACATAACGGCAACGGCAATGGCAACGGTTGTTGTTGTTGTTTAAGATTACCCAATCTCTCTCTCTCTCCCCTCATCGCGCCACAGCATTGCATAGCATCACAAGCGATGACTCGCACCTTCCGGATACGCCCAAGTTGCCCGGTCATGCAGGGTCCCCCAGGAACTAGAGTCTAGGCGAGAGGGGGGCCGCTTAAACTGAAAGCCTAGCTACATGTATGTAGCTAGGCAGGGGTTCGGTAAGTCGGTCGGTCTGTCGGTCGGTGGTGTTCGGGATGCCGAGTTACTCTACCTAGAGTACTACGTAGAGTAGAGAGATCTACAACCCACATTACATAGACAATGTCATAGATGACATAGAATGATGATGATGATGGCGATGTTGAGCGACAACAACCACACCCTGTTGTGTGGTTCCCGTGGCAACGTGAATGTGTGTGTGTGTGTGCTATTAATAGGTGCATCAATACTTATGTAAATGTAAATGTCCCCCCCCCTTTTTGCGTTTCCCGCGGGCATGTGCATCAAACAAATGGGGAAGGTTGCAGTTTGCGGTGCGGAGTTGCGGGCAGGAGGGAACCCGAATACCGTAGATACTTCTTGTAAGTTGTGATAATCGAAAAGGGTTTATAATATCTACAAAGTATTACTTGTATTGTTTTTTCCTGTTATTTGTTGTTGTGTTGTTGTGGTCACAGTGCTTTCTTTGGCTGGAAACCCTTCCTTCCTATCCTTCACTTCCCTATCCTCCCTTCCTACTCGCTCGCTCCCCGCCCCCCCCGTCCCCACCAACCACCACCCAACCACCACCCAAAGGGCAGGAAGGAGCATTCCACTCGCTGGTGCTGGTGCTGGTGCTGCAGCATCACTTCTCACTCGCTCATTGTTTTGACCTCTCTCGTGTTGTTTGTTTGCTCTCTCTCTCGCTCCCCTGCCCGGGAATTAATTTGGACCACTGCACTCGTTCCTGCCCCCCCTTCCTCTCTCTCTCCCCCTTCCTCTCCCTCTTCCTCTTTCTTCTCCTCTCTCCTCTTACCTCCCTTTCCACCCATCGACCTTTACCTAACTCTCGCTTTTGTGCCTTTTGGGTTTGGTTTGGTTTTGGTTTTTGGTCTGGGTTTGGGGTTGATTATTATTATTATCATCATCCGCCTGTCTTACAATCTACAAATCTAGGTCTGTCTTCAGCTCGACTTGACCGGACCTCTCTGGGACACCTGAGGGGTTTTCCCGCCGCTAGGCTCTAGCCATCTATCTATCTATTGATAGTGATAGCAGTAGTGGTCTGTACACCTGTCCCCAACCCCCCCCATCTCTATCTAATCTCTCAATACTAACCCACCTACAGCTTCTATAGACAATGTCCCTCCCACAACGCCCCGACCCCATCTCCCCCGGCCGACAACGTCCCCCGCACCGCCGCGGCGCCACCGACGTCGAGTCCACAGCCCTCTACTACAGCGACAACAACACGCGGCGGCCGCACCCCTCGCTGCCCCCCCCGCCCCCTCCCCCGCCCCCCACAGACCCATACCTCCTGGGCCCCTCGCAGTCGCCAAACAGCGAGGTCGCGCGCAAGCGCAGTCTCATCCGCCCGGAGCGCACGCGCATCAACAGGGACCACCCAAACTACCACTACCGCCAGCATGCTCAGCAGCAGCAGATGAATGTGCTCCCGTCCACGACGGGGAATGACCCTATCGTCGAGGACCACCGCGGTGAGGCTGCAAGCCATGCTAGCACGGAATCTTCGGACCTCAAGTCGCTGACGCGCCCGTCGAGGTCGAATCCACGGTACTCGGAGGAGGAGGGCCGCGCGGCGCCGCGGCGACGAGTCAGTGGCAGCGGTGGAGGTGGAGGGGGTGGTGGAGGGGGTGGAGGGAGTAAGAAGCTGGCGCGGTCGCACACAAGACAGGCGTCGGCGGATGAGAAGGCGCGGATGAAGAAGATGCAGGAGATGGAGACAATCAGTCCGCCCAGTCTGTGGAATGTGTATTGCGCCATCGTGACGTTCTGGTGTCCGGGGGCCGTACTGCGGTGTTTTGGGAAGCCGGCAAAGGCGCAGCAGCGCGCGTGGAGGGAGAAGATGGGGCTCATTAGCATCATTGTGTTGATCTGTGCGTTTGTGGGCTTCTTGACGTTTGGGTTTACGGAGGCGGTGTGTGGGAGCCCGACGCCGAGGTTGAAGATCAATCAGGTGGATACCGGGTATCTGATCATCAATGGCCGTGCGTACAACCTCTTGGGAAGCAAGCATCCGCGCGCGATGGGGATCAGGCAGGACGCGGATATCCTGTATGATCTGTCGGAGCCGTACGGGGGCAAGGATGCGTCGTTCATGTTCCAGAACGTGAATGGGCAGTGCAAGGGTCTGATCACGCCGTCAAGCAATTCAACGATCCCCACGGACTCGAGCGGCGGCATGGCCTACTACTTCCCGTGCAAGGCCTTCAGGCAGGACGGGTCCACGAAGCCAAACTTCACCGAGCAGTACTATCCCGGGTATGCGTGCCACACGTCGGGCGTCGCCAGGGAGGCCTATTATGGGCTGAATGTGCAGGGCGAGGTCTACTTCAGCTGGGACGACGTCAAGAACTCGTCAAGGAACCTGCTTGTGTACTCCAACAGTGTTCTGGACCTTGACCTCCTCGAGTGGTTGGATCCCAGCCAGGTTAGTTACCCGTCGCAATTTGACGAGTTCCGCCTCGATAGCCAGCTCCGCGGTAAAGACGTCACGCATCTGTTCCAGGCGCCCGCGGAAAAGAAGATTGCCCGCTGTCTCTCCGAGATTGTCCGTGTTGGCAGCATCGACACCGAGACCGTTGGCTGCATTGCCTCAAAGGTCGTTCTTTACGTTTCCCTGGTCTTCATTGTGAGTATCGTGCTTATCAAGTTCTTCCTCGCGCTCTTCTTTGGCTGGTTCTTGAGCTGGAGACTTGGCGCCACGCGCACAAGCGACCTGAAGGACGATGCGAAGCGCCGCAGGAACGAGATCGAGGACTGGTCCGACGACATCTACCGCCCGCCGCCAAAGCTGAAGGATGCCAACGGCAGCAGTGGCAGTGGCAGTCCGTCAAAGCGGGGGAGCTTCTTGCCCACCACCAGCAGGTTCACGAGCCCGTATGCGCAGGAGAGGCCCACGAGCAGGCATAAGCCGGTGCCGACGACCATGGGGTCGCAGAGCTCCACGGCGAGGCTACTAGCGCCCGGACAGATGTACCAGCAGAACGCAAACAGCGGGTCGAAGGCGAGCTTGAGTGGGATGATGTCGGAGACATCGAACCCGAATCTGTTGAACCCCCATGCGCCTGGCGGACAGGAGAGATACAGCATGTACTCCGAGGATGGGCCCGGCCCCGCTGGGTTCATCCATGAAGCCGTTGTACCGCAGCCCCCACCGGAGTATCAGCCTCATGGATTCCCGCTCGCTCATGCGCTCTGTCTCATTACTTGTTACTCTGAGGGCGAGCAAGGTATCAGGACCACTTTGGACTCGATTGCGACCACCGACTACCCCAATTCCCATAAGCTTATGTTGATTATCTGCGATGGCATGATCAAGGGCCACGGCGAGACCAAGACCACCCCCGAGATTATTTTGTCAATGATGAAGGACCATGCCCTGCACCCCTCCGCCGTTGAAGCCTTCTCCTACGTTGCTGTTGCCTCAGGTTCCAAGCGCCACAATATGGCCAAGGTCTATGCCGGCTTCTACGACTACGGCAGCAAATCACAGATCCCGGTCGAGAAGCAACAGCGCGTCCCCATGCTTGTCGTTGTCAAGTGTGGCACTCCCGACGAGCACTCTGGCGGCAAGGCCGGTAACCGCGGCAAGCGCGACTCCCAGATTATCCTCATGTCGTTCTTGCAGAAGGTCATGTTCGACGAGCGCATGACGGAGCTCGAATTCGAAATGTTCAATGGCATCTGGAAGATCACCGGTATCTCGCCCGACTACTACGAGATCGTGCTCATGGTCGACGCCGACACAAAGGTCTTTCCGGACTCGCTCACGCATATGATCGCGGCTATGGTCCACGACCCGGACATCATGGGTCTGTGCGGCGAGACCAAGATTGCGAATAAGACGGCGAGCTGGGTCTCCATGATCCAGGTGTTTGAGTACTTCATCTCCCACCATCTCACCAAGGCCTTCGAGTCCGTCTTTGGCGGTGTCACCTGTCTCCCCGGTTGCTTCTGCATGTACCGCATCAAGACGCCAAAGGGCGGGCAGAACTACTGGGTCCCCATCCTGGCAAACCCAGACGTTGTCGAGCACTACTCGGAGAACGTTGTGGACACGCTGCACACGAAGAACCTGCTGCTGCTTGGCGAGGACCGCTACCTGTCGACGCTGATGCTCAAGACGTTCCCCAAGCGGAAGCAGATCTTTGTGCCGCAGGCTGTGTGCAAGACGGTCGTGCCCGACGAGTTTAAGGTGCTGCTGTCGCAGCGCAGACGCTGGATCAACAGTACGGTGCATAATCTGATGGAGCTGGTGCTGGTGCGCGATCTGTGTGGGACATTCTGCTTCAGTATGCAGTTTGTGGTGTTTATTGAGCTGATTGGCACTGTGGTATTGCCGGCGGCGATTGCGTTTACGTTTTATCTCAGTATGCCCCCCTCCTCCTTGCTAGGACTCGTTCGTAGCTAACAACCAACCACAGTCGTAATCTCCTTCGTCAAGAAGCCTGTTCCCGTGATCCCGCTCATCCTGTTGGCACTGATCCTGGGTCTCCCGGCGGTTCTCATTGTCCTCACCGCGCACCGATGGTCGTATGTTCTCTGGATGCTGATCTACCTCCTCTCCTTGCCCATATGGAATCTTGTACTGCCGACGTATGCCTTTTGGAAATTCGACGACTTCTCGTGGGGCGATACCCGCAAGGTCAGCGGCGAGGCGGTCAAGAAGGCGGGCTACGAGTATGAGGGTGAGTTTGATAGTAGCAAGATTGTCATGAAGAGGTGGGCGGATTTCGAGAGGGAGCGGAGGATGCGGTTGCCGGTGAGTGGGTGGGCGCCGCAGCCGCAGGGTGGGTGGGAGGAGGAGTAGTTGTGGAGAGTATGTAGCTAGGTAGTGGCTACCAACTCGCCCCCCCCCCCTTTTTTTTTCTTTCTTAAAAGGATTTTTGAGTTGATTTTTGAGGACTTTTTTTTTTTACGCTTGATGTCATGTGAGATGTGGTGCGCGATATGTTTACTTTTCCCTCTTAGTTTACCCTTCTTCTCTTTTCTTCGTTGACCCCTTTTTCTCTTCTAGCCCTTTTTTTTTCAAACTAAAAAAGGGTCGTATATTACATACCAATACCCACCTACCTGGTTGGTTGGTTGGTTAGTGGTTAGTACAAATTAGTAGTTTAGTCTGTTACTTGTTACCATAGGGCAGTCGTCGTTTTCGTACACTGGTAGTTTAGTTAGTAGTACCTGGTCTACCACCCCGAGGTGTCTGTCATGGGGGGTGAATTGATATTGGTCTGTGTTGTGTTGTGTTGGTCCAGAGAGCAAGAACATATGTATCGAGAGCGCAGGCAGGGGGTGAGTGACTGGGTTATGGATGGCTCTGTACTGTGCTGAGTTGGTGTATTAGAGCAGTATAATATAGTCAGATGCGGCTGGGTCTAGCTTGATAGTTTTTGGTCTCGCTTTGATGTGTGTGTGGTGTGGAATTGGGGTCATGGGGTATCACTCGTGCGGTGGTGTCTTGGCGTTTCTTTGGTACTAATGTATTGTACCTACATGTTTGGTGTTACTTCTTCATAGGCATAACGGGGGAGACTTTGTGCAGAGTGTGAAAGAAAAGCAACTAATTTTCTAGGGCTACAAACGATACCGCTTCCTTACTAGTAGTATGTAGTGCATGTATAACTTATATCCACCATTCCGGCCCTTTGCACAACTCAGCCATTGACCCCCCCCCCCCTCCCCATCTCTGCCCTATCCCTCCACTCTAGAACCCCTGTGCCCGCGCAATCTCATCAATAATGGAATCATACATGGCCTGCTTCGCCGCGCGCTTCTGCTGTATTGTCAGTTTTGGCTGGGCGGGGGCCACGGTGGTGGTGGAGCTCTGGTCGCTATCATAACCAGTAGTCCTAGTGTCTTCCCCGTCATTCTGCTGCTGCGAACCCCCTACATGATCCCCCGGCGAGGTCCCCATGGTGCTGCTGCTGTCAGGTGGTGGGGGGCTCCTTCTTGTGGCTCCGGATTTGCTGAGAGACGTGTAGCGGGCAAGGAAGGTGTTTGCTTCCAGGGCCTTGGACTGCTGCGCGCCGGCGGTACTGGCTCTCTGGTGCTGCTCCCGTTCGTTGATGGCTTGAGTGTGGTTCAGGGTGAGGCCTTCGACAGCATTGTTGTTTTCGGCGGCCTTTAGGTTTGTGCTTTGCTGGATTCCGAGGGTCTCTCTCTGCTCCTCGCTCGTCTTCTCGCCGACCTCTTGTTGGTGGTCCATTGTGATATCGATAACGGCGTTCTCCTCGTGGCCCTCCATGGTCTTTAGTCTCTTGGTGCTGCTTTGCCCGTTGGATTTTCTTTCACGTTCTCGGGATCTCTCAGCTATTTCTTGATCGTGAGTTAATGCAACGTCAGTAACTACTGCGGCTCTCTTCAAGGACTGTATTTCGGTGCTTTGAGTCTTCCCCGCTATCCTTCGACGCTGCTCTTCCTCTCTTTCGCCCAGCTCCTGGTCAAGATCCATTGCCATGTTATCGACCATGTTGTTTATTCGGGCGGGGAGATCAGATAGTTCTTTGGTTTGCATTTTCCCCAGGGCCCTCCGGGCTTGCTCTTGGGCCGTTTCCTCCACTTCTTGGTTATGGTCAATCTCCATCTCTTCAACCGCGTCACCCATCTGTAGATCATTGGTTCTCTTTGTCTGAGCCTTTCCGATTGTCCTCCGGAAATTCTCTTCTTCCCTTTCCCCCAGTTCCTGGTCATGGTCCATTCCCATGCTCTCAACTATATTATCTATCCGGGCCGGAAGATCGGAGACATTTCTCGTTTGGACTTTACCTATGGCCCTTCGGCGTTGCTCCTCAACCATATTGCCTAGTTCCTGATCGTGGTCTAGTACAATATTGTCAACGTTATCATCCATTTTCTGATCATTTGCTTCCTTGGTTTGAAGTTTGCCGGCGGTTCTTCTGTGTTGTTCTTCTTTCCTTTCGCCTTGTTCCTGATCATGGTCTAGTACAATATTGTCGACTGTATCACTCATCTGGATATCGTTGTTCTCCTTGGTCTGAGCTTTGCCGACAGTTCTCCTGTGTTGTTCTTCTTTCTTTTCGCCTTGTTCCTGGTCATGGTCTAGTACAATATTATCGACCGTATCACCCATCTGGATATCATTGTTCTCCTTGGTCTGAGCTTTGCCGACGGTTCTCCTGTGTTCTTCTTCTTTCTTTTCGCCTTGTTCCTGGTCATGGTCTAGTACAATATTATCGACCGTATCACCCATCTGGATATCATTGTTCTCCTTGGTCTGAGCTTTGCCGACGGTTCTTCTATATTGCTCCTCTTTCCTTTCGCCTTGTTCCTGGTCATGGTCTAGTACAATATTATCGACCGTATCACCCATCTGGGAATCATTTGATTCCTTGGTTTGAAATTTGCCGACGGCTCTTCTAAATTGTTCCTCTTTCCTTTCGCCTTGTTCCTGGTCATGGTCTAGCACAATATTATCGACCGTATCATCCATCTGGGAATCATTTGATTCCTTGGTTTGAAATTTGCCGGCGGTTCTTCTAAATTGTTCCTCTGCCCGTTCTCCCAATTCTTGATCATGGTCTAGTACAATATTATCGACCATATCACCCCTCTGGATATCATTGTTCTCCTTGGTCTGAGCTTTGCCGACGGTTCTCCTGTGTTGTTCTTCTTTCCTTTCGCCTTGTTCCTGGTCATGGTCTAGCACAATATTATCGACCGTATCACCCATCTGGGAGTCGTTGGCCCCCTTGGTCTGAGCTTTGCCGATGGCTCTTCTAAGTTGTTCCCCTGCCCGTTCTCCCAATTCTTGATCATGGTCTAGTACAATATTATCGACCGTATCACCCATCTGGGAGTCGTTGGCCCCCTTGGTCTGAGCTTTGCCGATGGCCCTTCTAAGTTGTTCCCCTGCCCGTTCTCCCAATTCTTGATCATGGTCTAGTACAATATTATCCACCGTATCACCCATCTGGGAGTCGTTGGCCCCCTTGGTCTGAGCTTTGCCGATGGCCCTTCTAAGTTGTTCCCCTGCCCGTTCTCCCAATTCTTGATCATGGTCTAGTACAATATTATCCACCGTATCACCCATCTGGGAGTCGTTGGCCCCCTTGGTCTGAGCTTTGCCGATGGCCCTTCTAAGTTGTTCCCCTGCCCGTTCTCCCAGTTCTTGATCATGGTCCAGTACAATATTGTCGACTGTAATACTCTGCTGAAAATCGTTTATTTCCTTGGTCTGCATTCTGCCGATAGTTCTCCGGCGCTGTTCTTCTCCCCTCTCCCCTAGTCCTTGTTCATGGTCCAGTACAGCATTATCGACAACATTATCCATTCGGAAATCATTACGTTCCTTGGTTTGAGTTTTACCAATGTTTCTCCGATTCTGTTCCCCTTCCCTTTCTTCTACTTCCTGGGAATGATCCATTGCAATATCTTCTACTGCATCTTTCATCTGAAGGCCAACTATTTCCTTGGTTTGAGCTCTTCCCTCCGTCCTCCTACGCGTTTCCTCCTCCTTCTCACAAAGCTTCTGATCGTGGTCCAAAGCGACACCATCGACAACATCAACAACCGTTGAATGGTTTATAACCTTTGTCTGCTCC
Source organism: Morchella sp. 2018-W30 (assembly GCA_024713625.1). NCBI lineage: Eukaryota > Fungi > Ascomycota > Pezizomycetes > Pezizales > Morchellaceae > Morchella > Morchella sp. 2018-W30. Next base: position 274,132 of record JAMJEW010000012.1, read on the forward strand.
TTCCCTACTGTCTTTCGGTGTCTTTCTTCCCCTCTTTCAACAATCTCCTGAACATGATCTAAAACAAGACCAGCTACTCCATCATCCATCCTTAAGGCGTTTTGCTCCTTGGTTTGTTCTCTCCCCCTGATTTTCCGGAGGGCCTCCATAGCCCGGTCCTCGACGTCAAGCTCGTGATCGATGGCGACACTCTCGTACTCATCCTCGAAGAACAGCGCATTCTTGCACCTGATGCCTTCTTTTTCGCGCTCTACATTCTTCCGCTGGTAGGCGGTTTCGAGCAAGGTATTTTCGAGGAGCGTATGGATTTGCTCAATTATCCCATCCAGACGCCTCTTCTCTTCGAGCTTGTGATCCTTCATACCCATTTTTATCTTCCAGTTTGTCACCTCAGCTCTCTGAATTTCCTCGACTAGGGCCACGTCTACTGGGTTTGGTTCAACGTGTTTTGCTTTCACATCCTCGGGGACCTCTTCGACCTTCTCAGGAGTTCTTTGCGCCAAATCCTGCTCAAATTGAGCACGGTTATTCCTCTCTTTAACTATCCGAGCAAGTTTGTGGGCCCTATGTTTTTTCATACGTTTATTAATCTCGTATTCCTCATCAGCAGTGACGGCGACGACCTTATCCTTTCGGTCTTGCCCCACAGACAACATATCTTCCTTATTATCAAGATTAGGAGAAGGTTGTTTCATAGTAGTAAGGGTGATTTGAGGATTTTCTTCGTCGTCCAATCTCTCGCTCCCTTGCAGGGTACTACCACCAGCACCATCGAGAAGGAGATATTCAGAAAGTTCGTCTGTAGTAGATAAAAGTTGTGGCTGCTTTTTGAGGACGAATTCGAACCGCGGACATGTGCAATCAGGATTTGTACATGGACCGAGTTTGGTGGCTCGGGGCTGATTACTACAATATCCTTGGTGACGGTCCGGCCCCATCTCGGTATCTGACATATCAAGATAGCCCAGATCTTTGGCAGTCCTGGGGGTAATTTTGAAAGATTTATGAGCATCGTCTCCGAGGATGTGTTTCTCAAAGCTTGCCTCTGTAGGGAAATGGGCATTACAGGTATGGCAAGAATATTTGTAAAAATGGAAATTAGGCAAATCCCGAGCAGATTCAAGGAACGGCATATGGATGGGGGTAGTTGCAAACCCCTTAACCTGATCTTTATCTCATCTGTCAATGCTAGTTCGGTGGGAGGGGATTCTCATGCGGAGCTAGATTGCTAGTAAACATACCCATTGTTTCAGGCCTGATGACAAGCAAAGCGTACTGAATTTTCCTGCTATCGATTTGGGAGGATTGGGGAAGATAATTTTGATCTGGATAGGGATGAGGTTGAGTGGAAGGTTGAAGTGCGTAGAGGTACGGTGGGGTGTTGGGAGGATGACGTCCCTAGCGCGTTTACGCATGTTTCAGATTTGAGACAGACATGAAAAATCACTCGACCGAGAAAAACAAGAACAGAGTGGAATTATTCTCCATCTAAACACTTCCCATGAATCGGGACACACCAGGTGATATATACAGAATTCCTTCCCTACGTTTATAGTTCAAATACAAAAAATAGGTATCAACGGAATAGGACTAGAAAGCCCTCGGAAAAATGAACCTAAAGAGCTGATGAGCATGAGTTCATGGGTAGATGGATAGATGAGCAGCGCCGAGTGTTGTATAAAGAGAGGTTTTATGATGTCTTTTCCGATAGAGCTGGGGGCGTCCTCACAGGTGTTTCAGCTAACTCCGACGAACCTGACAATGACACTGCTTTTGTTGATGCAGCAGCTGTGGTTTTCTTGTCCACCTCAGCATTTGCGGTTTTTCCCTCGTTTCTATCACCAAAGGATAAAAATTTCCCCCATAGGGTCGTTCCTGTATCTGACACGGATTCCCATAGCGGGGTTGGTTCGGTTATCTTTCGTTCTCTCCTCTCACCATCATGTCCTGGATAGACACCCTTTCCACCCCTTAGTTTCCAGCCTTCTTCCTCCAAGGCTATAATTCTCTTCTCGTCAAGGGAACCTTGTTCCTCCAATTGTGCCAAACGCTCTTCATCCTGTCTCATTCTAAGTTCTAGAAGCTCCAGGCGCTCTGCTATCACATCACGCCTACCTGCTTCCTTCCGTCTAGACCTTATTTGCTCGGCAAGGATGAGCGAGCCTGCTACGATAAAAAGAAACAGCTCGCTGATGAAGTTCGCGCCACTTTCAATTGCTTTTGCCTCTGAAAGCGGCCGCACACGCGGGCGTGCAACAGGCGTGGGGGTAAAATGAGCATGTGGTTTTTGTGAAAGCGGCTTCGGTGCTCCAGGCTTTGGGGAGCCAAATACAGCCGGCGGAGGGACAGCTTTGGCCGAGGAGACGGTGCCAAGATCAGCGGGGAAGTTCACATCTCCTTCCGACAGCTTTTTTGCGGCTTGACGAGCGGCTTCACGGTCAGCCTGTTCGGCTTTTATAAATGCTGCAGTGTCTTGGAGGAGACCAAGACGTAGACGAACGTCGACCTGATGAATTGACTGGGCGACGTAAACGCAGACTTTGCGGAAGCGGGGGTGATCTCGGGCCTGTTGTTTGATTTTACTCTATTTAGATAGTTAGTAAATTTTATAAAAGTGAAAAAGAGACGAAGGGTCAATTACGGCCATAGGCTTGGCCAGTGTTTTGATGGCCAAGGAACCAAGTTTAATCGCCGTCGTTGACATAGCTGGTTTTGCTGGAGTTTACCACAACCCCGCGTTAGTATGATAGGGTCAAATCTTGCAGCTAGACTTGTTTCAAAAGAATTCATATAAGTTCGCTGTAAAAAAATAAGACCTACATTCAGATAGATGGACCCAAGGTCCTAGATGCTAGAGTTAAAGAGGTGAATGAGGGGAAAGGTCTGATCTATGGGGAATTAAAGTCACTAAGGATTATGGCCTAGATTGAAGCTAAGCCTCATGCTCAGGTTTCGACTCATCGGAGTATGATAGAGATGAATTGTGCTGGTAGCACGTACATGTATGTACAACATATGTACAATAAACATGTAGAGTATGTAAGCCTGAACCTATTGGCAGCGCCTCGTAGGTATGTGAGTAATAAGGTAGGTATATCATTTATGTGGTAGCGTTCAAACGCACCCCATAATCGGTGATGTTTCAAGGTTGTGTCAGAATGATATATGGTTGTCGTAGCAACACAATGTTTATCTCGTCAAACCCCTACGCACGGGCCTCCGCATTCTCACAGCAAAGTTGGTGTGTGTATCTCGCTCTATGGACCTCACTTCTTTTCATCCCCTTTCCTCTCCTTAAGTCTCCGCTCCAAACACCACCAACAGCTTCAAGTCAGTAGCCTGTGCCACTACTCCAGTGCTAACTGGTGGTATCAGGAATTCACAATACATTAGCTCGCTTCGTCTATTTCCAATCTAGACGTTGTCCGCGTGTTGCGCTGTTTTTGTAAAGGACACTTAACGGCGAACACAAATCTTTCTATTCTAATGGAAAATATTCAAGGCGGAACTAAAATACTAGCATCCATGGACCCAAATCAACGCCCAGCTCGAAGACAACGGACAGCCGCCCCCAAGTTAACAGCGCCATCTCCTCTAAAGAAGCAATCGGACTATCACCTCGTCGCCCCTCTAAAGGCTGCTGCCACCAAGTCGCTAGTCCCTTCGGCACTTGCCGGTCCATCTAAAAGATCACAACTTACAGGTGCACCTAAAACACCTAAGCCATCAAGCAAAGAACGGAACAAGAAATTCCTCTGCGCTACCCCGCCTACAGTACTCCAGGATACTAGAGGGAAGACTGAGTATGGTCGAGGGCGCCAACTCGGCGAAGGTGGCTTCGCAAGATGTTTTTTGGTACAAAACAAAGAGGGTGGGCTGTTCGCTGCAAAGACTGTAGCTAAGAAGAGTTTGCAGAGCCAGAAGAAGAGAGCAAAGGTTTCTCCGGACCCAGCCTTTTTTTATTTGAAGAAAAGACATTGACTCAAAAATTTATAGTTCTTTGGGGAAATCCAAGTCCATAAAACTATGATCCATCCTAACATTGTTAAATTTATTGAATGCTTTGAAGACCCGGACAATATCTACATGATTCTTGAGCTATGCCCTAACAAGTCCTTGATGGATATGCTACGCGCTCGGAAAAGGTTTACGGAACCCGAGACACGTTTCTTCGTTTTACAGCTTCTGGGGGCTTTGAAATATATGCATGGGAAAAGAGTCATTCATCGTGACCTCAAACTCGGAAATATATTCTTGGATGAAAACATGAACGTCAAGCTTGGCGATTTTGGATTGGCGGCCCTCCTAGTTGATGAAAACGATCGCAAAAAGACAATCTGCGGAACTCCAAACTACATTGCCCCGGAGGTCTTATTTGGGGGCGGGAAAGAAGGTCAAGGGCACAGTTTTGAAGTAGATTTATGGGGTGTTGGAGTTATTATGTAAGTTTAACAGCTCACGTAATGAATGCTGTATCTGATTGGTTTAGGTATGCAATGCTCGTTGGGAGAACTCCATTCCAAGCGAACGACGTGGATTCTATCTATAGGTACGTGAGATCAATGTAGGGCTCCAGAAAATTATTGACTTTGAACCAGAAAAATTCGGCATAACACTTTCACATGGCCAGAAGATGTGCCTGTGAGCTCTGCTGCAAAATCTCTTGTAAACTCCATTTTAGAACACGATCCAGAGGCTCGCCCTTCTCTGGACGATGTTGCGAATCACCGATTCTTCAAAAATGGATTCTTCCCCAGGTCTATTCCACCGAGTGCAACTAAACAAGAGCCTATATGGCGAGGAACAACTGGGCAGGGCGTAGGAGCTCTTACCACAAATCGGGAGGACTGGATCAGAAATTATGAAGAGGTTGCCAGAATCTGTGGAATTGGGAAAATATCCGAGGGACGGTATAGTCCTGTGGGTGACCACCCTGGAGAGAAAGTGGACCTTTTGACACTTCCTGCCTCCAGACCAGCATCCGTCGCGTCGAATAAAAATAACGACATCGAGAAAGTGGAAACTATGGAAGATGATGTCCAGGGGGGAATGCCAATAAAAGAGAAGGCCTATCTCCTCCCAGAAACATTGAGTCCTAGAGACGGACATGCACGAATGAGGGGTGTGGGTGTGTTAAAAAAGATTCCAAGCCTTCTAGGGCCATCTAGAGGCGGTCTCTTAGGATCAGGGTCTATCCCGACACAAAGACCCATGGATGACGTCGATGAGGAAGAGGAAGAGGTAAGCGAGGACGAAGAACCCGTACGCCCCCCACCCAGGCAATTACGGCAGCAACCAATACGCAAAAGTGCGGCCGTTGCGGCTGCTGCTGCGGCTGCTGCAACTGCTGCAACAGCACCAGTGCCTGTATCAGCACCAGCACCAGAGCCAGAATCAGTGCCGGAGCCAAAACCAGCTAAGAGTGTGTTCCCAGCAAGAAGAGGACTGGTAAGATCTCATGCCGCGGAAATGCGTGCTGTTTCTGCAGGTTTAGAGGCAGACAAACCAAAACTACCACCACCAACTATAGACCCTCTCAAGAAACAAACGACCCTAGAAGCGCGACCTGAAAGGCCAGTGTCGTCTGCAGAACCCCGAGAGAAAACTTCAAAAGAGGAGGCAAAGGAGCCAACTTCAGAAAGTAGTGGTCCAGTTATCCCCTTTACACCAGTTCTTAACTCCAAGATTGGGAATTCCATTCCTTCCACTACAACGTCCGCAATTATCTCATCGTTGCAACCCTATATTCAGAATTTCAGTGCCTTTACTTCTGGGAAGCTACATCTTCTTCCTCCTCAACCGCCTGCCACTATTGAGGCTGTCAGGTCATTTAAAAGGGGTGAGAAGAACTCCAGTTTGTTTATCACTAAGTGGGTAGACTATACGAACAAGTACGGAGTTGCTTATATTCTCACTGATGGCACTTGTGTCGCCATGTATAACGACAACACATCACTAGTTGTGGACAGTGTTGGTGGACAGAGAGTAGAGTTCATCACGCAGTCTACTGTTGATTCTCCGACGAGTCGAGGGGGTAATAAAAAAGAGGTGACTTATAGGAGATTATCAACCACAATGGCAATAATGAACCAGAAAAAGAAATCAAGTAGAGGTTTGGCTAGCAAAGTCACAATGTGGAAAAGGTTTGGAAATTATATGAAAACAAATCTTGGATCGGAAGCAGAATGGTCTTTTACAAGGGAGCTGGGTCACACTGAGCAAAGCGCACAGGACCCTGAGGGGGGCATGGTATTTGTTACGCATTATGCCAGGTTAAGACGATGCGCAATGTTCCGCTTCTCAGATGGTGGATTTCAGGTTAGTTCTCGCACCAGTCACTTTCAAAGCTTCTGCTAAGATTTTTTTTTTTACACGTAGCTCAACTTTATCGACCACTCAAAATTAATGGTTTCATCTGGGGGAAGAACACTCCGGATGATTACCAAGCACCATCAATTTATCGTCATGTCCCTTGAAGAAGCACACCGAGAGGTATTTATAGTCAGAAATAGAGTTCTCTTAGAGTTTGGATTAAGGGAGAAGCTGGATTATCTCAGTGAAATATTCATGAGCTGGACAAACACTGGAAAATTCCCTAGAGATTATGATGTTATTGAGGGAAAACCCTTAATTGTACTAGGAGAGGCGTAAATAAGTTTCTTTGGGGTTTGGTGTTCATTTAGTCTCTTTCTATTGTGGGCGGTTGGCGTTTTTGCTTGCATGTAGTTGATGATTGGGCTTTTGTAATTGTATCCTTTGCAATGGGCTTTTTCCTCTGGTTTATCTTTCTGCTGCAAATGTTACCACATGGGTCTGCGGTGCCTCTGTTTATCTTTGTTTGGGTATAAGAGCAATTGCTAATAAACAGTTTCATGAAAATTATCAAGTTAGCTGCCAATGGAATAATTACATTTACCCTAGATTATCTGCTGGGACGAGTTTGTTACTGCGAGTACCTACATATATGTAAGAATATGTCTCAACACAGCCAAGCCCAGATGATACTAATCACAATAGATCACTCGTCGAAAAAGGTCTCCTGCGTATATATATTCCTTCAGTTGCCTCAACGCGAAGCTATTTCATCTTGTACTACGGTACGACTAAGTCCTTGGTATCAAGCTTTGACGTCCATCGACCTCTTACCGATCAGGTCCTCTGGGATATACCGGTCTTTGCAATACAAATATAAATTCCTGTAGAGTAGGCATATATACATGTATCTTAAGTGGCTATAACACTCTGATCTCAGTGCGTGTGCATTGGTAATTGGATTAAACCAGCATTGGAGTAGGGTACTAGCTAGCTGTACCAACACCTTATAGATTCTTACCGAATTACTAGTACTTGTAGTGTATTGACGAGAATACCGTAGTGATCCCACCCCACTCTTTGGTACTGTATTTCTGTTGCGCCCTGTTTGTAATGGTGATTAGAGACATAAAATACATGTATGTATATATATATGACCTTAGACACCGTACACAATAAGCTTTGCTGATACACACGTACCTACATGTAGTTAGACTTGGAAGAACAATAGGATTGTGTGTGCGATGAGGCTGCAAATCATCATGTGTCGGTTTAGTTACCATGTTGGGCACATGCATCCATAGCGCGAAACAGAGTTGCTCGGCGTGGTTCTTACGGCTTGCCCTCTGCCCCATCAACAGAGTCTCTCTTTTTCTTCCCTCCCGCCTCGTTCGATAAATCCTCCCCAGCTGCAGCACACCAGTCGCTAGACGTCATCTATCATAGCCAACTCCACCAGTCGCGCTATTTTGTGTGTGTTTTCTGTGTTCTGTCCATCAGCCTTACCTTTACTGCTGCCGCTACCTGCGATATCTATAGTACACAAGGTCAACACGAAAGGGGAATCCCGTACTTGCCGTATTTTCGTCGTGACAGAGTGCGCATCGGCGCACTTCGACCCATTCTTGCGTGCCGTCGAATAGGTTGATCATCCCTCAGATCTCATCTTAAGAAGTGTCGCGGTCGGCGTGGTGTTGATTTGGCCCTTTACTCAAGCATATTAGGAGAACAATAAATCACTAGCCGTCATGTCCATGCCGAGCAAAGATAGCTGGCCGCCCCCTCCCCCACCGCAAGAGCAGCCTCAGCAACAGCCTTCTCAACAGCAGCAGCCTCAGCAGCAGCCCTCGGGTGGACCCCTTCCTCCGACGTCATCATCTCAACAGCAGCAGCATAGACCTCATTCATATACGTAAGTATTCCCCGTACTCTCCCTCTCCCGGGAATATCTCTTGGTATGAAGAGTTGATGTGCATGCGTGTGTACTGAAGACTGACGCGCTTGATTCCAGAGGTGGATCTGGGCAGACACAGGCCCCTGTTTTACCCCCTCCTCCCTCCATGAGCTCGGGTGGGCGTGAGTTTTCCTTTTCCATTGAATGAGAGGGGCCCGAATTCTGATGCGTGTTGGGATGATAGCAACTTTTTTTAATCAAGCAGCATCGCATCCTATGTCCCTTCCTACGCTATCAACAGGCTCTCACCCGTCTTATTCACTACCTTCTATGCAGTCCATATCTGGACCACCGCCTTCCGGAGGCAACGCGGGCCCCCAGCAGCAGCAGAGAGAATCCCAACAATCCTCTCAAGGGCCTCCTCCTCAGCAGCCTCAAAATTCGCAGCAACAGCAGCAGCAGCAACAACAGCAACAGCAACAGCAAGCTCAACAGCAACAGCAGCAGCAGCAGCAGCAGCAACAGCAAGCTCAACAGCAACAGCAGCAGCAAGCTCAGCAGCAACAGCAACAACAATTGCAACGCTCTGGATTGCCTTCAAATAGCCCTGCACAGACTGCCCTCGTGATGCAGACATCTCCGCCAGTAGTCACTCAGATACCTCTTTTGAATTCGTCCCAGGGACCTCACATAGCTCAGCAGCAACAAGGCCCTGGGGGACCTCCAACTCACACATTGTCAAACATCCAGAATTCTATTTCTGTGCAGCAACAGCAACAGCAGCACCAAGGAGGAATGAATCAAGCAGTTAATCAGGCTCAGAGTCAAGCCCAGGCGGCGGCCTCTCAAATGCCCCCATCCGCAACCGGACCCGGAAATGGGCCCGGGGGCCCTATTCTTAATGTAGGAGGCCCCCTACCAACAGCCCTTACTCCCCCCCGTTCTTTCGCTCCCCTTTCCTATAGCACCGTTGCGGCGCACGATGTGGACCGTCGCAGAATGTCTTCGTCTTCGTCTTCTTTAGCTTTACAGGGTACTCATGGTCAGTTGAATGTGAAGGATGCTTTGTCATATCTCGATCAGGTCAAATATCAATTTCAGGAAGAGCCGGATGTGTATAACAACTTTCTGGATATCATGAAGGATTTCAAGAGTCAAGCGTATGTAACCCTGAATATCTTTTCGTTTTCTTCCCTTTCTACTTGTGGAGAAGGGAACACAATGGTAATTGAAAAGTTGGTGATGTTGACAAAGTTGGTCTTCTAGAATCGATACCCCTGGGGTTATTGACCGTGTTTCTACCCTATTTAGTGGCCACCCGAGCCTCATACAGGGCTTTAACACTTTCTTGCCTCCTGGGTACCGTATCGAGTGTTCCCAAGATCCAAGGGACACTAAAATAACTGTTACCACCCCATCTGGGATTCATCACGCCTCTTCGGGCGGTGAAGTCTCCATTGGAGGCGGAAACGGGTTACCTTTATCGAGTGCTTCTCTTAATGGTAATGGAAATGGCCCTGGACAGCCTGCTCACTCACGGTTTTATGAACAGCAAGGCAGCCGATGGGGCAATGGGGGTGTTGATAGCGTCATGTATGCTTCCTACGGTCCCGGGGGGGTTCCTGGTCCTGGGCAGCAACAACAGCCGCAGCAACAACAGCAGCCGCCACAGCAGTCAGAGCCGCTTTCAGCGCACCAGCTACACCAACAACAATTGCATCATGCGCAGGCACAACAGCAAGCACAGCAGCGACAGGCGCAACATCAAGCTAGTGTGCAACAAGGTGTAAATCAACTACAGTCCGCAGCTGCTCATACTAATGGGGCCACTGTGAAGGTACAGGCTGGATTAATCGTTTCCCAAGGTCCCGGAACACCATCTGGTGCTAGCGATGCAAAAGCCGGGAAAGGCCCAGTTGAGTTTAACCATGCCATTAGCTATGTGAACAAGATTAAGGTAAATACTTCTCGCTTTAGGTGTTGAGTTTGGTGAGATTTCCCCTCTTGCGAGAAAATACTCACGGCTCCATAGAATAGATTTGCACAGCAACCGGAAATCTATAAGCAGTTCCTTGAGATTCTTCAGACCTACCAACGGGAATCAAAGCCGATTCAAGATGTTTACTCCCAGGTTACAGAGCTTTTCAAGACTGCCCAAGATCTTCTTGAGGATTTTAAACAGTTCCTGCCGGAATCAGCTGCACAAGCTCGGGCAGCAGCTGCAGCAAAGGCCGCGCTCGCAGAGCAAGACACAGCATATCCATCCGGAGGTTTGGGACTTCCGGGACCTGCAGCGGCGGCACAAGCAAGATTACCGCCTGTCGGTAACTTTGCACCGCCACCGAGCGTTGGGAAGGAAAATAAAGGGAAAAAAAGAGGACCGCAAGTCCCAACTCAGGAGCAAAAAACTGATGTGGCTGCAGCTGGTAGCAACGCTTTGGCGAATAGAGGTGCGGCTAAGGTGAGTTCGGATATTTCGCATTTCAGTGTCCCGATCCTGCACCTCACTTAAACTCGTTTCGAGGGATATGCATATACAACAAATTATGTTTATTGCCGAGATCATTTTGACTTTTAGTCTAAAACTTCCCGTTCTCTGTTTATAACTCCCCAATTCGTGGAGAAAGCCCTTTACTAAAAAAAAATTGGACATTTCTAGAGACACAAAACTGGTGTAAATAAGCCTTCGGTAACCGAACAACTAGCGGCCGTTTCACCAACCCTAATTCCGTTCCAACCTGAACCGTTTGGGCGGCCGCCGCAGCCTATGGCATCAACTGAAGAGCTAGCATTTTTCGACCGAGTGAAAAAATTCATTGGTAACAAGCAAACTTATAACGAGTTCCTAAAACTACTCAATTTATTCTCGCAGGACCTCATTGGTAAAGACATGCTTGTTGATAAAGTTGCAAACTTTATTGGTGGTAACAAGGAGTTAATGGACTGGTTTAAGCGATTTGTGGGCTGGGAAAGTAGAGAAGAAATGATAGATAACGTCCCGCGCTCTCTTAGTAAAGTTAGGTTGAGTGTTTGCCGTGGACTGGGACCAAGTTATCGTTTATTGCCTAAGCTGGTAAGTGCTGCTGCCTATGTTTAATAGTTCAGGAATTAACTAATAGGTGTTTTTCGATCAGGAGGCGCAGAAACCTTGCAGTGGACGTGATGAGATGTGCTGGGAAGTTCTTAATGATCAATGGGCGTCGCATCCTACCTGGGCATCAGAGGATTCCGGGTTCGTTGCACACAAGAAAAACCAATACGAAGATATCCTTCACCGTATCGAGGAAGAACGCCATGATTATGACTTCAATATCGAGGCTAATCTTCGAACCATTCAGCTACTTGAGCCGATTGCGCAGAGAATTGCCGGGATGACACCGGAGGAAAAGGCGACTTATAAACTGCAGTCGGGTCTTGGGGGACAGAGCAAGACCATTTACCAACGGATAATTAAGAAAGTTTACGATAAAGAGAAGGGTCTTGAAGTAATCGAAATGCTGCACAATAACCCAGTTGCAACTGTTCCAATTGTGTTGAAACGCCTGAAATCTAAGGACGAAGAGTGGAAGGCTGCTCAACGCGAATGGCAGAAAGTCTGGCGAGACCAAACTGCGAGGGTATTTTGGAAGAGTTTAGATCATCAAGGAATTACCATCAAGGGTAACGATAAGAAGGCATTTACGATCAAGTCTCTGGTAAACGAGATCCAGGCCAAGCACAGAGAACAGGTAAATAAGCGGGTTAGTGCTACAACCCCTATACCTGAGTATCAGTTCCAGTACTCGTTCTCCGACTTTGGTATCATCTTAGATGCTAGTAGATTACTGGCTGTTTCATTGGAACACAACAATATCTTCAGCCTCAACGATCGCGAAAAGATTGACGGTTTTATCAAATCCTTCATTCCCCTATTTTTCGGTATGAATTCGCGAGATGTGGAGGATACGGTTAACAGCATCGCCCGCAAAACACCAGATGAAGATCAAGATGATGCGCATTCTCCGGCAGCCGGTGAAGGTACTTCAACTCGCAGTGGCCGTCGTGCTCAAAGACAAGATCAAGACCTTCTCAGAGATGTTCTTAAGCGGGGTAAGAATGGTAAATCTTCAAGGAAAGAGAAAGAAGGGAGTGTGCCTTCCCGCGGAAGCAAAGAATCTACTCCGGAAATTGGGCAACACGATGCGGATATCGAGATGAGCATTGATGGACCCACAGACCGCCCGATCAAAGAGGAAGGAAACTGGATTGCAAGGCCGTTGAAACACCTCCCTGATATGAAGCCTGGGACACCCACTTCTCATGCCGATGAACCGATGCTACCTATCAAAAGGAATATCTACTCACTATACTGCAACACAACCATTTACGGATTTTTCAGAACCTTTCAGATCCTTTGCAGCCGTTTAGCCGACATCAAAGCTTCAGAAGCAGATATCCGAAAAGATATTGAAATCCGCAAGCACCATAAGGTTGCAAATGAGCTCAATATTGCAAACCAGCGTATCGAGGATCTATTCGCAGACACGGGACCAAACGCAAACTACTACTCCCAGGTCCTCGATATGTGTGAGAAATTCATTGAGGGTGACATTGACTCGAATACTTTCGAGGAAGGACTTAGGTCAGTGTATGTCCAAAGAGGATGGCAGCTATACACAATCGACAAGTTGCTTCTTGCTATTTTGAAATTTATACAAACTATTGTGCCAAACGATACGAAGGAGAAGAACCCAGAAAAAGAGAAGAATGCGGACATTATATTGAGATTCCAACGGGATAGAGAACGCAGGGAGTTTACTAAGGAGAAAGGAGAGTATCAAGAGTTGATAGCTTATAGACGTAGTATTGAGGGGATGCTTGGCCAAGACGATAATGTCTACCGTATTGATTGGGTATGTGTCTTTCCTACATAATGAGGTTTGGACAATTACTGATACATGAAAAGCATGAGGATACAAAAGAAGCCACAATTCGCTTCGTCCCCCGGAACGAAGTAACGGTCAACAATGATCTTGATAAAGACGAGCGCTGGAACTACTACATCCAAACTTACATGATGGTCTCCCCTACAGAGGGAATCCCGCTTGAGAAATGTAAAAAGGTGTTCCTTCGTCGCAACCACCCCTCAGAGGAAGATCTCCCGGAGACAGCTGGATCCCCTCGAGAGGCTGCCAGCAATGCCATTGCAGACGGTGCATGTAATGAGGAGAACATGGAAGTGCGGATTTGCGTGAACACGTATCGCCTTTTCTTCATGCAAAATACCGAAGACTTCATAGTTAGGACACGGAAGGAACGAATAGCAATGGGACCAGAGCAGTTGGAACGGGTAAAAGAGAAGAGAAAGAGAATATGGCGAGAGAAAATTTTGGGAGATGCACCTTGGATGAAGGGACTGGAGAAAGAAGAAATAGATCGAAAAAAGGAAGAATGGGACAGGTTTTTGAAGGAAGGGAACCACTCTGTAAAGGATGTAGATATGGGTGGTATCTAACCGGCAACTCTAAATGTTTTGCCATTAATCAGGCGGGGAATCGGATTCACGAATGGTCTGGGTTTTTTGTCTGTTCCCTATGTCTTTATATCACTGATTTTCTGCTTTGTGTAACGGGTTGTTTTGTTCTTTGTAACTTTCTTCTGGTATTCGTTTTATTCAATTCTCTTCTCTTCTTTTAGCGACATAGGGCGGTAAGAGGAATGTCCTGGGACCCGGGGACACGGGAAAATGTGTATCACGCTATGTACCTGTTAACATTTTGTAACGATACACGTGGATCTTGATCATATGCTGTAGAGGGGTTGTAATTTAAAAAGGAGGTTTTGTAGTGATATTGAAGGCTCACTCCATCGGGATAGCCCTAACCCTATTCTTCAATTGTATGGATCACGAGACCCGTCTGACTTCTTTTGTAAGCGGTTCTGCTGAGTGGCGGAGAAAACAATTGTTGAAGTTTGTAATGGGTTGATAGTATCTAGTGATATTCTCCTTGAGAGGGGGTGCTGGTCGGCTGCCTGCCCACATAGCATACCCTGCCGTAATCTTCCAGGCTATTTCCCCCTCTTGTTATGTATTTCCCTTTTTTCCGTTCTTTATTTGATTGGATACGAGATCAACCCTACTATGTGCATACCGCTTGATTGCTGGGCGGGCCGAATGATAAACGAAAGCCGACAGAAGCACCATAAGTTGTACTTAATGTTGGTTCAACGTTCTTTATAGAGATGATATGTTGCTTTTGGTGATTCCCTGTGGTGAAAAGCGGAAAATCTGAAATAATAATCCAAAATAAAAGGTCTCGGGATGGGAGGGAAGGGTATAAATAACGAGACGAATTAAGTTAATGGATGGGTTAATAGAGCGGTGGAGGGTTGGACGAGAGGGAGAGTATGGCGAGGCTTGGCAGTTTTTACTAGCAAATTGATGCAGATCTTTTAGTTAGAATTCCCATTCGTGAGCCAAGCCCCGCCATACCCTCCCTCTCCACCGCTCTACCGATTTGGATATACGAACGAGGTGGTGGGGTAGAAGAGGGGTCGATCAAGTTCGAACGCTCATAAACTTACATGTACCTACACATGGGTGATATGATACTACGTGTACGAGGCCAAAAAAAGAAAAAAGGATACAGCGGGGAGTTAATGACGAGGAATACGACGGTGTTGCGGTTTACGGTACTGCAATAGGTACCACCTGGGATTTTTCATCTGTAGTCTTGTAGCTGGTGATATGTTCATGTGCAGATAGACACATACATGTAATCTAGACTGTTTGCATTGTTGGTCTGAGAGCTATGATCTGAATCAGCTAGCAATTTCTAATAATCTCATCGGACACAAACAGGGGTGATCGTATTCACTGATATTATTAACCTTTGTGCTCTAGATTCCTCGCGGGGAGCAGGAAGGGGGGTGGGGGGGGGGGGTGATCGGGTTCGACTGGGGGTAACGACACACACCACACTAAAACGGCTCTATTCCCTCAGGAACTCAACCTTAATACATATCGTGGGTTATTCTTTGCGGGTGTCTGCAGTGTGGGGGTGTTATGTAGCTAACATAACTCGATTCATCAGGCATCAGGTATCGTACGCGCTGAACCCCGAGCCTGCAATGTGGAGACTTGCTTTACTGCATTCCCGTGAGACAGAGAGTCGATTGTGGGATTGTTGGCTCTCTATTCCCGAAGGATATCTTAAACAATCCTTTGCTTCCTGCTTTTAGCCCAAGACAGCTATGTATCCGAGGAGAAGAAAAGATCCCGATGTACTGTTCTGCACTCTAAATTATAATTAGTGAGCGTTAAGGTATATGGAGTAGGCCTGTTTTGTCCTTAACGGACCAGCTATTATACATGTATCCAGAATACCTACATACATACAAAGAAGTGCTTTCATGTTCCCGAGCTCCCCTACTGATACTGGAGACCTTTCACTGCTGTTTTTGTTTATGCCGTTTAAATTTGAAGTATGAATATTTCACTGACCGCATCGCACTTCGTCTTTTGTTGTGGGCCACTTTTGCAGTAGTCCATACATACACATAATTATATAAATATATTTACAGTACTACATGTGCTTGTCCAAACAGCATTTAATGCGTTCCTGAGGAGGCTAGAATTGACAGCTCGTTCTTCCTTAAAAATACTGATGTCTTTTATTCGACTCTCACACTTCCATACCTTCAGAATTGAACCTCTACTTAAGTCGTATAAGTACTTATTTAACGTACATGTAAGTAACATTACATGTATATATCCACTACATGCACCTATTCCTATATATGCACAAAATAACAAAATAACACATGTGGACGAACCCCCGCCCATGATCTGGGGACAAAAGACAGGGAGGGATCCACCACTATCCCCTCCCACCCACCAATACCTATATACCCATATACAGATACATAAGGTACGCACATACTTAAAGTGAGTACATACAGTCTTATGCCCTTGCGTCCTACCAACGGTAAATACTACGCATGTTTCTCACGCTCAATAGCCCGTGAAATCTCGAAAATAGTGAAAATAGTAGGTGAATGCCAAGGGTCAGTCGTAGATCATAACCGCATCAGAGAGAAAGCTGAAAGACCAGAACAGCAACACCAGATTCAGGAAAGTCGATTCGGCACCGCAGTGATTGGCCGAGTGAAAGGACGGCAGTAGTAGAGGGAAGAGCAGGCAGAAAGCTGCTGCTGCGAACAGTCCAAAGCGGTGGCGGCTATCGTTCTGTTCCCCACCCTCCACCAAAAAACAAAATTAAATAATTAAAATAAAACACCTGCGGTTATCACTTGTCTACACAGGAACTTCTTCCCCTAGTAATAGAAGGAAAGAACAAGATACACGCATTCGATAGACATGCCTGGTTCATATAATTCGGACGTTCAGATCAGCGGGGCCACTGGCCGTGGCGGCGGTGATGGTGGTCGGAATGCACCGCAACTGTCCTTCACCAGTCGGAGATCATCATGCGCTTTTTCGTCAACATCTTCCTCTATTTCCCTGACACCTCACCCCCCACCGAATGATAATCATTTGCCTAGGTTGACGGGATATGCCTGTAACACTGAATCTACTGCAGAACCAAGCCACAGCTGCGATCCAAATTATCATCCTGACTGCCGCCTCCACTTCCTTAACCACAGTCCCCAGCAGCACTACTCTTTCCACCAATTTGACCTGTCAACCGGTCTGGCTTCCTCTCGAGCGGCCACCCCTCTCTTCCATGCGCCGTGGGATCCTTGGGAGCCCCCCCAAAACAATGAAGATCACCCCCATTGTAGTCTCTCTGCGCAACAGCAAGCCATTGCGTCTTCTCCCGCCGCCGCCGCTATTGCTGACCAAGATTCCCTCTCTTTTGCATCGACCCTACCGGATACCTGGGACAACCGCCCTTCTCCCGCTACCTCATTCGGCTCTCTGTCAAGCACTGATAGCTCTAATCTATCCTCTGATACTGAGTTCGGAGGGGCCCCAATAACCCCCGAAGACGTTGATGATACACTACGAAACAAACACTACCTATCGCCTTATAATAGCTTCACCAACAATAGGATCCCTTACACTCCATCTACCGAAGAGTGTGAAGATAACGAGGAGGATTCGGACGGGGGTATAGACCTTTTTGGTTGTGACATGGCTTCTTCGGGCCCCGTCGAGGTAGTTTATTCATCCTCCGCTCTTCACGCCACAGTCATGGACGAGGACGACTTTTCTCCGAACAACTTGGTCACCCGCCCACCGTCTCCAGTGGGTGGCGGCTCTTCTTTCTTCATGGATATATTTTCTTCCCCTTCCCACGAAAACGAAAATCCACTGGAGGGCGACCTATCGAACCTCCCAAGCTTTCACATGCAACTGAACCCCCCACTCGATGATGGCTTTGATTCGCAACCAAACGTCGAAGAAACATCGGTCCAATCGATTTTCCTAGAAAGCAATCTACAGACGCCCAGTACCCCAAGCACACCTGTTGATACCCTTATCGATTCGTCGTCGCCAGACTCCCAGTTTTCTATTTTCCGGGGCACAGACGGTCTCGAAATCGCCGCAGGGGAGGACGAAGAATTATTTGTCGTTGAGTCAGAGTTGAACCATTCGACAGGCCAACAAGAGAGTATGCATTCTCAATCATCTTCTCAATCTCCTCCAACAGCAGCCGCAGTTCCCATATCCCCGGCTACTTTCGCAGTCGCCACGGCGGAGATAATGGCAGCAGTAGCTGATGTTGGAGGATTTGTCCCCCCTCCTGCTCGTGATTCACTTCATTCACCCGCACTGTCCCCCCCACTGCCTTTTGATCTCTCCCTTCCTTTCCGTGTTCCAACAGGGTCTCTAATTCCTGTACATGAATACGAGGGGGGGAGTTTCAGTGAAGGTGACTCCAGTGATGAAGGTGATTATGATGACATAACTAATCATCAGTTTGATCGTAATCTACCCCTCGAAGATATTGAAAACTACAACAAAGATTTTGCGAAATTCTGTCTGCATGCTTACTACAGACACCGACTGAATCCAACGAAATATCCAAAGCTATCGGCAGCTGCAGCCGACGTCAAAAACATGCGACGACCCGAGCAAGTGATGAGAGACGAAATGGAGGAGAATGGGTGGGACTACCAAGCAATCCCATGGGACACCCTAGGGATTAGCCGCGAGGCGGCGAGAGGAATTAGGAGGAAAGAATATGACAATTATCATAACATCAAAGAGCTTGAGTATGATGATAACCCTGTATGTTTAAAATGTTCCTTTCTCCCTTACTTCGGCCCCGTAACGCTTCGTGGCTTGGCCGATTTGGAATCGTCTTATCCTTATTCTGCACTTTTGTCCCTTACATCGCCCGCTCCCCACTCCGTTGTCTCACAAGTGTTCCTTTTATCTTCGAAATTCGCCAGTTACTAATCCATAGAATAGGTAAGGGTTCCAGAAAACCGCAATTTCTTTAGTTTCAGACGAATGGACAATGAGCAGCGTTGTCGTTTAATACACTTTCAATTAAGAAACCTTATTGGTGTCATCTCGAGGAATGACATCTTCTACGCTGGCGAGGGAATAGTTGTGCATACCAACCCACTGACGGGTAAATCAAGAACGGTGATGGATCTACGGACGCCAGACAGCTGGAGTGGGAACCCGATCAAGATCTCGACAATCGGTACCTGCGGGGGGTCAAACGGTGCTGTGATTGCGGGGTGCTTCTATGGAGAATACGCGATGAAACCACTACATGCACCTGCCGACGCTAAACCAATCACCGGAATTGTAACGCAGAATGAAAGCGGTATCACGAACCATGTGCAAATGATTAGAAACCGGACTACGGGCACGCCTAATGCAGTGTTCTCATCCAACGATCATTTCATCCGGGTCTTGAACTGCGGAGAGAGCATGAAATTTATCATTGAGCACGAATACCTGTGGCCGGTAAATTGTTCCGTCACTAGCCCTGATTCGCGGCTTAGAGTTGTCGTTGGCGACGACACAGAGGTCTTGGTTTGTGATGCAGAGCGGGGGACAACCGAGTTTGTTTTGAGAGGTCACCGAGATTTTGGGTTTGCGGCTGCTTGGAGCGACGATGGCTATACCATCGCTACCGGAAACCAGGATATGACTGTGCGTATTTGGGATGCACGGAATTTAAGTAAAACTGTGAAGGTTTTGCCCGCTGTAATGGCGGGCGTAAGGACATTACGGTTTTCACCAATTGGTTATGGAGGTAAACGGGTACTAGCAATGGCGGAACCAGCAGACATCGTGCAGATCGTGGATGCCGTTTCCTGGGACTCATTACAGCAGATCGATTTCTGGGGCGAGGTTGGAGGAATGGATTTTGACCCATCTGGCGAAGAATTTTACATCGCAAACGCGGATCGGTCTGTTGGTGGAATTATGGAATTTTCAAGGACGAAAGGCTCGGTGTATTACGAAGACTATCATTACCAGAAGTCACAACAGTGCTACAACGCGGAGGAGGATGCGGAGCAGGTGCGGCGCAAAAGAAGTGCTTTCATCGCATCATCGGAAGATGATTCGGAGTCAACCATACCCCAGGATGAGGACCCGACGGAAGAAGAGGATACCGGAGAGAAACTCGATTTGAGGAAGAGGGGTAGATATTATGATAAAAGAAGGTATAAGCGGCTGGGACATGATATGAGTAATGTTTTTGTTTAAAAAAAAAACTGAGTGACGCTTTTCCCTTTTCTTTCATTTTTATTTAAGTATTGGTTTTTGGTTGGTTTTTATCTTGCGATTTATTTCCTTCGTTTGTTGGGTATTTTTCTTTCGTTTAACTTTCAAGGCGTGATATGGTTTTGGTGTACCCCGGTGGGCGGTGTGTTATGGCGAGGAAAGGGCAGGACTGCTCATTTTTTCTCTTTACTCTTTTAGTTACATAGGTAATTTTTTGGGCTGAGAAGTTGGTGGTTTTCCCGACCAGGCTTTAAAGTACAAACATATTGACACATGCTGCCTCCTGATCATGATCGAGTGGATTTTTACTGGCCAAGCCTCACGGTCCCTGAGAAATGCCAGTTTAGGGCACCGTAATTCCCACGAGGGCCGTCACTCGACCCAGAGTGTGTCTTAGGCACAGAGAGTAGTCTAAATGGAAGATGTTAGTCGTCGGAATTCAAAAGGCATGCAGCATCGTAGAGTTACACTATGGTCCCAGATAGAGAGCACGGTCTTGGTGTAAACACATCTTTCAAATGTGAGAAAGGTTCTTGGCTGGTAATACGTAATTCTAGGATCCGCAATATCAACTGTTTCGTGCCTTTCTGTACCAGGGGGCTATTCCTACAGTACCAAAAAGAGGGGTGGGATCACTACAGTATTCCCGTTGATACGCTAGCAATGCTGTAAGAATACAGTGCACTTCCTCTAATGCCGGTTTAATTTGGTATTCGTCACTAAATTCCGTAGTCCTATGGTAGTGATTTCACCCCATTTTTTTATACTGTACCTTCTGATGTTTAGCCTTTGCGGAAATGATCGTTGGGGGCTTTTAGTGGCTGTCTTGGCAAACACCAGATTGGATGTAATGGCGCTTCGAGTTCACTGTTTAAAGTGTACAGAAGGTGTGATACTAACATGTATCAGTCTCTCTTATTCCTAAACACTAGATTATGTGTGGCAGGATGCCATTTCAGTTTTTCATGGCGGTATATGGCATTCTTCAGGAACTGAACGTATTGGGACATATTGAGGGGTTCTCAATACTCACGCGACACACTCTTACAGGTGTCATGAGCCCTCGACTGTCCTTTGTGATATAATTACTTGGAGCAAAAGCTTTAAGCTGTGCGCAAATTAAATACCTACGTAGGAGGTTTCTTTTTGTATCTTCTGTGCGCATAATTCTCGGGTCGCACGGCGGGGGTGTTCTATTCATCGGGCTCGAAGAAAATGCTCGATACGAACTATTTGCGAGACGTAAGTGACCAACTAAGCTAAGCAGCTCATTACTCACCACCTCTTATCTCGCAAACTGTCGAGGCGATACCAACTTTCCTTTTTTCGCCGGGGTCATAACCATATAAATTATAGAAGGTCGACAAACTCAGCCAATATATTTCACTATATGTGTGATCCTTTACCTCAAAGTCCTTGGGGAGTTATTATAGTAGAGCGCCAAAGAGGGTTAACTGACAGGAGAGACAAGCCACATTCCAGGCAACAGCTCTACGAAGGTCAGCATGTCTAGATGGTCGCGGGTAATGGGTTTGGGACACCGGTGTAACAGCAATCCACTGCCTACTAGGGTAGACACGCCTCACTGGCCTCACTGGCCCGAAATGAGTTTACTATAGCTTTGGGGGCACCTGGTTGGTTTAAGATACACCCGAAGTCTTGATTCTTAGGTTTGCGTGGCGGGATTAATAGTGAAATTGGTGACGAGTGACGCCTCATGTCCCAGGTGCCGAATACCGTACAGAGCCATTTCGGCCTCGTTGATCAAGACAAGGGAGTGCTGCCCGCGGAGAGCTCTCATACAATACTATTCGCAATACTTTGCGCAAGTGCGAGGTTCAATGAAACAAATATACGCAATTTCAGGGCGAGGTTGGGGGCAGCCGTACCTATTCTTCGGCACCCACACTGTCTCATACTCAGCATTTTTTCGAGATACCCAGGATTAAGCTGCCTCCAAGCTCCAAGGTAATACGGAATAGATGCTAGAGAAAGAGAAAAGGGTTTAGATCCATTACTTCCGTACATCGACCACATGGACGTCATGAACACGCACGCAGCGCAGCGTGTGCTATCACAAACTATATGTAATCTACATGTACATGTACGCAGATTTGCGCATAAAACATGGAACAGGTAGTCTTTTTTTTCTTTTTGATACGCCTCAGAGCTCCAAAGTTGTGCGTACAAGATAAGAAATATGTCATGTCTAAGTGACACGCATGAATACTGGACTAGTATCGAAATTTAGTAAATACCTGGAGTTCGACGCTATGTAGAATTGCGGGTTTCCACCCTCATCTTGCGCGTTATTTTACTCATTTCACAGAGCCTCCTACGAGCCTTTGGTTATCTCACTCGACAATAAAACGCATATAAACCCTACAGTTCTGCTTAGATGGCGGATATTTCTGAGCTCACTACACACAGTTTATGTTATAACATCACCAAGCTTATAAAATTTACAACACACATTACATCCTCCATTTATACATATGCTGCTGAGTTAAAACGTGTGCCAGCTCACATACAAATACTTATCGACGAGCTTCGATCACTCGGCAAGACACTGATGATATTACAACGTAGCCTGTCGACGTCGCCATCGGTTATTATTCAGTCAAGGCTACAACAATTAAATGATCTCAACAATAAGACCAATGAGTGCCTCCAGAGGCTTACCTCAGGGTTGAGGCCCCTAAATAGACCGTGGCTTGCTGGCACCACCGGGCGCTCTAAGTGGCTGTCGAACTTAAAGGAGACCCTCCGCCATGCATCCAACGTACAAAAGCTAAGGGGTCTTTACCCTTTTAGTGCCGTGACATCTAGTAAACTGTAAGTCAAACTCAATTAAAACTTTGAAATTTGAAGACTAATTTACCTTATACCCAGATCCTATCACGATCGTGGAGAGGAAGTTTTACCAAAGACATCAACAGCACTAGCTAAACTGCACGATCTACGAGTCGAATCTTCTATATTCAGTCCCTCAAATAAAGATGATGTTACCGTGGATATTAGTGAGCAGTGCTATAATCCAATATTCACCACATCTGGAAACAATACTAACATAAAACCATCAGAGGGGGACCTGAAGCAAGTCTTCAGCTGGCTACGCCGTGATGACCATCAGAGGCATCTTGATATATCTCGGCAGCGGCTCACCAAGATTGGAAGTTGGCTTTTAAGAGACACCAGGTTTCAAGGATGGATACAACAGAGAGACATTCGATTGATTTGGGGCTATGGAATACGTATGTACCTTAAGCTTCGCCGCTTATTAGCTGCGCATATATTCAATACTAATAGTCCTATTTCGGTAGCTGGAGCTGGAAAAACCTTTTTAAGGTATTTATTTCTGTTTCTGTGCTTCGTACTCTAATTATTCTTGTCTACTGACATCAATTTCCAAACTAGCTCTTTGATAATTGACCACCTGCAATCGCAAGCTGCAGAAAAGAACCTTGGTATAGCCTACATTTATTTCAATTATCAGGATCAGGAGCAGCAAGAACCCATATATGTTCTTGCTAGCTTGATTGAGCAGCTATCTTGCCAACATCCAGGCCTTTCTAGAAGAGTCGAAATCCTATACAGTGAGCTATACAGGGAGGAGCGAAAACTAAAGCCATCTATCCAGGAGTTGTATGGTATTTTTATTGGGATCTCTAGACATTTTTTCCGGGTGTTCCTCCTTTTTGATGCCTTGGATGAATGCGATCCAAGTCGACGGAAACCTCTTCTTCCATTATTCAGACGTATGAACAAAGATGGTTTAAAGATCTTCCTAACCAGCCGTCCTTATGCAGAAGATATAAAGAGCTCTCTCCATCTAGCAACAAAGATTGAGATATCGGGAAGCATGGAAGACGTTGGGATGTATATTCAACATAGAATCACGGAGGACCCAAGGGCAAAACTTCTTCTGAAGCAGAGTGATTTTCGGGACCAAATTATCTCAAATCTTGTCGAGGGTTCTAATGGAATGTAAGTGAAACTTAGAACTATTTATTTAGATATTCTTAAGTACGCGTAACTAATAAATACTAGGTTCTTATGGGCTAAGCTCCAATTAACATATATCTGCCAACAAACAACCACCAAGCAGATACTATTCGCACTTGAGAAGATTCGAGGCGAAAAATCTTCCACAATGGAAAGGCCTCTGGATTCAAGCTACGACAGAGTCATGGTAACTATATACAACCAGCAAAAAAGCTCTGTGGACCTAGCGGCAAGGATCTTCTCATGGTTAGCGAGGGCACGTCGGTCCCTCACATTGGATGAGCTTCGAATAGCAGTATCAGTGGAACCGAATAAATATCGACTTATTGATCTTCCAGACAGAGCTAAACTCCTGGAAGTTTGCAACAGCCTGGTGACTATAGGTGAATGCAGCAACACTGTTCGGCTTATGCATTCCACCGTACTAGAGTATCTTCTAAGAAACCCCATTCTTACAAGTTCAGAAGACCCTGCGCATGAACTTGCTTTAGCATGTACAACGTACCTCTCATTCGACATATTTCACCTAGGGGTTTCGCTTGGGGAGGGTCGGCAGGGGTTATGCTCTTTTTTTCGATACGCAGCCTACTATCTATCCTCCCATGTCAAATCTTACGATGAGGATGCCTCGACGGAGGCCTCCACAATACTATCCTTGGCAATCCTCAAGTTCCTTGTGAACTCCGGAAGCGTGGCTACCTATTTGAATTATCTCTACACCCAAAAGAGACAATGCAATAGCTTTGTGAGCGAAAGGGCATTCTGGAATAGTCAACGGGGAGAGCATCTACGACTACATGTTGCAACCTCCATAGGAAATCTTGCTGTTGTCCAGTTACTATTGGAAGGCCCCAACCTCAAAATCAAAAATAATAACGGGTGGAAAGTACTTTCTTTGGCTAAAAAGACTCAAGGGCACGAGCTGGTGGAAAGATTGTTACTCGATAGGAACGATCAAGATACTTTCGAAAAAGATGATTTGGGCCAAACGGCACTACATATTGCCGCCTCAGAAGGGCATGTCGATATAGTTCAGCTCCTGCTTGATAAGGGATTAAACCCTTTGTCCCCAGATAAAGAAGGGAAAACACCTCTTCATGTTGCAGCATTTGCAGGTCATGAATCAGTTGTCAGAACTCTTCTTGAATACAAAGCCAACCTCTTAACTTTAGATATAAACTGGAATTCGGCGCTTTGCTGGGCAGTTTCAAGAGGATACCAAAGTGTTATAAAAGCTCTTATCGATAATGGAGCCAAGACATCTGGCAATGCTAACGAATGGGCAGGCGAGGAGCGGATAGACGAGGAATGGATATTGGTTCCATCATCAGCGGAAAGTAACGAGCCGAATATTTGGACACTACCATGGGACCACCCTGACGACAAGATATACATACACCAAGAACCGACAGTTGAGCAATGTAGGGCGCTTACCATGATACCTTACGCGGACAATTCTCTACCTCCAGCCTTCGAAACTGATTATTGGCGACTACAACCTGGGGATGACCCATCATGCAATTCAGCGCCTAGTTTTGTTTCCAATTACTTAACAACTTGTGCCCACACTCAAGCTACATGTAGTAGTAACGATGACACATACCACACAAACTACAGCAGCCAAGAGGAAGATTTTTTTATAACAGGGGAAGGCGAGGCCTACTCAGTCCAAGACTCGAGCTCGTCATTCTCTAATTCGTCAGCGCTCAGCTCAAATTGGGGTATCATAAATTGTGCGAATGGTGGCAAGGATAAAGGGAAGCGCAAAGCAGCCGACTCAAAATCGGAAAGTACATCTTTAAGTATTTCCGGAAACGGCTTGGATGACTCGCTAGGTCGAAAGCGAAGAAAAAAAGATGGAGATCAAGCACCTTTGGTTGCAAGTGGTTCAAATGGCATTAGCGGTCCGACTCGGCCATACGCATGCCCTTTCCACAAAAATAATCCCCAGGCATATCCAAGCTGTACAAACTGGAAAAGCACGCAGATACACAGAGTCAAGTATGTATTTAACTCAATACCCAATTTAGACCCAACTACTCCAGCTAATTCCATTTCTTTGATATCTCTCAAAGAGAGCATTGCAGAAGATCCCATATCAAGCCTCTCCAGTGTCATCGGTGCGGGTTACGGGCCGGTGATAACGGTCAAATAAAATTCCATTTAGGGGACCCCAAAAGTAATTGCCCCAAAAATTATCATATCATCCCCGTTGGGAGCGATGATGAAACCAGAGCAAAGGCTCTCGAGCGAAGAGGTTTGGATTGGAGAGCAATATATGAGATTTTATTTCCTGGGTGTCCTATGCCAAGTCCTTGTAAGTTCCCCCCAGAATACGCCTCAAAAATATCTCACACTAAAAGAAAACAGACTGGGAAGAACAAATTGCCGTTGTGACGCCCGTTACTGAAACATCTAGAGTCTCCTCCAGCCAACAGGTGGATCCAAACCTCGGGTTTATATCCTGGCTTGGAGCAAACATGTCGAGTCTTTATACGATGTACCTCCAAGATCCAACACGCTCAATTCAGCTACAAATAAACCAGGGGGTTGAAGCAATTGATAGCAGTGAGACATTTGATCTTGAATCGTTTGAAGCATCAAGCTCCGGGAACATACCCTCACAGATACAGCAACAACCCTTTTTCCGGGGCTATAGCGCTGCACAAAGCTATAATATCACAGCCAATGATCAGGAGGAACATATAACGAATGCCGATCAAAATGTGAGAGATGTCAATGTAGGTCAGTATGGCGGCGACTATAGAACCACCCCAGCCTTCAGCATCGATACATCCAGTGAACGGGCAGGAACTATAGCAGACATTGATCGAAACGAGAGCGAGGCCTCCACGTCCCAATATGGTGGAGGATCTTGGGCGCCGGGGGCTGAGTGGCCAGGATTTGCCTAGTGACTTTAAAGTTCGAATCAAATTGGTATGTCGAAACCCTTTAGCTCTGATACTACAGTCAATTGTCAACTAAAGGGGTTTGCTAGGGTGATGTAAACTATATATTGGTCTGTAGGACAAGAGACTTTTTGGGGTAATAATAGAAAAGTACATGGTCGTGGTGGCTGTATTTTAAACGTGCGAAAAACACATTTCTTCTTACTCTACACCTTCTTTAGCATCATTGTATTGGTTATTCTAAAAGTAACGTTCATCGCGATCGAAAATCCCCCCTCCCTTATATAATACATACATGTATATACGCCAATAAAACCCTAGATAATATAAACATCCTTGCGACGTTCTAGGACGCACTTAAGAATAATAAAACCAAATGATAGATTAATATCATACGCCCATAACCACCACTATACGTATTGCTAGACGCATGACAGTTTGAAAAAGAGTCCAAATATCTTTGCAGTCGTCTTCGCTGATCCCAGCTCTAACAATTACCGTTAGATATCAACTGCATGTAGTTAGTTGGATAAAAGTATCTTGGCGGGAGATTTGTGGAATACTGTTGTTGATCATTGACCCTAGCAGTCAATGATCGCTCGTCGCCGAGCGCCGGATTCGGTTGTGACAATAGTAGACTACTACAAACGCAATAGGAAGTCATGCATATAATCTATATCACACATCTAAAATATGGTTCATATCGGCTAGTTGAGTATTGTACCACAATTCAAATCACCTACTTATGTTTGGATAAGTAAAAGTAAATCCATTTTTCGTTAATCGTCCACCCAATAAAAAAAGATAAAATGAAAAAACTCCCCCTCCCAAAGGAAATACCCAAAGTGCCCTGATTATTACATAAAGTATTACCCCCCGCATCATTTTTTTCTCTCTCTCTTTCCCTACCATGCATCCCTCCCATATCCACTCCCTCTCCTGCCACCGCTAACCCTTCTACCGACGCCTTCTGCTACAACCTCATCCTCATCAATCCAATGTGTCCCAATCCTCAAACTCCCCTCCCCCGAATACTCCTCAACCCGGTCCCCATCCACCGTAAACGAAGTCCTTGTATTCTTCGGGGCCGGGCGCCCCACCGAGCTCCCGATGCTGTTCCTCTTTGCGGTGTTTGGGCGCGGGGACAGCGAGTGCTGCATTTCCAGACCCTGATCATCGTATCGTGGCGCCGGCTTCGGCGGCGTCCGCAGATACTCGTCGGTGTGTCTAGAACCGCAGCAGCTCTGCTCCGATGAATGTGGGGTATGTGCGGTCTCGGTATCGGCGAAGGGTGCCCGCGGGGGTGAGCGCCGTGGCTTCCGTGTGCTGAGACCGAAGGTTGAGGATGTTGCGGTTGGGCGGGTGGTCCGCATCTCCAGGCCATCGGCGAAGGGGTCGGTGTCGCTTTCGGCAGGGCTCGGGGGTGAGTAGGTGCTAGTTTTTGGTGGCCGAGAACTGCTGTAGAGGCCGTGGGTGGGCTCAGAAGGGATGTATTCCCAAGTACGGGTGTGAGGGTTGTAGATTTCGGACATTTTGGGACGGTAGTAATTCGAAGTGTAGGTGTGCTCGATGAAACTATTTGTTGAAATTGTTGGATAGGTATTTTGAGAGGGGGGGGGGGGTCTGGTGGTAGTTCAGGCAATCAGGTGGGCCAATTATATTGGTAGATACCTGAATGCTAGCGATAAGTGTGATGAATGGTAGTGGTCGATTAAGAGATTTCCTCAAGCTGATTGCACGAATCAAAGAGATATGTTCAGTTGCTAGCTAGCTGACAGGAATATGATGATGATATCTCGGGATATAGCAAATCTACTCGGTTTCTGCTGCAGACCTTTTTTCTTTGGGAAGGAAAGAAGGAAAGAATGATGGAATTCTCAAAAAGTGAGGTGGTGGGTGGGTGGGTGGTGGTGGTGGTGGTCAATGAAGTCTTATTATGTACGGTGGGCGGTTCTTAGGTCCTCATACGTGCTCATACCTACGTGGTTGCTCTACTGTATGCGCTGGGGGGTGGTGGTGGTGGTGGTGGTGGTGGTGGGCGTCGTTGTCCTCCTTCCTTGTCCCACGGCAAGACTACATGAGTATGTATGCACGGGACAACCAACGATCCAGTAGCAACACCACGATACTGGCCGCGCATGGACCGTGTGGGGAGCGAATAGCCGTAACTACTCTAATTTTGTGAGGATCTTTTTTTTTTCCCTCACGGGCGGGGTAGATTCCTTTTAGATAATGTTAGAGGTTGAGGGGAGAGAGTGGGCGGTTATGTGCAGATATTGCTATCAATCAATGGTAATTGGTAACTAGGGGGCTCGAACTGGTATCATGATCATTGATACCTGGCGAAACTGAGCATATAAGAGAGCAGGGAAGGAGAGCTATGTAGCTAACGAGTACCTTGACAGTGCTTTCCAGTTCCTTATCGAGTACCTCTCTCTAGAGTATTGTGGACTAAGACTTCACTATTCCCTATTTTTAACCCCCCCCCCCCCAGGAATATATATATATATCATAGATCACCAGAATGTTTATGTTGTTGTCTTACATGCCCACCTTGGCACCCACGTCATACCATGTAAACGTGCACCGGCTACACATGAGTGAGTATACTTAGTACCTAGGGAACCCAGAACCACCACTACACACGGCCCATCGATCGAGAACATCATCGAAACCAACCTCAAACAAGCAGAGGAAAAGATGGCCACCACCACCACCGCTGCGATAGCCCCAAGACATGCCTGCACCTGCAATCACACTCATCATCATCACCACAACCCCCAAGATGTGCCACCACGCCGTCCACCCCAGAAACAATTCATAGTCCCCCCACTCTCGTTCCAGCTTGTCGCAACCGGCGTCTACCGCAGCGGCTACCCTCTCGAGATAAACTTCCCCATGCTCGAGCGCCTCTGCCTCAAAACTATCATGTAACAGCCTCCTCCTCCTCCTCCTCCTCTTCCTCCAATCCTCACCCCGCACCTTAGACTAATAACCCAGCAGTTATCTCGGCGACCAGGACTACCTCCCTGAAAACCTTGCCTGGTGCTCCTCTCACAACATCACGCTGCACCACTTCCGTCAGCCCGCTGTCCGTGAGCCCTTCGTGTCCAACGACCCAGTCTACATCAGCAAGGCGCTCGCCATCCTTCTCGACCGTCGCAACCACCCTGTTCTCGTCCACTCAAACAAAGGGAAACATCGAGCTGGGGTGCTAGTTGGGTGCATGAGGCGAGTGCTACAGGGGTGGAGTCTTGCAGCGACACATGCGGAGTATGGCAGGTATGCGGGTGAGAAGGGGGAGGCGGATTTAGAGGTGAGTGATTTCCTGTGAGACCGGCGGTGATACGGACAAGTGCTGACGTTTGGGTAGTTTATTGAGCTGTTTAATCCGGAGTTGGAGTATGAACGGGAATGGGCACCGAGGTGGTTAAGGCAGGGTCTTGAGAAGGCCACAAAACCTATTGATTAATCTCCTAGCTAATAATCGACTTCTTTTTTCCTTCTTTTTTTCTTTTTTTTCCCTTTTGTTGCATGGGGGTTTCTTTACGGGCTTACTTCTAGCATATCACACATTATCTACCGCTACCATTACAACCCACCCATTCCAACAAGCCTCTGCTCTCTTCCCATTCTCCCCCTCTCCCACTAGCACACCCACTCCCCAAAGCCCGCCCCCTCCCTACCGATCATCCGTATCGTGCCATGTTAAGCACTGTTCTGACACGGGGGGCTGCTGTCCGGCTAGGGCCCGGCTGGTTCTACGGCTCGTGATGTGCCAGAACGTAGTCTTAACATGGCAGACATGGATGGCGAGTCTATGGGAAGAAAGGCTGGCCGGGGCTGGATGCTGTTGGCGGGATAGGAGGCGGGCGGGAGGTACGAGAAGGGGTTTGTGGTTCGGGGACTTGTATACTAGCAATCCAATTCTTAATCTTTTTCTTTCTTTTTTTTCCCCTTTTATTACATGGGGGGTTTCTTTACGGGTTTACTTCATAGCATATCACACGTTACCTACCGCTACCATCACAACCCACCCATTCCAACAAGCCTCTGCTCTCTCCCCGTTCTCCCCCTCTCCCACTAGCGCACCCACTCCCCAAAGCCCGCCCTCTCCCTACCGATCATCCGTATCGTGCCTTGTTAAGCGATTCTAGCATGGGGGTTTGTCAGCTAGGGCCCGGCTGGGTCTAGGCTCCTATCTTGCTAGAATCTGCTTAACATGGCAGACATGGATGGCGGGTCTATGGGAAGAGTGGCTGGCCGGGGCTGGATGCTGCTGGCGGGGTAGGAGGCGGGCGGGAGGTACGAGAAG
Organism: Morchella sp. 2018-W30; assembly: GCA_024713625.1. Classification (NCBI taxonomy): domain Eukaryota; kingdom Fungi; phylum Ascomycota; class Pezizomycetes; order Pezizales; family Morchellaceae; genus Morchella; species Morchella sp. 2018-W30. The sequence goes on from JAMJEW010000012.1 coordinate 305,265, forward strand.
GGGTTTGTGGTTCGGGGGGCTTGTATGCTAGCCATCTAATTCTTAATCTTTTTTTTTCTTTTTTCTTTCCCTTTTATTGCATGGGGGGTTTCTTTACGGGTTTACTTCATAGCATATCACACATTTTCTACCGCTACCACACCCATTCCAACAAGCCTCTACTCTCTTCCCGTTCTCCCCCTCCCCCACTAGCACACCCACTCCCCAAAGCCCGCCCCCTCTCTACCGATCATCCGTATCGTGCCATGTTAGGCCAGGTCCTAACACAGGGGGCTGTTATCCGGCTGGGCCCGGCTGGGTATACGGTAGAAAAGTGTTAGGGCCGGGCCTAACATGGCAAATATGGATGGCGAGTCTATGGGAGGAGTGGCTGGCCGGGGCTGGATGCTGTTGGCGGGGTAGGAGGCGGGCGGGAGGTACGAGAAGGGGGTTTGTGGTTCGGGGACTTGTATACTAGCAATCTAATTCTTAATCTACTGGTTTCTGCGCTAGAGCAAGAAATATACATATTTTCCTGAAAGTAAAGTTAAAGGCAAGAGACCACTTTTTGTGAGACCATGATTCCAACCCACGCAACGGCAACCAGAGCTCGAAATGGAAATATGTACCTGCTCCGTACTCCTTGAGTACCTGCGCGAACCTCCAGCAATATGATTTTATTATCTTGTGGGGCGTAATACGTAAGTAGTACCTCGGGATTCGCCTCGGTGGTGCGCTGTTCCCACCTCATGGGTGGGGCGGAAAATCTTGGGGTTGTGGTGTGACTCAATGGTGGGTGTCCGAGTGACAATCTATGATTCCGAAGAGGAGTGAAAGATCGGGAGCTCTGATTTCAAGCCTTGGCCTCGGCTACCACCGGTAAGGCTAGGTCAGCTCAACTGCTACGTTAGGCGCTTGGGCTACTAAGGCCCTCGGACACTCGGTAGGAACTATCAAAGAGCTCGAGCCGGTAATGCTCCTATTGCATCCTGGTAGTTACGTTAGGACTTGATTATCTCCGCGCGGGGTTTAGATCTCCGGAAATAAGTGCCAAGACAGCTTCGCTTTGTTCCCATATCTAATGAAAAACTTTATATTTAGTACTATATTCAGCTTGTTTCTAAAGTACTTGCGCTGAGAATAAGTTTCCGCCAAAATGTGTGGTTGCTACAGAAAAGTGGTGTCGGGGACTTATTCTCGCGGGAAGTAGTGAAAAAACCTATAAGATATTGGTACTGACTTTTTAGTATAGCATAGTAGAGGAGCAACAGATACGGGAAAAATACTAAAAAATGGTTTTATATTTCAAGGATCTATATAGGCCACAATCAAAGCTGTAGATTTAATTAATATTTTTGTATAGGAACCGAGTCGAGAGATTGTTTATTTATTCTCCAATTTCAATTTGCTCGGGGCCTTTTTTCAATCTACATTCAATAATATACCTACTTTCTTGAATACCCGCTTAACAAAATCATTTTTCTCGATACAGAATTGACTCCATTTCTCAAATTCTTCCGCACTTTCACAATCAAATATTATCACGGCGTGGTGCAATGCTTAGCGATGCTGCGGGAAGAAGGATTAGTCAGGGTTTCTCTTATCTGGATTCTATGGTTAAGATTTGGTTTTCAGCCATAAAGTGGCTGGAATCTACCCGGCGTGTCACCATACATGTTAGGCCGGCCCCGGCTAGGTTACCAGGCCCCCCGCCACCCAAATTACATTGTTGGAGCTTGGCGTACACGTAAATACTTCACTGCATCCGCCGCCCCCCCCTAAGACCCATCAACGTAGCAAACTCTATGATGCCTGAAGTATCTATCACCTCACATGCAAATACTACTTGGTCCAGTACTTATTATGTTAGACACAACCCCCGTTGCCGGAACCTAACGCCCCGAATAACGCCCCGAATATCGCCCCATATTTCACAACGACGAAGTCGAGCCAATGGAATATTCTGGATTTCTATAGAAGTACAAACCGTATAAACACATCCGATGTAGCAGCAGTTACCCGTGACTACCTGTCAAGTTTACAAGCAATAATCAATAAACGTTCCAACCTTCATAACGAAAAAGACAGGAAAACGGCGCATAAGTTGCTCAACAGATACCATAAAGTGAGCCTTACTTAATCTTGATTCCGACGGCTTCGGCAATCGGGATCGCCCAGTTAAACCCCCTCCCTCCTCCACCGGGCACGGATGGCCTTCGTCGTCGGTCCGTTGTTCAAGGCCTGCATTGTCCATACATGTAAGAGACCTCAAGCCGATCCGATGATGATACATCGGAGCTCAGATGGCCTTCGTCGTCGGTCTGCTGTTCAAGGCTGTTGCACTCTCATGTGTGGACCTGCTATGCCGACCGAGTGGCAGGGGGGCGGATTGGCAACTACGCTAACCCCCCTTAGGGTAAAGACGCTATAGATCTAAGGACAGCGGCTTCCCGTGTTGAACCTGCTATAATCGTTGGCGATCAGTATAATGTCCATGCGCCTAGTACAATCAATGTTGATAATAGCAGGAAGCGCCCCTCATCCGAAAACCTCACGGGCCCCCCCAAGAGGGCGCGGCCGAGGGCGACCTATCTGACGGAGTTCAAACGCACATGGGAAAATATGTACGACGATAGAAAATGGCCTCTTCCAAGCGGCCGTTATGCGGAAGACATTTTATACGATAGCTTCCGAAGTCACAAGTTCGAATGCGCCGCTCATTCCTGGGTAATTGATACCTTGGACCAGTCGGTAAAGATGTGTTTTGATAGGGAAGGGGAGTGGGAGGCCATTTGCGCGAACGTTCCGCTGTTACCGAAGCCTGAGAGATGGTTTGTAGATGCAGCTTTGGGGTATGAACAGACAGAGGTGGTTTGATATGCGATAAGGTTTCGTGCTCATATGCTGACCATTGAGAACAGCTAAAAACCGCCGAAGGACTTCTTAAATACATACACTCTACTCCGTTGTTTACGGAAGCGGAATATGATAGCCTGGATCCTGATGAACGAGCCGGGAGGGTTTGGCTTAAGGATTCCATGTCCACATGGTATGAATTCCTACTTACCCAATGTCATGCATCCAGCTAATACTGCATTTTACAGGTGTCGACTTTCCCACTCCGACTTCACACGGACCCATCTGGAGAATTGGTACATTTGCCGGTTTTGGGCTTGCATATTCGACCTGTGTATGGAAACACTTCCTGGCAGCTATATGAGTAGGTACGTTCCCCACGTTGCACTAGGTATATCAACCCCTCAAACGAAACGAATAGACTGACAACTGATTAAATAGAGGTGAAACAGCTTTGACGGGAACCTGTGATAGACGGAACTCATATAACCCAGATCGTAACAAGCGTAAGCTCGTTGGGCACCTTTACGATGGGGTGTTGTTCCTTGATGGCAAAGAGTTCGCTGTAGCTGAGCATTCTCGTCAATATAGCACTGCCCATGATCATAAATGGGTTCAGGATACGCTAAAGGTTGTTAAGGCCCTTCATGACATGTTGTATACGTTCCAGTCCAAGGGGATCGGCGCTCCGTGTGTAAATGGACTGCAGGTTGTTGGGATTGTCGTTGCGGGGTGGCATTGCCAGAATTGGCGGATGTCTATTGCAAAGGGGTACACTTGCCTCTTGACTGGTCACGAAGTGCAGGAGGTTCCCAACGACCACGGGCAGGTCTTCCATTTCATTGAACTTTTAACAGTATTGTGGCTGCAAAGGGTTAGTCACCCCCCACACCAAGCAGCCCCCCCCCAATCGCGCTAACGGAAGGTTTACAGGGCGTGTTAAAAGCCTCTAAAGCACTGCTAGCTCCTGCCTCCCTCACCCCTGCCGAAAAGGAGGAACGCTTAATGAACCGCTCGAGGCTACCAGCCACGCCCCTACAAGGGGGCACCATACCCCGATCAGTGAAGACAGATGGCAGCGCCAACGAATCATCCAGCGAGGATAATGGCAACATGACGGATTAGAAGACCCACCTCACCCCGCTGTCTTGGCGGGTAATATCGCTCAGCGTTTCGAGAGCCAGCGTCATAGGAACATGTTTTTAATTTAATTGATGTGACCCCTCGGGGGATATTAACTGATGATTCCCTATCTTGTGAAGAAGCTGTATCAATAAAAATCTCTCCATAAGGACTGGAATATATATTCCTCCTCCCTAATCTCACTGCACACGTGACCAACCACACCCATCAATAGATAAAAGTTTTGCAGCCAGTAAGGTGCCAAGAATACATGAGCTTCTGCCGTTCCTAGTGGTGCCAAGAAACACTTCTCCTCGGCTCAAATGGGCTAATCGGTCCAAGACGGTGAAACGCTTAGAACTGAATTTCGCAAGCTACATGTAACCATAGAAATATGCGCCGATCCAAGCTCTACCTTCCCATGGTCACAGATATCTTCATATCTCTGAGATTAGACCTTGAAACAGGTGTCCATTGTAGTGCGCATCTACTGTGTCCTTGACGTATGTCCCGGAGGCACTAGACACTGGCGAAATGTCTCTCATGCATTAGTGTGGCCTATGAAGGAAGTGGTTGACTGAAACAAAGTAGCAATGTGCGAAGTTTATGGAATTTCTAAGTATTCTAGAGACTACATAGTAATGCGGCGAACTACTTACCCGGACATTCTAGATCTCTGTAGCTAGCGAAAACATGAATCACATGACATTTATGCATGAGAGAGATTTCGCTAGTGTCTGGTGGCTCTGGGACATAAGACATTGGAGAACCCCCCCCCCCCCGCGCGCAGTCCTTAGAATACTATCAATGTGCCATAATGTTCGCAGGTTTATGCCTGAGAGAGATTCTCCAATGTCTCATACGTCCGGAGATACCGTCCTCATCTACACCCCCCCTCCCCTTCAGGAAATGACCTGATCGGTGACGTGGGACACCCAATCGCTCAACCCAGCGAAGCACCCAATCCAACCTAACAATTCAAACACCCAATATAACATTTTGACTTAACAACGCCTAAATACACCAACCCAAAATACTTTCTCGGTGAGTCTCGAATATATACTCCCTCTATTATTGCCTGGAATTTATCTAGCTAGAGATGTCTGCATACTAAATGTTTGCTTTATAGGGAAGAAGTCACTTCAGGGTATGTAGTAAAAATGAGTGGTAAAGGTCACAGAGAAGAATCGGTAGCAGACTCTTTTTTTTCCTAGTCACAAAATGTATCCCAACACTGGAAATGATCGCATGTGATATGTAACCCTCTGGGGGTTCATAAACTATTAAATATGCACCACCTTCTGATACCCTGGGTATATATTTTAATTGAGGCCTTATCTGTGATTCACTTATGCCCGAAGGAGCGTGAGTACTGGCCTACCAGCGCATCCGAATAGGTTAACCACCTATATAGACATTACCATATTTTTTAAGGCCGAATATATAAACCCTCACCGAAGCCATAGCAATTCAAGCACATTGTGAGAAACACCAGAGCTAATATCAAATGATGGTTTGCTCGGACATATGTAAGCATGATGTAATGCTCATGTGGACATGCATAAGGGCAGTAGTTTGCTATATTCAGCTGGGTAACACCCAGTCGACATCATGGGACATCACCCCTTCACCATATATCACTCGCGCCGAAAACTAAGTTGGCGTCCGCATTGATCGATATATTGATTGACAGCTGACATACGCACCGCCTAAACCGGTCGTATATGTGTCTATATTGCCTCTTCCACTGTGCCGGTAACCCCATTCCATTCATGCGACTTTGTATTTCGCTCGCGCAACGGCAAACCTAGGAATGAGAACCTGAATGTTAAGCCTCTCGGGCCGGGCTCACCGCTGGCGCACCATCATGGTACCCAGCTGGCGGCGACGACCTGCACCACCCTCACGTAGCCCCTAAGCCTCGCCCCGTAGCGTCCAACAAGTTTCGAGTGTCATGGATTTGACCTTCCGGCTGTTTCGTTTGATGGGGACCACTGGTTATATTCGTGGGCGATCTGGCTTGCCGCGCCTGCTCCGTTTGGTCCCTTAGCGTGCCTTGGCGGGAGGGTCGTATCCACCGAGTGATGCCATGTGATACTCTTCCTTCCAAATTGAACCTGAGGTTACGACTTATAACCAACAGCTAAACACACAGCTCACATACGAATAGATCCGATTGATCAACGCCTGGCCACTGACAGGTAGAACAACAACTGCCACGGTAGGTAGGCCCCTGGACAACGGCATCAGTATGATAGAATAGACCAATGTCGAGGGATCAATACCAACTGGGTTTGGCACCAGGGAGGAAGCCACGGTTGGCACCGTGAGGAAAACGCCACGCGACTCCGCGGCATACCTGTTGACCCCCGGCGGCAGGTCGGCCCCACGCTCCGGCATTTGTGTAGCGGCTGGGGCGTTGTCGGTTATTAAGATTGATCGTGGGTTCTATGGCGGAGGGAATTGGTTACGTAATGGCCCATATCCGTATTCCTACGTCCAACATACATGGAACTACTACTGTCAGAGAGTGCTGTTCCAGGGGGGACAGGGAGTAACATGGGGGGGGGCGCTCACCGTAGAGCTGTTACAGGGACACATTCCTTTGGGGTCAAATAGGCATCTGGCAGCCCAAGCCAACAAGGACTCGGTGTAGCCTGGCGCCACTATGGTCATTTGCACATGTAGCAAATGGATCTTCAGGGACGAGGGGATATCAGGGCTTTCTCGGGTCAGGTGATGAGAAGTACCAATGGTGCTGAAGTATCATACAAGGAAGGATAGGTCCAGCTAAGCTATGTTATAAGACTATTGAGAATTTGCAAGGGTATTGTGGTGATACTCTTTCACACAATGAATATGCCAATGTCATAGCTACATGTAGTTGTGGAATTCATAGAAGTTTCATCAAGGTGGAAACACTTCGATTCGTTCATCACCACCTACAGCAAGGTTATCAAGGCGTAACACTCGGCGTTGACCCAATCTATTTTTCTTTTCGATTATTGGACGGCGGCCCGTCTTAGCTAGTGCCTACATTTACCAGGTGCTCTACCTGTAGGTACTTGACGACGTTACAGGTTTGTGGGTCACGTGATTTGGCTATGATAATAGGCTGGACCCAATCGGTATCTCTTTTGGTGGTGTGCTCGATACTACATCACCAACAACACCAAAATAGGGGATGGGCACGAGACTATCCAAAATTCTCGGTCGGACTATGTATCAATCCATAGAGTATATAATTTCAACCACAGCTGCTGAGGCCCTCCTCTTAAACTGGATCCTGAAGCTTTTAATTTGTTCTGGTTTTGACAATAATATCCACGTATGCTACATGTATGTGCATGCGTATTATTACCAAGGTTCGAATTTCCAGTCTCGTCTCTCCCTGTCATGTCCAATGAAGCATAGAAGCACAGCCCCGGACCCGCTGCATCTTGAGTTCTAGCGAGGTGTGGGGGATGTTATCCGAATGGTAGCTCCGGAAGAAAAACATTAGCCGAGCTTATGGATCACGTTTAAATTTGTGGGGGAAATTATATATATGTAGATTCTCACCAGGTATTAATATTATATGTAGTAAAAGGTTAATAGAATATAGAATTAAATGTATATTCTATCTATTAATGTGCGTATACATACGTTAAAATCGGGCAAGGACGCTAGGTCATATGTGGCGAGTGATATATCATGATTCACATATAGTTACACAGCAACCATGCATGGGTGCGGTACATACGATGTCAACACACCCCCGGTTGGCTTCCGGACATCACCGGGTTAGTTTGGTACAGCTGAGTCTAGCTACATTTTGCGCGTCTACACCATACTTAGCCCTATGCGCATATCGATTGGACAGATGTTTCCTGGGGGAGTTATATGTAGGTATGTACTCTAAGTACACACATGTCTGAAGATCCTCATCTTTGCTGACTTCTACAGCTACCTACCAATCTACCCCCTCCCCCCTCATAACAAACCCCCCCCATATCATCACCATAAACCGGCCTATCGAGAGATTTCACTACCCGCAACAATACAATGTCAATCCTCGATCTTCCCGGAGAGCTCTACTTCCTCATCGCTGAACATCTCACATCTCCATGCGATCTTAACCATCTTCTTCTGGCTCACCGTGGCCTCGCAATATTCATATCTCCTATCCTCGCCAAATATGCTTCTACTCCAAAATACGCTGTGGCTGCTCTCTTCTCCTTCGCTGCCTCACGCAACGCCTCAAGAGTGAAATCTCACCTAGAAGCACTTCAAACGCGGGACCCAAATATCACTACCGACGTTGAATCAATCATCTCACAGGGCCCTAATCTTGTCTGGGACACCCCGAGAAACGATTACATGTCCCCCGGCAAACATATTACCCGACAGCGAGCGCTCCACTGGGCTGTGGCCAATGGGAAAATTGCGATGGTTCGATACCTCATCTCACAAGGCGCCGAGATCGATTACCGTGACCCTAAAACAGGTGGGAAGGCGATAGACCATGCGATCCGCCAAGGGTACGTATCAATTGTAAAGATACTCATTGAAAGTGGGGCCGACGTAAGCGTGTGGGAGAGTAAGTGCGGAAGTCTTCTGCACTGCACGATATTTGAGTATATGAGAAAATTATGGATGGTTGCCAGTTTGGAAGAGACACAGGATGCATATAGAGAGATTCTAGTGTTACTGCTGAGGGGAGGTGCGGATGTTAGACTTTGCGACGAATACGGCCATACTGCACTCCACCTTGCCGTTTTCCGTTGGTCAGAAGTAATCCCGTTATTTTTGGAGTGGGGTGCCGATATAAATGCCCAAGACCTTTTCGGGAATACACCATTGCACCTAGCGGCCAATGCCGCACCGTTGTGCCCAGAGAGTGTTGAGATACTGCAGGCCATGGGTGCAGACGAGACAATAAAGAATCATTCGGGCCATGGTGCATGCTATTTGTCGGGGTTACTGTACAGCCCATTACTGTACAGCCCTATGCCTACGCGCAAGGGTAAGGATTTAAGGGAAAAGCTTTCCGGGTATAGTTCAAGATTACCGCCACCTGTGAGTTGGGCTCCTAGGATTCATCATAACTGTGGCCCCTATACAACGCGTTAAGGTTCGTATAGCCGGGATTTTTCTTTTTGATACTTTACAATTGTTGAAAACGGTCTCTGATTACATGCATCTTCATTGGGATAGTCGGTCCCCGTTTAACGACAGGACGGCCCAACTTACATTTCCATTCCAAGACAGCGACATTGATTTCATGAGATTCAGTCTCCATGGAGCGGGCCAGACTGAGGTTTTCTTATGCGAAGGATTGGCAACCATCCAGTACTCAGGTGTTCCATATCTATCGGTGGAATGTAAGCACTGATTTTTGGAAATATTTCCAACTCTTGGAGATTGTACAATTGCAACAGTCGTTACAACTATCCCTGGACTTTTCTTTCTTTCAGAGTTCTCAATTATTCTAGTATTATAACATTTGGTCCCGGCAGATTCAGCTCATTTACTTTTTGTATTTGAATAATAGGGTTCACTCCATTATTACTCTAGCAGTTGTGGCTAGGCGTGCCTAAAGGCCAATGATATACGTAGTTGATATCAAGATAAAGATATGAGAGGTTTTGTTCTCGTGGCACGGCCTATGAAGCTAAGCGCCTAGTCCGCTACCCCCTGGGCTGAGCTTCCTCCCGTAGCACATAAGAGTGAAAGAGAATCGGAGTAGGACCCTCCATCTGATCATTGGGGCAGAACCAGCTAGCTTGCTATCATCTAAACCTTTGAGTTTGGGATGTTCTAATTAGTGTTGCAGGGTTGCAGGAATTTTACCCCCCTTGCCCTAGGCTTTACTCACCGTCTTACAATCATCATCACTTAGAGTTAAAGCCCTTGAGGCAACTAACATGTACTAGAGACATGTGTTTGTCCTGGCATCCGAGCTAGTTCTCCCTTTGGGTAAAGATGGTTTGATGCACTCGTTGTCCTACCTCGTTGGCCATGTATCACACTTGTATGTCGAGGCTGCAGCGCCACATTACTATCTGAATGTTAGGTGGCGGGGGGTAGAGCTGAGTGATGGGAATGGCATCACGATATATCACTCACACTGAACAGTGAACAAGCGTAAGCACCAGGGGGGGTGGGGGGCTCAGAAAACGGCGCAATGAGCATTCTTATGCTAGACTCCCCTACTCCGAGTTGAGGATAAGAGTTTGCGGGCACTATATATGTATCAACGTTTATGAAGGACAGGGGGTATGTCTGGTATATACCACTCTTTGTTTGACCCGGCTCGCTGAAGAGCACCGGAAGATCTAGAGCTAGACGCGGAGGGTTTGGCGATTGGATTAAATAAAATACCAAAGGTAGGGGAGGGAAGGCGTGGATTTGCTGTGGTATGCAGTAGGAACACAGTATTCTTCATGGAGTACAATGCCGGTTTAACTCGGTATTCGTCACTATATTACGTACGTAGTTATATGGTGGTGGTTTCACATGCTGTAATATCGGCACCAAGCATCCCCCTAGGTAATTCACATATCCTTCCTACCTGCAGATGAATTAAGTAGATGGTTCCAAAATTTACTCATTGATGCACCTCGTGTGGTTGTCGGGGGGATTGCCGGAAAGAGTGCCAATCTAGGCTTGTGGCTAACGGTGGCTCACCACAGGGGGGGGGAAAGGACTGCGGGACTGTACTAGCAAAAAGGTAGCCAGATTGAAATCCGTTTGTCACCACGCCGGCAAGTAGTGGAATTCAGGAAAAGACGAAGACATCGGATAGGTTTGGTTTTCTAGCTAGTACATATAATCTTTCTCAAGTTACATGTATCTAGACTCTACGAACTAGTATACACCTGGCTAGACTCCAACTTAGTATCATGAAGACTCGGGAGGTTGAAATAAGGTTTGTTTTGTCTTAGCCACAACCGGCTAGCGATGCTGACCCACGGACCCTTGAAGCTACATGTAAGAAAGCTTCTTTGAACCTTGTGTCTGTGCACAATCGAATCGGTGATCAAATTGGATCAAGGACCATTATTTGCGTGGCTAAGGATGATCCTATCCTATCCTGTCTTGGCAAAACTGGCCCCATCCGTGGCCCATGGTTGGTTCCCATGCATGTGAAGAAGGGATTGCGCAATTATTTATGATTTGAACAAAAAGTATTATGTGTGCCGTCGGACATTCTCCTTAAAGGGTATAGAAGAAACTCAAATACGCTAAACAGCCCTAAAGGCGGTTGAAATAATCAGAATCTAGTACATAAAAAAAAGAGAGACACACATTTAAGATGTTTCTGCCTCGATAATTAACAGGTATGAACTTTGAAGAAAACAAATACTGGTAAAAGCTCTGTCATGTACTCTACTCTAGCTCTTTAGATAACGTTAAACTCGCACCCTTACAGGGAATAACCCATCCCACCAGGCTCAAGGAAATCTTCCGCAATATCTTCAAACGCCTCATCTCCCCCATACTCAAACATATCATCATCAACATTCACATAGTCATGGATATCTTGTGAGCCAGGATCGTTGGTGAAACTCTGACCGAGCAGGTCTTGGTGGAATTCCGAGAAATTGGAAAGGTTAACTGGCACGTTGGTGTGGCCTTGGGTTGGCATTAGCTGATCGACTGGGTACTGGGGTTGGTTGGGGAAATTATTAGTAGTAGTGATGTTATGGAGCTGTTCAGAACCGCTATTATCGGTGCTCGGGGGTGGCTTTGATTGGGTATCAGATTTCAATGTTGTGGGGCTATGGATGAAACTTGAGGTACTAGATTTCTCAGCCTTTGGCAACTCTTTTGGTGGGCTCCAACGGGTCTGTGTGTCGTGTGTTATATTCTTAGAGTTATTTATGCCGTCAAATGAACCTTGATCCCAAGTTCTTGATTCTAAAACTTTGTCGAATTGGTGCAAGAGTTCGTCTACCGCATCGGCACCTGCACGGTCCCTAAAGAGCTCTGATATTGCGGCTCTATAAGCCCGCTCCCGGATTGAAACCGAAAGCTGGACTCTATCCATGAACGATAACTCGTCTTCATCATTGGGGACCACTAAAGCCTCAATAGTGTGCTGCCAGACTATCCCTCTCTATTCAGGTATAGTACGTAAGATAGTTTGTAGGATGTTGACTTACATTGGTCTGGTATGTATAAAGGGAATAGAATCTCATAAATCCTTCTCCATGTCTTCGCCTTATTTAGCTCTTGGATTTTTTCTTCAGTTGCCTTTTCCTCAGACGAGTCGTAGGTCTCCGGCTTCTGGCAATCCTCGTCTTCTAAGTGTTTCACAATTTCGGATTGGATACCCCTGTAAGTCTTGCATCGTGGGCATCTGGACTTCAAGTGCTCTGAAATGCAATGTGTTCTTTTTTTCGTTCAAGGTTAGAAAGAAGTGCCATAAATCTTGGGATGTTGAGTTCGTACTTTACTATGGTGAGTTTTGTGTTTCTCCAATCGGCACAATCCACATACTTTATAGGGTTCTTTTTGAAGTAAGGGCAAGCGAATGGCCTTTTTGATTGATGGTGAAGCGCATCTTTTGCCCCTTTTTGCTCTTTTGCTCTTTTGGATGGTTTTCCAGTGGAGTCATCGTCGTCCTGGACATCATCGTGTACGTCTCTGGTAAACCCTCGAGGCGCTGAACGCTTTCGTGGAGTAGATAATTTGCCTTTTTTACTCTCTCCTTGGCCAGAAACCCGACTTTGAATATTATTGATATCTAGGGAGGCGGACGATACTCGGAGATCGACTCGACCACCAGTACCATCTGAGCATACTTCAGCCAAGTTTTCGTATTCTCCTAGCTCATATTCATCTTGGTCTGCATCTTCATCTTCGTCATCATATCCACATTCGGTTCCAACTCCGTTCTCGTCAACCCATTGTAGCTCAGTGTTGTCCGAAGGGTGTGGCGCCTGTGGGAAGTAGCCTCTCTGACAAATTTCGATAGAACCCTTATCGTTGGGCATCTTATCGCCCCACGTGGCGGCTGATGGGTTTCCTATTGAAGGCGACGCCCCAGACTGAGAATGGATGCTCTCAGATGCCGCGTATCTAGGCGGGGTATCTTGATGTTTGGTACCTAAGGACCATAAAAGGTGAGCCGCCAAAAATCAAACCAACGCGAGGGATAACGTACTTGTATCCCGGTAGTAAAGCTGGGAGCTTCTCGTAGAAGTCACAGGCGATGTGTAAGGGATGTCTTTGGAAGAGAAATATCAGTTGAACGTAGTAATACATGACGGGCAAGCCGTGGAGTGGGAGCAGAGATACCAGTAGCCACTACGTGTAGATTGGTACCTCCTTCAGCTGTCTCGACGTTCGCGTCCCGTGAGAAGTGTTGTGGTGAAGATATGACCGAAGTTAACTCACGTATATTATTACTATGCATCGCGATATATGGAATAACGCTTTTCACTTTGAGTAACTCTAGCTCATGTGCATAGTTTCTAGTTGCGAGCGTTGCTGGAGTCAACATGTCTTGAAACGCGAAGAGGCTGTAGGTACAAGCTTGAGGTCTCCAGCTTAGCTGTTATCAGGAGGCTCCACAAGACAGGGTCATGTGATGAGGTTTTGCCATATGCTGAAGTGCGGATCAAACTCCAGGGTCAAATGACTTTGTGCACGGTGTATGGTACCTACTTTGACAATCCTTGTCAGGGTTGGGGTTGCGGCTAGTATTATGAGTGAGGTACTAAAGTACGACCACTGTCTACAGACTTACCCCTAAACCCGTAGAGTATAGATCTAGAAACAAATACACCACAATACTTATATACATGTATTATTAGGTTTGAGGGTTATCTAGGAATTGCGGGTTCTGAACTATCCTGTAGAGTAAGCTGTTGGTAAGATGCTGCCCCACCCCAGAAATAAGCAAAAGTTGGTGGCTTTTGCCTACGATCTTATTATCGATCCCCGATGCCGTAAAATCACATAACGAAAGCAACCGGGTTGGGATGTTCACCTTTGGGAACGGTCAGTTGCCGGCCTAGAGCTAGATCTTTGATCATCTTGACCAAACATGGTTCCAGTTCGATTAATCATTCCGTAAAGGCTCCGACCCTGTACCACAGTACGTACTGCAGTGGGCTATTTTATATCTTGAGCGATCAGGCAGCTTTGTACGCGCGTAAGCGAACACCACAGTTGGTAAAAATGCACTACGTCACTGTGGAAATCCACGTATTAGAAGGCAGCCTTATAGACCCTGGAATATATACTAAACTGTCAAAACGGCCGCTGGGAGTCAGCCATTTCGGGCGTGTTGGCGCTGTATTGATATCCCCGCTCACATGGTCCTCCACTTGTTGAGTACATAGATGTATATCTTCTGCAGTGGATTAAACTAATTTGAACATAATGGATCTTATATAGACACTCTGGTAATTTTATTGGGAATATCTAAAAGACATGGAATTAGAATTGCGCCAGGATTTGTGCTATAGTTAATCTGAACTTGTGTCATACAATGGTTTAAGGTATGAAATTTGAAACAACCCAGACTGGCACCCCATTTACATTGCTATAAAAGATAGTATACCCTAACCGGACCGGCTCATATATCCTCATGTTCTTTATTCATACACCCGCTGCAGCTCAGACGTATCCGCATTCTGGTTTAAGAGAAACGAAGGGTATATCGTTCCGAAATCTGAATCACTCTCGGAGGTTGTGATACCTCCAAGGAATAAACAGCCTAGGTCTTCAGTTGAGCCCTCATTGTCGTATTCGGCGACCAAACCCGAGTTATACTGCGATCCCTGTAGGGTCTCGGGGGCTGGAACTACATCAGATGAATTCTGGGTCGCGCCGCTTAGCTGCTCTAATTGAGGCTGCCAAACTATTCACCATGTGAGAAAAAGGAAAGCATATGGCTGTATATGACCTTACATGGATCTGGTATAATCTGGGGGTATAACACTTCATAAATTCTTTCCCAGGTTTTTGCTTTCTCTATTTCGCTAGCCTTTGCGATAGCATCTGCCTCCGAAGGGTCCGGAATATGAGATTTCTCACAGTCGCGTTCCTGTAAATGCTTAAAGATTTCCTCTGGTGTGCCGGCCTTAAAGGTCCTGCACCGACCGCATCGTAGAGGCTTTACATGTTCTTCTATACAGTGCTGTCTATAATGAGTTAGCTATTTGTATACTCACGTATTTGAGAATAGTGGGCAGTTGTTTTGTTAGCTATGTGGTATAAAGCTTTAAATGGCCTCAATGGCTGTTGAAAGCCTACATGTAGCTAAGTACTAAAAACAACCCCAACCCCCAAACCAAATCCGATTTATAAATTCTCGAAGTGGAAACTCATACCTGACCTGAGAAAGCTTCACGTTCCGCCAGCGTCCGCATTGTGCGTTTAAAATTTTATTGTGCTGGATATCGTGTTGGAAGGAGGGGCAGGCAAAAGGCTGCGGTGAAATTTTCTTTTGGCGGGGTTGGCTCACCGAGCGCTCCTCACCACCTCCACAGTCCTGGGACGAGGTTCGTCTTATCAATGAATTTTTCTTGCGTTTTTCCTTTCCTATCGTACCGGGAACGGTATCTGGTACCAAAGCCAGGGTTAGTCGATCTCTTTCCCCTCCGTTCTCCCCACCGTCACCACCCTGGAGGGGGAGTTTGGTGCTATCAGACGGCCTTGGGATAAGAACTGTTTTTCTATAAGTAGATAGCGATGTGGCGAAAGCACTATTGCCTGCAGTCGTACTGGGTTGTGGTGAAGGCTCCTCATTCGTTGTTCCTCCTGACGCTTCTAGTTGAAATTGGAGGAGGTCTTCATCGTTGGGAGCCTGGTGAGATGCATTAAAGCCCTCAGGTCCCAACATTATAGGTAGGTCTATGTGAGCTTCGAAACGCCCCTGGACGGCGAATATATCCGCCGAGTAATTGAAATATCAAACCCGATATTACGACTGCCCAACAGGCGGGCCGGGAAGAGATTTAATGAAACTGGGCGGGGACTGTATGGGTACACAGTGTGACTTTTTGAGGTCCTATGGTGAGCGCTTGAAACCCGGAGGCTGTTGTTCTGAGTTGAAAGTTGCAGCAACCGGGTCAGTCCCTTAAGTGCTACCAGAAGGTGTAACCAGGTGACTTTACATGCAAGCCACAGAATTGAGACAATACATGTATCATGGATAAGTCCACAGCTGCACGGGGCCCCTTATAGCAGCGAAAACCCAGGCCGGACTACTATATATATAGAGCTCTTCACAGCCATTAACAGAACAGGTTTACAAAGAGGCTTTCATCTTTACTGTATGTACATACGTATCCCTTAGTCTGTCTGTAAATGCTGACTCCCCAAGAAGTAAGTTTGGTGTGGCTTTACTAACAGTTCCTGTCGGCATTTAGGTTTCTGCATGGAAGAAGACCTAACCCTGATATTTTAGAAATGTGATCTGTCTGATTTCTCAGAATTACGCTGAGAGAAGAGTGAGTCCCGTCAGGTTATTGGTTCTTTCAGATCTGCCCCTTTTGGCTTATGCACATGGCGGGCGGTCAGTATCTTTCGACCCTAATAAACCCACTACATCATGCACCTATATGTATGTAAGTATGTGTGAAGTACCAAGAATTAGATGAGGATATATGTAGGTACCGTAACCATAGGGTATTACTCTATATGCAATTGTGTAAACCTCCAAATTAAATCGCAACTTTAGCGCCCATTATAATACCGTAAACCCGTACCCGTATTTTACTAGATAGGATGCAGGATACACCCACCTTTTTATTCCGTACTGTACTTCGCACAGCATGCGCACTCATATTGCAGATCATTTACTTTTTTGTCTCGGTGGCTTTTGTTAGACAGTGTGCGCGCTTTCAAGCAGCTGATAAGATTATAATTACATGGACATGTCAAATTTCACCAGAGGCCATTGAGTACGTAGGCCCTGATCACCTTGTCCGAGTTCTCTAGGCTAGCTAATCACGTGATCAAATCTAGTCTGATTAATACATGTAGGCTTCAAGATTTTGGTAGCACTAGGTCTATCTAAATGATCGATAGAAGGGTACGGTAGAAGTGACAAGTACGTGAATTGCTCCTTATAATTTAGTATTGTATTTTGATTTTGAATTCAGAAGTACTATAGCTAGTAGAGATAGTTTTTCGAACTGAAAAACATCGATCCAATACATGTATACATTATATTCTATGCACTTTGAGTACAACGTGTATGTACTCGAGTGAGTGCATGTATGTACAACAAACTGGGATCCCTGTTTAAATGCCGCTACTATATTATATAGCTGCTGCCCCGCTCTTTTGAAAGAAGGCTGCGTGCTGTGTGAGGGCTCTTTGCATATATGAGATAAATCGTTTCATCAATCTATACTCCGAGATCTCATATTACAGTACTCTGATGCTGATGACCCTTTACAACAACCTACCCCAAGGACGGATCACACCTACAGTTATTCACATAGAGGAGCAGGCAACATTAGCTGGCAACTTCAAGAAGAACATCTGGGGCAGAAAATCGTCCGAAGCTCCAAAGCGGTCATTCTATGACTTTACCATGAGGGGTCGCCACCCCATTGATCTCGTTAGTTTAGCGGCGAACTTGTCGCATTGGTTTATCAAGGAAATTTCTACGATAAACCGGGTAGATACACTCGGTTGTCTTCCCTGCTGCTTTTCTCGACTGGGGTTAAATATATTTCGTTGCGGTGGTCAAGGCGGTACCAATAGATCACAGGGCAGAGGAAATGAAGGTGGAGCTAGTGGTTCTGGGGGTACTAACCTCCCCAGTCAGAAGCACAATGAAACAGGTGGAGGAGCCGGGAGGAGGCGGCGAGGGGGAGCACTCCCACAACGCTACTCACCTCCTGACGGAGGCAGCGACGGGGATGATAATATCGGGGGTAAATCCTCTAAGCGGAGGCGTATAGATAACTCTCTCAAGCCTTTCGCCTGTCCATACTATCAGAATGGGTCGATTCGACACCTCCACTTAAAATGTGCTGGTTGGAGGGACAGCAGTCTTCAAAAAGTCAAGTATGGGGCCCTTTCCACGAAAGATTACAACCCTCCGGACTTGTTCTGGTAGCGGAAACTTTTTTGGACCCTTTAAATTGACTTTTTTTTAAGGGAGCACTGTGCAGAGCACTTGAAGCCCTTCCGATGTGGGCGATGCAAAAAGTTCGCAATGGGTAATATGGAAAAGGAGTTAAACAAACACTTGGAAAACGACGACTGCGACATGAACAATGTGGTCGATTGGGATGACCGTGCGCGTGAAGTTCCGGAGTATGTGACCTTTCAGGAGGTAAAGAGGGCGCAAACATGGGAGAAGATCTATAGGCTGCTGTTCCCTGTGCACATACCAGACCAATGTATGTGAGCTTATTTGATACCTGCATGCAAGACCATATGGGCCTTCTTAATCTAATGTTAGGTGATAGTTTGGACACCACCAACACCCGTGACACCGTCACTACCACCAACACCTGTACCACTATCGTTACCAGCAGCAGGAGCAGGAGCAACAGTAGTAGTAGTACCACCTCCCCCGCCCCCACCTCCGCCCCCAATGCCACCCCCACCTCCGCCTCCGCCTCCACCTCCACCACCAACACCGCATCAACCCCCAACGTCACGGCAACTACAGCCTCAACGTACATCACTAGCCCTGGCACAGGAATTGGTACCAGCACCAGCACAACTAGCACCAATTAACGATTCCGAGGAGTCTTTATGGGATCACGTCCTTTCTGACCAGTCGCTTGTACCCCAAAGTCCCGCTGGTTACAATACTGATATCGAGGGGCTGGAGGGCCTTGGTAGCCTGTTCCCAGGACCCTTCTCTGGTTGGAATGCTTCATGATAAGAACTGGTAAGTGATTTATTAAAACCTGGCATATAGCCCCTCTTCCAGCTGATTCACCTGTTCCCGTAAGAGTACATGTAGTTGTACGTAGGCTGATAAAGATCAAGCTCAGTTACAAGAACAGCAACAGTATTCCATGATACTATGTTCTTTTGAATTCTTTATTTGGGTGACTTTCAGGACTTTAATATTGATTCACGCTGCTTATACTTCTAGTATTTGGGGATTGCATGTAACCCATTGATGAATATGATGGATGATGGACTTAACATATACATATGTACGTACGTATATATATATATATATATATATATATATAGCTAAAGTTCCCTATATATAAGGTACCTTCTATCAGGATAATATCTTCATAGGAATAACCTCCCTATAAGGGTACCTTTCTGTTATTTGTGTTCTTGGTACCCTCTACATATATAAGGGTAATTTCGCTATAAGAGTACCAAACTTTGACCCCGAGCGTACCCTAATAGCAAGCTTTCGCTGTATACATGTATGCACTACGAATTATCAAAAAAAGTGGCACACCACAGTTCTAACAACAACCCCGCAACCCCCAATGAACCCAAACGCCCTACAAATCCTAAAACACTTCTAGAGATGTGAAATAGCTGTATTCTCCCAGCCATAATCTCTAATTATGCACATAGAAGTAGTTACGAAGCTCATATGCATATAGGAATCGTTGCGTTCTACTTTTTTGTATATACATGCTTCCACGACAAGGCACTGGCACTTAATGAATGAACGGATCCCCACCTGTCAACACCTCATGTGGCTCGCTCACTTAATTCCAGAACCTTGTATATAACCTGAATTATATATAATGCCTCTGCCATATGGAGCGGTAAGTGTGTCAAAGTAATTTTAATACCAACGGTTGATAAATTATTTACCTGGTGGTATATGTACTGGATGTCAGTCCTTATCCCGGTATAAGCACCGAATTTCAGTCTTTGTGCTGCTCCATACTTCATTAGTAGATTAATGCCAACACCTATAAATGTTTCCCACCGGCCAGTGGCGGTGTGAAGACTTATATTGGCATTATATAGCCCCTTTCGGCCGAAGGGTCTGTGCTTTTATCCATTTAAAAGTATAAATGTCGGTATTATTTTTACTACCGTTGGTAAAATTACTTTTGACACGTTTAGCGCACCATATCTGCTAATGGCATTTAGTCATTAGTTAAGATGAATCCTGCTTAAATAATAAAGGAAGTAAATTTACTAGAAAGCCTTTGGATTTTGTGATCGTGAGAATGATGCATATATATATATATATATTTGGATATAAACCGTCACAAAACCTTTTCGGGCTGCTATGGCCCGGCCCGTAGCTTTAAAATATAATACACAAGTTTATTTCAAAAATAACCATTTAGGCATCGATCATAGAGTTAGAGTATTTTGCTCGGTGTGGATACTGCATGCACTGGCTGTTCTTGAAGGTTACACATGTCAAGGCCCTAAACCTGTAACTAATATAAATAATTAAGGGCCTTACCTACCCAAATCTGGAGATATTGAATTTCAAAGCCACGCAGCTCGGATCCTCCAATATTTTATGAACAGAGGTATCCCCTGGCTAGTGAGACTCGCAGAATCCAAGACTTCCTATCTCAGTAGTACTAGTCGCTATTTTTGCTAACAAACGCCAACGATGTTTGACAAATACCTACAGAAAGTGACGGGCTTAGTGACGGGCTCATGCTCAGTGACTTTGCCATAGCCCGAACAGGAAGTCCTGGATTCTGCGAGTCTCACCAGCCCAGGGGATACCCGAGGGAGCGAACTCTTTGATGGTGTATTTTTCAGTTCTAGTTTTGTGGTCTGGTGAAAGGAATTGGGGGCCGGGCTAGCTGCACAAGATGTAAATTTTGTTATCTCTAGATCCATATATGCACGTATATATGTATATATATATTATGTACCAATTAAGGTAGGCATGTTGTAGGCTATGTCTGTACTGTCTTTTATTTCTTCGATTGGCTCATATACTTATATATAAGTTTATAAAGACGTTATATATACTTTTATGATTTAGCGCCAATGCACTTATTCCTATCGATCTATCAACTGATAGCTCATGTCAGGCAATATATATATATATATATTGCAACCCGAGGCGTTCCTTGTATGCGTGAATTATTTCAATTCCTTGCATTTTTTATAGCACGATTACTAGAGTAGAAAGGGCTTGTGCCCTCTTTTGACAATTTATGAGATAGGTCCCCTTTCAGTCTTGTGTTAACACTACATGTAGCTAGCTAGTAGAGTAGATGTAAATACGCACAGCATACATAGAGACGTCAACCTTGGCCCGGATTGGTACTTAATTATAACATATTGAGGCGTATCATTTAAAAATGATATGTACTTTACAGCGACTAGAATGATCTACCTATGGGGTGAAATTGTATGGTGTACTATATAGAAGTACTTTTTCCATAGATCACCCCTACGTGATAGCCATCACGCGTACGGCCGATTGCGATCTTGGTATATAGCTATAGAACCCCTATCGCTGTCGTTGAATGAACAACGTCATTTGTACCCATTTTGACTGCCGTACTTTCGCGTACCCGCAGTCGCGCACAGAAATTGGCTAACGTTGCAATGTTTCGGCCGATCTAGATAGATCACGTGACTATCGGTTTAGGATAATCACGTGATGAGGTCTACAACACACCCCGAAAAGGTACGAAAATTGCTGAAAGGGCTACTGTTGGTAATAATCATGTGATATTGTAAGTGTATCTGCCAACAACTGACTTTTATCGGGTTTGGTTTACTGCGCACCCAAAGTATCGCCAATAGAACATCTAGAAATCCGTAATAATTATATATATAAACCTTATACGCCGCCGTTCATATCCACCGCACCCATAGCCTAGCTGACATTCGGAGATCGTGAAATTTCAACAACCCTAAAGGCCAAAAATTCAACAACCGTATATTATCGTCAGTTTTCTACAATGAAAATTAAAAACAACACCACGAGCGAGTTTGATGGCATAGAACTACATGTAAGTGGGCCGGACTTTGCGGGGGGCTCTAGCCGTACCACAATCGAATTTGTGAACGATATTCACGGAGCTGGTTACAACACAAAGAAGCGCACATTCAATAACTATAGCGAGTCAGAGAGTGATGCCCAAGAGGAGGCCGAGTGCTCGAGGCCATCGAGTAAAATTAAAAAGCCATTCGAGCCTCCCCTTGCCTGTCCGTACTACAAAAACAACCCAGTCAAAAATTCAGAGTGCTCGGAATGGCGGGGGTCAGGGCTCTCAAGACTGAAGTATAAGCCCAGATCCATGTGTTAGTACTATACTTACATGTCAAGGCACCATATCCGGAAATTCCATATCAAGCCACTCCGGTGCGGTCGGTGTAAAGGCTTCAAAGCTGGTAGTTACGAGCAGGTTACACACCACCTAGTGCATGATAATTGTATGAAATCGGAGACCCGCGATACGCACGATGAGGTTTCGGCTCTAAAGCAGATTGAGATGGTGGAAAGAGGACAAACTTGGGAGGATATTTATTCCGCCCTATTTCCGGATGTCGATATACCAAGCCCTTGTAAGATTGGTTATCCCCTAACTAGTTTGGCACAAACTAACTAGTGGGTTCAATTTAGCCTGGAAAGACGAAACCGAATTCGTAAGGGGCCCTCCCGAAAACTGTGATCATGGGCCTCCGCTCATGATACGTTTTTGCGCCGAACTTTCCTGTAATAAACGGACCTACCAGCATGATTTAAGCGAGTACCTTCAAAACCACATAGCAGAGTACCTTGAAAGCCATATAGTCACTCTACAGCTGCCAGAGGGATATATGGGCGACCTCCTACAGGATTTTGACCAACGTTGGATAAAGAAGGCTTCTGCGTTTGAAGAACGGTCCTTTGAGAGCGGATCCAGGATTATTAAAGTTGCTTTCTCACAAATTCATTCTCACGAGAGAAGGAATTGTCACACCATATTAGAGTCACCTTGATTGGATTTGGGTCGCATAGGATTAGTAGAGGTATTGGCCGGTGTTGGTGGTTTAGTCCAGCTTGCTTAGCTCTCCTGTAATTGTCTCTTTGAAATCTGTTAGCTACGTGTATATATATACAGCGACACCTCGCTATAAGAAACGCCAAGGTGGCGGAGGTTTTTGTTTCTTATAGCAAAAATCCACCCAAAATTTCTTATAGCAAATGAGACTTTGGTGCAGAGTCCTTAGCGTGTACCCTGTGTGTTGTTTCTTACAAGGTTTTTCTTATAGCGAGGTTTCTTATAGCGAGGTATGGCTGTATGGACGTAGCGCCTTTAGCTATTGTAGGGTGACAAAAGTTCTCGTGATTTCTGCATAGCAACCAGCAGAAACTTCCTAAAAGTCTAACCCGAAAAGCCAGTAATAGGGAATTCAGCCTAGATACTATGTTCTATCAACCTTGAGCTCTCTAACAATACTAATATCTTCTTTACATCTCTTGTGGTCGCCAAGTTATAGTTGGTTCATGGCCCACCCTTTTACAAAATCACGGGAACTTTTGTCGCCCTGCAGTATATATATACATGATCCCTGATCATAGCTCATGACCGGTACAACGAATATTTTCCTAGCCCCGATTGTATCCAGATAACGTACTGCGACACCCCATGTTCGATATGGGTATCTGGCTACGATCGATCATAATCAGCACAACACTAAATATTGTCCATTCTTCTGCGAGGTTAAGGCGTCTATCAGCAAGCTTTGAGTAAGTGCACCTATAGTTTATGCCTATATCTAACGATGAAACCGGGACCTTTACATCTATCTCTCAATTGGGGATCCACATAGCTAAATCTAAATTCTAATAGCCTTCAAGTACCTCTATAATTCATCTGATATACATCTAGAGTATCACTTATTAGATAAGATTTCAGAAGTGCGCAATTGCCCTTGGATCTATTAAGGTCCTATGTGATGATAAGAAAAGCTCAGTCTACTAGTCTCGTTCTCTGACTTCCAACTCTGCCAACCCACATCACAAGTTATGCACGACTATAAATATACATGTTACAATATACAAGGCTTGGGATAAAGTGAGTGACTAAATGTGGTGTTGACAGGTGAGGATCCGTTCACTCGCTTTTTCCCAGAGCCTTGTACTTCTACAATATCAAGCTGGGCTACGTATTAAAAGTCACTATGTACCCTATCCGCATTCCATCCTCTACCAATCCTACAACTAGCACTTGAGACCCTTTCTCCGTTTCCCTGCTGATCAGTGAGATCACTATTGACCGAGAATTGTGGCGCGCCCTCCACCGCATAAAGTCTGGCCGCCGAGCCTGCAGCCAAGAAATATTTGTATGTGAATCTCGCTCAGTAGGGATCTCGCTGAGTAGGGAAACGGAGTATATATCCCGTATCAGATACATCTTAAGTATCCTATATCAAACCAAATCTAGCTATCTCCCTTGGGATCAAAATTGCTTCCACGGGTATACTAATGCTTGATATAGGTGTGCCACTCGGCCAATCATTCAAGAAATCTGACTACCGCCATTACTCGAAAGATTGGCTATGCATATGAGATCAAAATTACTATAAGCAGACCTGATCTACGACCTACAGCCAATCGTGAAGGTAATCCCTGGCCGGAGATAGCCAATTTTTCGAGTTTTTGCGATATTTTGGTGGCGCTATAAATGCTAGGTACTGTCACTCACTGGGTATTGATAGACACTGGGTGTTGACGGACAGGTCTTTTTGGCCAATAAGAACAAAATAACCGGACTTAGCTATTCCTCTTTTGTAGGATCCGTCAACACCCAGTATCCATCATCACCCCGTGAACGACAGTAGTTGAATGGTATCAACCAAGCACGTGAAATTTAAGTAGAAGCCCACACGTCAAGGCTACACACACAGTAAGTTTAACCGGTTATTGGTTCTATGCAACAATAGATTAAGCAAATGGAGCCTGCTCTATATTTCAACTATCTGATTGGCAGGCTATGGGATCGGCACCAATCAGGTTACCGGAAAATGGAGCTGGCTCCATTTGCGCAAAAGTCTCTATTACTCTCTGGCCGGTACCAGGTCTGCAGGGCTCTCTTAATTGGGGGGCTTCCCTCCCCTGCATGATCCCCAGCTGCAGATGTCAACAATTTGGCCTGTGACCAAATGGGATTTTAGGGTACCCAGCCCCAGACTGCGGCCGGGCCTGGGCGTCATTTCAGCCAGGGCTGGCTGGCCCATTGGAGGCCTTGCAATTGGGGCTGGTAGAGGTCTTGCATATAGGGCAGCAACCACACACGCCCGACGCCCTGGATAATGGGTCGATTGATAACTCAGTACGATAACTCTGGTTGGGGTGCGTCAGAGACCAAAAGGTTAGGGCCTGCATGCAACTGGGTCGGGTGTGCATGTGAGCAGATAACGTCAGTTCTGAAAAGAACAGCCCGAGTTCAAAGGGCTAGATCTAAGCCGTCTGATTGGTTTCTTTACGTCGTGCCACCACTTTGCACTCTTCTTTTGCATTTAAACCCGGGCTCTTGCTTTGGGACTTAACGGGTGTTGGTCACGTGGTGGGAATTCTGTCAGGACAGCTGAGTCTTCAGGTACAGCCTCTGGTGTAGAGTAGAAGCAGGTCTAAAAACAGGATTTAGGTGGCTGGCCCAGCCAATAGAACTCATGCCACACTTCTACAACAACCCCACCAGAGGCTGTACGTATTGATCACTAATATTCTAATTCGCTGCTGCTATTGGAGTCTTGACTGTATTCCTTACATACTTGCCCGAAAAAAAGGTGTTGATGATTTTCGTGGCAGACGCACAAAAAACCGCCAAGACTATATTCTGTGCGGCATGCATGGCGGTTGTGTTTAGAAGTGCTATGAAGTTGTGAGTAGAAGGGAAGGAAGAAAGAGAGGTAATGGGTGTGGAGGCGCTAGTACAAAATAGTGGGGGGGGGGGGGCAATTGTGGACTATACCACACTGTGTTGCTATAAGTACTTTACTGTATATATTATTGACTGTAGCATGAGCGGAGTAATATATACATGTACGTATATACAGGATGGGACATAGTAACAATCCGCCTTGGCAAAGGAGCAGTAATGACATAATACAAAAGCGGTCGATCTAGACCTTTGCCATAATTATTAGGCAAACGACTCTAAAGTCTTTTTCCGGTAACTTGATTAAAAGACTGATCTGGAGTCGCGCAAAGGGCCTATTACATGAGGGGATATATATACTAGCTTGTATTTTCCCAGGCTCACAATACTTCCAACACTTACCCGGCACCAGACGACATCGAGTGATAGATTGTGAAGGACTGACGAGTGATGGTTCATGAAGACATGGCCGCCGATTATTATTTATTTATACCCCGTACATGCATGTATGGACTGGTTGATTGTTGTTGTTATTGTTATACCGTTTATTCAACTGGTTGGTTGTTAATTCATTAGATAATTGCGGCGATCTGATTGTTTGATTGATCATTGATCGATTGACGTGACTATGTAACTCAGGAAGACATCGCGAGCAGCCCCGTTGCGCTGACGAGACGCAATGGAATCAAGGTACCCTACCCGGTAAATGTGTCAAAGCAATATCAATTTCTACAGAAAATTTGGCCAAAGGGGGGGCTATATACGAATTTCACCACCGGTGACCGGAAACTTTCATAAGTGCATGCTAGTGCTGACATTCTTTATTTACTAACGTAGTCGTACATAAAGACTGAAACCCGAACTCATACTGCCGGCACAAGGACTAGAATCCAGTGCTTGTACCGGCGGTACATTTGCCGCTCCATACATGTCCACCCGGCGCAGAGACCTCGTAGTAACGTACTCCACCCTACTGTACCCGGACCGTGTATCACCGTCTGCCCGCAAGCATACCAAATATTAGGCTTAGAATCAGTGTCAAAAGATACAGAGCTGATATTTACAAAATAGATAGCTCATTGGATTCAATGAGGTGAGTATGTATACCTCCATGTCAAAAATCCCGGGACAAGCCCCCGTACGTAGCAACTCGCGGTTGCGTTGTCCCGGGACTTTTGAATAAGAGCTATATCTAAGACAGCGCCTGGGGCGCCCACGGGTACATGATGGCAAACGGGTACACGGCGAGATACGTCACATAGTGGCTAATTGGCACCGAAAAGAAACCGGATCTTTCCAACGTACGGCGCCGCGCACCTTAGGGGTGACATAAATTGCAGTGCATTGCGAACAACCTCTCAACCAGACAAGACTTCAAGAATCTATGAAGCCAAATCGTAGGTATAGGTATGGTAAACATTTTCGCTTCGTAGACTTTTGATATCTCGTCTTGTTGAAAAGCTATTAGCGATGCCATTTACCTATTTTTTTCATGCCAAGACGCGGTGAAGTGGAACAGTAGAGCATGATATGGTGCCGGCCGCGATAATTGCGGACATTAAGCCCAGGACCAAAAAATGGTTTTCTTGGGCATATAAACTGTTTTTCTCAAAACTTGAGGATAAAAACCTGCCTTTCTAGACTCCCGGTCCCCTAACCCTCAGTATTTCACCCTAACCCTACGATATTGACCAAATTTGGGGCACTTTTCATAGTGGACATTGAAGACCTCTTACACCAAAACTACCCAGTTAGCTAGGAAACCTATCAACCCACATCCAAATTAAGAAACCTAGAAATCCAAAACAGCCACTCTGTAGATAATCACCGGAGCTATCTATGTTTTAAAATTTTCTATATCTAAAATTTTGGGGTGAGGTGTGGAGGTTGAGGGAGAATATTGATAGGTTTATCGCGGCCGGCACCATACCCATTTATACCTCTACACCACAGACCTCGGCCAAGATCCAGCCTCCAGCCATAACATGGCCAGGACCTAAATCTCTCACCGGTCCATAAGCAGCCAGAGTGCATGGCCAACTGAGATACCGGCATGTCGCGCGCGCCGCACCATACCAGCCTCTATCTCGAGGTGAGATACCGCGGGTGTTAAATTAACAGACACCACCTCGACCACTCGGTCCAGTACTTACCTTTCAACATCTACATACATCGATATAAGTACATACAGCTACAAGTACCGGAGCCGCACCCCGCACCGAGGGCAGTACCTACTCAGTTACTACCCCCCCCCCTAGCGCCGTCTACCCCCCCCCCCCGGAGCGGTGGTGTGGTTCACACCGCACACTGTGAATCTTGTGTTCAGTTAGGTTCCGTCGAGTGATAGCTTATGACGGCCGCCGCCTATAACCAACCAGCCAACCACCAACCAACCAGCCAGCAACCAAACAAACGAACAGACGAGCCACACCGCCCAGAACGCCGCGAGCACCCCCCACCCGGGTAAGTGGCAGACCAACATGCAGCAAGCCGATCGTACCAATGCACGAACACCCAAGCGGAACATCGAACCCAACCTACACCACCGCAGAGCACCATCCGCGACCAAAGCACCGTTACGGAACTACATAGGCAGCCATACCCGACTACTACCATACTCCACAGCCAGGGGGGGCGCGTGGCACGGCGAAAGTATCTACAGTTTATACTGGGGGCGAGTGATATGCTATGATGGATACATATGGCATGGACAGCTGGGCGGTTGGTGTGTATTGAGATTATGCAGGTCCGCTGCCCCATAACGCCCTTCCCAAAATGCTAACGGGTGGCTACATAGTCTATGGCACTTGTTGGTCATGATCGAGGGGGGTGGCGGTTTGTGGGGTAAGAAACTTCGCTATATGAAACCTTGATGTATGGGACAGCACACTAAGGACTGCCCAAAACCCTACCTGCTATAAGAAATTCGGGGGGTTCATATAAGAAACAAAACCGCCACCGCCTTGGCGTTTAGGTGTCGCCGACTTTATCACGGCAGACAATAGTCACAGGAACCAACACCGGCACCGAACGCACGCACAAACGTCAATTACACCCCTACCCTACAAACACGCCTACCCGGGCCTCCTCTTCACAAACTCCTCCAGATCGCCCCTGGTCGCAACGCCCAACACCCACCTCCTCTCGGCGTCCGTGACAACGGCAAACTCCTCCCTCCTCAGAAAGTCCTCGAGCACCTCGAGCCCCGTGCTCGGCGTGATGACCACATACGCCTTTGCGCCCCTGCTGCGGTCGAAGCGGCGCATGGCGCGGTCGACCGTGTCCGTGTCGGCGACGGTGCCCGCGGCCAGCAGCGCCTTGAGCCGCGGAACGGACAGGTATCCGAGTAGGGCGCGCGTCGAGGGCGATACCACGGTTAGCTGGCTGTAGTCGCGGTCGTAGGACATGGCGAGCGCTGTCGAGATTGCGGTGCTTGGCGTGATGGAGAGCGCGGGTGGTAGGTCTAGGTCTTCTACGGTGGCCTATTACGGGGGGGGTTAGCTGTGGTGGGAGGGGGGGAGGGGGGGGGTACGCCGCGGTATTTACTGGCGTCCATGGGTGGCCAGGGTTCTGGTTTGGGCGGCGGGGGGGCGGTCGTTGTGGACATTGTTTGTGGTGTTGTGTGTGTTTGGTTTTTTTGGTGGGGCCGCGGGGTTGTCGCGGGGTGGATTATGATGTGATGAGGTGATTGATGAGGTGCTGCCGAAATGTCTGGCGCCCCCGGCATCTAATCTAGCTTGGCGGCAATCAATCAAAACAAAGACTATTCTATATATGTACGTAGATAGTTTTAAATTCTTGTGATAATAGTATTATTAGGCTTAGCGAGTGCCAGCCATGCCGGGCCCGGGCACTTTTTTGGCGGGCGCCGGGACGCTCAACCGGGCCGGCAGTGTCTTTGCTTTTTAGGACCTCACCGTGCACGGGCTTTAAAAAGTCTAACTACCAAATTTAAACTACATACACAGCAAACAAAAAAAAAAAAAAAACAGAACACCCAATTACCCGTCCAACCAATCATTTCCCGCTACTCCTGCTCCCCCCCACCGCCCGTAGTGGGCAGTCCAAAGAAGATCTTAAACCCATCATACAGCAGCCACTGCAAGCCCGTGAGCGTCCCGATCATGACGATCCTGACAGGGAGGCCGTTCCACAGGCCGCCGAACCCAATCTGGCCGTACAGGCGGCCGATTGCCGCGCCAAAGGCCTCGCCGGCCTTGCGGTCCGCGTTGAGCTTCGACACCATCACGTCTGCCGGGTGGGACACGACGGCGCACAGGATCCCCGCGACGTAGCCGGCCGCGAAGGCGACGCCGGCTTGTGCGCCCTTGTTGTAGTCCTCCTTGCGCCCGGGGAGGCGCGCGTACATTGCCTCCACCACCGCCTCGAACGACGCAAACTTCATCATCGTGTCTACCCCCGTGTCAGTCAGTCACCCCACATCACCCCGGGGGGGGGGGGAAACAACTCACAAGGGATCTGCCTCCCCCACAGCGGGTACAGGCCCTTATACAGGCCCGCCACGCCCTCCTGCGCAACAACGGCGCGGACGCCGCCCACGACGCCGGCAAACGGGGGCGCCGGCACGGCCGTCTGCATGCGCACCTTGATGGCCTCGAGCGGGCAGAGGGCCACGTCCGCGATGAACTCTGCGCTCGCGCTGGCCGCCAGATGCACCGCGGTCTTGTACCGGTCGCCGGCCGCGTCGCCGTACGTCTTCTTGAAGAACTCGTAGCAGCCGTACTTGAACGCGCCCTGGGCGCTGTAGCCGACGAGCGTGGGCGACCAGCCCGTGAAGATGCTGCGGAGGCCGCCGGACCGTAGGAGCGTGCGCAGGGCTGCGGCGTTGCTGGGGTAGCGCGTTGGTGAGACTTGGCGCTGGCATTTTATCAGGTCCAGGGGTGTCAGCGCTGTGTGTGTTAGGCCCTGTGGTAAGGTAAGGTGTTAGTGTGGTAAGGAGGGGGGAGAGAAAAGGGGGGGGGGGTACGCAGGCGAAGAGACCGCCGAGGGTGCAGGCGGCGTAGTATTTGGGGGAGTAGAGGGTTATGTGCCCGGCTTTATGCTGGGCGGCGAGGGATGCCTTCTGGAATTCTGTCTGGGCGGAGGAGGAGACGGAGGCGTAGGGGTAGAGCTGGGAGGCCGGCATCGTTTTGTTTACTATAGGAGATATCGATATATAGAAGATGGGTAAGACCCCAAGCAGCAGAATATGGAATAGGGGGGGATATATAGAGAATATAATCAATATCTGTTCCCGGATTAGGGAAACGGGCATGACATCATAAGCTGGTCTCTTATCCCCTGCCGCAATGCCCGGTATCTCCGCAGACCCTGTTTTGCGCCAAGCCTGCCCGGGTCAGGGGCCGGGTCATGGGCCGTCACTCGCTGTGTGTGTCAGATTAATTGGCTCTGTTTATTTATACTTCATGCATAGATTAATTGGCCCAAGAGGCCATAATCGGGTGTAGATACTCTTGTTTCCACCCTGGCTACAGTACAGGGCCTTCAGCTCAAGAGTGGCTGGCAAGAGACCCGCTCCTCCATCATGCGCCATCCTCGTCTCCAACAACACCCAACCCCTACGGATTTGGGGAAATCTACACCCTGCAAGCACCACAGCCCCTAGCGCTTAGAGCAAGGATCCCGACCCCAAGCGGGGTACTCGCGCTACAGTGGCTACTCACCTACAAAGAAGGGTACCTCAAAAGTCGATACGGCGGGTATTCTGTCCACACATGGCGGACGCGCACAGCAACCTACAACCCCCGCTGCGACGGGTTGCCGAGCACCATTCAGGAGAGACCTCCGAACTTGACCGACCCCGGAGCCTATCTAATCCAGCTGGGAAGAAGTGTCCTTCTGCCGGAGCGACGGCGGGTCTATGTCGCTAGTTGGAACTGGTTACGGCCGGTGCTGCCCCCGTTGGTAGGTCGTTTTCAGCGCGTAGGTAGATCTGCCATGTCCGTTGCGCGGGCCCATTGTGTGTGCACGGTTTGCAGCAGGGGGGCGGGTGTTGGAGTTGTGGAAAATATGTACATGTATGTTCTGGCTGTAGCAGTTGTGGTTTGGCTCCTTCGCCAGGCCTGCTACTAGATCCCCTCCTGTGTTGTATTTTAACAAGGTGCGAGTGATGACGTGTGACCGCTGGAAGAAGCAAGGAGTACTCTCCGTGTGTTGCTATATTCCAGGTAGTCACTCACACCTGAGGCGGGGCGGTGTCGTGTGTACACGCGCAATGCGGGGGGTATAAAACGATGGGGACGGGGGTAGATATGGAAGACCAGGGGACGAGGAAATAGCCAGTGTGGCGGGGTGAAGGGTTTATAGTATAACCCCACAAGTAGAAGACATCGTGGAAAGGAAGAGGTAGGCGGGCAGACTCATAAGATACAATCGATGGGCGAGCGAAAATAGAATCAGCGGGACAAACCCCATATCTTTCTCTCTTAGACAGACCCACATACATACACCCGCAAAACGGGGGAATTAAGAGGCGCGGGTTGGTAAGATGTAGAACAACGACCGCCAGCCTCGGGGTGCCTTGACACTTCCGCCAGAGGGGAACAGACCCCAGCCAACGTCCCCAAGGGAATGATGGATAAGCGCACAACCCCATCATGGAGAGAACGCCGGCTACCGTGACGCATTTAAACAACCCTCTGTCATTGACGTCCCATGTTCTGGCCGCGCGGGGGCGCTCCAGACGATAGTTGGCCACAGCTAAACCCAGGAGGCCTTAGCTGGCCGCCGCTTGTGTACGTTACTAGATGACTCCTCCGACGGTTTCTAGCGCTGCCCATGTCCCCGCGGCGCCAAACTCCTACCCAAAGCCCGCCCGCGGGTTGGGGGCGGGCCGGGTTGCTGCTGCGGCATATTGGGACTCGGCGGAACGGGGCTGTCTGCTACGGTGCGCGGATGGACGCATGCTGGCTAGTGGGTGTGGGAGGTCCGTATCGATTCTACATGGGGGGGGGGGCGCATATATCCTCACTTCGGTTGACTAACATCGTGGGGTGGTTCCGGACCGTTGACGGCGCTCGTGGTACAGAGATGAGAGCTCCAGGGGCCCGGCATGCAGAAGTTTGCCAGGACATCCTAGCTTGGGGGGGGGGGGTAGGTATTTACGTACGCACCGTGGATGGATATAGATGTAGAAGGCAAGATATATAGACTAGAGTAAACAGATCCACAGACCCCCCCAAAAACCCAATTAACCGCAGGAACCCACGTCCATACCGTAGAACAAGTGGTCCACAACATATATAGCACATATATGTAATCAGCAAGAGATTGTAGTAATTAAGTACAACGTATGTAGATAACCCACTGCTAACCATAACCATAACCAACGCCCGATACCCCATCGAAGCCCACCGCCAAGCACCGACAGCATGGGGTGGTCGGATCACAGTGCGTCACTCGCGTTGCGTTGGCTTGGTAGGAAGCTATGACACGAGCCGACCC
The DNA here is from genome assembly GCA_024713625.1 of Morchella sp. 2018-W30. Classification (NCBI taxonomy): domain Eukaryota; kingdom Fungi; phylum Ascomycota; class Pezizomycetes; order Pezizales; family Morchellaceae; genus Morchella; species Morchella sp. 2018-W30. Next base: position 338,438 of record JAMJEW010000012.1, read on the forward strand.
CAATCAGACCTGCCGGGCCGTGCACACGGTTGATCTACAGCGCGCCATCCACTCTTCTCTGCAACCCAACAGCAACAGCAGGAAAGGGCACTGGCAGCTGGACGCACCAACTACATACATGTACTTACTTGCAGTCAGTCAATGGTGGGTGCTTTATATATATATACATACTTGCTGGATAGCTATAGGGAGAGTTATGTAGAGGTGAATGGACGCCAGACACGTCACGGGAACGTCGACTGGAGAGGAGACCAGATACAGTAGGAGGGACATGTAGTGCTAGTGGGTGAGAGGGTATTTGGTATAACAGTATATACACGTATATAATATGTCCACTCCTCCTCCTCCTCCTCCTCCTCCTCCTCCTCCTCCTCCTCCTCGTTATCACCACCACCGACATTCTGCCCACACACACACGCACGCACCAACCACACCGCACCAGCCTCACAAGACAGTGGGGCTGTGGCCCGTCCATTTACAGCTGCCTGCATCGCGGGACGGGGGATGGGGGCGGTCTGGTTGCGAACCACCACCACCCATCACGGGAGATCACTCGGCCTGATTCAGACATGTCAGTGTTTGACAAGGCCGTCCATCATCAGTCCATTACATGTATATATATAACCTCTGGGTTTCAGAAAAAACCACCGCCCCCTCAGGGCGTACCTACAGGTCACGTCACGTGTGGCATGTACCTCCCCTCCCCTTACCCCTCACCCCAGTAGGCCTCCCGTCGCACACATGACTGCTCGCTGGCAATGCGTGTACATTACATGTATACATGTGTACTGGTCTCATATCGTCGTGTTTATTTTCGCTATAATAATTTCCCGATTCGAACGCAGGATAGAACAGATGATAGAGAGGGGGGGGGGGGGAAAGAAAAAAAAAACTAAAACGCTTGCAGCCGAAAAAAAGGATTCCAAGGAAATGTATAGGGAATAGCACCAGCCAATATTACCGAAAAGAAAAACAGAAATCATCGCTAAGCTTTTGGAGATGTATCCACACACCAAACAAAGGAGAACAGAAACAGAATTGGGGTGGGATTAGGTCCGGCCGATTATATACAGGTAGCCAAAAAAAAAAAAGAGATGGTTCATTCATCAACATCGTAAAAAAAAAAGCAAATCGCAGGATATCTCATGGGTCATATAAAACCGAAAAATTTAAAGTAGTACTGCGCCCCGACCAAAAAAGGAAAAGGAAAAGGAAAAGGAAAAGAAATAGGAAAAAGGAGACACCAACAACTTTACAGAGAAGACCTACTACCGCAAAATCTGAATAAATTCGTTGCGCTGCAGCAAGGATTATTTACACCAAAACTTGCAGATCGACGCCTAAAGGTGGGCTCTGGTTGGCCTATACCCCTGCTGTCTCGCAACGGATTTATTCAGGTAATACGGTATGCTCGCAAAACCTCCAATCGTAAGCATCCAGCATCCATAACATCGCCGGATCACAACTCCCAACCCCCTCCACCTCACCGCTGGCATCATCTCTGGCATTATTCAGCGCAAGGTCTCCGAACCCGACCACTGGTGAGCTGGTATCGTCCATAACCTGATCGTGAAGAATTCTAGCAGCGTGGTCTGGAATGATGCCTCTACTGGTGTCGTTGTGTTGTAATGATGCAAACTTCTGGTTTATGGTGTCGCGTGTCTGCTGAAGTTGGATGTACGGTGACGGAATGTCGCACATTCTAGTAGCCTCGTTTCTATTGGCAAACACTTGTTCTTGCGGGGTAGCGGGACTGTTCATGACATTGTTAGGCTGCTGCTGCTTGTGGGTTGAAGGTGTAAGAGGAGAGACGGGCGAGTTTGTTCTCTGAATAGCCTCGTCATTTCTCAGTAGGTCGCCCCGCTGGGTCTGCTGTTTTTCATCAGAAGCAATCTTCCTTGGGTCAGGGCGTTGTTTTGGTGAAGGTGCAGTAGCTAGGGCACTTTGCTTTTTTCGGACAACAGCCTCAGTCGCCTTCCGGGTGGTTTCCTCAGTCCTTTTTTGCTCCTTTGGGCTGTTCTTTGCTGTTGTCTTTTGTTTACGAGGGGCCTGATCATAGTCTGCATTGTTGATGTTGATGTTATTGTTGTTGTGTGGGTGCGCGGAGGCGCCGGGATGAGGGGTGCTCGATTGGTTGCACACAGAATCAACACCCCCGCAGGACAAGGGATACTCGGATTTGAACTTCAAAGCCTGAAATTCGCGAAATAACCCTCGAACAACTCTGGGAACTTGCTCTTGGAAGTATTCTATAAATTCATTCAATTCTTCATTCAAGTGAGCCTCAAACATGTCGCTGCAGCAGGCTCCAAGAAGTGGTGATGACTCAAGTTTTATCGTTGGGGGTGTTGGTGGTGTGATATTGCTCTGCCAAACTTCTTGAACTCAGTCCTCTGTTTTTTGTGTGGGTGGGGGAAGGGAAGGAGGGGAAGAGGGGAGGGGGGGAAGTTTGGGTGGTGGGTTCCTTACTGGGTGATGGTATATCGCTCTCAGCACAGCCAAACAGTATCTGGTAGATGTGTTGCCAGTTCAAGTTCCTCCGCTCGAGTGCCTTTGCTTTCTTTAGGACGTCGCTCTCTACTAGGGAGGCGGTCTTTGCTTTCTGGCATTCCCCGTCTCGTAAATGGATGTTGATCTGGCCGTTGTCGCCAGCGCGGTACACGCTGCATCGTGGGCATTGGATAGGCTTCAGATGCGACCTCTTGATGTGTTCCCTTCAATTGGTGAGTGGGGTTAGCAAATCTGCGTAAAGTTTGAAACAACACTCGAGAACGACATACTTGACTCGGTGGATGTCCTTCTTATTCCACTCGGCACAACTCGAGTGTTTTACCGGATCGTTCTTGTAGTATGGGCACGCAAACGAGCGATCGGACGATGAGTCGGGAGTGCTGGTTTGTGGCCCCTTTCTCTTCTTTCGTGGATGCTCTGGATACATTTCCCCAGTGTCCAAAAAGCCTCCTCCTACTCCTGCTCCAACTCCTGTTCCTCCTCCTCCTCCTCTTGCCGATAAAGCGAGGTATCTCGACGTAAGGCTCATTTTTCGCTTCCCACGCCCACCATTGACGACTACAGGCGAGGCACGGACGCTAAATTCGGGTGAAAAGGCAAAGTTTGGCGGCGAGTCGTCCTCATAAGAGCTTTCGTCTGAGTCTGAATTCATCTCTGGTTTTTTTTGGTTTCCTTGGTTTTTGTTCGGGTGATCTGTAGATATTGGTTTCTGTCCTGTTCTATTCTGATCCGCTCTGCTCGGCAACCTTGCAACAAACAAGCATCGAAAGAGCAAGCAACTACCTATCTATGTATCTATTCGAACACCCCCCCCCCCTTTGAGCCGCCACCGTGCTGACTACTTACTACGTTAAGTGCGATGAAGGGGATGGACGGATGGATGGGGTACTGTGCATGACATCGCATCATCTCTAGTTATTGGCTATGATTTGTTAGGTTGAAAGTGAAATTGGTTGCCAGAGCTGAGCAGAATTGGGTTTTATTGAATGCGTTGGCAACAACAACACATACGTGTTCCTACTTAGCAACGATGCATCTCAGTACTTTAGCTGTGTGTGGGGGGATGGATGCGTTCAAAGATGGGATTGTATGCAGTAAAGTGTCTTGGGCAAAACTCTACTCTAGGTTCTAGTCCACCACACACCTGTGCATGTCATGTAAGTACACCTACTCTACACACAGCCCATTTTTAGGTCCGATCTAGGGCATTCTTTTCGTAGCCTCCCCACTGGTTCTGTCTGGCTGGCAGCCAATACAACCCACCACTTAATACATGAAACTGTAACTTCATACTTCATGGTACATACCATCGCCTCTTTCACACACGGATTCACTAAAAATGAAAAGCAAAATGAAATCTCCCCCCTCCCTCCCGTCATCACCACCATCACAACCCTACATACACCTACATGTAACGTCCCTCTTCCACATCTAAAAGTACCCGCTTTACAGCATCTATCATCTCATCCTTCGCACTTGGCTTCGCACATTATAACCCGCCGCAACCCGCGACTACTACGCAACCCCTCCCCGCAACCCCGCCTTCCCGAGCCGAAACGTATCGGTCGGTTTTGAAACCAGGGGACTCGGTCGTTTCAGCATCATCATCATCAACATGATTCACAAAAGTCTCTGTTACATACATATATTATATGACGACGTTGTTGCTTTTGGGCGTCTGTCATTCCCCCCCCCCCCCTTTCTCCGCTGCCGGCGCAGCAAATTCATGCATTGTGAACACTGCTGAGCTGCTGAAATTCAACTATCGCTTTGTTGTGTTGTTGGCTGGGAAGTGATCCCTGCAACACTGCTTTTCACCGCCTCGCGAGGCGGAGACATACGGAGTACAAGCAAAGAAGACTGGATTCCGTGAATTCCTGTGCTTACTAAGTCAGCACTAACGAGGCATACCTGAGTTAACAACGGCAGCAGCAGCAGCAGCAGCAGCTTGTGTCAATTGCCCTGAGGGAAGTAACGCCGAAATCCTCAATCTTCACCTCCCCCCCCCCCAAGCTTATCGCGGCCGCCACCCTCCTCCCCCTCCCCCTCCCCCTCCCCCCCAACAACCCCCCCTCCCCTGCTATTCTACCCTCTATTGGTATCCAACCTACTACGAATCTTGTTGAACCTGCACAGCATGGGTTATACCTACCCAAAGAGGCCTCTGTTGCAGTTTCTATAAACGAAAAAGTTCCTCAAATGTGGTCGTACAGGATCAGAGTCGCCAAGCCTCCTGTTTCATGGGTCAGGGGGGTACCAAGGTCATAATATATCACTCGTGCTGATTGCTGGGATGTGAGTGATAGTCTGTGATATGGCAGGCTAATTGTAAGGGTGCGGGGAACATCTAGCCTGATCCAGACCCAGCCTACCTAGTGGTCTAACCCATCCGTAATAGAATGGCGATGAATTGAGCCAGGTGGTGGGAATATTAATATTTTTAGAGGTCTCTAGTTCAAACCAGCAACACCGGTATCACACATCTTATATATTGTATAAGACAGATAAAAGCAGATCAAATCATATATGGCACTTGCCCCCAACAGGCCTCTACTCGGTATTTAACTCTGGTTCGATTCGAGGGTTCTCTGAACGTGTTTGCAGTGGTTTTGTGGTCTATCATTCGTAGACGAAGCGGGTGCCGCAGGAACTCCCCATCTTAAGTGATTTTTTCTCCGCGTATAGTTTTCGAAAGATTCGGTTGAATTTGTTTGATAAATTGTGTAATTGACCGGTAAGATACCGACTGTTAACTAGACACGCTTTTAGCCACAGCCAAAGAGGGTCAGAACCCCTTTGGTGGATATCTGGATACGCTGGAGCACCCGGTATCTTCCCCGCCTCTATACCACCTAAGGTATATCATTTTCCACGTAACGGAGGATATTGGTCGACGCCTCATGACATGTCCAACATATTTACACCCTTGCTTTATAATTAACGGTCTTCTCGGGAGAGCGGGCTTTTAGTACCATAGTCGAAGGCCTCAGAAAACATAAACTATTAATAAAGGTGTATGTAGTAGTGAGAAGGAGACTGTAGAAGAAAATAGAGGTCAACCAGTATGGGTTTCAAATAACCCCAGGCCTGTCCCCGGAAGGTCTCCCATAATATAGTGATAGTGATACAGTTAAATGGCGTCCCACCGGATTCTCGTTCCCCCTTTGCGCTGATCTTTATTCCGTTCAACTTTCGTAAGTCTCTATTTGGATGCGCTCTAGTTTATTTTTAAACAACCGCCCCTAGATCTAGAGCTGACTGCCCCCCCTCCCCAACTCCTTGTGATCTTAGAAGCTCGGGTCCTGTTGTAGCTATCCAAGCAGGTATTATATCCTATACCCTATGATAGAGATTCCCAGTTTATTTGAGGGCCCGTTCGGACAACCTTAGATTATTTCTTTGGATTATTGGGCAGGTTGGATTACCAGAAAATGAAAATGATAATCACGATTATCATAACCAGTGGATAATCTACATGTCCAGATAACGTGGAAATAGGATTAGGCTTTCAGTTATGTAGGGAGAATTACCTCCGGAGGTGATTATTTCCTTGGCGGGTTATTGGGGTAATCGGGAACTCCAAATGTTGGATTATTCAATTGCACAAACAGTCTAGATTATTGGGTTGTCCGAACGGGCCCTAGCCCTGAGTTTATAATTTACTACGTTTACTGAACAATCTAAACGGGCCCCAACAGACCTCCTTGTCTTGCTTCGACGCCCCATCGAGTCATAAGCCGAACAACTAGCCTAGCTCTTTTGTCTATTTCTCCGGGGCATAGCCTGTCTCTTTTGGTGTGGGATAAATGGACCCCGGGCTGTGTTTAAGAGCATTTACCGAGTGATAGCACATGACGGGAATTCCCTACCAAGCATGCCGAGTCAGTAATGGATAGAAGCGCTGTTTTCGATCGGTATATATATAGCAGTTGGCTTGGCTGCAGCCCTTTTTTGTGTATGGTTTACATTGGTCATTTGGGGATATTGACGGGCGGTTCCTGAACCACATCTTCCTGAAACCCAGGAGTCTCTCTCCCTTCGATTGAGCAGTAGGTGAGCCTGGTAACCCTTCGGTTATTTTTAACGAATTAATAGAACCCTATTCTTCCCGTACCAAAGGTCACAACATTTCCTGTTAATATTGTATAAATGTATGATGTATACGTAGAAATAAATAATCTCCCGTTACTTTACTTCATCTATACCTACAAAAGAAACTAGGATCGAACCTTCACCACGGGCCATTGGAGGGAATTTCTGCAGCAGGACCTACAAACAGCTAACAGACCAAAAGACGCCGGTGTAGGGTGTTTCACTGGTGAAGAATGTAGTAAACAAGATTTGTAAAATCCTTATGAGACACGTCTCCCCTCAAAGAACATATTGTTTTGTTTTATATACCCCCCATCCTGGTGGAAATAAATATAGGTATGGTGTTTATATCAACCTTCTACAAATCTTGTGTGTATTAAAAGTCAGGGGTCAGAATGTTCGATTTAATAATAGTGACGGTGGTGACAGTGATGGTGTGGGTGTTGTTAATATGATGGCCATGCATATGGTGGGTGGTAGCTCTTGATCATTGCGATGCCAATCAAGCATTGAATGTGTAACACCCCCAGCGATATTCCAAACCCACTGTAAAGGGCCTGTAATAGATACCCTATAATTCGAGCGCTGAATAATGTTTGATGGGGGATAACCCTGTGAGTACTACGTAGACAGATTGTATTATAAGCAAGAGGGCCCAGGGTTATTTTACTTGCCAGCTCTATCACGCTGGGAGAGGCGTCAACGGATCATATGCGTTACTTAATACGTTTCCCAGGGAAACACAATGTCCCCCCCCCCAGAGAAAAGACAACTGATACCTTCCCCAACCTGTTGGGCCTTGTGTGTACAAACGCTCCGAGGAATCATTCGACCCACCTCCCAATGTAGAGGGGTCCTCCTGGCGACTTTTCCCCACTGTTTGAGAGAGTGAAGTAAGAGGGGGAGTTGAAAGGTCGATTCGAAATTAGAAAGGAGGGAGGGGAGGGAGGGACTCCGTTCTTTCGGGTGTAGGGTAGCTCATTGGGACGGTTATTTGAATACATTTAGATACCCATGTGGAGTACGTGTAGTGGAGGGCATTTTAATGGCTTAAATCAACGTAGAAGCGGATGTTGGAGTGTGACCGGGGTACATGATGTTGAAGTAGTGGAGCCTAGCGCCTAAGAGGTTGCCTCGGGGCCGTTCGGGTTTGGCCATCACTGGCTTTTCTCGGCCTGACCTCGAGAATCAAATTCTTGGAGATTTTAGACACCTATCTCGTGGCCTCGGGTATCCTAGTCTCGACCCCTCTAGAGGGCTACCTTAGATGACTACGTCAATTAGCTACATAAGTAAATAACTTTGTCACTAATTGACATACACTTACTAAACGACTCCACTAAGTGACTCTCGTTCATGATTCTCACCCCCTCCCTAATTATATAAATGACTCTCGCTCCACTGGGTGGCTCTCGTTCCACTAAATGACACTTGAATTTAATACCATATTCTATATAAAAAAAACTGTTGCCAAGAACTAAATATTTAGATTCAAAGTCTTGGCCAAGAACCCTAACTATAATTTTTAACTTATTAGCTATATGTATATAAGGACACCTCTTCGCCCTGTCCCTTTATTTTCTATGTCTAAGTCCCCTTTAACACCACAAGCATCAGTACATATATCAAGGTAAGTTATGTCTATGATGTTTATTAATTTTCGCCCCATTCTGAATTCGCTTATATACTGGCCTGAAGAACTTAAGCACTCTAAAAATACAGAGTTGCGTAAATAATTATAATACACGTCTATAGCTACTTTGCTTGGAAAGAGCGCTGGATGGCAATCAAAATGCGCCACAGAAACAATTCGGTGGTGGCTCAAATTTTAAACGGGTCCGCGGAAATACCTAGATAGATATCGGACTCCCGGTTTTACCCAGAATGCGAATTAAGAACTAACAACGCACGGACATTCACAGACTATCACTCGAAATCCCCCACGCTAGCCAGCTACGTGGCATGCTAGAGAAGAATGGAACGCAGTAACCAATAACAATCGGCTTTTTTTCGTACGAGTCGATGCCACTCTTCTCCCTCGATCCCGGCCGGCACCGTGCTGCTTAAGTAATCCCCACCAACGCCATGAGGTCGAAATAACCTTTTTTTTTTCTGCAGATCTCCCCACCGCTCAGACTCCGAGACTTCCTCCCAAAAGAAAGTGCAGTATTGTCTTGCCCCGCTGGCTGATTGTCTTGCGAGTCACCCTTATCTTATCCTTATCGAGAGCACCTACCATCGTAGTCTTTAGAGTTTCGTAACCCTGCCAGGTGCCGTCAGAGCAGGTTTCAGGATGCTTAACCTCGCGAAAATTGCACCCGACTGACTACATGGGTTAGGGTTGTGTGGCACTTTAGAAATCCGATAACCAGGCCCTGCTTCTTCTTCTTTTTTTTCATATATATTTTTTTGCCTTGCGCTGGGTATTTCTCTGGCCTCAAGTACTTCCTATACGCGCGGGTCAATCCCAGCAGACTATGCATGCGTGTGACCTTGCGGGATGGCCATGGGATGGCCATGGGGGGGAGGTATCTAAGCTGGGGGATGCGGACCGGTGTAACCTAATAATAAGTTTCTATCTGGGGAGATATACTTTGCGGATTTTACTCAAGATTTTACTTAGGTCTAGCTGTGGCAAACGATAATGATTCGAGGAGCGTGTCGTGTGATAAATCACGTTGAGAGAATGTGAGTCCTCTAAAACGTAACCACCACCGCTATATATGGGGTTCCCATTCCAATCTACCCCCATCTCACGCCCATCGGACTGTACCACGAGATCGAGTAAAAAGCTCGTGGTATAATTAATATATCCTTACTCTCCATGCGCTCAGGAACAAGCGACTGCACTCATTTCGAAATCCCCGCAAAACTTATGTAGATATATTACCCTCGGTTTAGTGACCCGGACCCCAAGTAGTACCTTCCAAATTCCTAGAGAATGTAGGTAGCACAAGACCAGTTATCCCTCGAGTAACATTAAGGTCCTGGTCCTTTCGCTAGAGGAGTGCCAGGATTTCCCCGAAATCACTCGAAGCCTCTTTGTGAACCCCCCTGTTACCCCGCTTTGTAGGTCAAATGAAAGCCTTAAGATGGGTGGGGTTATTGCGAGTCAGAATCATCCAACTATTGGCACATAAATACTTGTACATGAGCGAGTAGAAGTCTGCTCTGTGGGATCCATGGAGGCGGCAATAATCCCCCTTAATGGCTCATCTTATATGACATATTTGGTATTGTGGTAGGGGCTGTAGCAGATCTCCTGTTACGCAGGTGAGTGAGTGGCTTGTGGGTAGGCGTTGGGATCATCAATCTGACGTCTCCAGCATCCATCTATCGGGTTCTTCTCTTGGCATCGTCCACTCTGACCAGAGGATTTGATTTAATTTCCCAATATCCAGATACCACAGAATAGAGTAGAAATCTCCCGGAAACCCATCCCACTGCAGCAGCGCTTTACCGCGCTGCGTTTATTAAACCTGCCTGTTCCAGTCTATCGGGTTCTTTCCATATTCCTTTAGCCGCCGCATTCCCGCCGCACCGTCAACAGCCACAACTTGAAAGCAAGGTCGGGTTTGCGGGGTGATTATCCCGGTGCGGTGTAATGGGTTGTAGCGTATGAAAATTTTGTTGGGGGGGAAGGGGGCGTGAGGGGCTGGCAGGGGTAGAAAACACGCTTTCGTAGTGTATGTACCAATTTCTAAAGGCCTCCGAAATTGATGGTTGTATGGCTTGGTATTTGTATTTGTCGGATTGCGCGTTTATATTTATGTACAGCTGTGTCCAACAAGTCCCGCGACATGAAATCAATTTGATAATTATTGGCCCTGGTCCAGTAGAGATTGAAAATATGCATCTATGGAATTTGGGGCATAATATTTCTTTTATGGTACAGTATTATATTAAAGAAATCCTGTAGGTTTGATATTGCAAATCAATGAATATCTATACATTGACATATTGAATAAACAAAATATTTCTATCCAACATATACTAGTTTATAATCTTTCTATAGAAATTGAAAGTTCAAAAAAATCGCTTTGTGTGGTTGTGAAATTGTAGATTACATGTCCTGTGTCAGGTTGACATTTTAGGGTTGTGAATTATTGAATCAATAATTCCGAGATTTTCTCAATATTTAGGAATATGAAAAATCCCCTCCACTGTTTTCTATTGTTTTAGCTTCAAACTCATTGAATCAAATATTGTTGAGTAGTGCTGAATTACATGTGCTGATATCACGTTGTCATACTGTCGCAGGACTTGTTGGACACGAGTGTATGGGCAGATGGACATTGCTAAATATGCCGGAGCGGCGCTGTGGAGTAGAGTGTGTATGCAGGTTTGTCGGTGTACCTGGAATCGCATGCGGAGTAGCATTATACCTCCCATCCCTCCCCGCTGCTCATCCAGATGGTGAAGACTGTAGAGAGCGAGCTGAACCACCCCAGATTCATCGATAGCTTATCAATACTCCTCCCCACCCACATCGTCCGCCGGTAATCGGCTAAACTACGTCACATTTGGAATGGACAGTTTGTCCCTGTCCCTGGGTGGAACCCACGCTAGAAGGTTGTGAAGAACCACTATGCACGGATAATCCCTGAAACTGGTATGGTTGGTGTGGGTGAGTGAGGTCGCATCGGAGGATCAGGTGGGTTGTTAAGTTGTTGGTGAGAAATAAAGGCCTTATTGTATAGTGTATGACACTTGGGGCGTTAAAAGTATGCGCGTAGGAGTGCTTTGAGGGCAAGGAGCGGCGTTTATCAATGGAGTTGTCCAGCCGTAGACGCCCCCCACAAAAAAAAAAAAAAAAAACAGGCAGAATAGGATAAACAACCAAAAGCCACCTATTTTCTCTCTCCCATTAATGCTTGGTGGTGGTGATATGATAGGCAAGGAAGGTGTTGTGTGGTAGGTTGAAAAAAGCGAAGGGGGGATCCATTTAGATCCACCCGCAGCACACGTGTGTGTAACAGACCCTGGAACCGGGGAGGTCCCTAGACCGTGCCTCCTGCTAGACCGTCACTGTTGACACCGTACTCTAGGTACATACACTTAGGTACATACATGTAGGTACTCTACCTACTTTGAAGTGAAAGGGGGGGGTTTTTTTCCTGTCAACCCCACGCGAGTGTTATTCCTCCGCAAACCCAGATGGCTAGTAACGGCACGTTTTAGGCTGATCCACAAAGTTTAGTATGAGGGACTGGTAGACAGACCTAAGCCCTGAAACAAAAGATGCGTAACCATTTTTTTTTACAGGGTGTGGATGTTGTGGAAGGAGAGGATTAAGAGGAGAAGGGGCGGAGTTCCGAGCGAACGGCGGGGGTCTCTCCACCCCGGATCCCACGAAAACTTCCTCTACCCTGGGGGCCGGTTCTCCTCCTCTTCCTTCTGTGGTAGTCGGTAACTATGGGGTCGTGAGTATGGGGAAATGCTAATTATGGGCTATGGTACCCCCCAAAACCGTTGATACTGTTCATAAGAGGTACGTATGTAAATAGCTCAATTTACTCAGAAAACTACATGTAGTGTGTAGTACATACATGTTTCTCAGAGCCGCTTCGTAGGAAAATATACGGGACTACTGGTAATCAGAATCAGGGACAGCCGTCATTTGGCTTACACTTACATACATACATGTATGTATGTATGGGTAGGCCAAGGAAGAGCCAAGCAGGAAGGCAGGTCATCCGGGGGTGGGATGAAGAAGGCGACGGATCAGGGTCATGGCGATGGTGATAGTGGTGATACATTCGGTGGTGTTGCGACTGAGTAAGAAGGTATTGGGGGTACACTCGGGGGCAATTGGGGAGCAATTATAGCTTTGGTATCGTCAATTGATAAAACACGCCTTCGTATGCCCGGATAGTAGCCGGCGAGAAGTTCATGGCTGGTTTGACGGTACACACGGGTGTACATCACCGGCGAAAACAGACTCGGTACATCCGAATCCACCGACTCTGTCTTCCCCTAGTAAGGGCGTCCTCCTCCCCTCCTCCTCCTCCTTCCTCCTCCTTCCTCCCCACAATACACGTCCACCCCATCACCTAACCGCCTCCCCACACCCTCACATCAATACATCACCGCCCGTACATATACACACTTGTACGCACCCCAATAAACCCCCAGCCTTATCAAACAGCTACTTATTTTATTCCCTCTGTAACGAAAATCACATATCCCATTGGGAACCTCTGATAATAAAACATTACCTGTCATCCCTTGAGACAGACCAGACCGTAGATAGATTGCCAATAACCTACTACTCACGGACTTGCGGCTGTCCGACCTTCCTAACTGCTGCCGCCCCCACTCCCCCCCTCCACTCGTTCCTTTCCTACTACCAAACCTTCGCCTAAACGTTGCCCGCGCAAGGCATCAAAATCAAGGACTCCTACACCACCACCCTACTTGCACAACACCAACGTACTCAGCGAACAGCCACCACTCCTCTCCATTCCAAGACCTACTCTTTTTTCCTTGCCTTCCCACTCCAGTCTTAAACCCCCTACCTAAGCCTTGAGAAACAGAACCAGACATAAAAAGAGGAAACCAAGACAAAGCATAGTGGGACAGACAGCCTTTCTTGAACACACTTCCATCAAACAACCTTCGGTACACGAGAACCACCCCCGAATAACCTACCCTCCTAGGTAGCCAGACGGCACTACTTGCCGCTGAAGATGTTGAGCTCCTTTAAGAACCTCTCGTGGATGGAGCGCGCGGTTAGTTTAACTCCTCCTTCGACCCGCTTTCTCGCTACGTGCTTCAACCACTGCTACCATCACTCTTCTTCCCCTTCCTCGGTCTCTCATCCTCCTTTAATTCCTCCTCCTCCATACCCATATCACGCCTACCATGATTTCTCTTCTGGTTCCTATTGATCACATCTGTATCCCATAATGAGGATGAATTGTAAGGCTTGATGGAGCTCAGAAAGAAGGTCGTGAGGCTGATGGAGGTTGTGGGGGAAGGGAGGAAACGGCAGGCCTTCGTCACCGCGCGCAGAAATTACAATGTGCTGACACGCCCCTTGATGTGCGCCTGCAGAGTTCACACCAACCCGCGTTGAATTCGCCCACAAAGCAGAAAGCTGAGCCTCCACCAACCGGATTACAAGCATTAATAGAAGATGGACCCCCTAGAATGAATGGTAGCGACAAGTTCTTTGGGATGGAGAATGTAGTTGGCGTACGCCCCACATCCAATATGTGAAGAGAAGATCTCCCGGCTAACACGCTTCACTTCTGTCGCAGTTCGGAAACACTTGGTATGGGACAATCAATAACTCTTCCCGAAAATTCCATTTCTGAGAGTCCGCTGGGGTTGCTTTTCTTAACTAATACGATCACAGCTATTGCAACTCAATTCTACAGTGTTTATACTACTCGAAACCTTTCCGAGAAAGCGTTGTCAATTTTCCCCACAGATCTCAGCTTCCTGGTCAACCCAATGGAAGCATATCCAGGGGACATAACGCACGGCAACTTGCGAGGGTTAGCACTGAGCCTGCGTTGTCAACCCCGGCTTCCCCAACCGGACTTCTCCGGAATAACATACCAAAGCCTACCGCGGGAGGTAAAGAGGATTTGAAAAGGCAGAAGCATCTACCGCTAGCAGCTAGTTTGACCAATAACCCAATGGGGGTAGGCGAAAACAAGGATACACCAGAAGCGAAAAAGAAACAAGCCTTGTTGACTGGTCCAGTATTGAACGTTGATCAATCAAATAATGCTGCATACGGTATGGAGGAAAACTTATTTTCGGGACTGAAGGATATTTTTGAGGCCATCATGGGGCATGAGTCGCGGACAGGGGTTGTCAATCCTGCGAAGTTTTTAGAGATTCTAAGAAAGAAAAATGATATGTTCAGCGGTCAGCAACACCAGGACGCTCACGAGTTCCTTAATTTTGTCTTGAACCAGGTCATTGAGAACGTTGACGACTACCAGAAGAAGAATGGACTAAGGAATGGAAGCCTAGCGGCGCCTCAATCGCAGTCGTCCGGCTCTTTGACACCTGTAAATTCGTCTTCCGCAGCTTCAACGGCTTCCATGACCTCCGCCTCAGCTGCTGGTTGGATTCATGAACTATTTGAAGGTCTCATCAGCTCCGAAACTAAATGTCTCACTTGCGAGAATGTATCACGGCGAAACGAACCGTTCCTCGATCTGTCAATCGATCTAGAGAAGAACTCGTCAGTAACATCGTGCCTGCGACAATTTTCCGCATCGGAAATGTTGTGCGAGCGCAATAAGTTTCACTGTGACACTTGTGGTGGGCTACAAGAAGCTGAGAAGCGAATGAAGATCAAGCGGCTCCCGAAGGTTCTTGCATTGCACTTGAAGCGGTTCAAATATATGGAAACCTCACAACGATTCGAGAAACTGCACTATCGAGTGGTGTACCCCTATCACCTGAGGTTATTCAACACGACAGACGATGCAGAAGATCAAGATAGGTTGTACGAGCTATATGCCGTGGTGGTGCACATTGGCGGCGGTCCGTATCATGGCCATTATGTAGCAATAGTCAAGACTGAAGACAAGGGCTGGTTGCTGTTCGATGATGAGCTTGTCGAGCCTGTGGACAAAGCCTACGTTAGAAACTTCTTTGGTGAGCGTCCTGGCATGGCATGTGCGTATGTCTTGTTTTATCAGGAGACAACCCTGGAGGCGGTCCAAAGGGAGATGTGGGCAGAACAACAGCAGGAAGAGGAAGCTGCACGGGCAGCGGCCGAGGCAGCAAAGGCCGATTTATTAAAGTCCAAAGCACCGGTCGTAGGTACCCATTTAAACGGTCATGCTAGCAGAGGGTCGATTAGCGGAGAACTGAAGGATAACCATCCACCTCCTTTGAGCCCTCCGAACCCTTCCGCGGTGAACACAGAGGCCCCTGCTGATCACAGGCGGAGGTCCGTCGTTGATTCACACGATCAACTCTCTCCTGCCCCGGGCCCCATTAAGCCTAAGAAAAGAGAGAAGGAGAAGCGGGAGGAGAAGGCAGAAAAGAAGGATAAAGGAGAAGCTAGCTATCATGGTGGTATGAATCGATTCCGTTCGACTAGCAAAAGCCTTCGCGGGCCACCAAAGTGGCTAGGAGGTGATGGCAAGGGGAAGAAAGACCGGGAACGGAATGCATCTTTCTCCCACGAGAATGGAGATATGTCCCCCTTACCAACCACCCTAACATTCCCCAACACACCAACACCAATCTTATCTCCATCGCTCCCACCAACGAACGAATATCGCGAACTAAACGGGACGAACGGAGGTCTAAATAAGCTAAGAGAATCAGAAAGAGAGCAGTTAAAGGAACTCGACAGAGAGGTACCCAAAAATGGGCACGCCGAAAAAGAAGAAAAAGATAAGAAGAAAAAGGAAAAACATCGAACTAGCTTCTTTGGCTTACGGAAGAAAGCATCGATTGCGTTGAATGTGGGCGCACACGATTGATTTGGTTTTATATAATCAATCAAGTATAGGGGTGTTTCTTTTTTCCTGCTCGTGTTTCCCTCCATTCTTTTCTTTCCTTTTGAGGTGCTGTTTAGGCATATCGCCTGCATGTACTGGCGTAATTCTTGTGTCAAGGGGTTTGTGTCTTTGGTTTATTTTCGCATTATTTCGCCGGAAAATACCCTCTTTCGTATCAATTTCTTAAAGTTGCGCACATCATAACCGAAACTGCTTTCCCTTAGAACAGTTAGCATATTCATTTATTTCTGCCTTCCCCCTCTTGAAGTGTAAATCTTGACCACTCCTGCCGCTATCCGCTTCGTTATAGTATTGATAGTTGTCTCTTTTTTTTGTTCTCTTTTTTTTCTTTTTTTGCATTATGGCGTTCGTTGGGATATTGGTGGCAAGATATAAGATGAAGACCATAGCCAGCACATATGCTTGGCTTATGTACTTGAGTTGGCAAAAAATGATGCTGCGGGGGAGAACTAAAGGGATGGAATTGTTAAATAAGGTGCCTATGAATTTTTATTCGTGAAGAAATACATGGCATTAGCCGACAATTGCGGGGGCTTCAGGCCAGGGCGGACCTTACAGCCCCGGCCGGGCACCACCGGGAGGTGGTGAATCCGAGCTCCGGGACCACAGGATCGATAAGGTTCATGTGTATGTATTTATGTAGATTAAACTGTACGCAGTGCAATATTGAGTGGTGTCGTCTTTCGTGCGTTATATATAAAGGCATGTGCTGGATTGTCCTGTTTGACGCAAAAGTTATCAAAAGACGGTTACCAGCAGCGGGTCCGAGGATAGTTTTACAATAAACGCCGATTTTCCTGTAGATTCTGGTGATGAGTTTAGGTTGCTATTATTGTGGTTTCTGTGGGTATAGAATACGATCACATGTTCCTTGGGTTGGTCGGGGTATGTTCGTATCGGGTTCCTTATATGCCGATTCGTCTGATCGAAGAGGTGCAGGTGCATGTATGTGGTGTGCCTAATATACGTATTTAGGTATGGTTAGGGCGATGACAGGTGATAAAGATTCGCAGTATACCCTAAAGAATTATCCCACAAGTCCTCACTATCATACACGTATGATTGGCAGTACCCATGATGGTAACGACAGTGTGATACCAAGTTGAAGTCTGGTGGGGAGGGGGGGGGGCGACGAGTGACGTTGCATGACCTTGTTTGAGGTGTAAAGAAGAGAGAAGTAGGATTGAGGATTGAGCGAGGGGAGGGGAGGGGACATTGATAAAGTGGGTGTTCCCCCCACTATGGTGGGGCATGGAGATTTTCCTATGGGGTATAAGTAGATATGTATTTAATTCTGCATCCCGTACCTTATCATCATCCATCTTCAGTTAAAAGCCCGGCCGGCCGGCAAGGGTGTTGATTTTGCCTACAGACACAGGCTCAAAAGGTTCCAACACCCTGGCCCTAGATAGTACTTACCTTACCAAATAGACACCACTTTTGAGTAGTTTGTAGATCTTCTGTTCGCTGCTCTTCATCTATGGCTAGATTGTTAGAGATCTCGTATGTCTGGATGAAATGGGCCGGGGTAGATAGCGTGATGTGGGTGGTACGTGCTTTCTCTGAGAGGGAAATGTAGCTAAGTTTGAAGAGTTTAGCGAGAAGTTAGTGCAGCAGACAAGTACGGATAGAGTGATCACCTATGATGCGCTCTCATGAGTGTACTAAGCCAACTGCTTTGCATTTACTTCAACTCATTTCTGCCATCCTTCTTACACCCCCCCCCCCCCAACATCCATCTCATCCCATATCTCAGTAATCTTCTAAGCTACTGGATTAACCTTGACCGGCGATCATTTCATTTATATTACACCTAGTAATTCACAACGGGGATACCTGCATCCAGAAGGCCCCGTCGATCCGCAGTTTTTTTTGTCTACATTTCCATGTAGTAGTAGTGGCGAATACGAGTTATCTAGGCAGGTAGCTCGTGGGGTATACCGGAAACATCCAATCGCCCGAGGATAGCATAAAACTCACTCATATACATACTAAGTACGTATATACTTGCCACATTGGGAGATGGGATTAACTAGCAGTGGGGCGTCCGATCCCATGTTCATCCACGTACATGCAGCGCCTTTTAATTTCAGTCCCCTCATATCAGATGTTAGAGTGAAAAAATATCCAACATGGAAGCTAAGCGCGCAAAGCATGTTGGTGATGGTTGGTGACGAGGTATTAAAAACGTGTGGTGGATCGGTCAGTAAAGTGAATCGGTAGGTTGGTTATTATGTAAGGAAAGACCAGCAAACGTCTACTAACAATCAGTCACTAGCCAAGCCATGCCATAATTGCTTTCCTCCCCCAATGTGCCAGATATTGTTATAGAAATAACGTGATAGACAACTTGATCTTTAAAAAGAAAGGGGGGGGGGACTCATTTGATCAATTGATCTGCTCTACATGCTAAAAAATAGTGTTCCATATCGATATGTAATACCATGGCTTACGGGATCTATGACATTGATATTTTATAGATTTTAAGATGACCTTGAAGTTGGAATTTGCAAATTTGAGATAACCTATTTCGGTAAAGGCCGGGCTGCCACGGGGCCTTATATACATGTATGCACAATTCCAGTTAACATATGACTTCAGTACTACGAGTAACGCAGTTTCAAAATTAATTATTAACTGGTTGAAGACATTGTGGTTCCCGGTGATACGTTGAACAGCTAGTCTTGCTTCCCTTGAATGTGTTTCTCGATTTCTTCATAATTTCATAACCCTGTTATCCTCATCACTGAGCAGTGCTAATTGATATTAGTTGAAAACCCACTTGCTTCACCATACCCAATACTTATGGTTATCTTCACCACCTACTTCTTTTTCGGTCAGCATGGTTCCTTTATACGCCGTCTTTCCCAACCGTCTTAATCCCGTTATGATGTTGATCGTATTGTGGGATACTTCCAAGTAGGCTCAGCATATATGTAAGCATAGAAATGTACCGTTTAGCTGAGGGGTTTGCGCTCTCGATTCCCGGGGAGCAAATTAATCCTTCTAGCCAAGAAACGAGTGCTCAACATGCACATGCACGTAGGTACATTCATCCCTTCTATTTTCCCTTCGCCGGAGCTTTAAACTGTTCCGTTTAGACACATAAAACACATTTTACGGATAACCACTGCGGTGAATGTTATTCCGACGGGAAGGTATATTAATGCCACATATATTGACACAGTGCACAACGGTAATGATGTCAGTACAAACAATACACTTAATTATAGCCTGCTTTCTATCAATGCCTAATCTAGCTGCATTAAAACAGTGACCGAATTACCTTTGTGTCTCTACAAATGATACCCTAAACTTTAAACGGGGATATCCTCGATTATGATTAAGAATTCAATTCGCACATCAATCAGTTATAAAAAACCAAGTTTCCTCCTTCATCAGATCTTCCATATCATTATATATATCCATCTCGTTCATATTGCCATGCATGGCTTTATTAAACTTTATATTTCCGCCGTCCTTCTTCTCCTCGTCGTTTTCAGCACCAGTTGCCAAACGGCCTCGGCATCAAGTACGTCCCTCTCCCCTCCCCTCTTCAGAAAAACTACAGGCCACATTGTTAACCTGCCGCTTGTCCGTAATAGTCAGAAAAGACGCCGCTACTGGAACGGCAGACCCCCCTAAAGCAAATACAAGAGCCCCCTTCAGGACTGCGGATGATGTTGAACGCTGCCCCCATCCCTTTAACTTCTCTTGCTACTACCAGCCCGTCACTCGCACCTCGCACTGCGAATGCACTTACCCCACCAGGGCCGACTCTACAATTATGCACAAAGAAGGAATAACTAAGCACTGCAATGCTGATATGTCTAAATGTGCCTACCTCTACGAGACTGGAAATGGATGTCGCAAGGACTGGAGGTTTAAATGTAGTAAAACTGATATGCCGGGATTTGATTGGGAGTGTTCATGTGAGGGATGGTCTAGCGAGAGTGAAGAATGCCCGATGGGCTATAGGGGGGTGGATAGGTGGTGTTGGAGGTTTTGGTATTATAAGTCGATGTTTGCGGAGACAGTGGAGCCGCTGAGAAGATATACTGAGTTTGGAAGTGGTGTAGGCCGTGAGAAGGGTGTGTGTTATCTTTCTTTTTCCAACCCGCTTGAAACGGAGAACTAATTGATACAAAAAAGGATGGAGTGATGTAGTTTGCTAATAAGATTTCGGCGTACGTAGTGCTCGTAGAACAAGATTGATTTCTTGTCGGTCCCTACACAAAATAAAATATATATTTTTCTCCGAGTTTGTGTGTGTTTACCGATAGGATTAGAGGTTTTCTTACATATCGCCGTAAAATCTAGTGACGGACTTATCTCGAGCCTAGATACATATATGACCCATGTGAGATACAAGCCTAACTAATTTTATGAACACGTTAATCTACTCAAGACGCGTGAAGACAAGTGGTTAAGATAGGATGTTTGTCTAGTTTTTTGAGGAGAAAATACCTCTATAATAAACTGACGATGAGACTCGTGGTAGAGTCCACAGGTCTGGGCAGAGAGATAGTAGAGGTGATTCTAGTACTCCTTAACAAGAGTCTTTTAATTGGCTATTGTTGGTTTACACTCGCTCTATCTTTCTGATTCCTGAAGGACTCATTCAATCAAGTTGTATCATAACCTATGTCCATTTCAAAGGATCCACTGATCGATCCGAGCATAAAAGCCGCTCTCAGGGCCCCAAGCATATACTCTAGTCTATGTATTCTTTGCACCTCGAAAAATCTTTCGGAACCTCGGAAGAGCCCTCCCATGGTCAGAAGCCCGAAATATCCAGATGTTACCTGTCTAACTTGCGTCACGGTTAAGTGCATATCGAGTGAGGGGACATGAAGAGCCCAAATTGTGCTTACATGTATGCATACAAGCGAGAAAGAAGGGGGGGGAAAGCACGTACCTATTGCCGCTCTAAATAATCCGTGCTCAAACGATAAATATATGCTCTTGCTTAGAAACCCCCATCGAGACACTGTGTAATTTAAAACATCCCTTGCCCTGGTGTTTCCTTGTACCGAGCTGTGTGAAGGGGAAAATTAAAGACATTCACGGGAGGAGAAAAAATTGTGCAAGCACCTAACTAAGGTGAATTGAATGAGACGGCTAGCGGTCGGCCAGCTAGTCACGGACATTGTCCGTGGTTCTGTCTCGCGAGACGAGTCGGTAAATACATGATGATGCGAGACGACCTCGTATCGCATATGATGCTTAGCTAGGGAAGCAGTATCTAAAGTATTTATGTAGAGGTTCGACCTAAAAGTATCCAGCTGCCTTACCTAGAAGTATCAGCGCGGGCTTGTCTGCGGGTGCTATATTAAATGGTTGCAAAGGAGCTGAATAAATAAATAAAATATGCACATACCTGTTCATTTATATTCATGCACGGCAGAAGCTTATGTCGTCTCTACAAACCAAAAACAACAGCCGTTACATGATGATCGATACCATACATGTGTAGGGAACCCACAGGTGCAAAGAACCGGAAACGGCACATTGACGTGACCAGAACGAGATTTCGTATCCTCCGAGATCTACTCCATGAGTTGCAGGGAAGAGAATATCACTTCCTATTAAAACAATCTGCGTTGGCCTATGTTCGAATAATCGGCAATGGCACACGCGGGATCTCGGAACCAGGTTAGTGGTGGTCCACTCATGATGGGATGAGCTAGAGTTCGCGTGCGGCACATACCGCTGAGCCTCAAAGGTCAACTCGCCAAGGTATGTGGACCCCCTTTTTGACACCACATTTCTTCGGTAGCTATGTACCAGATCGCCACGGTTGGAATTTGATGCAGCGAGTTGTGGTTTTGTTGCATTTTACTCTACCCTTTAGGTGGGTGCCCTTGCACGGTTGAGCGCGAGCGCCAACACAGCAAAGGATCTATGCATGTGTTTGTTGTGTGGGTTATGCGGACTGATGTTCATAGCATGTCACTCGCATACATACATATATATGCGCAGTAATTGTTCTGTTAATGCCCGTAGTACTACAGGGGGAGTAGGATACAAAGGGAGCTCTGTCGGCGAGGCGTTCTTGGTCTAGTTATTTGGCAGCTACGGGCATGCATGCTCCCTGGCCGAAATTGCCCGCAAACCAAGAGAACTTTCCCAGTAGACTTCTCTGCCAATTCAAGTCATAACTGGTTAGATCTTTAGGAGGAGCCAGGCCCACGGTACTCTAATTATGTGCCCACTCTATGGAGTAGGGTTTGAATTCATCTATGGGAACATGGAAGGACTGACGGCTTTAGCGGTACGTCCTACAATGGGTAGGCCCATAGTTTCTAAGATTGGTTATCACTATTAGTACCTAATACACGGAGGGAAGGTATAGCGCAAAGGATATAAATGTTTACCACTGCATGTATTTCCACGCTGATGAAGTTACGGGGTGGCCATGGATGTCCCCACACAAGGCCTGCAGATTGTGGGCGGAGCCGTTATTATTGATCTTGAAACGCGCCTCCAAAATTTCCAAAGAGCGGCCCTGATCTCGATGTCGTACAGCTAGGTCGGGACCATCAATAACAATAGACAGTTAAGGTTTTGGTCAAGCAACTGTTCGGGGGTTTCGTGGGTTCGAATCCCTAGAACAGATCAGCTTTACTCTGGGGCTCGGGATGGAGATGGGAGTGGGCCGCGGCACGACCGAGGAGGCCAAGGCCAAGATACATAAAGTAGGCCAAAGTTCGTTGCTTCCAAATGTGTAAGTCTATGCGGATCAAATCTAATGAGTCCTGTAATCTTCACTGTGGACAGTACGGCGGAGCGCACTCTGCCAACGATTCGTGGCAGAGAACTTGTGATATTTTGACCTTTCGACCTTAGAATATTCTCTACCCATCAGAGTATTGTCATCGCTCCTGGACCCCTCCAGAGCTTAAGATGCTGACTTTGAAGGGTCCTGGGCCCTGGAACAAGGGTCCAAGATCTGGTAGGCTGTTGTCTTGGACAGCCAAGCTGTATTTTAGGTAGAGTACATAAGGTACCTTGCAGGAAGGGGTCAACATGGGTGGTGGTCAACAACACTGCAGGCGCCAACAACGGAATCGGCAGCTAGTTATTCCCATTGGAGGTTCAGCCTACTACATCCTTGTTTCTGGGCTCATTTCCTTTTTGCCCCTGGTCGCAGCTTTTCAATTCCGAGCAGCCCGTTTTCTTCGCAAATACTGGGCGGTGTCGGCGAGCAGTAGGACTCAGACAGAAACGTCTGTCCCGTCTTGTCGAAATTGAATTTCGTTCTCAGTAGCAGCCAGCAGTGGGCAGGTCAGTGTGTGAAATGATTGACTTTCCCATCTTCGGATGGGATGACTATCAGGAACAGGAAAGTTCTCTGGGTTCATCCATCTCATTAGATTGATTATCCATGCAGCGTCAGCCTGCGACGACCCCGGGCGTTAGTTACTAAACTTTCAGATGAGGTCGACCCCCTTTTTGGTGGGGTGTGATTGGGCTGGGCTTGACTGGCACTTCCCTTAATATGCAGCCCGTTGACCACCATCTTCCCCTTCCTTTCTCTCTCTCCTCCACTACGCACAAGGCAACCTTAGTCTTCACGTACACAACCGCTTCACTCTTTTAGCGGGCATTCCTTTCTTTTGCGACTCACCAACTACAGCATTCCATATTATACCCAAAGTTTGTTCTTGATCGACGGTTAAAGAATTATTTATTTTCCCTCGATTGATTAGTTTCGTCATCATGAGATACAGTCTTGTTGCTATTGCGGCGACTGCCCTCCTAGGCAGTGTGTCTGCACGAGGACACGCCCACCGCCGTCACGCCCATGCCCATGCCGATCTGGCGCCCCGCGAGATTGTTCCTGAAGTCGTCCCTGACGAGTGTGCTTGCTCCACCTATGTCACCACATACCTGGTCCCGGTTACTCGTGAGTTTCCTCATATTTTTTTTTTTTTTTTTTTTTTTTTTTTAGATATGCGCATTGTCTTGCGAAGATCTTAGGATTGCGCACATAGTATCAATGGTTCATAAGTGTCTAACATGTATGTTTCAATAGCTACCCCTGAGCCAACTATCATCCCCGATGCCACCACTACTATCCAGTCAGTAAAGACCGTTGTCCCTATCGGCGAAGTTGATGCTACAAAGTCAATCCCCCCGGCCGAAGGTTCTGGTGTCCCTGGTTCTGGTGTTCCCGGTTCTGGTGAGGGTGCTGCTTCCTCAGACATTGCTGGTGTCCCTTCATCTGGCCCATCAACTGGTGTCCCAGCTGTCGAAGTACCATCAACTGGTGTCCCCTCATCTGACCCATCAACTGGTGTCCCAGCTATTGAAGTACCATCTACTGGTGTTCCTTCATCTGGCTCATCGACTGGTGTCCCAGCTGTTGGTGATTACACCACAACTATCTCAAGCACTATCACGCATACTGAGACTTCGACATCTTTTACCTACCTCACTACTCACTCGTCTGCTGTCGATGCAGTCTCGTCAGTCTCTGATGTTGCTTCAGTTCCTGCCACCACCCCGGCTGGACCTGTCCCAACCCCGGCAGGGCCTGTTCCCACCCAGCAGGTGACTACAATCGCTACCCCCGGTGTCTACACCATCCCAGCAACCACAGTGACCTTGACAAGCACTGAGGTTGTCTGTGTCCCTGAGACCACCTCGCTCCCCGCGGGTCAGCAGACCTACGGTGGTGTCACCACCATTGTTGAGACTTCAACTACCGTCGTCTGCCCGCTTGCCACTGTGGAGGTTGATGATGGTGTTACTACCAGCAAGATCTACACCACCACTTACATCTGTCCAACTGCTGGTACCTACACAATTGGTGCTACCACTACTGATGTCCCTGCACCGACCACCATCGAGTACCCAGTCCCAACCGCCTTCGCCCCTGGAACCTACGTCCAGCCTGAGATTACCACTACAATCACCGTCACTTCCCAGGTCGTTACCTGCCCGCTCTTTACTGTCGCTCCTACTTCTGATGCCACCAGTAGTGCTGTTGTCGCCATTCCCACCACCACCACTACTGCCCCTGCGGCCCCAACTTCTACCACCGGCTCGTCTACTGCCCCCGCTGACTCTATTGTTTCAAGCGTCTCGAGCGTTGTCGCCACTGTTATCCCCTCATCCTCCGTTTCTTCTGCTGCTCCTGCTGCCTCCTCCGCCGTTGGTGAGATTACTTCAAACGGTGGCCTCTGGGCTATTACTTACTCCCCATACGCCAACGGTGGTGGGTGCAAGACCGCTGACGAAGTCGAGACCGACGTTGCTTCAATTGCCTCCAAGGGATTCCAGAACATCCGCATTTACTCCACCGATTGCTCTGGTCTCGAGAATGTTGGTGGCTCTGCTGAGAAGCACGGCCTTGGATTGATCCTTGGCATATTCCTCAAGGCTGGCTGTGGCTCCACTGGCGCCGATCAGATTAAGGATATCATTGCCTGGGGCAAGTGGAATATGATTGTCTTGATAGTTGTTGGTAACGAGTCTGTCTTCAATGGGTACTGCTCCGCCTCAGAATTGGCCACCTACATGACCACCGTCGCCTCCGAGCTTAAGACCGCTGGTTACACCGGTCCTGTCACTACCACTGAGCCTTTGAATATTCTCCAGTCATATGGTGCCTCAGACCTTTGCAAAGCTATGGACGTCGTTGGTGTTAACATCCACCCCTTCTTCAACGCTGGTACTGCTGCATCTGATGCTGGTACTTTCTTGAGCAGCCAGGTCGCTCTCACTGAGGGTAAGTCACATAATCCCACATTCCACTGATGAAAGAATATGTACTAACTAAATATACAGAGGTCTGCTCTGGAAAGAAGGCTTGGGTTCTTGAGTGCGGTTGGCCCTCATCTGGTGACGCCAACGGTCTCGCTGTTCCTGGTGTCGCTGAACAGGCCACTGCCGTCTCCGCCATGGTTTCCGCTCTTCCCGGACGTGTTGCATACTTCACCTTCACTGATGACTACTGGAAAGCACCTGGTGCCTACAATGTTGAGCAGCATTTCGGTCTTGCCCAACTCTTTGCTTCATAGATAGTGTAACGTACTTTTCTTATTATCATTTCCCTGGATATACTTTTGGAATGAATTTCTGGAAGTACCATCTAGATCTTGTCAATATCTAAGGAAAAATAAGTTTGTAAGAAGAACATTATGTTAATTTCACGGTCTTCATGTTCTCCTCATCGTGGACCCAGGGGGGGAGATAAGTGTATTTAAGTTCGCGTCTGGGTTCAGTTTGTGGTTTGGTTGGTTGGGAATTCCTTTTTTTCGGAGCGGTTTTTTTTCTTTCCTAGAGTTTACATAATATCTTAAACTTCTCTTCTTGCAACCACTTAAGACAGTGCATCCACTTTTATGCTTGTGTTTGTGTGCGTATGTGTGTTTATAGAGCGATGATGTGTTCGACGAAAGGATACCGTGTCATGGGTTGAGAAGGAATCCTTGGTGTAATATATATAATTTTCAGTAAAAAGACCTCTTGAGAGGAATATGAACCCACCCATCTGAATACTCTGTAAATTATTGCCTGACCTCAACAGTTTTCATGCCATCTGTTAAGTTTTCGATAGGACTAATGCGGAAGTAGGTTTCCCATGACCCGACAGTCTGATGACTTAAGAGAATCTTTTGTACCGGAATCTGAACACGGTAATAGCAGGTCACGGTTCCCTTGAATGGAGCTGTAGGTACAAGGTCTTTATCGGGGTCCAGGGTTACTCCATAACACCACTTCACTTGGTGTGCCCATTACCAGCTTAAGTTACATACTTCTCGTATCACAAGATTACGTGGCCAATCCTAGTTGTATGCCCGGGGTCATGTCCTTACCTTGACCAAGCTGGTTAGATTACTACTCCTAGGTTGCGGCTAGGTACATTGGGGCAAAGAGACATGCCCCAGCGGCTAGGGGAATTAAATCAAGTATTCTTCTTGCGGCCTTTGACCTAAGATTCGGGGGTCCGGCAGTGACTGAGTGGATAGAAAGTGTGGTCACATCTTTGCGTGGGCTACAGAGCAATCCGTATATCTACATAAGTACGCCCATGCCGCATAAATGTAGGATGAGTTAAGTACCCAACTACATCTTTCTGGTTGATACTAATCATAGAAGAAAGTATATATGGATTGACTATGTTGTAAGCTAGATATCGCCTTTTGACTACATGTATGTATGTCAGGAGAATACAGTCATGGACGCTAACCTTAGTCACGAAATATCACTCACCATATGAGAGAAGTGGAGTGTTACCCGGAGGGTGATCTCGCAGAGGGAAGCGCAACGCGCTCTGCTCTTATACTTTCTGTGGCTTGATGCACTCGCCGAAGCGTGGCCGAGTGGTGATTCACTCGACTACGTACCGAGACACCATGGTTCAACCCCAGGTGGGAGCGGTGATCAGAATGCCCAACATGGTAGCGACGCTCTTGAGGGATGATACTGATCACGTAAGTCTTTTGTCTTTTTTTCCTTCCCCGCCTTTTTTTTTTTTTGTCTCTTCCTTTGGTTTTTTTCTCTTCCTCTGGTTTTTCTCCCTCCCTTTGGTTTTTTTCTCCCCCGCCTTTTTTCCCCCATCTAATTTGGCCTACAAGGGTAAACTTTATTTATCAACACCGATGTCTAATTTAATCATCAAGGCCCCTTTTGAGGATGACCTACCCAGAGACCTATCCGCTGTCTATTGGAGTTCCTTGTGTTCAAAGAGCTGGGAGGTCGATAGCCGCGATGTGCCCTGCGAGGTTAAGGGTGGGGTCGCAGGTTTGGCAGTGGAGGCCGGCCATTCTATAATTACATCGAGTTAACGACTTCTCAAGAACTTAGTAACCAGGGCGTGTGGTTTGGCGATATTTAGATCAATGGATTAGAAAGCAATGCATCCCTACTCAACCTATAAATTTTAATTTGTACGATAAATAGCGTGAACCGGAGCCCATATTTTAGCTACAAATAGTGCCATCCCTATATAAACACACACACACACACACACACACACACCCCACCCGCAGCCAAATCTGCTGCCATTGCTGCCGGTCATGAGCTATCCAGCTCTCGTCGCCGAGACTATCACGTACCAAATGCCGTTCATTGATCATGAGCTTAGGGTATGATTACTCAAATTACCACTCCGCATCGCCCCGGAATACGGTCTAGCTTTAACACCCTGGACTGGCAGAAAGCGGCCATAGCTGCTATAGCTAGTGGTGGTGCTGTTACATGTCACCCTTCTACCAGTCAGCAGGTTCCGCGGCGTAGTGGAGCAGCTGCAGTGTTGATACTAGCGGTGATAAATCTAAAGGTCATAGGTTAGAGGGGGAATAATTCGCACCTAAGGGGATTAAGAGTTCTACAAGTGGATGGATACATTGCGCAATTGCACTTGGGTATATGTACATAGTGATGTTTATCGCGTCTACAGGTCAGTGTATGGTGGACACATGCATGGCCTGGTCACAGAAGCTGAACCTTGATTGCCCAAAACCCCAAATTGTAAATTTGCCATTGAACTCGCAGTAAAGCAATGTGCCCCCCCCCCCCCCAATGGAGAGTAAAAAAGCAGCGCCTGCCGTACGGTTAAGACCTTTGTCGCAGAGAATAACCCAATTTTTCTTAAAAAAGAATACTACCCATCACTGGATACTGACATCCCCTGGATCAACCCGTTAATTCCTGAGGGTAAAAGCCGGATGTAGGGTTAGGGGTACTTTGCAGCAATTTCGAGAATGAAATACTCTTGAAATATAGTTTGACGTAGCAGGGTATACAGTACCAAAAAGAGGGGTGGGATCACTACGGTATTCTCGTTGGTACGCTAGCATTGCGGTAAGCATTACGGTAAGCATACGGTATTTATACAGTACTCTTCCTCTAATGCCAATTTAATTCGGTATTTATCACTAAATTCCGTAGTCCTATAGTAGTAATTTCACCCCATTTTTTCATACTGTATATATGAAGTGCAAAATAAAGTGTGCGGGATCCATTACTGTATTTTCGTCAATGTGCTAGTAGACTGTATCCCGTTTTTCCGTACATGTTCGTACGTACCTATGGCGGGCCATAGGTGCAGACCGTCTAAGACCGCAAACATGTACTTCTCGGCAAATACCACTGGGTTTACCTATGTAATACTACATTTACAAACCTCCCCTACTTCAAGATCGATTCCATCTCTGGAGCTTAGCAGCGCCCTGAAGTATATAGTTGACTCTAGTAAAATATATTACTTCTTCTACAAGTGCTCCTTTCTCGCCTTGCAGCTTTGCTCTGCAATTTCGAAGGATTATGTAAATTCGAGTATCAAGTACTTGCTGTGGAGTTAAGTATTTAATCAGGCTTAAGTAAATGGTGAGGTTGGTGGCTAATTTCATGCCAAACCTCTCAATTATGAGTTCACCTTATAGCTTAGTCTAAGTACATACATGTAATAAATGCGGCTGCCCTGAAATGATTGAGAGGAGTGAATAAGCAATGCCTAGTGTCCAGTGCCTACTTAACCCTAAAGTAAACTTCAGGGCACTAACCCCACCGCCCATGCTATCACCACTAACCACCACAAAATCCGTACTAAAAGCACCCCAATACAACACCCACACCCATATCGATATAATACAGTTTACTAAAATCTACAAATAATCGGCGCAGGCAGTAGCAGAACAAACCTTGAAATAGTAGCAGAACAAACTTTGATAGAAAATAAACGCCAAGACTACCGAGTGATTATCTATGACGATAATTCTTAATCCGCCTACTGGTGCTATTGTCGCTGGCATCTAGGAGTACGGTCGGATATTGGGTGCTCTGGCGATATACAATACGTGCATGGTAACTGGCATCATGTCAATAGCTGGGTGACGGCCTACGAATCCTATATCTCTCATAATATCGCTGCGCCAGCGAGGCGAACCATTAACGACACAATAGTAAACCATAAATCCGCGGAAATGCTTGGACTACATAACTAGCTTAGAGAGCTATTCCCTTCATCCCGTGATAAGCTCCTTGTTTCTCGACAAGGATCCAGCTAGACAGATGTATCCAGGCCATTTTTTTCGCAAAACCATCACGCATAATCCTACATTTCATGGTAACATGCCATGAAAGCTCTCAAAGTTCAAATCTCGACATAAATCGAATCACTTAGCAAAAAACATATTTTGGCAGATATTCGAAGAAGAGTTTGTTGCAATATTCTTTCATATTTAACATATATACATGAAGAGTTCATTTAGTGGAAAGCCCCAGCACCAACGTCAAGGTAGAACTCATCGCTGGGGGGAAAGCAACGCACGCATGCACGCAAAGCAAACAGCAAAAAATGAAATCCTAGATCCATGGACCACCCCCGGAACGGGGTCAACACCGAGCTCAGCGGCTCGGACCCGGCATAACAATTTATCGGTGGGATTAACATCACCACCAGACCCGGACCCGGTCACTCGGGATCGGCCTCTCGGAGTCAGCATCGCCCCGATCTTAGTATCGGGACTCGGATGATCGGTATGGTTCACTTGAAGAAGGACCGAATCAACTTCTTGACCGATTTCCGTGCCGGCTCCGGCTTTTCGGCAGCCAACTCCACAAGGTGTTTCCGCTTATAGTAGTCAGCGGCAACACCGAGCCAGTCAGGCTCATGATCGCAATCTGGCCAAACGGACCCAGATTCGATCGGAGTTGGCTCAGGGTAAATCGCGAAGGCCTTTCGCAAACGATCACGTTTACGAGTGCGAGAGGGTTTTGAGGAGGATTTTGAGGGAACCGGGGATGAGGGTTCCCTCGCGAATTTATCAAACTTTCGTTGATAATATTTGGCAGCTTTATCAAGCCAGTCTGATTCGGGTTCAGACCGGACAACTGCAGACCACGGAGAGGAGAAGGAGGGGGAGGGGGGGGAGGAGGAGAAGGAGGAGAAAGAGGAGAAAGAGGAAGAGGCAGCGCTGGAGGTACCACGAGGGTACACGGAGTAGGAGAGCTTAGTCATCCCGAAAACGTTTTGGCAATCTTTGTAATTTTGATAGTTTTCCGAATGCGTGGGATGACTGATAACGTAGTGTTATAAGCCTGTGTGATCTTAGGATCTTGAGTGGTTCTCGGGGATGGGTGTAGGATGAAGGCCCTTTTATACCCCCAGGACCCTACTAGTAACACGATGCCATTACAGCATAGAGAACACCTTCTCGGTGGTAGCTCCGGTTGATATGCCCTAGTGGCCGTTGCTATTCGTAAAAAGACAGATCTCTTCTGACTTGCGTCACTAAAATCCAATTTTTTTCTATTACGACATACTTTGTATATAAACGACTTTAGATCTACAAACCCCTCGGCCCTCCACGTTGTCTCTTGCACAAAAAAAAGAATGGATATACAAAATCTTCCTCCCCCCTATTCAGGACATAAACGAGTGAAACCGTATGAGCAGTAGAGAATAATCTTGTTACCCAAAATCGTAACATCGCTTTTTTCGATCCTCGGTCGCTGTAAAAGATCGAGGACTGTCAGGGTACATGTAAGTATGTATGCGCTACCCTGGATGACATCTCCTAGTGCGAACCTTAACCATCCCCTCGGGTCGCCGCAGTAGGACTAGTTTCCCTATCGATACCCCGATCAAGGTTAGCCACATAAATATATTCTACTGTTCCCTACCTTTATCTATCCGCGCCGAATTACAGATACATAGAACTACATGTAGTGGTGAGTCCGTATTACTCTATCCGGCGATGGTATACATTTTCCACTGGTTACTGTGGGCAGTAAACATTACCTGGCTACGTGTACATGTACTTGCCACTTACAATTAGTGCGCACGCGATCCTGTATTTGTACCTGTTCGTACGATCGTTCCCTAGCTTATACCGCGCATAAGCACCTCGCATATCTCTTCATTTACCTAACGAATGAACTAGTTAGAGGGAAGGAAAGAGTCACTAAAGGAAGCTGGCATCATCATCTACTCATACCAACCAATCGCCCAACTCAAGCGAATTACATATACGGATACATACCAACTAAGATGGAGATTTAATTAATGAATTAAACAAAAAAAAAGATGGAGATTTAACTACAATACTATGATGGATCCAATTAATGATGTAAACAAAAAAAAGACTATGATCGAAAAAGCAACTATGAGGTGAGTGATATCTCGTGATTATAATGTGCCGCGGGCCTTCTTTGTGTAGTTAGGGCTGGAGGGACCACCATCCCACCCCCCCTCTCTCCCCTTTTTTGACGATATGTGTCCTTTGCTAACTGTCCTGATAGAATCACGAGGTTACGTATGCGGTTTTGTATAGACTCGCCCTAGACCTCGCTGGCGTACACACCGGAGTATCGCCGAGGCGCACACCACAAAGAGACTTACATGTACAGTAGGTTAGTATCTTCATTTCGTAATAAGTACATGTATATATGATCATTTCTAAAACCACCTATCCAATCAATTACCCTCCTAAACCCTTTTGTGTAGTGCGCGCAGTAAAAAGCTCCGGTGTATTGTAATACAGCTCGGCACCTGCGACGTGCTAATTCCACCCCGTTTCGCTAACGACTTTCAATACCTTAGCCTTGACCTGGCTCTCACAATTTCTTGGACGGACCAACTTCCGCGCGTACAAGTTATCCCGAATCTCAAAATGTTAACACGGTCCAGTCTATGGGTTTCTAATTGGAATTTCGAGTAGTGAAGACTGTCTTAACTTGGATTCGGGGACTACGCCACTGTATTAAGCGATATGTGGCTTGATGTGATAATTAGTACTTTGTTCGCGATTAGTTAGGATAGGTTGAGCTACAAGATACGGTAACAGGATGTGAAATCTGCAGGCCTCTCTCTATTCAGTCACTGGAATTCGGCAAAATACCGATTAATAGAACAGCCGAGACCTACAATCTCGAGATATCTGCCACAGGGTCGGAGGCGCCTATAGTTCATGCGCGATGATATACGTGGTTATATGGATGTCTCGAAGACAAAACCCAGGACACTAGTGTTAATCGGGGGAAAGAAACGCACATAAACCCTACGCGCCTCGGGGTACAGTATTTTCCGTGGCTAGTCGGAAGGATCGATGGCTGCTTGCAAGTTGAGAACTACACCCTTAGACTTGACGTTGTTGGCCGGCTGTTGTGTTTAGTCTCGCCGTGGAGCGATACGGATAAACACTGGTCTGGCTTCGGCTGGCAACGGATATATATTGATTGTAATGATAAGACAAGGCAAAAAATTAGCTAAAGGTACATAGTCGTGATGCGAACACCTGTACATAAGTTCATGTATGTACATGTAATGATACTAAACGCTAAGTTTCATTTCGGCTACAGTCTTGCCTCAAATTATATTACTAAGCAATTACCAGTGCTAGTGTGCCCCACAACGTGACTGACAACTCGTCGCAGCAAAATTAGCTATGATACAGACTGTGGAGACACTAAAATAGGCATAAGGTAGGTCACAGAATTAAGGCGATCCCACAGCCAAGAGGTAGTGAGGGTTAGATTTACTACCGAGTGAAGGTTTGTCAGCTCCTAGCCGCGAAAACACGGATCTGTCCGCTATATACATGTACGTGTAAGTGAGCCAACGCCAAGGTTTGATGTATGATAGCAAGTACGGTAAAAAAAAAATTGTATTCAGAGATGTGGTTGTGCAATGCATACAGGTACATTCTTAGCAAATTGCCAACAACGAGCACATGTATGCCTATAGACACATGTAGGTATGAAAATTTTAGGCAGGGGCAGCGCCAATGTTAGATCTCGCTTACATATATTGTTGACAGCAGAAACACAAACTTTTACTTCTAGCGTTTGCAAATTAATAACAGTAGAGTATTGTTGTCATAGCCTACAGGCTACATACCATCAACAACAGTAGATTATAGGAGGAAGATACTGCACAAAACTAATGATTTAGCAATAACAACAGAAAGAGGCTATCGAGTGATAGAATATGGGCGAGTGACATTTTATGATGGGACCTGTCTTAGCAAGCGAGATGCCGGTGCATGGTGCAACAAGAATAATAGGGTTAGTGTCACGAAGGCTCTGCGGATCCGATGTTCTCTGGCCTGTTTCCAGATCGTTTGATTTCTTTGGTACTACTTTGTTCTCAGAAGTACCCCTTAACAAGTCTGCCCACCTCAACATACTTAATATCCTTAGGGTTATGGAGTCGTGGCGGTAGCTCGCTGTACATGCACGCAGTGGAGAACAGTAGCCATGCGTGCCTCGTACCTATGGAGGCTGGGCACAAGAGGAGAAGCATACACGTGTTACAAATTGCAAACCAGAGAACTTCTACCGGTAAGCGGATCGATAGAGCTTTCAGATACCGTTCCTTCGATTGCATACGCCCTAGTGGCTACTATCAACCCCCCCCCCCCCCCAAATCCCAGCTACAGGGCACAGTCAAATGAATTCCTACAAAGCACAATAAAACATAAGCCCAGAGGAAAGGCTTTGGATTATTGTCAAGACTAGACTTCTTACTTCCTGACCCAAATAAAACCCCCATCGATAGATCGTATACGTAAATCGACCGCCGTAGATACCAAATAAATACTGGAACTATGATCAGATATCATGTTTGGTTGGAGGATTAGAGTTGCCTATCCTTGTAGGTAAAATCGTCAAGACTCTGTATATGTGAAGTCTTGGCGTCTGCTGCGAACCGCCCCGTGCGCTCCTGCCTGTGCACTCCTGCCAGAGCATATGGTTGAGGACACCTGTAACCGGACCACTTTCGAGGGTCAACTTCAACCGCTAATGACTTTCCCCAACCACACCCTAAATTACTTCCCTCTCTATTGGGTGGTAGGACTACTTCTTCTCTACAACTTAATAGAGCCAGATAAATTTTATCTTTCGTTGTGGTGGAGTTATTAAATCTCTAAAAGTTGGGTTTTTGGTGGGGAACCAAACGAATGTCACACCAGTAATTGCCTATTTGGGACGGATATATTTCCTGATTTGAACTTATCTATCTAATCGGGTAAGCTCAATGGGTCTACGGCGCGAGAAGCGACGGGGAGAAGTCTGCTAACCAAAAAACATCTAGCGAATGGGAGCTTTAGAACAGCTACCTAGCCTATGAATTAGGAGGCGATCTCGTGTGGCGAGCTGTGGCTTCTGCGTGAGATTTGGTGTGGGAGCAGATTTGGTGTAGGAGCAGAGGTTGT
This sequence comes from Morchella sp. 2018-W30, assembly GCA_024713625.1. Taxonomy (NCBI): domain Eukaryota; kingdom Fungi; phylum Ascomycota; class Pezizomycetes; order Pezizales; family Morchellaceae; genus Morchella; species Morchella sp. 2018-W30. Next base: position 373,713 of record JAMJEW010000012.1, read on the forward strand.
CGACAGATTTGGTGTGGGAGCACAGGCTGACGACAAATTTGGTGTGAGGGCAGATTTTGTGGGGGAGAGGTTGACGAGCTAGGGGTGGGGGACTCGCAGAGAGAGAGAGACGACCGACAGATTTGGTGTGGGAGAGAGAGAGAGACGACTGACAGATTTGGTGTGAGAGAGAGAACGACAGACAGATTTGGTGTGGGAGAGAGGGAACGACAGACAGATTTGGTGTGGGAGAGAGGGAACGACAGAGAGACGACAGAGAGACGAGCGACAGATTTGGTGTGGGAGAGAGGGAACGACAGAGAGAGGGAACGACAGAGAGACGAGCGACAGGTTTGGTGTGGGAGAGAGGGAACGACAGGGAGACGAGCGACAGGTTTGGTGTGGGAGAGAGGGAACGGCAGGGAGACGAGCGACAGGTTTGGTGTGGGAGAGAGGGAATGGTAGGGAGACGAGCGACAGGTTTGGTGTGGGAGAGAGGGAATGGTAGGGAGACGAGCGACAGGTTTGGTGTGGGAGAGAGGGAACGACAGAGAGACGAGCGACAGGTTTGGTGTGGGAGAGAGGGAACGACAGGGAGACGAGCGACAGGTTTGGTGTGGGTGTGGGAGAGAGGGAACGACAGAGAGACGACCGACAGATTTGGGGCCAATAAAAACCGTTACTATTAGACAAATTCGCTAGTTTAGGCGTTGCTACTGAGAGAATCAGAATAAACCAAGACACAACATTCACGTCGGTTTCCCAACGCCCCGGCACTATTCCGCTTCAAAAATGAACATTGCAGAGGGCCAATAATGTTAAAAATTATCACACAAGCCAAGAACTGCCCATAGACGTTTTGATAATAAAGGGTTTAAATACAACCATCCCATCGAAACTTTCCCACAACTCCCTCTCCTACTCCTACTCCTACTAATTTACAAACCTCCAACTTCACCACACAAAGGCTCAGCATCCACAACTAGGTTTCTCCTAATTAAAAGTTTCGTATGTTGCCACCGGACCCAACACCAGCTAAGCAGCATAGCAAACTACCAGAAAGCTAATCTGTGGCTAGGTGTTACATTTAGCACAGCTACCATTACCAACCGCACAATCAGAGGCCTAAGCAAATCAACTATCCATGCTACCTATCGGGATAACTTTGATTTCGTTCAAATGTGACTCGATAAGTATTTCTTGCTGCCCTTGGTCCAAAAAAGCCGAAAGTAAAGAGGCCATGCATTCCTCCTCTCCAGATGCAGTCAATGGGAATATTGTTGAGTTACAGCCTTCTGAGCCGCCTGGAATGGTCTATCCAGCAAACCGAACCTCCGAGGGGCCTAGCGTAGCGTCGAACGGCGCCTAGCACGTACTATCTGTAAGAACAGTTATCCTTGTGAATTCTAAAATCAACGCAATGTAGGGCTCAGCTAAATTTGGGGGGGTAATAGATATAGGAGTATGGAAAGACTATGAACGGTGTCGGGTTAGAATGGGTATCTTTCGTTTCTTCCTTTTGTTACCTCCTTTTGCGCATCATTTTCGAAGCACATTGCGGGTTCTAGAGCGATCACATCTTTATCGGAGTTTTCATTTGTTATTTAGTTATATCCTTTTAATACATGCACTGGCAACCAGGTTTTGTGGATACTCAGACAAGTCGGTGCCCTACGATGATGCTGAGAAGGCTTGAACCGGCTGGTGTTTCCAAGTTGATACACGTGCAGCCCTGTTCGGGAAGTCCCGGCACCCTACTATATTGCGTCTGTTTATGAATTCTAACCCACCAACAACCATTTCTCCTGCGCATACTCAAAAATTGTTAGGTATGGCCGCTCTCTGTTATAGTCACAGTAATGGGAGAATTACTTGCCTCGAGAATAAGTTTCTGCCACCACTTCTGTCATGCAACAGCGTTTTCTCTCACAAACTTGGCGGAAACTTATTCTCGCCGCAAGTAGAAAATAGAAGAAACACCCTCGCACTTTTGAGCCGGGGGTGCCAGGACTTTTCGGGCGGGGCTGTACATCACGCGGGGTAGAACGAGGCTATGCCTCGCATGCACGCCAAGCCTAACGAGTGATTCCCATGACCTGACTAATCCCATGAGCATACTTAGTCACCAACATAGACCCATTCTGAAACGTACACCCATGGCTGTATCGACGAGCATCAACAGGGTTAGTATGCTGTGCGCGCGTACGCTGTTCACCCCTGGTCACCATAGTAACCGCCCCTATCCAAACACAAACACACAAACACGCGGACCATGAGCAGTCGAGCTTTGCGGGCGCAATTATGGCCTGCTTGAGAAACTATTTAGCCAGTGCCCCATGGCTACATATGCGAGTGATGTAGCCAAGACCCACTCACAGCCACAACCGAGTGACCCACCGTCTCACAGTCTTGGCACACACGCACGCACCCACAGACGTCAAAAGAAGGTTGTGTGGCAGCAATGGCGTAACCGGGTTTTTTTGCCCCTCGCCAACGGGAGGGATGTGGGAGCGTGCATATGCACGACATCTGAACCCCTGCAGGTGCGTTACTATTTCCTGCAGGGATGGTTGTGTGGTGTGGTGTGCATGCAGGGATTAGCCATGGTCGGTGGGGTGAGACAGACAGTCCGAAAGAAGACAGTTATATATGGCCAATCATATGGTGCCCGAAAAGGAAATGGAATAGTAACGCACACCAGAATATATAGATGTGTACCCAGTACAGCAAATCATTACTACATTTAGCTACAGTCAAACTGGTATTATAATTTCCTACTCAACGTCAACACGATCATCGCCCAGAGGCCTAAGTGTCAACGCCCTAGCCCCCTCCCCACCCCCAATCATCTCCCATCCAACCCCTTCAAAGTCTACATTCATGCTCTTCAACCACGCCTCCACCACCTGACCAAGTATATTGGTATCCCCCCATTCAGCACACTCGCTGAAGAACAGACCATCGTCCACGCCCTCCGCGCCGCCCATACCAGCAGCAGATCCACCAACGTAGCCATCACACGCTCTCAGCGCGGCAAAACACCCCTTCAGCCCATTGATCTCAACTGATCTGCTGAGCATATGCGTCTGCATTGCCAGCTCCGGCACAGTCTCGAGCGGGAGAAGCGTCCTGGTACGGCGCCGCGATTTTGTGCGTTGCGCTGAAGACGCAAGGAGCACTGGTGGCTCACCGGTTAGTGTAGTCTGCTGCCCGGGCAATTGCAGCGCGGCAGTCGCGGCAAGGAACCTGTTCTTATGCGGCGAAGGTTTAGGCGGGCTAGCTGGTTCAGGTGCAGGGTTGGCCTCCGGATCCGGGCTATCGTTGAGGCGACGGCGTTTTGGCGCCGGCTTGGACCGCCAGTGGTGTTGAGCCTCGTCAGTGTCATTATCTTCGTGGCCGGGATGGTCTTGGTAGAACTTGGCCGCAGATATGAACCCCTTCCTTGCTGCTGGTGGGCTTTCCTCGCCGTCTTGTCCGCCGCCCCTTCGGCGAGATCCTGGAGTCCAGGGGCTTATCACCCTGGCGTTACCGCCAAAACCCTGTGTAGCCTTCCTTGCAGACTCCTCTCTAAACCCACCAGGCGAGCTCGCGATGGGCGTAATCGGTGCATCTACCCTATTCCTAGTGCTCATCCTCCTATCCGGTGACACAATTGAAGGTGGCTTGAACGGTTTTCTTACCGGGCGGTGCGGTAATGGCGAGGAGCTAGCTGGTGACGATGAGTGGGTGATTGGGGCATTTAATTTTGCGGTTGTCCATGGGTTGGAAATGGTTATATCTTTGCGGGCGGTCTCTTCGTTATCTGCCTGAAGTCAGTTATGTGAAGGCTAGCAGAGGGCTTTATAGGAATTACCGGAGGCATTGAGCTCCATGGGAATATATTCCTCATCGTCTTCGTCCTCATCGGCGCCGTTGTACATGTTGAAGCCCCAGTTTGTGGATTTACGGCGTGGGGTTACAGGTGATGTTCTATCTGCGCCAGCGGCAGGGGGAACCACTTCGGTAATTGGCGCTGCTTGATCAGGTGGCCCAGGTGCCTCCTCTACGTCTTCGGTGCCTCCCATTGGGTGGTCCTGGTCTTCCGCCACGCCAGCTAAAGGTGGTAATACCTCCTCCCCAAGCGGCGCATTGATACGGGTACTCGCGAAACAACTGCTCATAACGGCTTCCATCTCCATCGCCGCAAGTTCCTCCTCATCTTCGTCATACTCCGGTTCTTCCACCGGCCGCATATTGGGCCTTCTGCTACTACTAGCACTACTGCTACTATTCCTAACGGGGGTCTCTGAACTCGTATTAACTGGTGTTGGCACTGGCTTCGGTTTTCTCGCCAGTAGCACCTCAAAGCCATTTCGCGGTGCTTCTTTGGCCTTGCCTTTTATATTACTAGTATTATCATCAACTTTAATCTCGCCGTAGAAGCCTTTCAGCATCTTCTCAACGGCAGTGACCACAGCTTCAGCATCATAGAACATAACATCATCCTTTGCCGGCTCGATATTCGGATCGTAAGAGCCCGGCAGGCATCTGATGTTGAGATATATAAACGGGTCTGAGACCCCCGGTGTGTCGAGCGCGGACTTGAGATACGACTTGTAGAGCGCGAGTATCTGCTTTAATGTCCCTCTCGCACACGACACGGCTCGGAAGTCCACAAACACGAAGTTTGTGCACTGTGGCTTCTTTGCTATCACTGCCGGCAAAGCCGTGAGCTTTGGTAGGAATGCCTCTAAAAATATTGGCTGTTCCTCCCCACTACTATCAGAATCTTCGTTCTGTGGAGGCGAGGAGGTATCGACCCATTCACAGGCTGCAGTGACGTCTTTGCCGACCGCTTTCTGCACGGCTTCAGGGACGGTCTTGCTCGGTGCATAGACAATATCCTCGCTGCGGCCTTTAGTGCCCGATGCCAGAATACGGAGTGAGAACCTGCACTGTGGGTGTGAGATGTAGTATCTCTGCAGCAGTGCCCGAAACTTCGCTATCGACTTCTGTGTACTCTTCAACGCGTTCTACACTCATCATTAGCCACAACCCCTCTACCTACCTACCCACCCCACCCCCAAAAAGAAGACCCACATACCTCTCTCCTAACCGGCAAACCTTTCAAAAACCCCTCAACCCTAACCGTTGTCCCCACCGCCGCCCCCACCGGCCGCCTTCCCACCACAACCCCACTTCTATCAACACTACACGCCACCGCAACCTTCTCACTCTCGACCCTCGTCGTGATCGTCAGGCCGCCGCCCGCCAGCTCCGCCGCACTCGCCAACGCCTCCCCGCGAAAGCCCAGCGTGCGGCAGTTCTGGATGTCCCCAAAGTCGCGGATCTTGCTCGTGTGGTGGCGGAGTGCCATTGCGTCGCGGTCCTCGGGGGGGATGCCATGCCCGTTGTCCTTGACTTGTAGGGTGTCGAGCGTGTTGGCGGAGACTTCGACCGAGATCTGGGTGGCATGGGCGTCGAGGGAGTTGTCGAGGAGCTCTTTGATGAGGGCGGAGGGGTCACTGAGGGCTTGGCCGGAGCCGAGAGCGCGGATGGAGGGCGCGGGAAGGGGACGGATGGACATTTTTAAGTGTTTTTTTTTTGGCCTTTTGGCGTAGGCGTAGGTTGATGGAGTGAGGTGGTGACGCGAATTGCGGGGAAGTCGCGTTGTTGCGGTGGCACAAGCCGCCCAGTACTGACATCATGCAGCATGGCAAAGATACAATCACCCAAACAGCTACAAACTATAAGCAATCACATATTAACAAGCAGTGGTCCAGTCTACTGCTAGGCAACTGCGGACTGACAGTCCTATTCCATGAGGCAGTCCGGTCCTTAGGGGTCTATATCTATGGACTACATAAAGGCCGAAATAGGCTTATATTACTATGCAGCTGAGATAGGATAATGATAATTACATGTAGTCATAATGCCAAGCATTAATCAGCTATTTTTCCCCAATACAAACGGCCGGAGAGATAGCCGGGAATCTATCATCTGTAGATACACATCGAGAAAACTCGCGCAGGGACTCCCAGGGAGTACCGTATTGATTAATTCGCTAGCGAATTAATCGAGCATTTACGTTACACAAAAAGTGCCTCTGGCTGGCCTATACTCGGGGCAGGTAAAAAGTACCGGACAATAAGGGTTTTTGGTTCACCAATGGGTGCGCATACTAGGCGAGAACTACTACAAAAAAAAGAACCAGAGACAGGGCTTGCATTGTCCGGTACTACATGTATTTACCTGCCCCGAGTACATACCCCTGCTCCCGATTTTGTGCTGTGCTGCGGCAGGAATATTCAACGCACCAAAACCTGGTTGGCCTACAGCGATAGGAATGATCTAGAAGCAGTTATATGGTGCACAGATTTTTCTCCATACAATCCTGACACCCTTGTTTTTCCACTGATCATTCTCACCGCTGTATACATACCCCCGCTCTCGATTTTGCGGTACTCGTAGTAGGTGCTAGCCTGTATGACAACCCGACTCTCACACCAGTCTAGTTCGTAATGGCTACGAATCGACACACGCTTTACGTCGCTGGAGATTTTATCTTTTAGGAGCCGTTTTATATAAAGTGCTGGCCTCTGCTGGAGTTGCGTGAATGGTCAGCCAACTTTTTCTTTGAGTCAGCCCCGTTTTCAGATCTACATAGTTACCATATCCGCTGCAATCATGATTCATATCCATTTCCACCTCTGCAAGTGCGGTGCCATCTTTTGCTGTTACGGGGATAGAGAAATACCCCCGCAAACCGAACCTCCGTGGCTAAGCCCGAACGGCTCGAACGCACTCGTCCAAAACCAACCCCCAAGGCCGCCCCCAACGGAGCTCCCAAAGGTCCAAGCCGGTGCCGGATCAGGGGCTATGGCATAAGGCGTGGGAATTCTCATGGTGCTCTTTGATGTTAGTTTCTTATGCGCAGATAGATAGCTACCGCTCTATTCTGTTTTTTTTTCTTGGTGGTTATGTTTAGTTTGGCCGTTTATCGATGAGGTTTTATCGAAGTCTAGTATGGAGTAAGGTGTATAGTGCTGATTGGGTCCTGTTCTATATCGATTTTTTTTTTCTCTTTCCTTTTAGTTATGTATTGGAGGGAATTTTTTGATTTATTCCCGCGATATACGAACACGCGCACCAAACGGCTTAATAGTATAAAGTCCATCCCGGTTTCCTGGCTATTATAACATTACTGGTAGAAACCGACTGCCGCATACTGCCGCATTTATGCATGCCAACCCTACCGTCAATTCTCGAGTCCGTGAAGTTTGATTCGCCAATTCACCTTGGTCCGGACTTACCACATACAAATACGGGGATAGTGGATTATTCGAGAATTAACGGTACTCTATTAGGCCGATTTAATTTCAGCCCAGGCAGCCATTTGGTTAAGAAAAATAAACCTTGGCAACCAATGTGGTTAGTGCCCCGAACTCTGATTCCTAGGGTGTAAAATCAACAGCACAAAACTCAAACAGACAGAATTTTAAAACTAAGCCTAATGTTTAGACCAATTCTAAATATTATTCTTGAGCTTTTCAAGTAAATCATGAATCATGGGGGTTGGTAAAAAAAAAAAAATCTGGTGTTAGAGACTTTGATTTTGAACATTGAATTTATTCCAAAATCTTGTTATGGGGGAAACTGGTCGCCACTTACACTGAGGCACTGTGCCCGATAAACAAAAAACAACAAAAATACCTGCCTATTCTGTTGGTGTAGAGCGTATGGTGCCGCGTGCCTTAAAGGTGACATAAATTGCATAGCTTATATCAAAAAGTCTAGCGGACAAAATTGTAGATATAGTTAATATATCAAGACTTTGGTCTGTTAGATTTTGATATCTTGTCTGGTTAAATGGTTATAAGCTCGAAGCTGCCTTTTACAGGCGTATGTATGTATGAGGGATTTGGGGGCGCTTGTAAGTAATTTCAACGTCAATATGGGTGTCCTTGAGACGAATTGACGTTGTCGGTCCTCCAACAATCACAACAACCCTAGCCCTCAAAAAAGGTTGTGCGCCCCCTGGTTCTGGGCGCTGCTTAAGCATTTGGCAACAGGCCAAAACGGAGTTTTCACCCTTGTAAACCCCGTTCCAGGGATCTTTTTGTTAGGCCTTGATCCTTGGAAACTCCATCTTGCCTGGTTGCCAAACGGGCCCTTATAGTTCGCTAATCTTATGCAGAGCGGGGGCCACCATAAAAATCCGTAGCAGAGCAAGAAGCCAAAACCGGCTATCCCCGAGTTACTATGAAAATACGTACTACAATTAAATAACATATGAAATTTATCTTCCAGATAACGCTCTCCACAACCCCCCCCCCCCCCCGAGCCCCCGAGCCTGATCACGAGAATAACTAGGCACCACTACAGTAGCTAGGTCTTTGTACGCCTTCGGGGGAAAGTCAGCTTTTAGTATCCGCATGTAAAGGAATATGGGCTAATAGTCTGACTTACAGAGCCCGACCCTAGGCATTACTAGATGCTCTTGAAGTTTGAGCTAATGGATAAACCATGTCGGCCGGCGCAGCAGGCTGTACCTCAACCAGCGCAATTTGCGCGCCGTTTGGGTTCCCAGCCGCAGCTGTAGCGGATCCTCAGCCGCAGCTGTAGCGGATCCTGAAGGCACAACCTCGTGTTTGATCCCCTTTGACCAGGGGCAGCAAGAAACACTTAGGGAACCGAAATTGCAATCGAAAGAAATTATGCTGAGTTTTGGTTGACCAGAAGGGATCATAGTTACTAGGAGGGCCGGTTGTCGTCGACTTCGAAAGCTAGGCGTGGCTTGCGCCTGATAGCGATAGAGGTGAAGAGATATAGCTATACGGGCCGATGACAGTTATCTAAAGGTGGAGATAGGTATGGATTGGTACTTATACTAGAATTGTATGTGTTATTTTTTATAAACGAAGTAGAGAAGGAGCATTTAGCCTTTAAGCTCTAAAACGGCCATCAAAATTCGTTGCACTGCAATAGAGGTATGTGCCAACCGGATCTGCAGAGGCGGAGCGGCACTAGGAAAAGGCAACCGAGAATAACTGATTGGTAGATATGCTTTCAGCCCCCAAGGTGTAAGGTCCAAAATAACACTGTGACCAGAAACTGCATATTTACCCCTACTGTCTCTGACTTGATCAGTAAACAGCGAACACACACAACAGAACGCCATCCTTAGGAGATTAATGTAATTCCAAAACCACGTACCAGGCCTAATGATGCCATGAGCCACTTACATATGGAAAGAGAGGAGTGGGGACACGGTCCTCTGGACCCTGAGGTTTCTCGACCCACGAGAGGCCCGCCTAGCTTTGTACCGGCCCTAACGTAGGTTGCAGCTCTATGTATATAGCGCGAGAAATATTATATCACTTATATATAACATTAGGGGGTCCCAAAAGCAGTGTCCTATATCCCCCAAACTGGCAACTCTCCCCAAAAAACCTAACCCTGAGGCTCCAGCTTTTAGAACCATGACTACGAGGACCAAGCCTTTCGAGATGACAAGAGATGGATCGCAGACTGTCTGAACCCCTAGGGAGGGGTACCTTACAGAGTGCATGGTTTTAGGCACCGTTAAATGCTGCCGACGCTTGGGTTGCCGGATAGCGCCAGAGGGCTCGGCGGTACATCGACAGCTTTAAGCTCATGATCAACCGGTATGCCGTTCGAATAGATAGTTCTATTGCTTCCGATCTCCTTTGGCTAGCGACAACAGGAAACGCTTAGCGGGTCGCGACCGGACGAATTTTAATTGGTTGGAAAGGACCATAGTTAGGAAGGCTGGCTGGTAATCAGAATATAGCTATAGAAGAGGCAGCAGCTATGGGGGTGGAGGGCATACTAGCTTTTGTAAGCCGCGAAATGCTAAGTCAATGTTCTCGAGCGGAGAAGGAGAGGTTCCTCCCCATAGTTTAGGGCCTGTTCGGGTGCAGCATGATTTTAATAACATGGTATATCCCGGTTGCGTATTATTTTACCTCCAAAGAAATACTACATGTAGGTATATACGTATTACCTCTATATTTTGGTGTTCGGTCAAATATACATGATGTAGGTACATGTAGTATTGGTGGAAGTGCTACTACAAGGCTCTGGGACAGAGTGAGTGAACTAAACGGGGTGTTGATAGGTGCGGATCCGTTCACTCACTTTATCCCAGAGCCTTGTACTTACATGTAGTTTTGGTGGTAGGTTTATTAATCAAGTATTAGACCGTGTGCACATGTACCTGTGCCGCGCATCGCATCTAGTCCACATAATAAAGGCCCTCGTTTGTACTAGACCCTTAGAGGTCAGATAGGATGCTCGCCACAGGTACATGCTCGCCACAGGTGCACACGGTCTACTTGCTGGAAAAAAAAGTATGGCCTCAACCCGAATATCCCCGGTTGCTTTCCGGCTCACCTTGGAGACCATACTTTATTTTTCAAGTAGAAAGGAGTAAGATACTGTACAGGGTTAGGGTTATCCAAGCATAAAGTTCAGGAATTACTTCAGGTTCCTCAGAGGAATAAATGGAAAATGTAATTCATTATTCATTGCTGAAGCTCAAAGTCATGATTAAGGAATAAACATAGTAAAACCCTCGACTAGGAACACCCGAAAATTCAAAAAATACCCAACGCTTCATAAAAGACAAAAGGAAATAAAAGACTGTGAACTCCTCAAACTCCACGTGCACCTTATAACTACTGAAAGAGATTTTGACGACGGATATATATGGTGGGGGGGGGGGGTAGCTATTATGATACAGTAACTGTCTGCACTCTTGGGACGGGTTGACGTTAGCTTAGCTTTTGGAGTCTGCGGGAGTACATGGCGCTGCGAAGCTACCTAATTACAGACCGCACGAGCTTAGACACTGCTAGATGCCTCCGGTGTTGTTTCAGCTGCTGGATATTCCATGCTAGCCGGTGCTTTAGGCGGTATGGTAACAAGCTCAATCGGCGCGCCGTTCGAATCGAGAGCTCCAGCATTAGCTGCACTGGGGGGCATGGTGTCCTCGGCTCTGGATTCTTTGGAATAGAGACAGCAAGAGATTGCTTGGATATTGAAAGAAATTAGGCTAACCGGGCCGGAAGACATCATCGCAGCGGTCGTCCAGTCTTCTGGGATATTGGCTAGCGATAGTAATGCGCGTTGTGGTTTGAGTGGATCGATGCGAGTGTTTAGAGATGGACTTGGCAGTTATGCGTTTTTACCAGGATATGGAAAATAGATAGTTGGGAGTTGGGAACTGAAAGCTGGGTTTTTTTTTTCCCGGAGACAGAGATGCTCAAAAGACTTTATACGAGAGAGATCGAGAGAGGAAGCCGTTTTATTGGTCCCGGGCACAGTTTGGGACGTAGTTTTGTTTCCGCATGACGCACCATGCATGGGACTTGCCCGAATATCCAAAGGGAAATACCTTCTGTTCTCGAAAGAACATATGCCGTCTAATTGGTTGCTTTGTTGGGGTTAGACTTTAGGGTTAACCTCCAGGCACACTAGAAGAACTATTGGAAAACTGAATATCAGAAAAGGCTGAAGGTCCCCCGCGCCCCAAAAACTGGGATGGATCGAAGCACTCCGCTGTTTCCTCAACCTGTCGCTGTACCCTCAACCTGCCGCTGTTCCCTCTAGCCTGTCGCTGTTCCCTATCCCTTAGACGGTCGGTCAAGTTTGAAACGAGTGCATTATATGTTCTACCCGTCTATGGCTATCGTGATAGAGAATATTCTGGGGGATTATAATTTGTCACTAATACCAAAGATTACACAATCCTTGTTCCAAGCGTTGATCCCATCATATATTCCAAAAATGGCTAGTGCGCTCGTTTCAATCAGGACCGACCGTCCCTATACTGTAGCTGTTCCCTACCGCTCTTCCTCAATTGAAAAATTGAAAGGGTGGAAATAATATATTATTGGATCAAACTACATGTAGTACTACGGGTGTAGGGTAAGTCGGTAGACACCGCAAACACAAGTTCCACTGTCAACAGACTTACCGCAAAAGTCCGTTGGGTAAGACCAGTCTCTCCTTACAGGTTCGCAGCGTAAGCCACACCATTTTTCCGTGGCTTATGCCGTGAACCCGTAAGAACAGATCGACTGGTCTTATCCAACGGACTCTTGCGGTACCCCTACACCCGTAGTACCGGGGGTTATGGGTCAGTCTGAAGAACATTTTTTTGGCATATGATTGGCTGAAGCTGCAGAAAATGATACTTGGCGCCAGAAGAGGAGGTACTTGAATAGGCTGCCCCCCATATCTTTTGCAACGCACCCAACCCCACCAAAAAATGCCCCCCACAAGGGCTTATGAGCTCAAAATCTTATCTAGGGAAGGCTAGGAGTCAGCGCTATACTGCAGTTATTTTTTTTTTGTATTTTTAGCAAAATATTTAGATTTTTGAGTGGAGGTATATGAAAGTTCTTCAGACTTTTTTCCCCCATACAAATTTGGTACGCTAAGGCCTGTGTGATTGATGATAATTGGTTGCTCCATTTAAAATCCCTGCATTTCCAACCAATGAAGCAGAGTTCTTCAGACTAAAGGTGAACACCCGGTACACCAATGCGGTCCAGCTGTGTTTTCGGGTACGTTATCCGAATTAGCAGCAACCTCACAGCCTTAATTAATATAAAAGCATCTTAATAGATCTAGACTAGGAACTAAACAATTAATATAAAATACTTTTTATACTAAGATATGATGTCTCGAACCAGACCCAATTCGACTTAATGTGATAATTATCCCAGGCACGTGACCCACCTAACACAACCTCGAACTTCACCAAAACGTTTTTGATGGCCTAAAATCGCTACTCAGGTGAAGCTGAGATTGAGCGCAATTCAGCACTTATTTTTTGTATTTTTAGGAAAATATGTGAAGTGTCTCCGTACTTCTTTCCCCATACAAATCTTGCAACCAAGGCCGAAATTCATTGGATGCTTTCGGTTGCCACACATGGCGCTCATACAAATTTACCCAATCAACCTAGGTGTCTCGGTATTTAAGGTGCACACACCCGGTACGTAAGATAAGCTTAACGCCTTCTCCTCTCCACCACCACCACCACCACCAACACCACCACCACCACGACCAATTAAAGATGTCGTCCAAATACGCTGCTCTCCCAGACCTAGTATATATCCTCTCCATGTAATTGATTAGCTCATCCGGCTAATCCCCCCACAGGATTCCTCGCAGGATATCTACGAGACCCCCGACCTCACCTACGACGCCTCCACCCTTCCCGTCAGTTTGCTCCCCCCCCCCTCCCCCCAGTATAAAACCAAACTAATCCCGACCTACAGACAACCACCAGCCTCCACTCTGACGACTCACACGACAATGACTCCGTCGACGGCAGCGGCCTCGTCACCGACCACCTACACCCGATGGCCGCCCGCGGTCGCTTCAAACACTCCGAGATTGATGCCCGTGGCGTCGACTTCTCCGACCGCATCAGTGGCAAGCGGCGTTCATACCGTGCGTCGAGCCGGCGGCGACGGCGGCGCGGGGGAGTCCAGGAGGAGGACGGGGATGAGGACGGGTATGATAGCGACGAGCTGTATGGCGAGGAGACGCTCGCAATGAGGGTGGCAAGACTGAGGAGGGAGATTGAAGAGGTTCGGGCAGAGGCCGCCGCGGAGGAGGAAGGGGATGAGGAGGGGGAGGGGGTGGAAGGGGAGGAGGAGGAGGGCTTGAAGATTAAGGCTGGGATCGCAGAGCTGAGCGATGCCCTAGAGAGTCTCCAGATCTCCAGTCCCGAGGAACGCGGCGCTCAAGCAAAGCTCGCGAAGAAGCTTGCTGTCAGTCTCAACGCTGCCCCTGAACCCACCGCCGATACCCCTACCACCACCACTACTACAACAACTCCGGCAGCTCCCGAGGCACCCCACACGGCCTCCTACACCGTCACCTACGCCCCGAACTTCAAACAAACGCATGCCCTTGCCAAAGCCGCCGACCTCGACACGCGCCTCACAATCCTCGAAAAGGTGCTTGGCCTCCCCCCCTCCCTCTCCGTCACCAACACCCCACCCACATCCATCATCCCCACGCTCGACGAACTCGCCCGGCAAATATCCGTCCTCACCTCGTCCTCCACCTCCTCCCTCGACGCAGCCTCGCGCCGCGTCCGCCAGCTCACCCAAGACGCAGAAAAACTCGCCGAGGCCCGCAAGGCCGCCAAGGCTGCCGCAGACGCGCGTGCGGGCGACGACGCTGCCACGCCGGTCGAGGAAGCTGGCGGTGAGGCGCCGGGCAGCAGTGAGCGCGACGCGAAGATTAATGCGCTGTATGGCGCGCTGCCGACAATCGAGGGGATGGGGCCGCTGCTGCCGGCGGTGCTGGACCGCCTGAGGAGCTTGAGGGCCATACATGCGGATGCGGGGAGGGCGGTGGAAGCACTGGCGAGGGTGGAGAGAAGGCAAGAGGAGATGGCAGGGGAGGTGGAAAGGTGGAAAGAGGCGCTAGTGAAGGTGGAGGGGGTGGTGGGGGAGAGTGTGGAGGCGGTGGGCAAGAATATGAAGGAGGTGGAGGGGTGGGTGAAGGAGCTAGAGGTGAGGTGCGGGATTGTGGAGAGGTTAGAGAAGGAATTGTAAGTAGGGTGTTTGTGCTGCGGCTGCTGGGCGTTCTGGTAGTTAGTGTTGTCCCTTTCTGGCGCAGTAAATAGCTAATTAGGTAGTAATCTAAACCTGGGAATTGACTTTCTAGAGACTCTTCATTCGTAGTTTGTAGATCATTACTTGCAAAAATTCCGGGGCAAATTAGGATTATGCCTTCCCACGCAAACCACCCACTCCGATAGCACTGCTGGCCCGCGCTCACTACTAAACCGGGGCCAATGGTCGTTTTACCAGAAATTGTGACCCTAGTCGCTAGATCTAGGTTAGCGCCATCATCCGCTTAGTCATGGATTGCACTCTCTTGGCACCGCGTACGTAATATTTGAGCTTAGTAATGACAAGCAATGCTGTATATCGACTGGTGCAACGGTGAGGTCACAGCCGCAAGATTTGACAGAAGCGATAGGCCCGATCCAGCACGTCAGAAGAAGGCAGGCTGAGTATCCCATGCGGGCCTGTAGCAATAGCTTCCATCCATACCAAGGCATCTATAATCACTCGATCATGTGCCATACGGCCGAGTGATTCTCCATGAGTGACAGTGCGTGGAACTAATCTTAGGATTAATACATGTACTACTAATTACATGACGTTTCCGAACACGACAAATATTGCATACACACAAAAAAGTGCCAAGTCCCCCTATTTGTATGGTATGCAATATTGGTTGTGTTCGGAAACGTCATGGAAGGACGAGTATCCATCCCTATGCATCAGGTCGGGGGAGACATGTAATTAGCGCCCCTCGGAGGTCTTGGCGGGGCCTATGCCAAGATGCTGGGCCGAACAAACAGTTAGGGTTTATTGGCTCTTCGCCATTGGTTTTCAACTCTAACCTGAACAAACCTAACCCATGTTCCAGTCAGTCCAATAGTAATAACTCAAGTTAAGCGTTACGTTTGGCGGGTAGTTTCAACATCAGCTCCCGGCGGGGCTCAAAGTATGTAGTACATATACTAGTACATGTATATACATGTAGTTAATAGATGCTACGCAGATAATTTGGGGAATACATGTATTCACCCACCAGCTGGGGGTCAGTGTTCGCTTAAGCACACAGGATAATTTTTTGCCAAGCCTAGTGTACAGGCGTATAAGATCTATTTAAATTGGGGAAGGGGAGGGCAGCCAAACTGAGCGCTCCAAGACTCGGGCAGGATCAAGCTTATAGGAGGAGAAGGGTTGGTACGTGAGCCAACTCGAGACTAGGGCTCAGGTCATGGGCCACACTAGGGTCCTGACTCCTGTCTGGTGCCCCAATGGCCTCGAATTCCAAGGTGGTAGGTATCTAAAGCAGGGAATTCTGATAAAGAAAAAAAGAAAGTACAGACAAAGGACGTCCCCATGAAGCACTCGTACCTTCGGGTGTCCACCTACAGGGGATATCTACGAGCGACATGCCGGGCTGATTATCTCGGGCCGATCATGGTTTATCTCTTAGTCGGGCTGCCTTATGGGGTAGATATATCGGCGCTTACGCATCTTAGATAAGGAACTATAATGGACTTGGGTTAACATTCCGTCTAGATAAGTATGCGACCATTCTGACAAGTTGGGGACTGTGCGCGAGGCGTCATCGCGCTGTGTAAAACGGAAAGTCAAGCCAGGCAACAAGCTACCCAGGTACCCGTGCATAGGAACTATGTGAAGATTAGCATTTTTCATATGTGAATATAGGTTGACGGTGAATTAGAACTGAGTTATCATTCACAAAGGCCATGGTGGTACACGGCAAGACACTATCTGGGTTGTTTATAATACCTCAACAAAATAAGACTATACCCCGTACCAGTCAACTAAGTCCACTGGCCTTTACACCCTGATCGACTGGATGGTGAGCCGCGGCCCAGTATGTCTGATTGATGATAACTCATATGATCTTGTATGTCTATGCGGATAGGCCCCCGGTAGATTAGGCTTTCAGTATAAACGAAGGGACTAAATCCTTTATTATCGCTCTAGCTTAGACGACCATCGGCAGATCTAGGATATATATGGTGACCTATCACTACTGCTCTATTTTGGTGATTTAATCATGAATTATCACTCGCTTAAAGTCACCCGCCAGGTTTTGTCTTTATTTATTTATCACTTCATACAACCCGTAGGTTACGGAAACAGGTTTTGTGTTTGAAGATAGGGTGCAAGAACTGGTTAGTTAGCTGATTAAAGCGCTATAATTCCGTCTCTCACATCCACCGATCAACCGACCGATCGCGATCAAATATATAAAGATTCACAAACATAAAATATACATTATGCCAGACAAACCTAGGCATAGAAGCCACATCAACACGTGCCCCGCGCAGTACATGAATTTCGTAGGGTGTAATATGTTAATTAGAGAAGGAAGTGGCCCTTTTAAAGGTACAGGTTAATTTGACCGAGTATAAGATAATGGGGGTTATGTAGGTGCAGATGTGTGGGTATAAAGGGCTAGACAGGCAGAGCATATGTAATGTCAAGAAGAGGATTTTTTAGGAATGGGTGTTTGCCGTCGTTACTGGGGCGCTGACGGCAGAGTACACGCAGCAATGGGCTAGCCTTCCATTTGGTGGTGGGTGCTGCTGCGTTTAGGTGGATGCGTCAGGTGGTAAGAGAAACGGGTTTAGGTGGATACGTGGTTGTAAGGAAAGTAATATCTAGTTTTCTTGAAAATCGGGTTGCATACATGTATGAGTTATCGATTCTCTCTTGGAAACATAGGGTATCACTCGATTTTCCTTATTAGGACTGTTGTAATGCGTGTTGCTTCCGTGCCTAGGAGACAGCCATTAGGCCTAGGCCTATTCTCCAGTAGATATGACATATGTCACTACCATGAGGACACAGTATGTTTCACCTACAAGACATGTCTATACATGTAAGCCTCGTGCTGCCTAGTCCTCTCTGCTGTAATATTACAAAAAGGACACAACCGCATGAGGTTGTACCCTATATAGAACTACCTGATATACAAATTGTTTCCTCAATTGAGCCAGACACCGCTTTTGGAAGTTATCGTTGGGGTTTAGGGTTTCTGCGCCTATTGCGGCTGTGGGTTCAATAATCTAGAGAAACACTGTTCCAGCGCGCGGGTATGAGACGTAATAGGGTATTCGCATTGTGTGAGCGTTACCCTTGCTGGCCTAGCTTTTTTTTTTTTTGTTACTCGTATGTGCTGGCCTAGCTTACGCACACACGATACTCACTGAGCCTTAGAGGACGTTTTTCTCAGCTTAGGAAAAGCTGGTTTGTTAAATCTGTAGCCTTAATGGAATATACTTTTTATTCTAAGCTAATTATATATTAGAATATGCAGCCACCGAAAAATGACATTGCCAAAGATTCGGATTTCAGTACTAGATATCTACATGTACCTAAGCTCCACTATTCAACTTCAACCAGCTTTTTTGGCGCTCCCCGAAATAACTGTGCCCAGACCCGATATCCAAAATTAGTCCATCAGAGTACACCAAAATAGAGTAATCGAGAAAAAGCAGTTCCTACTCCCTTCCCCCCCCCCCCCCCAACCCCCATCTAGGACTGGTTTACATCTGATGCAGATATCCAAATTAAGTAACGATGCATCTGCGGATAATATTTACCAGACCGACAATATCATTGATCACTAGACAGAGGGATATTTGAAACGATACTTTTCCAGCAACCCTCCTTCCCGGCCTCTCCGATCCACCATCTCCTTACACACACACTTACTTGCCGGTTGAAATTCATGCATGTATCAGGAGGAAAGAAAAAGGGACAAAAGAAAAAAGAAAAAAGTAGGAATCAACAATCCATGCAAAAAGGATAGGAAAAGAATAGAAACACAAAATAGGCATGAGTCGCAAGCTCAGAAAGGAAGTTGAGGGGGAATACTCAACAAATCAACACTAATAGGGAATGATAAGAGGAAAGAAAACAATTTTGACAGGAACTCCCTTCACCCCCCACTCCTCACAACGTAACAATACAAATCTAACTTACAACCTTATCACACAGCAAGCACACTACACTCACCTCCCGTGTAGCAGCGGCCGCACCGTCCCTAAGGTCTTTTATGACAACCACTGGGCTACTGCCGCTATCTGAGCGGACCGTCACCTCAAACTTCTCCTCCACCTCTTTTAATTGTTTCGCTGGAGTTGAGAGCTTGCCTCCTTTTCCCTTTCCTCCCTTTTTCCCATTCGCTGGGGTCGCCGGTGCCACTGATGTGGAAGAAACGGCACTCTCCAGGATTGACTTGCGGCCGCGGCCCTTTTTCAGTGTCGCTTCTGGTGGTGTAGCGACGATTGTGTCGTCGTCCTTGGCTGGGGGTTCGGGGGCAGAGGTCAAGGCCACTGTAGGTGACATTGGATCCTGGCCGGTGAGGAGAGCTTCATTGATGAATTCTTGTATAGAGGCAATTATGCACTCCTCGTGCAGCCAGCTTTTGCAATGTGTGCACCCAAGCATCATTTTATCGGGATTATAATAGCCACGGCACCTACAATGTTCACGGACCTCCTGGGTGGGGTGTTAGCAATCATACATTGGGGGGGGATTACTCAAGGAAATAAGGATCTGCGAACGCACACCCAGGCTCTGTATAGTTAGATTAATAATTCAAACCTTGTTTGTTGTGCTCTTCTTGATCACGAGACAAAGTTTACAAGCCATTCTTTCTACTTGTGATTCTTGCTGAAGCACAACACTCTACGATATGAATGCCCTCCCCGATAAAATAGAGAATAATATCTTACCATTAAAGTCGAAGACGGATAATCTAACTTTTGCCTCCAAAATAAATCCGGCAGATCCTCTTCGTCATCTAGCTCTAGCCAATGCTTGACATTCGCCCTTCCAGAGACGGTCATTGCATCGATGATTTCCATGTGGTTGCTTGCAATCAATTCCTTCTTCCCATGATAAGACGCCCTGCCACCTGGGAGTTCCTCAGGCCAGTACAGCCAGTAAACACGCAGATAAACATGCGCCTCGTCGCTGGCTCGAATCTCAAGGACTCGGGCTACCCAGAACTTGTGATCGTCCATATTTGTAATATCAATACCATGTGGAATATTATCATGGTTAACGAAAATATATTCCTGGAGCGCAAAGTTCTCGGTTCCCACTATTCGCTACTGTCAGTCATCATCAACAGTCGCTGGGAATTAAGAGCGACCAATGAAAAGAAAGCCGCTATTTAATTAAACGCAAGGAATTAATCAACCCACCAACAAAATTCCGGTACTTCTTCAAACTATCCCACTGTTTCTTCGGATTAATAGTGAAAACGGTCGAGGGCAGATCCTCAGGTACTGTCTGATCCAATTCCTGCTTTGGCAGCGCCTCCGCCCCAGATGTAACGGTGGACTTCTGGCGCTTTGCGGCAGCTTGCTTGGCCTTCTTGACTATCGCCTTCTTGACCGCGGGAGACTTGTACTCGATCTTAAACGGGCACTCCGAGAGCACCGCTACGGGAGCCTCCTCCATTTCGGTGTGGTCGGCACCCCCTGCAGTATTATCAGAGGAGGTACGTTTACGTTTTCCAGCCATTGTAAGAATAGATTTAAGGGTACCGGTGTTTGTTCGATTCGGGAGAGAGGGGGGGTGGGGTGTTGCGGAGATGAATGGTTGAGAGGGGCGGTGGTGGTGGTGGTGGTGGTGGTGGTGGTGGTGGGTGTTGATGGAGAACGCGTTCTAACCGCGTGTGAAAATTCGTTCGGGATGCGGGGGTGGGAGAGCTGGATTCAAATGAAACCACCAGAAGAGAACGAGGAGGATAGTGATCGGTGGGACGGCCTTGAAGGAAGGGATGAACGAGCGGTGTGGTGATGGGTTTGTTTTGACGTCGTAGGTCTGACCAGTTACGGCATTTACATACAGGGATCTATTCACAATGTTACTGGGCGGTATGAACGTTTTGTTCACCCTCTGCCTTCCCCGAAGAAGAAATAAGAATAGCAGCATAAATCGAGTACTACACATAGCCAATACATCTGAGAATTTATATTCAAAGCGGGCTGTTTGGACGGATCACAACATTGGTATGCCAACGCATGTGTATTTGCCACGTGAGTTAGAGTATTGCCGTTATGCTGCCTAAGCACGCTCAGAGTCCTAAATGCGCATGGCCGTTATAGGGTTAGGTAAGAAGGTAAGAAGTAGTTAAATGAACCCAAATCCAACACAAGTACATGTATCTCTGTTTACAGGTCCACGCCTGCGCACCGTACCTAAAAGGGATTCTATAGTTAAAACTATAACCCTAAAAGGCATCATTCAACTATACCTTGACGCAAGCTGATCGGATCAACTATCCTAGGTAAGAGAGCCATTGGTCCTCTCCTCCCTTCCCTACAAATCACTACTTACAATCGCTCGGTGTCAACAGGGCTATTGTGATTAAGTATGTTTTATAACTGACTCATCAATGGCTGTGCCTAGATCCGCTGGTTGAAAAGGGGATTTTGTGTATAGTAGATGGGCTTCTGGATATGAGCCGGCCCTGACCGAGCTCCCAGAGCTCGATTCAGCAATTAATGCAGGTTCGCAATACACATATGTAAACTCTATGGACAAACTAAAGCTACATGTATATATGGCTATAGCTACGCAACGAAAATTATTAAGGGACAAAGGATACTATAGTACAATTCCACACCTCTCGTTCAAAAAGGCGAACATCTTTAACCGAGTCCCTCTTTCTTGTTAAATGATAAAGCACATTTATTCATTCTGTCTGTACTGAGAGTATAATCGCACTTAGCACTTCCAAAAGTTTCTTGGATTGATGCCTCACCCTTTGCAACCTTTGTGTAAATACCCCCTCCGAAATTGTATACAGGTACTTTTGTTGGAGGAACAAGCCAAGGTAAATCAGTTTAGACTTTTGTCCCACAATATTATCAGGTAATTATAGGTATGTAGACAGTTTTTGAGTAACAAACGACCCGGCACCCCATCCGCCCGCAGGAATTCAGGCCGAATTGACTTCAGAGAAGGGCGCATGCACGTGAGGTGTGCTGGTCTGTAGTGCGCTTTTCCTGTACTGGCGTTGGGATCAATTAGATGTTTGATGGGGTTGTGGGGGCCTAGGAGGTTCGATTTGTGTTGTCGATCTATCATGAGATTATGACTATGGGGCGTGAAGGTCTGCCACAGTTTAGTGACAAATATCTTGTTACTAGTTGGGAGAGATTGCAGTTCCGGTTCTCTCTACCTTGACCATTGAGACTTAAGAGATAATCCAGGTTTGTAGTGAAGAGACAAGAAAGCTATATGGTCTTGCTATTGGCAAAATTGGTGGGTTATCCCTCGGTCATAATAAAGTCCCTATATAAACGGTGAAGCTCCAGGTGTCTCAACAGTCAACAACGCTATGCTTACTGCAGATGGCTCAAAGAAAAATATGTTTCTCTTAAACGTCTCTATGCACTCGACTCTTTGTCGGAGGAGCCAATTGGTGAACATCTGGGAGAGAAGACCGGAAGAAAATACTCCAGATAGTTCCTGCGAAGTCAATCGTTGTGCACCCAAATTAAAGTTATGGCCATTTCCATTCCATACACCTATATGTGGGGAAGGGAAGACTGAACAATACCAAATAAATATGGAATCGATGCTGAAGCAAGTAATTCTACAACTAGCACATAGGCATTTACAACCTACTGGCAACAATATTCACGTACCGATTTAAGCTCATATTCAGTTCTGTCTATCTCACCACCTCTGGATGTATTGAAAAAAAAAAGTATATGAGTTAGTTAAGTAAGCTTTAAAAAAACACAATATATACATATTGATTTTTTCACAACCATGCTTTAGAATTAAACGCATGAGTTATCACTCGGAATGCGTCTGAAAGCGCAGGCTTGGCTTGGCTTGGCTCAGAGAAGAGAAGAGAAGACGGGCCTCCTCTCTCCGACAAATTTATTGGCCTAATGAAACCTTATGGGACAATCTATAATTATAAACTAGCCAAATCTTATATTAGCTTGTCATTTGGAACCATTTTAATAAGCCTTGGATTGATAATAGAAGGCTATGCCGAAATACTAGCGGGCTATACTTTCTATTTCTTTGATTCATCAAAATTTTGCATGACTAGCAATACGTACGGATACAGAGGAGAGATTCTTAACAAACAGCAAGTGCCTAATCCACCCACTCCAACAATTTTGTCTCTACTACGAGCGTCCGGTGCTGATTGGCGGGGAGCCTCTTGGCACTGGACATGTCCAACGTTGGTGTACATACCACATATTCAGAAGTTATTGCTCTCTGTGCTATTTCTGACTAGAGACTTCAACTCGCAGAGTATCCAACCAGGTGACGTCACATCAGCAATAGGACGCCTTTATACTGTATGAAACGGATACGTGTTTCTGCATCCTTTTAATGGGTCAATAGTGGTGATTTGATTCGAGGGCAGGTATGCATTGCACGTGTACAACAACACCCATATTTTGTGGCGTACCTCAACATCCTGGAGACTTTTCTGACTTGGTAGACGTTTTATTATTTGGTTAATACATATGCGCCCATATCTCAGCTTACTGCTCATTGCGAGCAGAAAGGACGACGACGAACTTGGACATTGGAGAGTGGCTGCAGCACAGCCTTCTACAATTGGCCTGTCGGTGTTGAGAAGGATAAAGTGATCAGTCGGAAATCCTCAAATACTCCGTCCCTCTGCTGCTAGGATAGTCATGATGGTAATCACGCCGAACAACGCGGTTAAATTTAGGGATTCTGTGAGTTGGCGAACCGGCAGAAGAAATTAGGTGGAGTGGTGTTGACACTTTGAGATCGTCAACGCCCTGACGCCCACGATGATGTGGACCCATAAGACTTGAAGACGTCATCGAATTTTGTCTTGATGGGTTGACGTCGATACCGGTACCTGAAAACCTTCTTCATAGACAATCACTCGCCACGTGGTCCCTTCCTCCCCAGTAACAATGATTATTGGGTATCCAAGTACATGTAGGCACTTCGCTGTTGCCGCCGACTCCCTGACCCACTTTAATGGTTGTCGTGTGAAACGGTTTCACCCCTCTAACAAGTGCCTAGGATTATACGGAATCTGAAGATACATGTAGGTAGTGTAAGAATTCCAGATATGGCTGAGCCTGGGGAATGCCGACGAGGTTTGAGGGGCTGTAGGAGTGGAAAGGGGAGGGCGACAGAATGGGAAAGATGGTGCATTGTCGTCCTCGCTTAAAAGGAGAGGCTTTATTTCGGGGAAGCTACATGTAGTGGAGGGTACTCTACGGTACCTACATGTATGTATGTACATGTAGGTACATGTTGCAGCTCTGTAGGATAAAAACAAAACACTCTTGCCTGGTAATATCTTGTAGATGTACCTTCAGCCATTGTGCTATGGAAACGTAAGTAAGTTCATACTGCATAGGTATAGGCACACTGTACATAGTTGGATCTACTGCGGGTCGCATACATCTTTGGTGACCTAAATGCTCAGTGCTACATGGAGTGCACAGATACATGTATATCGATCGACCAGTAGTGCGCACTTAACGCGATAACACGTGAGTTGTTGGTACGCGATTGAGATGAGAACCTTAACACGTGCCACAGCACAAAGACAATGGAAAAGTCACGTTATCTATTCGAAGTTTCAAACAACAAAGTGAAAGATTCCGTTGTTCCTGTCTTGGAATAAACTTTGGCAAACAAACAGGATTGACAAGGTTGGCTGTGGTTTGGTGAAGAAAGCTTAAAGCTGACCCATTGACACTCCTCCCGACTAGCACTGCCTTACGCGATGTAGGTCGCATATCATGTAGTCCTTTGTGTTAAGGGTACGTCCAGTACTAAGTATATATCCTCCACGTCGATAATTTCCAACAAAAAAAGATATCTATTTTTTAGATTCCGCATTTCACAAGCCATGAACATAAAGATATGCTCTGTTAATTTACTACATGCAGATGCCACACGAATTCAACCGCGTCACATTTTTCCTCTTGTGATTTCACACATATGCACAAAGGGTGGTTATAAGAAAGGCAAGACATCAGCAAACTTATTCTGCAGATGCGGCAGCACCAGTAATAATCTCGACCAACTCTCCCGTAATGACAGCCTGTCGGGTACGGTTGAAAAGAATCTGGAACCTGTTGATCATATCACCAGCGTTCTTGGAGGCGTTGTCCATAGCGTTGCGACGGGCGGAGTTCTCGCAAGCATGGCCTTCGGCAAGGGCCTATGTTGTATTTATGGTCGGTTAGAGTTCATGTTGAAGTCAGGGTGAGCCGTAGGCTTAGATGTGCGAGCTTACCCAGTAAAGTGTGTTGGCCAGGGCAAACTCGCGGAGGTTGCCAAGCTGCTCGTCCTCAATCTCGAAAGAGGTAATGTTGGCTATTGATGACGTAAGCAGGCGAATCAACTACGAACATCAAATTGCATAAAAATCTGGACCGGGTAAAGCCGGGAGGGTAAATCTCAGAAGGAAGGCAACGGAAAATATCCACATGGTTTTGCGCTCTCGGATAACAATATAGTATTTTTACATCCGAAAATTCTTCATCATTGGATGGGAGATGACAGTCCGGGGAATAAGAGAACAAAGACTCACCAGAGGCCATGATAGCTTCCTCGGAGTAAGCTTCAATGGTGCTGGGCTCATAAGAGATGGCCGACTTGAATGAGTTGTAGAGAACCTCGATGTTGTCATAGGTCTTTCCAAGCTGGGAAATCTGGTCGGCAATCGTCTGGGCCTCAACGAAAGTCGGGATGTCCTTGCCGACGTTCGCGAAACTCATGACAATGTTCTTGGCCGAAGATCTACCCAATTGCGCCTTAGATTTTTCTCCGAGAACGACGAGGTCGGTGTCGGGGTTCTCGATGAGCTTTCTGCGAACAGCCTTGGTGAGACCGGAATGGATACCCCCGCACAATCCCTTGTCAGAAGAGCAAACGATGATGAGGTTCTTTCCACCCTCCAAGGTCTTTGTCTCAGCATTGTTGAAGACCTTGTTGGAGGTCTCACCGTAGACACGAGAGTCACTCATAGCGCGCTGAGCGCGGGCAAGTTTAGTGGATGCGACAATCTTCATGGTCTTTGTAATCTTCTCAATGTTCTTGATGGACTTGAGACGGCCCTCGATTTCACGGAGGGTGGCATAATTGTTACTTAGGGCTGGCCTATGAATTGGAGAACGGAACAAGACGAGATGTTAGCGATAGTTATGATGATGGTGGGCAGTGGTAATGTGGCCGAGGAAGTGGGGGGGGGGGGATATCAATTGAAATCCTTTACCTAGTAGAAGTGGCCACTGCCTTCAAGAGAACAGGTCTGGCTGCTCGTGAAAACATCTTGAACGAAAAATGGATATAAAGGAATCGAATGTGAGGGTCAGGGTTATGGGGGGTTGAGAGGGGAGAGTGGAGGGGGGGGGGGGTGATTATGGTGGTTCACTGCAGCGATGAATAACTTCTCGGAATGATGGATGGAGCGTGGGCGGATTTCCTTTTCCTAACGTGGGGATCTGGAACCAGCAGCGAGCGGCACACCAAGGAATCGGGGCTAGGTATGGTTTTTTTCTTCAGCTAAGGGTAAAAATTTGAGTCAGCAGCCAGGAAGATCACGCTTCAGCCAATGATATTTTTTTTGAACACTTACTCACCCGGCCTTAGCGCTTTTCGACTTCTGGTGTTCTTTTTTCTCGCATTCGATTAACAGCCCGGCACGATCCTTCTGTTTTTCTCTTTCTTCTGACTTTCGCTGTTCGCCTCCTCACTCTCTGACTTACATGTATTTATTTACCGACACACTTACTCGCCCTTAGCCTTCGGTTCGCCCACACCCTTCCTCAGGCTACATACCCGCCCTTGCACCGTGCTTTACTTGTTGCGTTCCAGCATCCAGAACAGTCCCAGCGTCCAGCGTGTCGGCATTTACTCTGCCAGGCTGCAAAATCCCACCGCTCTCCTTGCTTGCTACTGTTGACCTCTACACCCCCTCGCGCGTCACTCCTTCTTCTCTATCGGCCTTCTTGTACCTACTGCTGTTGCTGCTCTTGTGACGCTGCTACTATTGCTACTGCCACTACATACACTGCCGTTACTCTCTGCGAGTCCTCCACAACACTCGCACTAACACACACACTCACCACGCCGCTCAGTTCTCTCTAGCCTCTGGTGCTTAACAGATCAACCCGCCATCCCCAGCCTCCATCCTCCTCTCCCCCTCGCCACATCCCCCACTAAAGCTGCACACTCTTATTGAACTTCTCAAACCCCAATTCTCTTTCCATCGTATTTTCTCCACAAGTATCAGTACATTCTTGCTACACATTGCATCGAACTCACGCCCCACCCCTAGAAGGGCTTTAAAGGGCATTACTTGTTTGCCGTCGAAGCCCTTTACTACATCCTCTATAACAGCTGTCGCGTATCCTATACGCGCCTCTAGATCATTTAGATCTCCAGACGCCTCCCTCGCCATGTCTTCTTCAGAGGATGATATCCCACTCGCCATGCTGAATGGCCGGGGTCGCACTAACGGTAATTTTCGCCCCCTTCTTTGTTGATTTTCTATCTTGCCAGCGAAATCGTGTACCACGGGGCGTCTGGAAGCCCGTTTCTTGCCTTTTTTGCTCCTCTTCGAGACATACCCGCTACCTAGAACAGCAGGTTCTTATGGATTTCTATCATTTTCATCTCCAATCGTGTTTCCCGCTAACATTTGGCTGCTGCTTGCTTAGGTACATCTTCCGCGACCTCCTCATCGACCAACGGGAAAAGGCCCATCCTACCAGACAGAATCCCAAAATCTGTAGACAAAAAAGTTGACCATGACTTTAATGCGATGGCTGTCGATTACCCTAAGGAAGACCGGGCTGGTGTGCCAATTGTGAATGTTGCTGTCAGGGAGGAGTTGGATAACGGGAGGGCAAAAAGGAAGGGGAGAAAACCACCAATTAAGGAGGAAAGTAGTGATGATAGTGATACTCCACTGGTGAGTGCATTTCCATCCCTCAGTATCTACGAAATTTCTAGCGGAGTCACGATCTTCTGCATACGTTGCATCTAGTTGAATGTTACTGACTTTTCCCGATTAGACAAAACGCCGCAGAACCAACGGGGTCAAAGCGAGCACGATCGAGTCATCTGATGACGATGTACCCTTAGCTAAGAGGGCAGCAGCATCAAAGACCCGCACCGCCAGTAAGAAGCCTACTGCTGCTAAAGAAGAATCGTCGGATTCAGACACACCTCTGGCCACTGCAAGGCTTGCCAAGGAAAAAAGGAATATCGAAAAAAAGGCTGCGGTAACCGCAAAAGAGATCAGGGCGGAGGATAAGAAGACTGCTGCCAAGGCGAACGGGACAAAGCGAAAATCAGTTAAGGACGAGAGTGATAGCGATACCCCGTTAAAGGCCAAGAGGAAACCAGCTGTAAAGAAGACGAATGGCGTCAAGCAAGAGTCTTCGGATGACGACGTCCCTTTGGCGAAGAAGGCCAAGGCTACTTCTAAAAACGCGGCAATTACCAAGGGGAAAGCAGTTGATAGCAAAAAGACGGTGGTTAAAGGAAAGGCAAAGGCTGCTAAGGAAGATACGCCCGCAGGTGCTGATACCGCCGAGGACGAGGAGTATAAATGGTGGGAAAATCAAGCAGAGACGGATGGGACTCAAAAATGGACTACTTTGGAGCATAATGGAGTTCTTTTCCCACCACCGTATGAGCCGTTGCCAAAGAATGTCAAGTTGAAGTATGATGGAGTTCCTATTACTTTGCCACTTGCTGCAGAGGAGGTTGCCGGATTTTTCGGACATATGTTAAATTCTTCTCATGCCGCAAATCCTACATTTACTGCAAATTTTTTTAAAGATTTCCAAAGAATTCTGAAGGAATCGGGTGGAGCCAAGGACTCTACCGGGAAGGTTTGTTGTGTTCTACAGTGGTGATGATTTTTACTGACACTTTCACAGAAGGTTCTTATCAAGGAATTTACAAAATGCGATTTTACTGATATCAATAATTATTTCGTTGCCGAAGCGGAGGCAAAGAAGAATTTAAGCTCCGCCGAGAAAAAAGCGATCAAGGCAGAAAAGGACAAGGCAGAAGAAAAATACTTGCACTGTTTGCTAGATGGCCGGAAAGAAAAGGTCGGCAATTTCCGCATTGAACCCCCCGGACTATTTCGTGGCCGTGGAGAGCACCCAAAGACTGGTATGGTCAAACAGAGGGTTCAGCCAGAGCAAGTTACCATCAACATTGGTAAGGGTGCGTCTGTACCCCCACCACCTCCAGGTCATAAGTGGGCCGATGTTATCCATGACAATACTGTTACCTGGTTGGCTACATGGAAGGAGAACATAAACGGCAACATCAAATATGTCATGTTGGCAGCTACTAGTAGCTTAAAGGGAATGAGTGACTTCAAGAAGTTTGAGAAAGCGAGAGAGCTCAAGGTACAACTTATATCTTTCAGATGATATTATTCACTGAAAATACTAATGAGGCCATAAATAGAAACACATCGATCGCATTCGTGCCGATTATGGGAAAGATCTTAAGGCTGATCTTATGGCCGACCGCCAGCGCGCTACCGCAATGTATCTTATTGATAGACTTGCCCTTAGAGCTGGTAATGAAAAGGGCGAAGACGAAGCCGATACGGTTGGCTGCTGTTCACTCCGATATGAGCACGTTACTTTGAAACTGCCCGACTTGTTAATCTTTGATTTCTTGGGTAAGGATTCCATCAGATTCTACCAGGAAGTTCCTGTTATTCCTCAGGTATTTAAGAACATGAGGATCTTCAAAAAGGAACCTAAGACCACGGGTGATATGATTTTTGACAGATTGGATGTAAGTCACTTTCACGTTTCTCACGTCTTTATTCTGTACTAACTGTTTGATAGACCAATCAGTTGAATAAACACCTTCAAAATTACATGCCTGGGCTCTCGGCTAAGGTCTTTCGTACTTACAACGCATCTTGGACAATGCAAGAACAATTGGCAAAGATTCCCAATGAGGGCTCTATCCATGACAAATATGCCGCTTATAACGAGGCGAATAAGGCTGTCGCTATCCTTTGCAACCATCAGCGTACTGTCAGCGCAAGCCATGAGACCATGATGCAAAAAGCTGAAGAGAAGGTATACTCTGACATCAGTCGGTATCCTTGTTTTGATGTTGACTCATCCATTATCTAGATCAAAGCCCTTCGTTACCAAAAGTTACGCCTAAAGAGGCAGATTCTCTTTCTCAAGCCCGAGTTAAGGAAGAAAAAAGCTCCTTTCTTTAAACCGGATCCCGAAATCGACGATAAGAATTGGATTCTAGAGCACCAAAAATTCCTTATTGAACAGGAGAAGGAGAAAATCCGCAAGAAGTTTGAGAAGGAGAACGAGAAGGCTGTTGAGAATGGCGAGAAGGAGCAGAAGCCCAGTGAGTTAAAGGAACGGCTCAAGGTTGTTAATGAATTAGAGGCCGAATTCAAGCTGGAGAACAAGACTGGTACCGTGGAACCAAAGACAAAGGGAGCTACAGTAGAAAAACTAGAGTCCCAGATTGAGAAAATGGATGAGAAAATCCTGAAGCAAGAAACCGAGGCTAAAGTCCGCGAAGACAATAAAACTGTTGCGTTAGGAACTAGTAAGATTGTATGTTTGAACACAGCACACATTCCTCTATAAAATCCCTCTATCTTCTTGGGGCACGATACTAACAAATTCTTAGAATTACATTGACCCCCGATTGTCGGTCATGTTCTGCAAAAAATACGATGTTCCTATTGAGAAGGTCTTTCCGAAAACCCTTCGCGAGAAGTTCAAGTGGGCCCTCGAATCAGCGGACGAGGACTGGGAGTTTTGAGGGACAACTGGTGGCCCGAAACACCTTTACCACAGCCACCTCATGTGGACAATACTTCCGATGGAATATCAGCAATAATTTTGGAAGATGAAAACACTAAATGATAACGAAAATGAATCCGGTTATGGGGTTGTAAGAACATGAATCGCGAAGGCCTCTGACACGGGTATTAATTTCCGCCTCGTTTCGAGACCTTTTCAATGAATCTTACAATATTCCGCTACACACCTTTCTTCTTTTGATTTATTGTATTGTGCTAAGTTTGTAACTTTGCTTCTTTCCTGTAAACTTTGTCAATATGCCTTTTTTTTCTCACTCTCTTCCTGGAGGTGTGCTTGGATTTCGTTATATTTTGTAAACCTTGACCTTGTCTTTTTTTTTTAAAAAAATTTTCGAAAGTTGACATGACATACAGCAAGTCTGGTACCTCCGACATTTACTCTGGCCTTGGAGAACGGAAACCACTTGGCTTGAATTGTATGTCAGTGAAGCGTTCCGGATTTATAGGGAGGCTGTGCGTTGGGCGGGATACTGGGTGGTTTACAGCTTACTTCTTTCTTCCATTCTTTCAATAGTGACTTTCTTCGCTGTACTTTTAAAACCCTTCTGTGCCTACTGTGGTTTGGGTCGCATTTCTTTCATTCCTTTCGCAGAAAAGCATAAAATAACTTTTTTCCTTTTATTTTTCTTCTCATTTATCTCATTCGCTTTGTGGGAGTACGAGAGGGGGTTTTCTTACATAGAACTAGTTGTGTTGCAAGCCATTTTTTGGTATTTTCCTTCGTTCGCTTATTTATCTGTTTTTGTATCGTGCTCGTATTGTGTAAAATAGGTGCTCTCTATCTCCTTGGTATTAGATAGGATGGATCGGGGGTAGGTATATATGGGAAGGATCGGTGTAAATACAATGGGATTAGATTGTAAAGTCCAGTTTGATAACTTTTGACAATGGGGGGGGGGGGGGGGCTCGAACTTTTGTATATGAAATAAGCTGAGAGACTGGGCCTTATTTTGTATATTTGACAGTTGGTATGAATAACATCCTTGTGCCTTCCGGGAGATGCCTATTAGAAAACACGATGACTATGAGGAAGCCAGGAGTTCACCTTTATATTCGGGAGAAGTTGGATTGGGGTTGGTGTTTTACTGGTGAGAAAATGTTTAATACCCGGGGTCCAACCATGCGCCTCCGGCTGTCCGCTATTGTCATAACATTTCTCTCTCCAAGGTTGCCACATGGACCTATAAGATTGATAATGCTCATATGATTGGATTTTGTATAGGTCCTGCCCCCGAGATGCGGGGGGGAGTGCCTAATCCGCGTATAGAATCCAAACATCGATGGACGACTGCAGCGATCTGAGCTCTGGAGTTTTTGGTACGGGTTGGTCTTGGTGGCATTATGATATGGTCGAGGCCAAAAGGTTTCATGGGTTGAGGGAATGAAGTTGTATTTCCATAATATTATATTGGGCTAGCATTAATCACCCCCTGTTATTAGCAATTGTGATTAATAAAGTTTGAGCATCCATGTGTTTCCCCACACATCATGAGTTACATGGACGATTTTCCGAGTGATTTCCTGTGTCCCTCGCAAACACGCGCACTTCGAGGAGATGGGCCAACTTGAGGATACGAACCATATGTAGAAAACAGCAGGGTAGCTGACTTGCGCTATCCAGGTTTTGCAGCAGCAGTTTTCTTTGGTGCCCTCCTCTGCCAGGTGCCAGGCCCCCCAGTATTCCGTAAAACGATTTTGTAGTTCCTGGCCATAGAGTCCTCGCTCCTATAAGCTTTGAGCGGATATTACATAAAGATCGCCTGAAACATTAATTGTTGGTGTTGATCTCAATATTTCGGTGCATCCAGCGTCCTCCCCCGCTGGTAATTAGTCCTGGGTGTGACCGCGTCCAAAGGCTTGACAGATCCATTCATCCCAATTTGCAGTTCCTTCTTAGGCAATAAAGTACGCATGTGCCTACCAGACGCAGTTAGATAACCGTATTAAGCGTGGCCTGTCGACCAGATGGCTTAGAGTTGGTGGGATGAAGACATGAGGAGGGGCTGTCGAGATAGGAAGCGTACAGCTCGGTGAATACTTTGCAGCTAGACAAGTGGACTGAGCATGAGCTTGGCAAGAAAGATTTATGGAAGGCAGATTGTAGGGAATGGAGCCGGCATGTGGGTAGGAGGTGTATAGCTCTTGGTGGTAGTGGATAGCTGTAGCGCAGCTAAAAAAAAAAATTGATCTAGTATGTTTAGTTTTTGGAAGTGAATAGATAATCCCAAATTAAACCACACATCACCTTGAAATTCCATATTAAGGTATCTCTCTGGCCCCCCCTACCATCATACATATATGGGGGCCCGAGATATCCTTGCCAAAAAAAACACCCCCACCTCGAAATGGTCCGCATCACTCATCACTTAGGAATTCTTGGGACTCATCTCAAGACTTCAAAAAAAGTTCTTAGGACCGAGTCCCGGGGCATTAGGTCTCGTGCCGGAGCTCTGCGTGGTTTGTTCGCCTATCTTGAAGATATCTTGTATCAAGTAGTTATACATCCCACTAACATCACTTTGAACTCGTATCTGGTCGTAGCTAGCGCAGTGTAAGTCCTGGTCAATCGCCCGAGAGCTAGCCTAATCACTCACGGCAGATTCCTCTACCTAAAAATTCGCTCTGCGAAAACTAAACATCTCGGGATAATAAAAACAAACCTACCGGAAATGTCGAGTGATGGACGGTGAGTAGAATGCAGATAGAACGCGCATCGTAGTGCGGCGGGCACAGTATCATTGTGGGGAGAAGGTATTTTGTTCTGACGATAGTTTATTGAAGAATTGGCTTAGGTGGTTTGTTGGAAATGGTCTGAGGTGGTGGAGATGGTCCTCAGTGAGAGTGAGTTGAGGGTAAATGTCCCGAGCTTGGCGCTAGGAGGATCGCAGAAGCGGTGGATGCACATATGGTGCCATTTTAACTTTTGTTGGGCGGGGGTTCCCCGTTTGACATGTGTTCGTCTTCCTCGCACCAGCAGGCAGCCTCGCTGTCAGTAGTATTAGAATATCGGACACGAGGGTTGATAATTTTGGGTTGAACGTGGTGATAATTTCTGGGGTAAACTAGACATGGCGCCTATTTTCCAGGTAGGCACATGTACTTGCAGCTGCACAAGAGCGGTGGAAAGATTCATACATGTGGTTAATCCATAGATCCGTACATGTCGTTGATCTAGCCGGGCCTGGTCACCGAAATCGATCAGCCAACATCACCTAGATGAACAAGTAATCTGTGTAATAGATTAATCCATTGACCGATTTTCTAGATATCTGCAGGTTTATCAGCCCACAAATTCGTCATGTAGATGACCCCCAGACGTACAGTTGATCATCTCCGTACCTGCATCACTCTACCACGGCCATGTTTCGTTTGGATGGCCCGTGCAGCAACAGCAGAAGCAGCTATCACACATACCTCATAACCCACCACCACCGTCATGATCACCCATAACAAACCTTAAGTCTTCGCTCTCGAACCCACATATAAAGTACTACGAATTTACTTTAACCCATCTACATGATTCCTCTACTCCAACCGAGACGCACCATTATCTACCCCTGATCGACCTCCATGATCCCCTCCCCCCCCCTCCCTCCGTATCCCCTGCTGCATATATAAGCCACCCACTCATATCAATTCAGTATCACTGATCAGCCGCCGTGATTCCGTATATATTACAATAATGCAAAAAAATTGTTTATTGATACTGATATATAGCCAATACTTACTTGAAGCCACCGCTAGTAGGAGCAGGATGCAGATTGTACATGGCGCTTGCGTCCTGATCGAGGATTTTGCGCCGGCCGTGGGTAAGTCCTGCACCGATGAAACGACCTTTACCCGCTGCAAGGGAGAAAGGGTCTTCTACTCACAGCTACTCTAATATCTACAAGCACATTTTACCTACCAAGATGCATGTACACTCTCCTACTGAGACATTGTCGTAGAAATGAAATCACTACTACAATACTATACATCCATTCCCGGCTAGCCTACCCTAGTACTTATAGGCTGCCATAGCTGACAGCTGACTGATCCAACCTGTGCCACCTGAGCGAACCTTTTCTAAGCTGGTGTGGTTCAGCTCAGAGGGATGTTGCCGCGCTTCAATGCCGCTCGCGCGCCAATTATTGGTCGGAGAGGGGGGGGGGAGGAACTCTTCTAGAGTGCTCTACTTACTTACTGGCTTATGCTTATGCAAAGAGGGGGGGGGGGCGAAGAAACGGCCAAAGAGTGCAGGCTGCATGTGATAGGTTGTTGATGTTGTTGGAAGAGAGGTAGAGTTGGAAAGTTGTGGAGAGGTAGAGAGAGAGGTATTGGTAGGTACACTACTGCATTACATGTAGTCAGTGGTGGTGGATAGATGATATTCTACTCACACAACAGTAAGTACCGACAGTAGAAAGATCCCGCTTCGAGTGGCCGATGTGATACTCGACTCCTACCATTCCTGTTGCCGTCCCGAGCCACCACCCACAAAACCCACAACCAGAAGCCCCCGGCCCGCTCTCTTCGTGCTTTCTCAGAGTGGACTAGACTACAAGACATCGAATGCTTGGTATGTAGCTTCGCTGGCCCTCCTCCTCCTCATACTACTACTCCTCCTGCTCTCCCTCCGCATTACCACCACTACCATTCCCCCCCCACCGCCGCACAGGAGGAAAACCCCACCTGTCCCTCCATTTCCCCCCCCCCCCCCCCC
The DNA here is from genome assembly GCA_024713625.1 of Morchella sp. 2018-W30. Lineage (NCBI taxonomy): Eukaryota > Fungi > Ascomycota > Pezizomycetes > Pezizales > Morchellaceae > Morchella > Morchella sp. 2018-W30. Next base: position 408,886 of record JAMJEW010000012.1, read on the forward strand.
AATCCTTCTCGAATAAGTACCCTCGGATATCCGCCCATCTATCACTCACTCCCCTGGCATTCTTCATCCTCAACGACTATCGTGATAATTTATATACTCCTACTCCTGCCACTACCACCATTGTCTACTCATCTTAAAATACTACTTTTTCTCTATTGTCCGTTGTGGTAATCTGTTCTCTGATAAATCCAGATATCTACCAAACTACTTCGTACTACTGCTACTACTGCCTTCCTACCTCACTACCCAACCCACCCACCCTCTTCCCCGCAAACTAAACAGCCACCACCCACACATAATCCGCGATGGCTTCAGAATCGCCTAAGCCCAGTGTCCTGATCATCGGAGGCCTTGGTTAGTCCTCCATACTCTTTGATACCCCTGTACTCGTAATAAGAGAGGGAAAGAGAGAGAGAGAAAAAAGCCTCATTGCACTTTGAAATCATATTAACTTAACCGTAAACTTTTAGGCTTCATCGGACGCTACCTCGCGAAGTACATCCACACCAATGAACTCGCCTCCGAGATCCGAATAGTCGACAAGCAGCTCCCGCAGTTGGCCTGGCTTGCTCCTGAGTTCGCTGAGGTTTGCACACAGGAGCGCTTCTACCAGGGTGATATGTCACGCGAGCGTCCGTCTTCTCCGTCCCCCCTCATCCCCCCCTTCCCATAGCTAATACTCCTCCTAGACACATGTGAGAAAGTACTCACCCGCGCCGATGGCACCACATACGACTACATCTTCAACTGTGGTGGTGACACCCGCCTCAGTCAGGACGACGAGATCTACAAGCAACGCAACCTCAAGCTGTCGACGACGGCGGCGCGCGTCGCCGCACGCAAGGGTATAAAGTGCTGGGTCGAGCTTAGCACCGGCACCGTCTACAAGAGCGACCGCGAGCCAAGTAAAGAGACCGATAAGCTCAAGCCATGGCTCAAGCTGGCTACGTATAAGCTCGAGGCTGAGGAGGAATTGTCGAAGATCGAGGGGTATGTATCTTCCATTTTGGGTGGTTGGGGTTAAGTGCCCAGTGCTGATGCGAAGGTGATATAGGTTGAACCTAGTCATCCTGAGACTGGCGAATGTATACGGAGAGTACGGGAGCAAGGTTATTGCAACAATGCTGTGTATGGCGCGAGTATACTCATATTTGGGCGAGGAGATGAAGTGGTTATGGACCAAGGACCTGCGCAGCCACACCGTGCACGTCACTGACGCCGCGAGGTCTGTCTGGACCGCGGCCGACTGGTACAACAATGGCAAGAAGAACTGGGACGATTCGTGGGGGGGCGTGCCGATATTCAATATCGTGGATCATGGGGATACTTGTAGCTTCACCCCAAAGATCCCGAGTAGCAGTGGGGAAGAATGGCTGACAGCTGAAAACTAACAAATAAATAGCACAGGGAGACCTTCAGAAGTACATTTCAAAGATTTTCGGTATCAAGACGGGCTTCCATGGGACGATTGTCTCCTCGTTTGCGCGCATGAACTTGGGCTCCGCAGTTGATGAAGAGAATGATGAGGTGCTACAGCCGTGGGGGGACCTTCTGAATGAGGCGGGAATTACGAGGCCTGGCCCGATCAACCCGTACTTGGAGAACGAGCTGGTGAAGGACGACGACTTAAGTCTTGATGGCAGCAGGTTTGAGGCCGTCACGGGATTCAAATACGATGTTCCAAAGGTCACAGAGGAGGGCCTACTACAAATCATTGAGAGTTACAAGAGACTCAACTGGTGGCCACCGATTGATTTGAAAAAAGAGGAAGGGTCAGCCTAACGCTGGAACTGAGGATTGGGTGTGTGGTAATGATCAAAAGTTCATGGTTTTTACGATTATTTTAACGGCGTGTATCCTGAGGATCCTCTCATCACATTATCTAGCTACACAGCCCAATACCCGGTATTATTTTGTGGTTACAGAAAAGACTCTCAGTATTAACCAAACTCCCTGGCGTTCCAGGGCGAAAAAATTATGGGAGACGACTATGGCGATCAATTTCCTACCATTAATTTCTATTGCACTTTTTTTTCTTTTTTTTTTTTCAGTCCGGGGTTTTTCGCATTGGAGCGTGCATAAATATCTTGTATCTAGCCTTATCCCACCTGCATAATACAAGCGTTAAGAGAGAAAATAACGTCCATACATATCATGGGCATGCGCACATAGCACGTAATTAATGGCCGGTACCGCCGTTCCCCCCCATGCAAGTAAGCAGGTATCCTCCTCTCGGTTTCTGCTTTCCCGGCAACCCGATTAGACTCCAAAGGGCCACCCCCCCCCCCTCCCCCCACCGAACTACACAGGTGGCTTGGGTTGTTATCATCATTGGGCGCTCCTACGAATCGTGATAAGGAGTCTTTATTCCTGATCTCATTTGTTCTTATGAAACAAGTTGTCAACTTTGTTTTTCATCACACTTACCAGATAGAGTTATGGCAGGTGCAGAGGCTAAACCAGCTAACCTTATCTGTCTTGTCGTGCAATCATTGGCATTGCCCCCTGTGGCTCCTTGCACTTTTTTTTTTTCTCGAACCACACTCTTATACCTACGTGAGCCAGGGACTCTCATAACCAAAGCGCCATACATAACCACTCCCTCGGTTGCGTAACGACACCGGAGGGGCCGGTATACGAAGAGAGAAAAAAATAAAGAAACTCAACTGACGTGCTTTTCGCCACCCATACTCGTGGGATAAATACTTTTTTTTTACGATTTCCAGGAGTTACGTTGGTATTGGGTGTTTCTAGAAAGAATAGGGAAAGTACAACCCCCCTGACCTGTCCACTTCTATTAGTTGTGGCGGCTTATATGTATGTAGGTACCTACCTACATGAGTACCTACATGTACTTTTGCTTTACTTTTACGAGGCCGATAAATACTTGGTATGCCCTTGTTCCGGGGAATTAAAGTAACGATTGTGATCGAAGGCACAGCCTGCGATGTGGAAGGTCCCAGGTACTAGTTCCAGAACCATTTCGTATGCTAGTTAAGCTTTTTTTTTTTATCGCCTTCCCTTTTCTTTTTTCTTTGGCCATGGGCTTTCTGACTCTCCCTGTGTGCGCGCTCGATCCGTATTAGAAAGCTTTTTGATAGTGACACAGGGGCCCCATTGATTACGTGGGGAACACGGTTACTCGACTGCAACATACGATTATGACAGCTGAGCACAGCAGCAATGACCTATGTAGAGAAGAGAGAAAAAAACTCCTCTGGCCCCTGAGTCGACGATGTACCCTTGCTGCAGGGACTGCCAACGTAATATATTGCTGAGTACGTATAACCCAGAGTATGATGGTTGAGAGCTCGTAATAAATGTGTTTTGGACTAGGTACCGGCAAATTGGGAGAGGAAGAAGAAGAAAGAAGCGATGGTGAGGCGTGCATACATATGCCCCCATTGTCTCACTGTACCTGGGTTCTTCGATGTTGCTGTATAATTATAAGTTTCCGGGCCCGAGAGAGTTGCTGGCCTACAAGCACGTGCCTACGATACCTGACAGTTATACCTTGCTATAAGAAATCTCGCTACAAGAAACCTCGCTACAAGAAACCTCGCTATAAGGAGGACCTTGCTGTAAGAGATAATACATAGGCTACACGCTAAGGACTCTGAAAAATTCTACCTGCTATTAAGAAACTTTGGGAGATTTTTGCTATAAGAGATAGAGGCTGGCCTTGGCGTTTCTAGTAGCGAGGTGCAACTGTAAGTAAATAAAATAACTATACATCTGCTTTCATAACTCAACCCCAAGGGGACATGTGCAGATTCCGAATTAAGGTATAGATATTACTGGTATAATAAATATGCTCACAAGGCCGACAGCGGCATGAAAGGCTTAGTTGCATTAATTAGTCAAACTCCAACCATTCGTTCGGGCTCCTCAGTCAGTCAGGCACGATTGTAGATCCTCTTGGTGTGTTTTGCATGGATTGTCGGTGAGAGAAAAAATTCCCATTGCAACCGGGTGTGAGTGATGGCTGATGACCTCGCCTATTTCTTATGCATACATGTATTTAGATATGGTCTTCATCCGAGGAGACCAACACATCACGTGCTAGATAGGTCGCACCGAATCAAGACCGCCCCTATTACTCTACGAGTAAAGTAGTATGTACCTGGGGTATTTTAACTCCATATTAATCTCCGCGGTCTACAGATGCACTCTAGAGTAGAGTAACGGCCAAAGCAATTACAGATTTTTTGGACGGTTCGTCTGATGAGACTCATCCCTACAGCTATGATAAATGTCTCCCGCCGGCTGTGTTCAAGGCAACTGAAGACATTCCCACGTAAAGGGCATAATTGATTGGTTGAATCATGACTCCAACAAAAGGGGGGGAAACATCCCGTGGGTTAGGTGAATTGTTGGAAACCAACCGGGTTACTGGGTGCAGTGGTCGCTGGGGCCGATTGGTAATCATGGTAGATCACTCGGCCATACTACATAATAGGGTCTTAGTAACAATTCTCCCTGTAGGTACTATAATATAAGCCCTATCGAGAGAAATCGCTGAGACATAAAGGCATAGAAGCCGTTGTGTGCGCCAGCTAATCTCCCGCGTATATGTCTCTGGTCAGAGAAACATACTCGGACGATCACACGATGTCAGTCCCTTCAGTAGAATTGGCTTACCTCGGTACAGCTAGATCTACCGGCCCCCTGAGCACTTCACTCGAACTCCGGTATCGGTGTTTGGGATTTTATGTAATATCTGGCCGCTGTTTCGGAGCCGTTGCCGAAGAGCTGGACCTCCTCCAAGAACAGGAATGTCTCATATAATCCTTGGCCAAATCGAGCCAGGAGACCGTAACTATGCTGGAAATGGGTCATAATGTTGCATAACATGTCAGACCCTCTCCATCTTTTACCATTAAAGGAAGTGACGGGCCTAGAAATTAAACGGGGTCGGAGACTCTGAGTATCAGGATTTACCGCGTGCTCTGGGCGTTTGATGCGGTGCGCTTATCAGCGGCTGATATATGTTCACAAATATTTTAGCAAGCGGCCTTCCTCCCAAGATAGACGGGATGAGATAATTTTAACGCAATGATGCTAAACAAAAAGCTATCACGGGCCTTAAGAAATCTGTCTTTGGGGACGGCGGGGGTTCCGTATAATAAGGCCTAATTTGCAAATTTGGTCGCCCGTGCTCCTCGTATTGTCCGGGGATGCCACCAGGAAACAGTCTTAGGCTTAAAGATATAGACTAACTGTCAGTGTTTACATACAGCGGGATCGGGGGTTTCATGTAGCAATGCTCCGTGATCATGATCGCCATCGGCCCGGCAAAGCTGATTGCGGGGTTGGGCCCATTCCACAAGGGGATTTATGGCATAGTGGTGGTCAGCAAGGAATTCAGTCACAGTGACTAGGTGATGGCTGATACCCGTATCTGCTCCAGAATGTGAGGTGTAAGTATATGACAAGGGCCTGGGAATGAGACTACATACTCGGAAAATAGGCTATCTACGGCCAGGGGTTATCTACTTAACGGTTAGTTGGACGGTATAGATCATATTTGCTAATAGTAATTTTGATCTCATGCACAGCCAATTTTTCGGGGTATGTTTAAACGGGGGTATGACTAATGTCACCCAAATTCAGTAATGAATTAAATGAAATTCCTAGGAACAGATGGTACTCTTTGCAAGAATATGGCCAGAGAACCCTTTTTATTGTCAAGATCCACCAAGAGCATTGTTTGCTGAATTAACTTGGTTTTCAGATTCATGGGGGGTTATTCGTAGCCCAGGATAACCACACCCCCAGGAGTGCATCTACATATATAGTTATTAGCACCAATATTTCAAAGATGCCTGGAGGTGACAGGCCTGACTAGGTGACGCAGATAAGAGTGCGAGAGGTGGAGGAATCTACATGTAGTTATGGGTTATTTCATTAATTCCGCCAAGCCAACGTAAATTACGGCCCATCCGCAAGAATATGTAATTCAGGCTGTCCTTTACCTCTTCCCCCTACATTACACCCGGTCAGGAAAAAATGCTTATCTCCCATTTATTTTCCTGTGAACCATTTCCTGCGTGTTCCAATGTCTCTCCATTCTACATAAGCAGCTTACGAGAGATTACATACACGCAGCCTTAAACGCCTTTTTTTTTCTCCCTAAAAGTAAGCCAATATCATCGATCGATCTACTAAAGCACATGTATGAATTTCCAACAATCTAGCCTATTCAACCCAAACTAGAGCAAAGGGCCTAGTGGGAGCCTAAGTGCATGGTTCCGGGTCGAGTTAATCAACCTGAAACGTGGGGGCCTCTTTAAACAATGAATGCCACCCAATATGTAGGCAGTCTATCTAGATAAGAGACCTGCAGGAAACCTGAGGTTTGACAGAGACCGTAAACTAGGTCCTAGCACGAAAACATACAGAGAGAGAGAGAGAGAAAAAAGCAAATATCCGGATGTAGCCCAGCTCAGCTGGTCACATATGTAACCGAAATCACATCGAAAGTATGCCACCTTATCTATCCCGTTAGTCAGATCCAAAGCTAGATGTTACCAAACGAACTACATGTGATCTCGGAACTAACTTAACGTTCTGTAACACCACCGCCTGATATTCACAGCCTATCACTCGCTCCACTGGCCGTCGACAAATTGTACCTCTTGGCCAATGACTTGACTATAAGTAGTATTGGAAACAAAGAGTACAAACTAGTGAGACGTACTGCCACGCGGTGCTGGAGGGCTGTGTATACATGACCTACACGCACCTCTTATCTACATGTAGTCATATTCCTTGTATGTCTTTTCGACGAGTTCTTATGTGGCTTCAGGTCTAGAGCCCATCTCCATATACGTAGCAGCTTCTGACATCACCACAACTGAGAGCATCTTTAAATGAAAACCCACCGCCATGTTAGAGCCATAAATTTCAACTACACCATAACGCTTCCCCCCTTGCTCACAAAGCAAATTTCCCGCATATTTTCGTCTTCCTCTTCACATGTACTATCTACACCCGAGTCACACCAACGAGTCCCCGAGGAGGGGTCCGAAGATTCCGAATACCACCTGCTAAAGCATATAAGTATGTGTGTATATAAGTATGTAGCAATCAGCAGTCCAGATGCTGCAGGTACCCGAGCACCGACCCGGCCCTTGTGATTGAGCCTCGCATTAGGATCATGTGTAATTATCGTCACTATGTATACGTGTGCGGGGGTGGAAAAGAAACAAGGAAAAAAAGGCAGCCAAGCTAGCCAACAAGCAAGTACTCAAATTCCATGAAAAACACACAACTTTTCCTACCGCCCCTTCTAACAAACAGACATGCACCAGACCAGAAAGCAGCAGAACACTCACCCCTCACCTCCCGCTACCCCAGATACCCCGCAGCCAGCGCAGCCACAAGTCCAGCAGCCACCAGAAGGCCCCCCACGCCATGAGTCTTCGTCCCGCGACTATTCAGCTCCGGAACGGGCGTATATACGACGATGCTGCCTGGTCCTTGGGTCTCCGACCCTGACCCAGTCTCTGTCTCCGTGGCGTTAAGCCCGTAGCAGTTCCCGACGCTGGACTCTGGCCCACCCATCCAACCGTCAGCCACGCCCGCCCAGATATTCCCCACGACCCTTCGCTGCCGCTCCGCGAACCAGACCATCCCTAGGCCGGGATCCCCGTACACGCATGCCCTCGTCCGCCACGAAACGCTGGCAAGAAGACCCCCCGTGCACACGGGGAAGACTTGGATCGACATTTGGTAATAGGCAATGTGGAACCTGCCTGTTGGGCTGAAGGGGTCTGAGGCGAGCTCCCAGCGGAGCATGAAGGCGCCTGTTTCGGGGGTGCTGGCATTGGTAAGGAGGTATTCGGTCAGTGTTGTGTTGCCGGCGTTGAAGGTGGTGGTGCGTGAAGGTGGGGTGAAAGTGAAGGTATCGGGGGGGCAGAGGAGCTTGGGCCCTGTGGTTGGGGGTGTTAATAGGTGTAGTCCGAAAAGGAGGGGAAGGGGGGAAGGGGAAGGGGCTTACAGCTGGGGGAGTAGAAGTCACCAAGGTGGGGGTAGAGGACGGAGGGGGGAGCGGTGATTGTAAACTTTGTGGTATCCTCGCCGTAGACAGAGTTTTGAGGACAGAGGACTTTGGGCTCTGATGCAGTGACATCCTGGGAGATGACACCCACTACGAAGAGGAGGAGACAGAAAAAGATAGAGAGCTTCATCTTCTCTGTTTTTAGATATAGAGGATAAACTTGTCAATGGATTGTGGGTCGATATCCTTGAAGGCCAGAGATAAGTTTTCGACAGCTAAAGACAAATTCGACGTGTATAGGGTTTGTAGAGGGGTAAAGGAAGTTTGTTTCAGCCAGCCAACTACATACATATATGTATATATATATATATGCGTTACAATTTAATCTCTCTCGCTGCCTTAAAACGTTTATAGTATGTGTATTGTTGCCTCCCGCCCGCCCCCGACGCCTGAGGTGGCTCCCTCCTCTCAAGCAGGCACGTACCCGGGGCTAGCTGGATAGATTGTGCCACGGGAACAGTTTTGGGGTGTGGACGGCGGCGGGCTGTGGTACGGTATAACATGTACATGTACTTGGCAGTTTGGCGGAATAACTACATGCACAATAGTGTGGGGGGGGGGGGGGCATAGAATGGGTGGCCAGTTGTGTACATATGTGTGTATGGTGGGGGGACATGAGTATTGTATATACATGTAGTTTGATTGATCGGCTGCTTTCATCCTGTGTACATACGTCGTAACTTGGCCTCATTCTATTTCATTTCCACGAGACAAAAAAAAAAGTGCCGAGCATCGAATGTCGAATGTCGAATGTCGAACGTCATGTCACTCGACGTACGCATGCAGGCCGCGCCGGTCGATCATGGACTGTCATTCGGGCGGGCTGCCGTACGTATAACGTCTATGGAGCTGGAGTACTTGATTGTCACCACACCGTCGTCATCCTACATGCGCCGGATCCGATACTACATGCAATTAAGTGGGCAAAATCAAGGATCTGGCGCGCGCGGGATGGAGTGTGGTGCATGTACATACTTATGTATGTACATGTAGTAACGTGGGGCAGCGTCAATGATACCGATAGCAGGTTATTTTATTAGGGGTGATATAGTCTCATCTTTGCAGATTTCTAGGCGCTAGCTGCTGCTTGCTGGTGGTGGGTACGCTGTATATAACGTATATACGTTGATGCAGTCGACGATAATATACTCAAAGATATATACATGTACCTACATTGTTAAGCATGTAGTTATTGAGGGTGGGGGTGGTGGGGGTGGTGGTGGTGAATTCTGTGTCATGAAGGCGTAGTTTGTAGTCCTGGGTTGAGGGTGGGTTTGATCTTGGCGACGGGGGACCTGGTGAACCTCAAATTAGAGAGGAGAGGGAAAAAGAGGGAAAAGCTTGTGGTTACAATTACAATCATTTACCCTCAAGCACAGCAAAACACAGAATAGAACATAACAGATAGAGAAATTAAAGGAAGGTAAGTACTCAGGGTCCACATTCACTCACTCACCTCCGTAAATCAATCATTTCACCACCACTAACAACTATAACCCACAGTCGACATATCTACAAACCACAACCATGTCCCTCGCCCTCCGTCTTCTCCGCCGACCCCTCCTTCGCTCCCTCCCTACACCTACACCTACCTGCCCTCTCCGTCACTCCTCCACGGGCCCCAAAGTCCTCTCCAAGCCCACCAAATTCACCCCCCCATCTCACCCCAGCACCCGTCAACACCGCGACCCCATAAACTACCCCGGACCGCCGCAACCCCCGCGCGACCCCACACGCCGCTATCCAAACACCATGCCCCCTCCCAACACGCTCGCACACACGCTGCTCACCTCCCGCTCGCTGCACTTCTACCTGTCGATGGGCATCCTGATCACGCTCGCCGCCACCGTGTCCATCCGGAACTTTGTCAACACCTCGCCGTTCGCCGCCGGCGTGCGCTGGGAGTGGACTCACCCGGTTGAGAGCATTCGGGGCTTCCTGCTGGCTGTGCGCGCGCACGCAGAGGACGAGAGCCGCCGCGTCGCAGAGATGCGAAGGCGTAAGGTCGAGGATGTCGAGTTGCGGGGGGAGTATCGCCGCGCGCATGGCCTAGAGAAGGCGGATTCCTTTGGCGGGTGGGGGGTCAAGAAGAGTGGCCGGGAGCCGGGGCTTGCCGGGGCGCAGGGGAAGGACGGTTGGGTGGAGGAGCAGATTAGGAAGGTGGAGGAGGAGGCGGCAGTGGTGAAGGAAGTAGGGGAGCCGGTGGTGGCCGTGGTGGAGGAGCCGGTGAAGGAGGAGAAGAAGAAGGGGTGGTGGTAGGGTAGCAGTGCCCAATCTTTTTGTATATAGCTAAAATGGGGTAAATGTCGATATGGGAGTTCTTTGCTTTGTCCAGTATTATTCCTTTCTTTTCTTTTCAATTCGCTGCCTATAGTAGTTAGTTACCATATGCCCGTGGATTTTTTTTGCGATTTAGATCACAGCCTATCACTCGACCCTGAGTTATGCAACATGCATTCTGTGTTGTAAGTACATGTCCTCACCTGTGAAGTAGTCACTTACAACCCCGCGCACACAGGGCAGACATAACCCCACATGCCATGCCAAGCCAAACAACCCCCGAGCCTACGATCCCCGTGGCCGGAGATCTCTTCATCGGGAGTGCTAGTGCAGCTCCTCGCCGCTTGGGATGGGTCCGGCTGGCTATGTATGTGCAGTGCATAAGTAAGTGTGTGGGTATAAACAGAGTCTGGTAGATTATAGAGTTACTTCAAACGAGGGCCTTGCATTACCCGCGGCCGACAGTCGACTCCTATGGGCCCTTAGGGGGAATTTTCGCTGTGGGTGCGAAACAAGAAACTTTATTCTTTTAGTGCTGGTATTTTCAGGTACATAATATAATTTTGCGAGGGGCTGTATCCATCTTTTTTTTTCTCGGGTGTGGAGTTGGGTTCAAAGGGCAAAGAAGGTTGCTGCCAGTATGCGTTGAGAGGGTGTGGGTTAGTGCTTGTGGGGGGATGGAAATGGGGTGGTCGTGGAGGAGAGGTTCCGCAGCCGCGCATGGGGGTGGGTTTGATCCCCACCCCTGGTGGACTAACTTTTTTTTTTATACATTTTTTTTACCTTCAGAGAGAGGCTAATAGAACTATCGGGTCATGCAAGACCCGTATCTGCAATAGTTCTACCAGGCTCGTTGTATCTGAACTCCTGTAATAGCTGCGGCTTTGGTCGCATATGTAGTCGTGTGCAGTGTGCATTGCAGTCGCAGTGTGCTTTGCAGTTTTGTCTCTGTCCATGGGCGGCTTGATATAGTCCTTTATAATTTAGTGTAGGTTGTAAAATTCTAATAGTGTATATGGATGGTACTTCCAATCAGGGAACGATATATTCTTTGTCTAAACCAACTTGCAACCATCCTTGACCGATAGAAATGTTTCCTGATGACGATATTGGACAGGCTTATTCTATTTAGATTTGGAAAGTAGGCCGTATTTATCTCCGGTCGAGTTACCGCGTAGGGAAATATCCTGGCTTGTAAGGGCGCTGCTACTTCTGTGTCGGCTTGGCGCATGGGTGGTCACTCGGTCGTTTGCTACATGTGTACATGCATGTAGCTACAGCTGACATTGCCGTACTGGCGAGATGAGATGAGATGAGATAGCCCTCTCTCTCGCAGCAACAGCAGCAGCGATGAGTGTCTGCCCTGCTGGTCAAAGGCGCAGTTACCTGCAGCCGTAAGAATGCTGCATATATGAGACCAGCTCCGGGCCGCCGTTAATTTGATTTCTCGACCCCCCCCCCCAGACCAGATAGCATCGCCTACGTACATACATGTAAGTATACGCCCCCCAGAATGTTCTAGTGAGACTATAGATGCATCGCTCCTATACCCACCCATAGCGGGCTTCAATGGCGTGCTGCTGGTGCCTGGCCATGGACGCAATCTTTTTGGATATTTTGGTTTGAACCATCTCGGGCGAGCTTGGCCTGATAACATAATATATATAGTGTAGACTCGGGTCTAGTCGGGTGAACCGGGCTAGCGTCTGCCGCGGTGGTGGCTAAGAAGCACAAAAGATGTTGGGTTTGCAAGTGGGGGCGATGGCCTAGTTGCCTAAGTCTGATTTAATTGCAGCAGCTTCAGGTTCGGATCCCCCACTTGCTAACAAATATTTCTCAGGAAAGCTTTGGGCGGGTGGCCCATGTAAGTCTTTTGTTCCGGCGGGATAGTATTTTTTTGTTTGGACATGGCGCAGCGCGGGGCCGAGTCCGATTATCATGCACGATAGTCCACCGGGATCCGCCTTGACCGTTCCACAGGATGGAATATTTACACCCCCACCTCTACACATTCATCTTCACCTCTACGCCCCATTTCTACGGCTTCAGCTCTATGGTTCCATCTCTACGGTTTCATCTCTACGCCTTCCTATCCACCGCGTCATCACGTCATCTGCCGCCCCCCCCCCCACTTTATGGATACCATGGTAGTAGAATCATTGTCATTATCTAGACATGGGCTCATTGGTGAATTAGGCGGCGAATCCAGCGAATCCAGCGAAACCAGCACCCAATCCAGCGCATCTGGCTCTCCGAATCCCCCCTCAGCTAACACTATATATATATAGGTACATATTCGAGTCGTACTGTGTTCTTTCCGGTCCGCATTAATTCCAAAATTTATCGAGCTCGGAATCCAAATCTTTACATACGGTCTTGCTATATAATTATCTAGACCTGAAACTTATAATACGTACATCCTATTTTTCCGTGGCCAAAGTCAACCATACTCCTGCCCAAACGACCGTCTGCAGGTATACGAATTTGCGTATAACATCGACCCTGCCCCTCTCTATAGGTAAAATCAGCGTTGGTTATGTCTGGAGATCATGCGGGGTCTGCCCCCAGCCGGGCCGTCTTCCTTTCTACATGTTCCCCGCTCTATACGATCTAATTCTTTCATTTATACCCATGTCCCATGGAATTAGCTGTCTAGTGTCCCTTTCAATCTCGTGATGACCGAGAATTGTGACTAAAAACAAGAGATCCTTGGGCCGAGCTGTAAAGCTAATATGATCAAGTAGCAGCCAGACGAGCTCTCCGTCACCTAGCATTGCCAATGGATCCAAGCAGGTTAAGTCCAATACCCGTCGAGTTTTTGATAAGCCATAAAAGATCTAGAGGTGTCAATGCTAATCCTACCTTACTGTCTGGCTGCCGCTCGTAGGTAGGGTCAAGTTGGTTCTTTTTCGGGGTCATCTTGAGAGTTATAATTAAGAGTGCCCTTGTAGAGACTTATTGACGACACATGTCGGGTAATGCCCACACATATATCTAGGGCATCACCCACCTACGTCCCGTTTGTAAAACCAACTATATCATTACAATTATATCGTGCAATCCAGCTTGTCGGGCAGGGCGCCTTGCTCGCATGTTTTCCTCATTAATGAAGATCCTGATTTCTTGGTCTTTGCGGAGATTTCAAGGGCTCCTTGGTATCTTCGGGGCGGAGGAAGCGGCTAGTAGGTAAACCTTTCCTACCTAAGACGGCGGAGTAAGGGAATAAGAGTGCTTCGTTGCAAGTGTACTTGATTGCATGCATTCGTTTAATGTATCGGTAATAACGGAGGGTTGTGAGATTCCTTTGAAACTGTACGGAGAAGGGGGTTTAATTGATCGATCAAAGACCCTGCAGGTGCAGTACGTTCTGCGTCCGTGGCAGATTTGGGTTAGCTTAGAATGGGGAACTCTCGGCCAATCACCGAGGCTCCGGCCCCATGAACCAACCAGTACTTTCAGGGTATTATAAAGGAGGCTGACGTCAATATCTATGCCTTTGCTGCTCGGGTATGGAAATAAGAGCTAGAAAATGCGAGTGACAAAGCAGGGATTGCTTGTGCGGAGTGGCGCCTCTTTTCTATGAAAATGGAGCATCTGCATTTTTCTGGTTCCAGGTCCTACACCAGAGTATGTTTCGTTGGCTGAATGCTAATAATACATTTCCGGTAAAATGTACTGAGAACTAGGCCTATCCCCTCGCCGCATGGTTTGGGAAGTCAGGTCCTGCCCCACCTTACCTGATCTCCGGCCTTATATCCTCCAAGACTAAGAGCACTACATGTAGGTACATACGTACTTTGTAGGCTTAATTGCTTGTATATTTTAGTTATCTTTGGAAGTTAGTTACACATATGCATACATACAAATAGTTATCGAAGAACCGTCGCGGGTACTAATATAAGGATGGCAATTCTATCTAGTCTCGTGCCCATCCCCTATTTTGATGTGGTTGGTGTTGTAGTATTTTTTTTATATTAGTCCACCGGTATCTAACGCACCACCAGAAGAAATACCGATTGGGTCTGGGAACGAGACTAAGTTCTACCTACATATATTGTGGAGTGCTTCATGTAGTATAGTAAGTATGAATCAAAGGGTTTCTTCTGTTAATTAAGCTATTGCTACGATACATTTATCTATGTTAAGGTCGGCGGGCATATATGTTATGCCTGCTGTCCTTTAATACATGTACAGTACTTACGTGGGCTGCCAGCATTAAGTATATCGTCTGACAGTGTATGCGGCGATTTTCTATAGCTAACAATACTTCATATATTCATATGTATTCAATCAATGTAGCAAGAGTTCACGACTGTATAATAAATTCCCAAAGCCAAGGTACATCCCCAGAATTTGATAAACAGAGAAACTCTAGCCGATGAGAAAGAACCCCATTGCTTGCTATTTCCCTCTTTTGGTTTAGTTTACCAACACCTCATGCATGCACAGTAGCAAGTAGAACTTGGTAACGCGAGTGACAATGTGTGATCATTGGGCCACACCTGTTAGATACATTACTGTGTGACTATTGACCCCAGATACAAATCAAACTTGTAATTCTTACATGCAGGAAATTAATTAGATGCATATTGCCCCGATGTTTGCTTTAGATCTAAGTTGGATTTGCTTAGTCATCATATACATAATATTGCACTCCTACATTCTTACTGAAGTCCTTTTTTTTGGAATTGTTTTTTACCCGACTAGTTTGATAGATCTATTGATCTATTTCATTTGCTCTCTTTTTCTATTTAGCATCAAGCTTTTGTCCTGTCGTTGGACTCAGAGCTTAGTCAACATGTTAAATACGTCACAACATGGGGGCAGTTGCCTGACCTGACATTGACAATCAAGTCAGCAGCCATCAGCTGGTTAAATCCCTCGCTAAACCACTAACTCATCGCCAACGTTCTGCCAAACATGAAGCTCTCCTTAGTCCTACTTCCAGCTATCTATTCGCTCGTCTCTGCACAGCTCCTCTACCCTCTTGAATCCAACAAAGACGCCACGCAGAATAAGATGCCTTCACCCAATACCGATCAAACTCCCCTCAAGTCACATGAAATACTCTATAGCAGCGACAAACCCACAGGCTCTCTGCTTCTCTCTGATAAGCTCTCACAAGATAGGAGCATAGACATTTTTGCGGAGTTGACTAGAAAATTCGAGTCCATCTCCACTCGCCTTTCTAACACTGATGAAAACACGACTGTACTGGCACCGTCTAATGTTGCCGTTTCGAAGCTGCCGCGAAAACCATGGGAGGATCCAGAGGATGAAGGGGCGGGTGGAAATATTCTCAGTGATATATATAAGGGACTTGTGGGAGAAGATCGCGCCAGCAGAAATGAGAGGAACTTTGTCGAGGCGCACTTGATTAGTGTTTCGCCATGGCCGAAGGGGGAGAAGGTAAAGACTCTGCAGGGGAAGGAAATCTGGTGGGACATGGATGGAAAGGACAGAATCGTATGTTTCAATCTTCAACGCGTCAGAGTACTACATTTATTCTGATATTCTTTTTGTGATATAGATCTATCCCGATGGTATTAAGCTTGCCGAGCACCGCGACATTAAAACCGTCCCCAACGGAGAGATTTGGGTCCTCGACGGTGTCATCAACTACTAAGACAGCGATGGCTGTCATTCCTTCCGTTTGATACTATAGTGTACCCCGTGCAAAGGGTCACAACCTTCGTATGTTGTGATTTCCTAGGGTTGTTTTGTCTGGAACCCATAACGGTTTTTCTATTCACTGGGTTCGCGTTTATTAATGACTACATGTAGCCTGTTTTGTTTCGTTGTATTCGTTAAGCATAATCAAGATAATAATTTTGCTTGTTTGTAACTGGCGACAATGAATGAATGATACACAAATCACATATCCCCGGCCCTGAAATGATGTAATAAAATTGATATTCTACAGTATCCTATTGGGGTACTTGCTTCCTTCACTCCGGGGTGAAGTCTATTGAGCATCAGCCCAATCGTAAACCAACCTCTTGTAAAGTACTTTGCCAGTATCGTCCTTTGTGAACTTAAGATGGCGGACATAGTATCTACAATCGTTGATAGTCTCGAACCCCCAAATCTATAATTCCAATACGAGTTAATGACACCCAAAAAGAGAAAGAAAAAACGGTGGGTGTACCTGATGTGCAGTCCACTTATTCGCATCATTAACGACATAACTCTCCACCGCGCCGTCCGCTTCAGTCTCCGGTAAGAAGTTACTCTTCAGGTAGTCATCGTCCACCTGTGATGGCTTTATACGCCTACTTTTCCCTATGAGTTTCCCGAAGATGTGGTCCTCGTGTTCCCGCTCGCTATCCCGCACGCAATCAGTCACGCCACAAAACCACCGGGAGGAAGGGAAGCATACGTCCAATCTAGGGTCCTGAGCTCGGTGGTACCCTGAATACCACCGGTAAGGGTCTGGACGATATCAATGTGCTCGACGCCCGCGTCATCCCGGTAGTGCTTGATATCAAGACATATATTTGCAAGAGCGATGCCTTTACGGGTCCACCAGCCGATACCTTGCTATAATCACGGAACACCATATAGTTAGTATTGCGGGACTAAAACATCCACCAATACCCCCGGAATGCGGAACAGGAAGGACTCACTAATGTGAGGACATCATCAGTGTCATCTGAAAGGGTCTTGTTCTACATTAACCACACGTTGTGTTAGTTAGTACTCTTCGCAAACAGTACAAACCCCAACCCCGATCTCTTAAACATACCATCCAGAACTTGCCCGTCAAGTCCTTCATCGTGGTGGTTGGTGGTGCTGCCATTTTGTGTACTGTTACTTATTCAATTGTATGAGATATAGTTAAGTGGGTGGTAGAATTGAGGTTCCAGGAGCTCGGGAGGTCTTTATATGAGCTTCTCAACGCGTTGTATGTAACAATTGCGGGGGTGCATGGGGGTCTGCAGCAGGTAGGTACAAGTATGCATTTTATCAATAATTGCTTTTCACATGCAAATCCTACTGGGTTGTCCTGTACCTACTCCATCTAGCTAGAAATCCTGTATCTCGGCAATTGCTCTTCAGGAGCTCCGAGCTCGTGATATGATAGTGTAGAGATACTATACACTTCAATGGGGGTGATTTGCAACCTGCAGCTCGCTCGGGGGCGGATCTGGGTTGGTGGCGGTGACCTAGACCGGGCCGGGGTAACTTTAATTTTGGAATCATTGGCTCAGGACAGCAGGAGAATCAGAATCATGTATGTACGCGATAAATAATAAACTACAAAACAGACATTCATGCACCCAAACCAGAGGGGCATGTAGAGGAGAAGTAACTACACAGCAAGTGTCCCAAATTTACCCTTTCCGTCTTAAACTCATCCCTATCCCATCTCTGGCGTATCAGCGGCGAGATGAAGAAAGAATTCAATAACACTAAACACCATCACCGATTGAAACACGCAATCAAGATAAAATAGAAAATATCCTCCTAATAAACTTACAATTCATCAAACAAGAAGGGAAAAAGGGAGATAATTGAGGATCAACAAGTTAAAGAAAAGGAAGGGGGCGTTGATAAAATAATTATTACTCGGATAACTCAGAGAGCAGGAATTTAACCAGCAGGGTCTGGAAAATAAAGACAAAAAGAGATAAAAAAGAACTAATTGGGCAGCAAGCTGACAAACACCCGAAATCTTTCCAACTCCCACATACCCACTGGGCTCCCACCCCCACCGCTGCCATTAACCATCCCGCTTTTTGCTGCAGCTATAGCCGTACAGTCAATAGTATTAACAGCGCCTGGGTTTAGCCTCACTTCGTATGCAAACTCCTCCTTCTTTCTAGGTTGCCCGTTCCACATAGGGATCTGCTTGGCGGCGTTGTTATTCACTCTGTGCTCAACATTAAGCTTGTAATGGCGGTTTGAGAGACCAGTAGAGAGGGTGGGCGTGATAATAATAGTCTGGCAATCAGCCGGAAGATGTATAAAGAACTGGGAAGTCAATTTACGATCATCGGGGGAGAAGTCTCTCGTATACTTGACCTCCCCGGAAGTCGACGATACCGATGCAACACGAAGGTTTGTAATCAGCGCGCTCGAAGCGTCTATATCATAGGTGGTCAGTTCCCCGGGAAGTGGTAAAAACATGTGACAGGAGAACTCCCTACCTTTCCCCTCGGCACGATACTTTGGCTCATCATAGCCTCCCACACGATGAGCCGGTGGTGCCGGAACCGGAACATTCAACGGTGTTGGACTCTGCGGCGCCGGTGTGATACTCAACCTCTGCGGGGGTGGGGGCATTGATCCCGGGGCTGGAGGGCTCATTTGTTGGGACCTTGGCGTCCGTGTCATCGAGTTTGCGCGAAGTGTAATCGTCTCATTGTTTGGAGAACCTGACCGTCCCAACTCCAGTTTCTCGGGGGTCCGAGACCTAGTCACTCTGACTGGTATTGGGGCCAACCCACCGACTGGTAATGATGTCGCGGCAACAGGAGCCGTTGGGACTGGAACTGCCACTGGGACAACGGAGGGTGGAAGAATAACGGGAGTAGGCGAGGGAGGACTGGGCGCTTTTTTAGGCGACACATTACCATTGCTTGTCTGTTTTGACGGACTGCTTGACGTAGAGTTGCCATTGGTGATAGGCGACACAGATGGCGCCGCCGGGGAGGTTGATGGAGCCCTTGCTCTAGGTGTTTGCTGTGTGGCGGCCGTCTTGCCGACATTAAGCCTAATCTTGGGTCCCGAGGTCTCTTGCGGCTTTTGTGGTGATTGGGCGCGGTGACTGCTAACATTTATGCGCAGCTTTATACCACTTGGAGCGCCGTTTGTTGCGCTTAGGGCGTCTCCAACCTTTGCTTTCCCCTCTGCTAGGCGCTTTACGAAATATGCCTACGTTTACAACATATCAGCCGCACCGTTCCCCGTTCCATTCCTGACTATGAGTATGTCCTGACTTACATTCAACTTGCGCGCATCTTTAACAATATCGCTTCCTTCGTCGTTGAACTCCTCGGCATTCTTCTTGATCAATGCGACTGCATTTTCAAAATCGGCCCATCTAGCATACTCGCCTTGTGTAACCTTCTTCTTGATCATGTTGAGCGAGATGGGTTGCTTGATGATGCGGAAGTATTCGCCATAAAGTTTTTTGCTAGGGAGGTTGAGGAAATAGTGGGCCACGGGCTCGCCTCTAAGCTTGATTATTAGTTCCTATCGGGAAGAGTTGGATGTTTCCATGTTTGTTCTAGCCACCAGAGAGGTCAAACTTACGCTTCGTCCACCAAGGCCATCATATCCTCTACTACACCCATCATCGCTTGCTGTAGTGTTTGCGTCCCCCTGCCTCTGATAGCCCTACCAGCCGGTGTATTGTCGGCCTCCTTTTTTACTTCTTTTGATTTTGAGACTTCCGTCATATATGCCTCAATTACATTTCTAACTCGGATAGAATCGCTGTGAACCTGACTCTTGGGCTTGTTGTATGTGGCAGCATTTTGGCACATGAGCAGAAGGTCGGCTTCAACATCTTGCAATGTAGCGTAATGTTGATTGTTAAGCTTAGTCTAGCGAATGTGAGTGGGGCAGAATGGTTGGGGAATGGAGATTTATGGACGGACCTGGATCTCATGGAGCGAGATTGGATTTTTGATTTTTTGATAATAATCGGGGTAATCCGCCTATGGTGGGTGTTAGTGGTGGGGAATAGAACTGGGGGGAAGAGCTTATTTACTTGGTTGGGGAGCTTCTCAAAGTGTTGACGGATGTGTCGGTTCCTGGAAGAAATGTTATTGTTAATATTTCATTCGATAGCTATTATGTAGGGTGTAGTATTGGGAGAATAAGATCGGATGAGATGAGTTCAGGTTGAGTTGAGCGTATAAGAGCGACTATTGCTACCAGTGCTACTAATGCTACAATTACTGCAGCTACTACTAGCATAGTATAGCAGTGTAATAATAGGGATATATATTCACAACCTACCTTTCCTGATGGTTCATAATCGCATCCAGCAAACCCTGGCCCAAAGCCTGTGCAGGCTTTCCTATACAGTCAGATCCATTCTGTTGCACAGCCTTATGCCCAGTTAGCTAAAGAAGAGCTACCGATATCGCATATCATAGTGGGGGTAGAAGGGGGTAAGGGGGGTAGGTAGGCGGGCATGTAGTGAGATGGATAATAGCTGAGCCTCATGATCAGGGATAGCCAGAAACCACGCAAGAAAGGTTGATTGATAGCTATCCCTAAAGTCGCGTTTCCTCTCCTCTCCTCTCCTTTCTTTCTTTACCTTCTCGGCCTCCCCACCAAACAAGAATACAGAACTTACAGATTGCTTTCTCCGTTTCCTCGCTCGATCATCAACGTCGGGTGTGGGCGAGGAGGCGGTTGCTTGTACATGGGCAGCTTTGCGCTTATCCATCTCTTCTATCTCTTTTTTTCTTTTCGCGCGCTGGGCGGAGTGGAGGGGGAAATAGAGTTGAGAGTGCTTTGTTGAAGTCGGGGCGGGCGCTGCTGTTGGGGGAAAACGCGACTTCGCGACTGAACTGACTGGCTTAGTGTAGGTTGAGTTGGGTTGAGTAAATGCGATCAAGCGCGCCCAATAATTTTTTTTTTTTTTTGGTTTTCAAAAATTTAATACTTTTTTTAGAATAATTGCTCGTTTTTTCAGTGGCAGTTAGAAGGACCTTTCAATAGCAACAAGCGCGATGGGGTGGAGGAGCGGCGGCGAGCGATCCCACAGCTAAGGCGGGCGGGGAGGGATTCTTTTTTTTTTTTTTTTTTTTTTTGCGTGGAAAAGTCGACGTCGGTCGGTCGCTCGGTCGGTCGCTGAACGTCAACGAACGGGAGGAAAGCCACACTCTAGACCTAGGCGAGCTCTCGTTTCGAGAATGGGGATAAGATGAAGGACTACAAAGGGATTGTTTGGTATTGTGGTTGAGTGAGAGGGTCATGTGATGTTGTGATCATTGATTTTTTACGAAAACTATCCCATTATTTACAAGCCACACATCGCGTAGGGCAGAGATGGGAGGAAGGAACATTCTTTTCCATGTAGGGGAACACGCGAAGGCGTTTCAGGTAAAGATTTCAATGGCAACAGTTGCACCCACTCTGCATCTAGCATTAGAGCTTATTGTGCGTATTCAAGGCTAGTTTGTGTATCTTGGTGTTGATGTATGCGCAACTTTGGCCCATTTTGAAAGTAAACAAGAGAGGCGGCGCTGAGTTAACGCTCGGGGACTTCGCTACTTAACTATCGCCTTTGCTCCTCTTGCTCACGATCCCCCTCTTTCCTCACCACATCTCGAGTTTCTGTTCGCAGAGCGTTTTTTTTGCCTACGTACTACTAGTACGGTGTTTGTCAGCTGTCGTTGTCGTTACTCTCACTAGCACACAATCCCATCACCCTTTCACCAAAAAAAAAAAAACGTTGGTTGCCATCATCATCATAGCAACAACAGAACAGAGCCGCGCCCCCCCAGCAGCCCCATTGAGACTCTCCCTGCTGCCGCCCACTAACACCAGAGTCAAAGAAAAAGGTACATAAGCAAATCACGCTTCGGTCCGTCCCTTTCTGTAAGGTCCATTTCCCCTTGGCCGCCTTCCCACCCGCCCCCGCCCGCCGCTCATTATTTGCCCCTAACCCTCCCCTCCCCCGTCCAAATCACTCCACACTCCCCACTTTATTAACCCCTCCACTGTCCCACTTTCCTATTCCCTCTTGCGCAAAGAAGTTCAACAACAATCTCCAACAGTGCGCTGATAATCCTCTGCAACCCCTAGCCTCGTCGCCGCTCAACCCAAATCGTACCTACTACAACACTACCATGGAAAAAGGTTCTAGTTCCCGCAATCGCCGCCCGCGCATGCTCTCTGAATCCGAGAGAGAGCGCCTTGACGAGTTTATCGATTTGATCCATTACTCTGACCGGTAACTTGCTTCTCCCCTCCTCCTTCTCCTCGAGCGTAAACTAAGCAGATGCCTTGATAGCTACTCCGACAAGACCTACGAGTACAGGTACATACCCCGCTACTAGTAGCTCATCCGATCCGAATCGCGGAAGCTAACCAATCAAAAAGGCACGTCATGCTTCCCAAGCAGATGCTCAAAGCGATCCCCAAGGAGTATTTTGACGTTGAGACTGGGACCCTTAAGATCCTCCACGAAGAGGAATGGAGGGGTCTTGGTATCACTCAGAGCTTGGGGTGGCAGCACTATGAGATTCATGCTCCTGAGCCGCACATTCTTCTCTTTAAGTTGGTGCCCACTGTTTCATCGTAATTTATCCCACACTTGCCCGTTTTCTTTTGTCCTCTCCCGTGATTACTGGTTTTAGTTGCTAACTTTCACTTTCACAGGCGCCCCAAGAACTTCCAGGCGAACGTTCAGTAGCCACGCTTTAGAAACGGAACGGAGGGATAAATACTTTTTTTTTCCTTATCATCACTTTGGGCGCTCCAGGATAACGGGTAAACGAAACAAACGGCAACGAAATGAATGATTCCGAGAAGCAAGTTTCTAGTAGATAGGGATAGGATAGGAGAAAGGGAAAATGGGCACATACTCACGATTTCTTTCTTTCTTTTCTTTAACTATACTTTTTCAATTAACCAGAAAATCTTCATTTGCATGCAGAGATTTGATAGCATTTTTTCTCTCTCTTGTTTGCTTTTTTTGTGCATGTTCTAGTTCTATAGCTAGCTGTCTTAGTACTCTTTTATTCATTCTTCATTCTTCCTGCTTTCTCTCTCCTTTTCTGTCTATGGTGTGTCTTGCCTTCCAACCTCCTGTCCTATCCCTCTTCATGTTTGCGATCCCTGTAAATACTAGTAATTCCCAGATATCATCTTCTGTACTTGTACTTCCCGCGAATATCAACGATGTACCGCGCCTGGATACGGGTAGCAATTGAACCCCAGTGCACCCTCCGCTAGTGCCTGCTCCCGCTCCCGCCTGCTGTACCTGGTTCCTGGGTCGACGCTAAGGGGTTACAGTGACGTCCTTGTGTTTCACAGGAGGAGATGGCACGGCCCAGGGGTGCATAGTTAATGTTGTTGAGAACCTGCTCAGTCAAGTTGGATACATGTAGTTTCTAGCCTGCCCATCGGCTCTGTACCTAGGTGAGATTGCGGCCAAAATTATAGAAGAAATCCCATGTCAACAGTCACTGGAGCCCCAGTTAACCGTGTATCCTAGTGACGATTGTTCCACCTGAACATTTGAGACGCAGGTCACGATCGCCTAAGCCCTTGGGCAAGGAGAAAATTGCTGTACCGAGCGTTTGGTCCGTATTTGAATACCCAGCTTTGCGAAGAGGTGGACTATACATGTACATGTATTTGCACATAAATGTATTCAATATGTTAAGCTACATACTGTCATTTCAGTTGATCCTTCGTTCGGGTTGTCATCATTGAACCGGCAAGCTAGAAGGACTTGAGCTGCACGCAACAGGCCTACTATTGGTTTACATGAAACCAGACACCCTTTTCCTAAACGCTACGATGATCTCAATATCAGATGCTTCCGAGCACCCGAACTTCTAAAATTGCGACCCATGCGGGCAGGACCTTGTCTGGCGGACAACTTCCATGCATGATATCCTGTGCTATCTCCTACATCTCCACTGCCACCACCACTTCCTCCCATCCTCTACTTTGCTTACTCCTTACTTACTCTTCTTCAACCTTTTTCTTTTTTTTAAAAACCCCCTTTACCTTCTCCCAAGCACCCTTAAACCATCTAACGACTTTTTCCCAAGCTATTACGTATACAGTTATTAGCACATACAGCAATAATTATAACATAGCATTGGGCTAAAAAGAGTCAATTGAAATTTACCCGATGGCTTACGCCCACATGTTGGGCACTGTTCTCCACATATCCCACTGTCCGCAGTCACTGGCATAGCATTCACAGTGTCGCCCAAGGCGCCCAATGGAGCCCACGCGCCTTCCCCTCTAACAGGTTTTGGGTTTGGAGTTGGTGTCGGTGGAGTTGACGTTTTCAGCTCCTTCCCCCAATTAGCATCCCACTGCGGGTTTGGATCTAACCAATGATTTGGTCCCTCCCATACTGGCTCCAAGCCCCTACCATAGGGCCACGGAGCCGAAGGGATTGCCTTTGGGAAAACGGTGGCTTTACCGTCCTTTCCGCCGTCAAAGCCATACAGTTCTGAAAAGCCCGGGCGTACCTCGGCCACGGAATCAACCAGATCATTCAACCTAGAAGGCTCGGTGAAAACAGGCGAGAAATATTCTCCGCCCCCTGCAAATATCAGTACAGTAAATATATCATTGAGAACATGACTTTATTACTTTTTTCAAGCTGGTAGTGTAAGGGGGCCTGTAGTGTAACCTTAACAAGGCAACCTAAACATAACACTAGTCCGAAGCTGTTAAATTTCATTTTGAATGGTCAAATTAGTATGCGGCGTCCGATTGAAATTCGGCGGGCTAGTTCGTAGAATGTTGAGTCAAAAATGGGGAGATATATGTACTATCTATATAGAAAATTTCTAGAAAACATTATGAGGGCATGATTATGTAGCCCCCGGACCCTTTACCTAGTGAGGAGTACGTGGGAGTCCCGCGCGATTGTTATCCAACGTCTACCGTAGTGGTGAACTGATAGTAAGTGATAATGATCCCCAGCTAACCTAAAGTTAACCCATTTAGTATCTCCATGTATGATCAGTAGGAAACATGAGCTAGTATACCCATCCTCTACCCCGCAAGAGTATCGCCAAACTATCGTGAATGAACCTAGTGCCGCTAATATAATGTAGTAATTAACGCAGTACGGCGTTAGTTAGGATTCGTATTCAGCATATATAAATTTAACTTGGCTCTAAGCTAGCGTATAGAAAATGCCACTAGTATATGTCGTAACGATGTTTTCCGGTGATAAAAACATGCATTCAGCTTCTGTGACTGTTAGGGCTACTAACCTCCTATCTTAAGAAAGCTAGATACATAAGTTTGTGATGAGATTAGCTTAAAGGTTTATTATAGTCGAGTAACTAAACTGCATGTAATATAAACAGCTTGTAAATGAACTTTTAATCAAATCTCGGTAGAAGTATATAGTCCTTTATAATAGTAAGTGCGTATATATGAGTAGGAGCCCGCAACCTAGCGGTTATATATCCATCCTTTTTTCCGATTTTTGTGTTTCCCCTTGTCGGCTTATTCGTGCCGCCACACAAGATACATGTGCTAGGGAAATAATTTGACTTGAGGTTCGGGTACTCATTCAGGACTTCCTCACCCGACGATGACCATATGAGCATGTAGCAACTTAGGCCACAGAATTGTACTTGCTGGTCACGACATTCGCATGAAACTCTTCCCGTCAAACATTAACCCCTCGGAGCTGAAATCCCAACCGTCGTGCGACATCCAACCCCCAGCGAGTGATCCATTATGACCGTTATAAATAAGACTCGGCGGGATATCACGTGATAGATATTGCCAAGAGAAACTTACATCATCCCTGCTCGTACCAAACTCTGGCCAGCGTCGAGGTAAGAAAGAAAGAAGAAAGAGGGAGAATCACAGTGAAAGATACATACAGAAAAACCTGAAGAAAACTCATCAACCAGCGGACCCTCCCCCCTAGCTCAGTGCTTGTTTGTTCTGTGGGCGTCCACATCCTTAACCTCCAACCCCCGGGCGTTTGTGTGGCGGAGGATCTTCCTTCTTCTTTGATTGGGTGTGCAAGCCACGGTGCCGTCGGTCGTCGTCTCTGACTTTGCTTGGTTCAACGACGCCGCTTCAGTCAGCGAGCGCCTTACGACCCCCAACCTGAACGTACGGTTCTCCCCTAGGCTTTCCATCTGTTATTATCAACCTCATCTCCATCTCCTTCTAAAAGTTCCACCCGATAGCTCTCACTTCGCTCTTCATTGTCGCAGCGGGTTCACGCCTCCTTATACATATCGCACAAAACCACTTTGCTCTTCTCTCGCGTCGCGTCTGGTTGCCTCCTGGTTAGCAGCGGAAGCGAAGCAAAGACTGTGAGAGAGGCCAGGGCTGGAAGAGACTCAGAAAGTCAACGCTCCAAATCTGATATAACCAAAAAAAAAGTTTCCGCTCCGGGGTGACATAACAACAGGAGTGTAACGAAGAAAAGGGAAAAATAATAAGAAACCCTGGCTAATAACTGAGGGTCCCATTTAAAAAAGAGTGAGGGGGGAATGGCAGATCCCGGCCAGGACAATTCGCACGGCGCTGGCTCGATGGATCCCAATGGCGCCGCAACCAATGCGAATTACTTCGAGGCCATGGGGAGTATGGACTCTCTCGCAAGTGCTGCTCACGCTCAGCAACAAGCTCCCTACAGTCCGCATGGAACAACGTCACAACAGCACGCAGCAGCAGCGCACAGTCTAGTAGATCCCATGTTCTACATGACTGACCAGCAGCAGCAGCAGCAGCAACCCCAGCAGTATTACCCTCAGCAAGGTTATGTGCAAGGAGCTTCACCATATCCAGCGCCTACACCAGAACAATGGCAACAGGCTATGATGGACGGAGGAAACTTCCAGCAGCTATTTAATCATATGCAGTACCAGAATCAGCAGCAGCAACAGCAGCAGCAGGCACAGCAGCAGCAGGCTCAACAGGCTCAAATACTCGCATTGCAGCAAAGAGGACAACAGCAGGTTGCGGCTGGGGCATTGGCTCAGGGAAATATGGTTCAAAACCCAGGAATGATTCAACATGTGCAACAACATGCTGTCCACCCGCAATACGCCCAACAACAGCAGATTCAACAGCACCAGGCGCATCAGCAACAAGTTGAAGAACAGGCTCAGCAGCAGCGGCAGCAGCAACAGCAACAGGCACAACAGCAACAGCAAAGCCAGCGCCCTCAAATAAACACTGGAACACATAGAATCGCTCCTCCGGGACCACATGGCATCTCCGGCGAATCCTCGAACCTGTCATCCCCTCAATCCCTTGATACCTCTACTCCTATGGATCTCGACTCTGCGATGTCATCAAAGGTACTTTCAACACCAACTGTACGGACTGTTCCGGATCGGACTCTAACTAAAGGACGAGCCGATTTCCGACCTAAAACCGCGATACCACAGGATCTGACAGCGGAAGAATATGCCCGGCAATGTATTCAGGCTGCCATTGCTAGTCGTCTACCTCCGTATGCGCTACATCCTGATGAGTATCACATACTCAAAGATCATATCAACCATACTCAAGTAACAACTTATATCCACATCCGGAATGGGATTCTGCGGTTATGGCAACGGAATCCCCTTGTAAGTGTTACCAGGGAAGAGGCTGCTGGTTGCGCAAAGGATTATCGTTTTTTTGATGTAGCAGAAGTGGCATACGAGTGGTTAGTACGGCACGGGTATGTTAATTTTGGGTGTATCGAGGTCCCAAATACAATCCCACCATCTCTAAATACGGCAAAGGCCCGAAGAAAGACTATTGTTGTCATCGGGGCGGGAATGTCCGGATTAGGGTGCGCAAGACAGTTAGAAGGGTTATTTTCACAGTTCGGGGATAGACTGCCCGCCGGGGAAGCGCCCCCGAATATTATTGTCTTGGAGGCCAGAGGGAGACTGGGGGGACGAGTCTATTCACATCCTTTGAAGAATCAATATGGCGCGAATCTTCCGGAGGGAAAGCGGGCTACTGCAGACCTGGGGGCACAGGTTATCACAGGTTTCGATAATGGGAATCCGCTCGGTGTGTTGATTCGGGGGCAGTTGGCACTACATTACCATAGTCTGCAAGATAACTCATCCCTGCATGATTCCGATGGTTTTCCGGTCGATAAGAATCGAGATATGTTGGTGGAACGCCTCTACAATGATATTCTGGACCGGGTGTCAACTTTTAAGAATAAAATTACCACACTGAAAACAGTTGAGGGTGATCGAGAACTCATCGATACTGGAAAAGACCCAACCGGCGAAGGCGGTGAAATGATCTCCAAAGTAGAGAATAATGAAGTAGATTTGCCATCCGCCAATAGCGCTACAGACGAGAACTTCTCTGCCAATGTCGACAAGCTTACAGGAAAGCCTTCCACGGCCACCGGCTCAAGTGCTAAAGTCCCCGCAGCCGAACAGGCGGCAAAGATTGGTTGGCAGCTAAAACCGGGAGTTACGAGCGAAGAGACTATCACTCTTGAGCCTCATGGTACTGATTCACGTCATCCAACACTCGGGAAGACAATGGACTCTGTGCTACGCCAGTATCAGAATATCATCGATATCACCCCCCAGGATCTTAGACTCATGAATTGGCACTATGCAAACTTAGAATATGCAAACGCCTCTAACGTTGACTCATTATCTCTTGGCCACTGGGATCAGGATGATGGGAATGACTTTAGTGGACCGCACGCCATGTTGTTGGGCGGTTACACACAACTCCCGAGGGGTCTTTGGCTCAGCCCTAGTAAATTGGATATTCGAACGCGACACGTAGTCAAAAAGATCACATATACTGCAGTTGGGAATATCCAGGGGGGTGCCACGATAGAATGTGAAAATGATCAAGTCTTCCATGCAGATAAGGTTGTTGTCACGTTGCCATTGGGAGTTTTGAAAGCGGAACAAGTAAAGTTTGAACCAGCGCTGCCAGATTGGAAGAGCGGTGCGATTGAGAGATTAGGGTATGGATTGCTGAATAAGGTCTGTGCCCTGAGACTCGATGGGCGACATCAAGCGTCCAGAAGTGATACTAATTAACTTGGAATATAGGTGATTTTGGTATATGATGAGCCTTTCTGGGACGTAGATAATGATATGGTCGGCTTGCTAAGGGACCCAATGGGTCCTCCCGAGATCCAGGAAAGCTACGAGGCTAATAGAGGGCGGTTCTACATGTTCTGGAATTGCACGAAGGCCAGCGGGAAGCCAACGCTAGGTATTTGGCCAACTAAAAAAAATGACTTTCTTACCCAGCTAATAGATCACTCTAGTGGCGCTCATGGCTGGCGAAGCTGCAATGCAAACAGAACTCGAATCAGATGAGGAGCTTGTCAAAGAAGCTACCTTCTACCTCTCAAAAATGTATCCCAACAAGAACATTCCACAGCCTACAGAAACCATCGTTACACGGTGGAAGAAAGATCCATACTCTCGAGGGTCTTACTCATATGTGGGGCCTGAAGCCACTGCGGATGATTATGATCTCATGGCAAAGCCTATTGGAAATTCTCTCTACTTTGCCGGGGAAGCATCCTGCAAATCGTACCCTGCGACAGTCCATGGTGCTTACATTAGCGGCCTCCAAGCTGCGGGTGAAATTGCAGAATCTATTCTAGGGCCCATACATGTACCATCGCCACTAATCCCGCCGAAGCCAAAGTTCCAGGGTTCATATGGCTCATTGGCCGGCTCCAAGAGAAAGGCAGAGGACTCTGTCATCGAGAAGGCGCGAGAATTAAAATCAGCGCGATTAGAAAAATACGAAGAGAAACTAAAGCAGGCACTCCATGAAGCACTTGGCGAGCGGCCCACCAAGCCCGGCCGATCAGGGGCAAATCCTTTCTTGCTGTATCAGAAGGACCATTGGTTTATCTGCAAAGCCAAATGTGATGAAGCACGTCGCAAGAGTACAAATAATGACGAAGCAAAAGCAACGAGAAATGAAGTCCGTGCGGCATTGGGTCAGATGTGGCGAGATGCGCCGGAGGATGAGAAGAGGCCTTACTTGGATGAGACAGAGAGCAATAAAAAGAGTAATGCCGCGAGCGTCACAGAGTTCAAAAAGAAGCTGAGTGAGTACGATAAAGCAGCTACAAAGTTCAAGAAGGAATGGAAAGAAAAAAATCCGAGCGTGCCAACCGATGAAGAGGTGTTGCTTTCGAGGCAGGCGGATTTAGAGGTCAGTTCGAATGCATACCTTGTGCTTCATGGAACTGGCTCTGACATGACTGCAGATTGCGGAAATTAAAAGAAGCAGGAAGCTCAACGGATTCATCGACACGGATGAAGAAGATTACTGATACCTTATCTTAACCAGCTAGGAATCTGCACATGAGTCTGTGTGTGTGTGTGAGATGGTTTAGTTTGTCGTCTACCTGTTATATTATTCCCGACGTACTGTTAATCATTAGCCTTTCCTCCATTTCACCATCCTTTATCCTGGCCGCATTTTCCCTCAGTCCAGGTCTAACCTTCCTCTTCCTTGCCAGCCTCCCCCCCCCTCTCTCTATTAGCCTCTCACTCTCAGTCGGTGTTGTTCTTTTTTTTTTTTTCATTTAATTTTTTTTTTCTGCATTGCATTTCCCAGTTATCTTTCCCGCCATCCTTTACCCTTATTTCTGTAACCGTATGATGCGTGCGTGCGTGCATGCGTGGTACCACCGCGAGGAGAAGATCAAGAAGAGAAGTAAAAAAAAAAAAAAAAAATGCAAGGCTGTTTTTAGGGGCCGCATCTGTACTGTAGGAATCATTGGGCTTGGTTTGTGAGGGTGGGGAAAAAGCACGTTTTACGAGATCAGAGTAGGGATGATAACGAATCATACTTTGGAACGTACATGTTATCTACCTACCTACATACTTGTAAATGCACGTATGAATATGTACAGATCATGTTTTCTCACTCGCGTTGAATGAATGGGCGAGTTTCTGTGATAAGGTTCCCTGTCAAAAACCCCTTGGCGACAGCTTTACCACGCCGGGCGCCGAGTGATATTCCATGTCTCCAAATCGCACCCAGGCTGTTTTGACATCTCGGGGCCAATAAGTGTCTGTCACCACCGGCCCACATCCAACCGATATAGAGCGTATAATATATATTCAGGCCAATCAATATTCGCGGACCCCGAGAGATAGTCCACCATCTCTGCCGGTCGGACATGAAGAAAAAAAGACTAACCGCCAAATCAAAGGTAATAAGGGCGCGTTCGGGGGCAATATATACGTTTTGAAAGATCAAAAGCGGATTTTTAGGAGAAACCCCCCGTTTTGGTAAGAAGTGGCGTGTTTTGGTGAGATAACGGAGTCTTAACTGGGGGGGGGGGGTCTCCTTAAGTTGAAAAGTACAGCCGGCCACACATCAAAAGTGCCCGCGATTCGGCATGTCCAATTCAAGTCAGTTATCAGACTGTGCATTGAGATGTTTCAAATCTCAAGCTATCAGTACTAGATGTTCACGATGCTTTCATTCCAAATTTCTGTGATACATTTGAGTTCCTGGATTCAACCCTGTAAGCCACTGGCCATCCTATATCTGCATCACGGACGCTTTGATGGGCGGCTGTACAGCCCCGTTCGAAAAGTCCTGGCACCCCAGGTCAAAAGTACGAGGGTGTCACTTCTATTTTCTAATTCTCCCATAACTGTGACTATAATAACAGAGAGCTACAATGTCTTCATTACGGCCATACCTATCAATTTTTGAGTATGCACAGGAGAAATGGTTGTTGGTGGGTTAGAATTCATAAACAGATACAATATAGTAGGGTGCCAGGACTTTTCGAACAGGGCTGTACATGCATGTAGGCAGGTAGGACCTACTTTTCAGAAAACTCCGTTAACAGCACAACTAACGTTTTCTCCCTCTTTCCAAAACGGAGCTTTTGCTTTGAAAGGCTGAACGCGCCCTGAAAGTGGAAAAACGAGTGACAAACCATGTCCATATCCCCAAACACATGCCAGCACATAGCGCTGCCCCCCCCACACACACACCGCATCTAGATATATATAGATAGATAGACCCCTCTAGCTCTGCCCCGGCACCCCCACCCCTTCCCCACGCCTAGAGATCAGAGGTGTACACCATACATACAGAGCCCAACCGATACACGCACCGGGGGGACTGTCTCTAGACCATACATGTATGCATGTATGCAGCCCACCAACCGGTCCCGGAGTGAATTTACGGCCGCATGCATGGGGGTCCTGGCGTGTAGTTGGTGGCTGCTCTGCCCTGCTGGGTGTAGATAGCGGGGATACATATCGTGTCGTAGGATGGTGGTTAAGGGTTGATATGTATACCGAGTGATAGTTCATGCCTCGCGCACCCTCGATCTCGATATGTATGCAGCCCGTGGGCTATGACAAAACCTCAGGGTAGAATCTTCCTCCCCAAAAGAAAACACGCACCAAAGAAAAACCCAACATACAAAGCACACCACATACTACTCTGTTCTCTCCTCCTTGGCCCTAGCCAACCTGATGCGCTCATTCTCTCGAGACTCATCATTCACCAGGCAAGCATCACCCCCTCCCTTCTATTCTTCTTCTCGTTCTAATTCTCCCGATCCATACTGCAGTTGATAGATAACCCGCGAATATACAAGACACCATGGCAATACCCACCCACACCGAACCGCTCCATTTCCAATCACACAGTAGCAAGTAGCGCAGGGTATGTAACCCTCATAGGCGTCTTCAGAAGCTCCAGCCACCATAATTTTTTAATAGAGTACATTACTAACTAAAAAATAAAAGTACAATAAAAATACAGTAAAAAAACAAGGATAAAAATACAAAAACAAAAGATAAGAATATAAAAAAAAAAAAAGGAAAAGGATAAAAATATAAAAAAATAAAAATACAGGCACCCAATGCCAAGGGCCAATAGTCCTCTCGGCTCCAGCGCCCAGCACAAAAGAGCATGAGTGCCCTACATGTGTGTATTAGCACCAGAATATAAACCATCGAACAATATGGTACATACATACCCAACGCAACGCCGCAGCAGCGGGTTGATTTTCCGCTTTCCCCAGCCCCCGAGGAACGGAAGAGCGGGTGGGCCCCTTCGCCGCCACACCCGCAGAGGCGTTTCCGTCCTTACTCATTGTGGTAATGGGGGTCTAATCACCACCAAGTCAGCAAAATAGCATTAATAAAACGAAAGAGATAGAAACCATACCAAAAAGACACCCCACACCAGCAATGAAAACTTTCGGTACCCTCTTTGGGGGGGGGGGGGTACTGCCTTGGTGGCATGCCCGTCCGCGGACAATACCCCCCACCGCTCGATCAAGGGGATAGCGAGACTGCACCAGAGGCCACCAATATAGTAGCCGTCGGTGCCAGGAGGATGGCGAGACTGGACCGACGGCTACTATATAGTAGTCGTCGATGCCAGGCCGCCTGGGCACCGGGACCCAACCGAACGGATGTATCGCTGCCCGCAATCACAGCATGTCAGAAAAGAGAAACGAGGAGGGTATTTGGCTCATGGGTGGACTTACATGTGGGACTTGGTGCCAGCCATGGGCGCGGGGAGACAGTGATGGCTGGTTTCCTGCTCTGCTCGATACGCACGTTAGAAAAACATAGGTGGGTGGAGATATAAGAATCGGTGTACATACCCCAGGCAGCAGCAGAGGAAGAATGAATCCTATCACGCACGTTAGAAAAAACTTAGCTGTGATATAGAATGCACATGTATCTACACACCCTAACCACCCCCAGGCATTTTTCTATCCCACATTAATTAGCAATGGACAAAAGAGGCAGGATAGGAAGGGCAGCATACCTTCTCCTTCTGCCTAATGGCCAGCCAGACCCACTACACACAAGGAGCATCAGCACCGACACACACGCTCAAGATAAAGAAATACTCACCCAGCACCACCACAGCTGTGGTCTTTCCTCTCTCCCTTGGCTGAAGACCCAGGCCTCCTATCAACCAACCCACATTAGCAACCCAGAGCCATCCACGAGCAGGAGGGGAAAACATACTCGTCGTTCAAGGAAGGAGGAGTGTATAGCATGAGCCACCCGCCAGCCCAGCTCTCGTCCCTCCGAACAACACCCCTTGCACCCAAGGGGCCCAGGAAGAGTGTCCTGGAATCACAGTGGTGATAATATACACGCCCTTTTTTCAAAAAAGGGATAAAAAGAGATAAGAATATGGGGGTGAGAAGGAAGAGAAAGAAAGAAAGAAGAGGGTTGTGCGTGCGTGTGTGTGTGCGGTGCTTAACTAATAGCTCTTAGGGCACTTAGGGCTCATTCTGGCATGTTTGCTGCCCGGACATACTTTCGAGACCTACCTACCT
Source organism: Morchella sp. 2018-W30 (assembly GCA_024713625.1). NCBI lineage: Eukaryota > Fungi > Ascomycota > Pezizomycetes > Pezizales > Morchellaceae > Morchella > Morchella sp. 2018-W30. The sequence goes on from JAMJEW010000012.1 coordinate 443,217, forward strand.
AGGTACAGAGTGTGCGTGCGTGTGTGGCGCCGAGTGATTGCAGATGACGCGGCGGCTTCAGACTGTGGTGGTGGCGGCTCTCCTTATAAGAATACCCCCCCTAGTATGTAAGTACATGTAAGTACAGCCGTTCGAAAAGCCCCGGCACCCTATTACACTACATTGTGCCTACATGTATCCATGGGCTGTAGCCCACAAATAACCATTTCGCATACGCATACGCATACCCAACAAGTGACCGGTATGGCCGCAATGCCATATCGCAGCCTGGGCTGGCCACAAAGTGGTACAACGACCCGACCCATCACCCCCACATGCGACCCAGAGTGAAGAGATCATATCCAAGTATAAGAAGTCGACTACTGAGGCCCCACCTACGTACACAACAGCGCAACCCCGGCGCACCACTTTAGGCGCCCATGTAAGCAAGGCAGTACTTCTCTCCAGCCCGCGTCTCCAAAAGCACCACCAAGCACCACTCTACCCCCAAGCCCAGCCCAAACCCAGCTCTGTCAGTGAGGCGGGTGCCGAGTGATTGTGCGTGACGGACGCGGCGGGTGGGTTAAGATGGATACGTGTGTGTGTGTGTGGGCTACATGGAGCTAAGGACTTGTAGATGTGGTGTTAGTAGATGTGGAGTGGAGTGGAGTGGTTGTGGTTGTGGTTGTGAGTATACTTAGATAGAGAGAAGTTACGTGGTAGTGGTGCTGCATAGGTTATCACCCGCACCCGCACCACCCTCACCACCCATAGCCACAGCCATCACTATAACTATCACCATCACCCGCACCACCATCACCATCACCCACAGCCACAACCACCACCCGCACCCACAGCCACAACCACAACCATGAACCACAACAAAAAGACTCCTCAAAAAACTCTCTACATAGCATTATATGTATGTATGTATATATGTATATATAAACCCCACCCCCACCCCCACCCCACCACCCCACCACGCCACGCCACGCTCTACATGTAATGTAGTGTAATTACCTACAACGACCACCGCTACTAAAAACAGCGCCATTAAAAGAGAAAGAAGGGAGAAGGAAAGAAGAGATGGCCATGTAGTGTATGTAGTGTAAGTGTAAATAAACGCATACGTACGCACGTGCAAGAAAAGAAATGGTATCCCATAGAGCCAATAGCTACATATACGCCCAAGACTAAAAAAAAACAGATACTAAAAAAAAGTAAAATGCAATCTCAGAAAAAAAAGGAAAATACTAAAAAAAAATGCAATTAATTAAAAAAAATAAAAATAAATACCCCCCCCACTACTCCTCCTCCGCACCCGCACCCGCACCACCGGCACCCCTCCTCCTCATGCCCCTCAACCCCACCTGCACAACCTCCAACGCATCCCCAAGGCCGCCTAAAACACGGTCCAACTCCTCCCACATCCTCGGGTCGCCTCCATCCAGCGGCAACACCCCCACATCCAACGGCTCAATGACGGGGAACCCCGTACCCGCACCCATCCCCGTGCCCATCCCCGGCCCCACACCAACACCCCCAACGCTCCCAACACCAGCCATCCACGGCCTCCCCGGACTCGGTGGCAACATCCCCGCCGCGGCCTGCGCCGGCAGATCCAGGTTCAGGTTCCCGGGCCTACCCCCCGGCGGCCGCCCCCGCGTGATATCTGCGCTGCGCGACTTTCCATGCGGGATTGACGCGAGGCGGAGGCCACCACCGCCTCCTCCAGAGGCAGAGGCAGAGACGGGGGGTAGCGGCGGGGGCGGGGGCGTGGGCGTGATTGTTGGCAGCGGCGGCGGGCCATCGCGGATGACGGCGATGTTGGGCGCGGACTTTGAGGGGAGGTGGTGCGACTTGAGGCCGAGCTGGGGCGGGGGCGCGTACTGGTGCTTTGGCGGCGACGAGGGGGCGGATGCGGCGGTGGTGGGACGGCGCGGCGGGGGCGTGGGCGAGACAGAGGTAGGGACGGCGGGGGTGTGGTTGGCGTCGATGGGCGTCGGGGGTGTGGGGGACGAGGAGAGCGTGGGGTGGTGCAGGGAGGCACCGGCAGAGTCGGCGCGGTTGCGCCGGATGCGGACTATGGGTGGCGGCGGGGGGGTCGGGGTCGAGGTTGGTTTCGGGATTGCGGTGGTGTTGGGGCTCGCAGAGCGCTTCTCGGGTACCCGCAGGCCGTTGTCGTCAAATGTGGGGATCGAGATCATGGATACCTTGTTCTCGGGGGTGGTGCTGCGGCTGCTCGCTCCGCTACGGAACGAGGGGTCGTAGCCCAGGTTTCCCGGGGCCTGTTTTGCTGCTGTTGCGGCGGCGGCAGCAGCAGCTTCCTCTTCAGGACTCTGAAAGAGACGGACGAGGCCCTCCGCTGCGCGCTGACGTGCGGCCTCTGAAGGGGTGTGGTAGCTGGCGGCCTTGAGGGTGCTGACGTTGCTGTTGCTGCCCATCTCCTGCTTGATGTACTCCGAGACGCCGCTGAGGCGGCTCTTGACAGTATCAAAGTCCCATCCTGGCTCCGATGCGAGTGTGGCGTTGAGCTGGTCCATGTCGCTCTGGAGGGCAGCCTGCCACATTGAGTCTCTGACGCCGCCGCGGGAGGCCCAGGCATCGTAGCGGACGATGAGCTCCCGCATGAGGGATGAGGGAAGGCTCTTTGACGCCTTGACGAACTTTGAGCGGAGGAGGTCGTCGACGGTGGCACGCTCCTCGGGCACCTCGTTGAGGCAGAGGGCGACAAACTCGCGGAGGGGGTTGGACCATGTGCCGCCCTCGAGGCGGGGGGGTGGGAGGCGTGGGATCATGTCGACGACGCGGTTGGGGGGGATGTTGAAGAGGGGGGGGTTCTGCTTGGCCATCTCGATGATTGTGATGCCGAAGGACCAGATGTCGATCTGTGGGTGCATAGTTAGTTTGTTATCCCCGAGAGAGAGGGGGGGGTGTACATGCCCGCGAATCGTAGGAACCACCAGTGAGAGCTTCCGGGGCCATCCATTGGGGTGTTCCGACAAAGGTATTCCTCTTTCCATTCTTTCCCGCGAGCTGCGCCGAGACACCGAAATCGCACAATTGCACACGACCGTCCTGTCCAACGAGGATATTCGCAGCTGCCAAAGCAAACCCATCAGCCAGGGTCCACCCACACCAAACAAAGACTTTGGCGTACCTTTGATATCACGATGTATGATGCCCTGCTTATGCAGATAGCCCAAGGCCGTCAACGTCTCCCTCACGATGATTGTGATGTACTTTTCGTCAATCGGCCCCGCTTTCATCTACCCCCGTCAGCACCAGCACCAGCACCGCCCCCGTGACAGAGAGCAACCCACCAAAGTCCTGACGCTCCCGCCGCTGCAAAAGTCCATAATGACCCAGAGGCGATGGCCCAACAGGTAGCTGCCATGGAACGCCGTGATATTCGGGGCATCCCCGGCCTTGAGCTGGGAGAGCAGCGCAATCTCCTTCTGTATGTCCTTGATCTCGTCGTCGTGCTGGTCCAGATCCAGTGACTTTACCGCCACAACCTGCTTTGTCTCGTTATGGATCCTGCACCCCAGTCAGTCTTCCGTGGAGGTTGTGGAGGTAGTGGTGGTGGTGGTGGTGGTGGTGGATAGATTGGGGGGGGGGGGATCAAGACCCTTTGTAGACACTCCCGAAACTGCCCTTTCCGACGAGCTCGAGAATGGTGTATGGCACGTCCGCAGGCACACCTGTCATCTCCTTCCGCACCGCCTTCTCGGAGTCTAGGTGTGATCATGTCAGTCTTGGGGGGTGAGTGGTCTTCCGGGGGAGGGGGGGGGGGTACTTTCGCGCACCCGCAGGGCCCTGTCGCTTGCGGAGGCTGCGGACATGGCCATTGTGTTTGTGGCGAGTGTGGTGGTGGTGGTTTGGTTCAGTGTTCAGTGTTCGGTGTTCAGTGATTGGCTTGCGGGGGTGGTCGTTGTTGTATCGTCGTCGTCCACACACACACACGCACACACTCGGCTCTCCCGCTCCCGCTGGTGTTGCTTTTTCTGATGCACGGACGGGTGAGCTGTGGGGTGAATTGTGTATGTTCGGTACAAGTATATTCAGTATATTGAGGGGGGTATATGATGGAGAGGATAGTGGAGAGGATAATGGTGATGACGGTGTATTGTAGCGTGTGTATGTCTGTAGGCAGGGGTGGGTGGGGAAGAAAGGAATGGAAGGGGAGGAAGGAAGGAAGGAAGGAAGGAAAGAACGGGGGAACGTTACACGGTCCGATGCGGGGAGTGTGGAATATTCTATGCAGCAGCAGCACAAACTGCACTCGCTCTTCTCTGCTCATCTCTCCTCTATTCTTCTCATCTCTTCTCTGTTCATCTCTTCTTCTCTTCTCTGCTCTGCTCTACACTACTCTTCTCTATTCTGCTCTGCTCTTCTCTGCTCTACCCTGAGTTTGTAGTCTCCCCCTCCCTCACACAACCCTGAGACACCCCCCAGACACGGAAAGTTGAAACGACACACAAATATGACAGCCGAAGCAAACAAGCTTGATGCCTGCTGCCCGCAGTCAATCTGATCAATTGATTCGCACCCCGCGATCGGTGACTGTGCATATCGATTGACTGAGAGCTGTATTCTCATCTCACATCATCACTCTATTCTAAAACAACTTTATTGTCTCTCTCTCGAGTTCCCCCGTGACGCGCCTCCTCCACACGTCACGTCAGTCTCAGTCTCAGTCTCAGTCACCCCCACCCACACTTCCCGTCCTCACCTCAGCTCAACTCACCTCACCTCCCATTCCACTCCTCATCTCTCACCACACACCCACAATGCCGATAAAACCCCCCCCAACAATCCAGACAGCAGCCGACCTCCACCACGCCCGCCACCTCGCCCAAACCCGCCTCAAACAAACCTGGGAACGCATCTTCACGCGCTTCAGCCACGACTTCTCCGGCATCGCCGACGAGATCGACCCCCTCACCGGCGCCCTAATCGTCGACAACGGACACCTGCGCAGCCTCGCCTCGCCCTCCCCCCCCCCCTCCTCGTCCTCGGAAGAGGAGGAGCAGGAGGAGGAAGAGAAGTGTAGAACCTGCGCCGACCGCGACGAACTCGACGACTCGCCATGCCACCACCACAACAACCAGACACCAACGCGCGCACACCTGCTGACATGGCGCCCCGCACAGCTGCACACGCACCTCGCGCCCCTCACGGACACGGCGGACCTCGCGCTCCAGCTGCAGAGCAACGGCGTGGGCGGCCGCGCCCTGCACGAGCTGTCGATGACGGAGCTGCGCGCGCGCCTGGCGCTGCGCGGGACCGCCGTGTGGGCCGAGATACGCCGCCTGCAGCGCATCCTCTCTAGCGGAGACAGCAACGACAACGACAACGACAACGACAGGGACGCGTGGGCGCCGCCGCCGCGCGCGCTCGACCCGTTCTACAGCCACGCCTGGCACGACGAGCACCCCGACGGCACGCCGGCCGCGTTCTGCGGGAAGCGCCCCCGCGAGGAGGGCGCCGCCGACGATGGGGGCGGGGGGAAGAGGCTCAAGGTCCTCAGGGTTGGCACTGGGCGGGCGGGGGTGGAGGTGGGGACCAGGGCGGCGACGTTCGAGGTTGCCATTCCCCCGAGGAGGAGGGATGCGTCCCCGGCGGTGCCAACGACCCCCGGCGTAGCGTCCCGTGCGGCAACCCCTGCTGTTAGAGACCCAAAGACGAAGGCGAAGAAGACCCCCGCGCCCGGCAGCAGCAAGAACCCTGCTGAGAACTCTACGCGCGCACCAACGCCTGCGTCCGCGTCTGCCGTCAAGACCGCCATCAAACGTCCTACACCCACTCCCGCCGTCAAGACCTCCGCCATCAAACGCCCCACACCCACCCCCGCCGTCAAGACCCCCGCGACCAAGACCCCCACCACCAAGGCCCCCATCACCAAGACCCCCGCCATCAAACGCCCCACACCCACCCCCGCGACCAAGACCCCCGCGACCAAGCGCGCCCCAAGCACAACCCCAAAACCCACCCCCGCCAGAGCCCCCACTCCCGCCGCGGCCGTCAAGACCCCCGCCGTCAAGACCCCCGCCACCAAGCGCACCCCAAAACCCACCACCAAGAAACCCACGCCAAAACCCACAACCACCAGCAACCCCACCACCCCCGGCTGGACATCAACAATCCCCCGCTCCCGCCTCCGCGGCCACAGCCTCGCCCGCTACACCACCGCCGCCGCCGCCGCCGACGACGACGAGCTGGCGCCGGTGGCAAAAGAGAGGGTGGTGTCACCTGCGCCTGCGCTTGCGGTGCACACGTGTGCGCGCGGGTTCTGCTTCGTGTGCTTGGACCGGGAGGGGTCCGAGGATCATCTGGTCTGAGCTGAGCTGAGCTCGGGTGTTTTTCTTTTTTCTTTCTTTCGTGTAGATATGGGGGGGGTGTTTTTTTTAATTGCTAATTGGCGTTTTTTTTGTTTTTTTAGAGGGGGATGGGTGGAGTATAGAGGGGAACTACGATAGAATAGTGTACTGTACTGTAGGTACTGTGCTCCCACGTGACCAGACCGTGACCGTGACCAGACCGTGGCCGTGATACCACGGCCCCAAGTATTGTGGCAGCTGGTACATTTTTTCAGCTCTGACTTGAGCTTACTGCCTACCCAGCTCTCAATTCCTCCAAGTGTTGTGTTGTAGCCCCGAAACCCAAGTAATCCCACCAAGGGTTACTCTACCACCAGGCCAGCGATGGCCACCCCAAGCCCAAAAAGGGGGGGGGGGCAATCTACGCTGCCGTCGGCGATAGTGGGTGGCACTAATGATGATGATGTGCTGCTACATACCAAGAATTCCCGGACCCAAGTTCAGTGGAGATGATTTACTACCGTTAAAAACTACATGTAGGTACATTCCATATGGTATGGTGCGGTAAATGTGTCGAAAGCAACCTCACCACCACCGGTGGTGAAAACGGTACTTACAAAATGGATGAAAGCACAGACTCTTTGGGTCCAATTTGGGGGAATTCCACCACCAGCGACAACGTAAGGATTGGCACTGATGGTTAATGTAATAGTATAGCATAGCGCAGCATAAAGACTGAAATTCAGCGCTCATGGTTTATTTTACTTTTGGGCACATGGATATTATAGTTTTGCCCCTCTCTAAAACATGTGCCACTACCAAGGAGTGAGCTAGCTACATGTAGGTACAGATTTCCCGCCCCCGACCATTCCACCTGAGGTGTGTGGGGGATCAACACCCACCGGGATCCACCCACCCACCGCCGACCCAACCCGCAACCGATACCGACCCCGATACCGAGCCCCCCACAATCACCACCACCGGATCACACCGCATCACTCCCACCCACACCCCCTGCTTACCATTTAAACAAGGGCAAGGCTCGGGCCGCAAAAAGAAGAAAGGGCCCCCCGGCAAGTACCGGACCGTGACACAGAACGCCACCGTGTTGTTGTTGGTTGCCCAGGGTTAGGGGTGTATGTTTTTGTTGGAGAAGGGTAAGACCGAACATCCCCGGTTGCTTTCGGGGGGGGGGGGCCATACTTTATTTTTCAGCAGGTAGAGTACCCTAATGTAATGCATGCATGCATGCAAGGGCAAGGGCCTCGATCTGAGTATTCCCCCAGCACGGTACTCGCCCCCCCCCCCCATACGATACGATTGCGAGACAGTGGCTTCTAATGTCTGAGCTGGGGTGTGTGTGTTAGATGTAGGAGGTGGTAAGAGAGCTGGGGAGGGGGGGGGGGCGGGCGAGCAGAAGTACTTATAAGACCCTGGGGGCTGCCTGCTCCCTTATGGCGCGACCTTTTTTTTTTTTTTTAGTGCGTGTAGATTGTAATGGTAACGATATGATGCATTCTACGCCGACGACGGATACAGCACAGGCACAGGAACGAGGACGAGAACAGGAACAGGAACAGGCACAGGCACAGGGGGAGATGGGGGAAGGGAATGGATTCTACAAGCTGGGGGAGCTGTTGGAAGGTAGCTAGCTAGCCCAACCCAGCCCAACCCAGCCCAGCACATGCCACCGACCCATAAAATATATCTCTACAAAAGAAAGATCCCCATCCTCACCACTGTTCCAGAGGATGAAGAGGAAGAGAGTGTGGTGTGTGAGAAAGAGGAAGAGAAAGAAAGAGAGAGAGTGAAAGAGAGCACCTATTAATTAACTCGCCGTGATAGCAATTAAGCAATACACCCTCGCCGCCACCACCAACCCCACCTCACCGCATCCACGCTTCAACCTCTCCGCCGCGCTCTTTGAGACTGGCCAGTATGCGGCTGCATTGGGGGCGGCTCGAGCCGGCATTGATCTGTGCGATGCCACCACAGCCAGCGGGCTCCTGGCGAAGCTATGGCTGCGGAGAGCAAGGTGCGAACTTCAAATGCGTAACTATTCGGCGGCGACGGACGCTGCGGAAAGGGTAAAGATGAGCGCCGCCGCGCCGGAGGAGACGAGGAGGGAGGCAGAGGAGCTGATGACCGCCGTGAAGGTTATGATGCACTACCGGGCGTTAATCTCGGAGGAGGAGGCGCTGAGGATCGTGTTTGAGGTGCCGAAATATAGACCTAAACTGTGAGGAGCTCCCTTCCCTCCCCCCCTGTTGTGATTGGGTCGGTGTCTAGGATGCTGACAAGAAAATAAAATAATATCATCTACAATAGGTCAATGAATGTCTTGGAATATTACAACCTCGGTCACGATGCCGCACAGTCCCAATTCGACCCCTCGACTGATTCGCCGGGCGCAAAACATTCCTTCTTCTTCGGTAGCGTTGGCGACTCCCGTCATGTATTTGCAACTATCGTATCAATCGCGCAGCACGAGCAGCAGCAGCAGCAGCAGCAGCAGCAGCAGTCAGTAGCCAATGAAAGTAACGCATGCGGGTTCCACCCCCAGACCACCAAATACCATTTGACCATAAACAACATCAAAGCGCATGCCGCAGCTCGTAATGTCTTGATGATATTGCTATTGCACCGGCTGTCCGTATTCGGCGAAGATCAGGTGCAGGCGAGGATCGACACCACCGCGCTGCTGTACTACATCTACCTTGGCGTGCTGATGCCCGCGCGGGTCCACGGGCATCTCCAAGAGTTTATACAGACGACACGGAGTACGCTCTTGACGCAGTCGGGGCTGCCGCCATGGCTGTGGGTCTCGCAGAGGGATTGTCGGGGGATTATCGATGTTCTGGATAGTTGGGTGGAGCCCATGTTCCCCGTCACTCATGCCCAGGCCCAGATCTCGGAGGCGGAGAGGATCATGCCACAGGGAGAGAAGCCGAAGGGATGTGAGCGGGAGTGGACCGCTTACCGTAGGACTGGGGCTCTATTCCCGCCGGTGGCCATACGTTGCCATGAAAATGAGCTGGAGTCATTTCTGGCTGGAGGCCCGGGGGTCGGAGGTCCTGGGATGGTCGCGTGGGAGGCCGGCTTGAGGGCCTATGTTGGTCGCGAGTGGAAAGTCAATATGACATTGGTGGACCGGGAGTGGTGCACGGAGTAAGTTCGGTTTTTATCCCAGTCGTGCGCAGGCCGAGTGATACTTATGATTGCGAACAGAGCCGGAGTGTGGGATGTCTCCTTCGATCCCTTCAGCTTCGTGGGAATGCTCTATGGGAATACCGATATAGCGTTTCCGCAGGAACCCACTCAGCTTTCCGACTACTTCGAGCCCCTATTTATCACGTACGCCGAGATACTACGCCACTTTGGGCACCTCCTCATGATAGAGCTGACCATTGGTGATTGTTGCGGTGCCCTCGAAGAGATCCGGTATGGAGATAAAATTCCCCTGCGGGATGTCCAAAGGCCGCTGCACTTCCCCCGTGCATATGATACCATCCATCTCAGCAATCTCCCGTGAGTTTCCCTCCCCACTAGAAAGGATCGTTCTCTTTGGCTGATTTCCTCAGTGACTATACTGGCGGCCATCTATCACCCGTTCTCTATGCCCTCCCGGTCCTCAAGTCCGCGCCTCATGCGCACATCGCCACAGTCTGCCGGGTGAACCTTCCCCTATGGCAGACCGTCGAGGACTATGTCGCCGAATACGTCTGCCTCCCTACTCTCAACCAGCTTGAGTCCGCGACCTGCCTCCGCCTCTGCCCCGGACAGGAAGCCAACCTCCACGAATTCATGCCCATGAGCACCTACACGCGGTGGCAGCACAGCGCCGCCCCCACCCCACTCCCCTACAGCCAACTTCTCCCACGTTCCACATTCACACGCTGGCTCCTCACCCTCTTCTTCAAGTTCGCCGCCCCGCCCATGCATGAGCCGCGGTCCATATCCAAGATCCTCTCACCCCTCAACCTCAGCACCTGGGTGCGCCTCCTCGTCCGCGTCGTCGAGCTCGGGTACCCACCACACTGGGTCTCCTCCCTTCTCGAAGACATCCTCGCCAACCGCGTCACAACCACTATCCGCCCCCCCGAAACCGCGCCGTTACGCATTCCCGACCTCGAGGCCCAGCACCCGCCGCAGCGCATCTCCACCGCTCCATTCATACCCGAGCTCGAGGTCCTCCTCTGCACCTGGGCGCGCATCGCGCCGTTCACCGTCGTCTCGCCCCAACACCTCCCACCGCCGGAACACATCTTCGAGTACAGCTTTACACTTTCGGCGCCGCAGTTCCGAGACGAGTTCGTGAGCTGTCTGATGCTCAAGTTTTACCCAGAGCGCATACTCGAGGAGCTGCATCGGACGGGGCATGGCAAGCGCAGAACGTGTGTAAGGGAGATGCTAACGTCGACGGGGCGGCGCACACCAATGAAGTGTGCGATGCGGGAGGCGGCGATCGTGATCAGCACATGGTGGTGGGATAAGGAGACAAGAAAGGTGACGTTTCGGTTGAGGGAGGGGTGGATCGAGGGGTGGAGGGACGAGGATCGCTGGGTGGCGGGCGTGTGGAGGTGCGATGATTGGTCGATGTGTAGTGCGCCGACGAGCCTAGGTGAGGGAAATCTAGAGAGGGTGGGACTACTATGGGGGATGGGGACCAAGATCGGTAGTGAGGGTTTTGCTGGTAGTGGAAATGCGGGGGAGGAGATGGAGGTGGACTAGGAGGACGGATTTTTGGCGGTAATGATTGTATTATAGAGGACCACGGAATATATTTCTTTTCTACGGTGATAGTGTGGGCTTGTGTTTTATATATTGTTGCTTCTTCGATTGGTGAGTGTTGTGAATTGCGTGGTTAGCGTGTTATGTCCTAACGGCCCCCAAGTAGAGTTTAATTTGAGCAGTTATGAATGAAAATAGATTGGAAAATTGCACTCACCCTAGGGATAGCTGGGTGGGATAGAAAATACTTTGAGTAGATGCGACCTTGTGAAGGTTCTCCACTGTATAAGGTTGCTTGATAAAACAATTGTCGTACATGTATACAATTTCCAGTGCTGAATTCAGAGTTTTTTTCCTTCTCTTTCCAAATAGCCAGCGGTCAAGAGTCTGCCAACTCTCTCTAAAGGCTTGTGAGTATGAAATAAAGAAGGGATTTAGACGGATCTCTTACCTCGTAGAAGGGTTTGACTTATCATTTCTCCGATCACTAATTTTAGGAGTGGTATCTTCGATCTTGGGTCCCTGGCACTCATGATGACCCGCGATCGAGGCGCAACGTGACGGAAAGTAAGTTATACTTCTGTCAAGGTACGGGAATATGAGAGACGTAAATCAAAGCTCTACCAGTCAGAGGTGTCCCTGGGCCGTATCTTTTCTTTTATGTAAGGTCTAGCCCACACCAGGGTTTCTGAAGCAGTACCGTAATCCGCTAAGTCATGAGCTCTAGAGAGCGGATGTTTGATTGACCTGGTATTTCAAGGAAGGTACGCCAAGTTACGTATCAGAATGGTGCGACATGGTGCATCACTCGGTCACTGGTGGTTAATTACAAACATGAAGTTGTTGAAAAAGCAGAATGAGAGCGTTGTGACTTCGGTGGATGACAGGCGAAGAGTCTAACCTCGATACCTAGGCAGTCAAGATAAACAGGACACATACATGTAGATACATGTATCATGACAGCTGTTGACACTAGCTTGAAGATGGATACCCGTTCGGGCCCGGCATCGTTTGAGGGGCCGATATGGCCTACATGTATGTTTCCATATTGTGAGCGGCCGCTCTGATAGTTGGCGTTTTACCTCTAGTAAGTTTAGTTACTCTGGTTTCTAATATAATGTGTGGGGAGCGAACGAGTCGAGCACTTGGCTAATAAGACTAAGAAGTGCGCCTGCCGTGACATATAATACACCACCTGGAGTGTAGGAATCGGGGGAATAGCGGGCTGCCGGACGCGAGTATAATAGCCTTGCAAGGATAGGTAAAATTTTGCCCTTGGTCACGTTGCGCCTTCGGCGAAACGAAAAAAAAAAAAAAAGAATGATGACAGAAGTGGGACTTGAACCCACGCTCGTTTCCGAACCAGGAATTGATGTTAAGAGTAAGACCTTAACCTGGCGCCATAACCAACTCGGCCATCCTGCCATGGTGTGGAAGGGTAGTAAAAAATTATTTAAGTGTGGTTCTACAAGCGCCAAGGCGGAAGAAACTCTCACGGACTTCGCCCTACTTATGCATTACAACGAAGAGTCTCGGAGCAAGAACGTTATTACCATATCGACTTTGGTATTCAGAAAGGTCTTTTCTCAACTCAATAAAAAAACAAAGACGTATAGCAAAGGACCTTAACTAGGATCAATACCGAGGTTGGATGCTAAAGGGTAATGATAATTTTCACGGAAAGGGTGGGTCATAGCCAGTTACATTTAAGGGCGCTTTTCTGCTTTTGGGTTGTTTGTACTACTCTCTAGCAGGTCGCAACCAATCAAGTCCAGGGCGAATAGCCAATCATAGTAGGGGGATACGCCGCCCAAAACTCCCGACCCTATCCTATGTATGGGGCGATCGTATACCCTAAACGAATCGTTATATTATTGCCTCTCAGCACCTTCGCAGTCAAGGGCTCACATCGCTGGTGCAATTCTCGATCTCACAAGGAGGGCTACTACGCAGCCATTTACCACGTGCCATTTACCACGTGCATGGCAGGCTCCATCAATTAACTCCACCGCCCCGCCCGCCTGCTCCACCTACTGGCCTCTATTTTGGAATCCCTGATAGCGATAAATCGTAAGTTATGCCCTTTCTTATCCAAGCGAGTTGGCATTGGTTGTTTTTCGTGGAAGGATAATGGAAGAGGCGTCCGAATAGAGATTTTCCAAGGTCCCCCCATATCCTTGCCTGTCGCGGTTATGACATTCTAGCATTTCTTTGGGGCTTTTCAATAGAGCTTTAATTTAGAGTAGCTCCTATTCCAAAAATGTTTGGAGTGGCTTCTCAAGTCTTGTAGATGAAGGAGGAAGTTGGAAGCCCTGATAAGGATGATTAACTGGTGTGTTTCAGTGGCTAGGGGGGGGGGGGGTCTCGAGACTTTGTTTGATAAGACTGCAGTCAAGTAAAATGTAGACGTAGAAGAGCAATGGCATCAAAAACACGGTTGCTTGATTTTATCTGACAGTTGTAAGCTTCAGACCCTACCCGCCCGGCCGAAGTGTGGCCATACACTCTGCCGCATTTCTGTGGAGAAGGAACATCCTATGCAGATAGTTATTAGTGGGATGGCATAGAGAAGAAGTCAAGGTAGATCGTCAACTGAGGAGCCGTAATTCCTTGCTGCAGGAAAGAGTACATGTAGCTTTCAGCTATTGAGTGTAACTTAATCAAATGTAGTTACACCCATGCCCTAAAAGATTGCTCATGTAGAGCGAGGCAAGACTTACATGGCCAAGTTTTATGCAGAACCAATAATGATCGGATAGACACAGCACCTGGGGTAGTATGAAGCTTTCAAGACTTTGGTAATTAACGCGCGGGGGGCAGAAGGCTGGCAGCCTATCATGCAGTAAAGAGCGGGGACCGAAGTGGACTGGAAAACCGGGCCCCGATCCTTCACTCAGGCCTTTAAGGTAAGCTGGGATCGTGCCGGTTCACTATGTATAGCACCTACTGTGTCACACTTTTAGTGACCAATTTTGTGACGGGTAGTAGGTGCACTCTATTTTTGAAAGTTGCCCTCTAAAATCTGAGGCTAGGTGAAAGTTTCTGGTCGCGGTATGCACGGGTTTTTGGGTTAGTTTTCCTTTGGAGGGCAGGCTGCGAATCATCCTACATGATGGACCTTCCTCAACAAAAACCCTAACCCTGGAGGTTGCAAAATTAAAAATTCTGTTCAAGATCCCGCCGTGCTAGAACCTTAATGGTGTTTTACGGATAGTCGCCCTCGATTTATACGTAACGAATGCTATGGTATATTTGCTGTACCGAACGCAGCTTCTTTTTTTTTTAATAATTATGTTGCAAGTGGTTAGGCTGGGTTATGCACGTGACATTAGGCTATGCATACCCTTTTTAGCTTGTTCAACCTCACGCAATCTTCACGACATGTCACTCGTCAGAATCCTGGGTCCGAATGTTTAATTCCGTAGTATAGGTGATTTAAATCGACTACTTTTGCGTGGAGGTTCATAACGTGGTTGCTGGTTGTGGCCTCTCGTGGTTTTGCGTTACGGGTGCCCTAGAATCTTGCTGTATGGGTGTAATTTGTTGATCCACTAGCTAGTGCACCACTTTTAAAGTTCGCAAATCCCAGGTTTTGGCTCAGTTTTGACCTGATCCAAGGCTTATCTCGCCAGGTACTAAGCTGCTCCTTGGCCACATATTGGGTAGACACACTAGGTTGGGGGGTGGGGGAGGGGGTGGGGGGGGTGGGGGGGGTGGAGATTCTTATCCTACGCGAAAGCCCTGAGCTTGGATCTGCTGTGGCCATGGGTTCGTACGTGTAGCCCGCTAACTGCTGGTTTTCTAAGCTCACTATAGAGGTTTCTAGATTACTTGTCTAATGTACAACCAGTAGTTCATTGCAATTCGTTTCGCGGGTCTTGCTGCTCTGGGGGTATAACTCTGTTGTTTTCGTTCGAAATCGCTGTCCCGTGGCCTGTTCTCCACCCCCCTAGCTTTATTATGGCAGTCTAAAGAGTTGTGCGCCCGGCTCGTGAGCTAATATCATGAGAATCCCCAGCTCAGTCATATTCTCGGGGCCGCTGTCCTGGCGGAGTGAAGACTTGAGGGAGTGGTCCTATTGTTTTTGCTTGAGATTACCTTGCTAGCCTATCGGCTGTCGTGGCCTAGAGTCTGGACTCGACCTATAGAGGTTTTAGATCTTTATTCCTCCCTATGTGCGGGGTTCTGAAATAGAGTCAGTGACCTGCGTAATTATTTATCTGGGCCCCCTGGCCCTAGACTGTGGTTCTGCTGCTATTATACGGGGATTTTTCCCAGCCTGGCGGGTTACCTCGTCTCTTAGTGACCGTGATTTTCCTCTTCTTTGTTCTATACTCATCCACTGCGTACCCCCTGCAAGTTGTAACGCCCAATACTCGCTCCAGAAGTCCCACAAATAAATATTTCAACCACTCACATACACTACTCCTCAACCATCAACCATCCACTACTTAACCACCAACTCTTCCTATACTCTTCAAGTTTTCGAACAAAGATCTCCAACTCCACTAGCTCTGATAGCTAAGCAATACTTGCTTTCGAACACAACCTCTTTATTCCATCTCCAACTGTATTCAGTTAAGCCTTTCGAGATTGAAGAAAATCACCATGTCGAAAGTACCTGTAACAAGCTATATCCAGCTCGCTGGACTGGCAGAAGTATTTGAGTTCAATCAAAACAACCAATCTCCTCCACCACCACCACCTCCTTCTTCTTCTTCTCTCCCTTCTTCTTCCTCCTCTTCCGCTTCACAAAAACCCTCCCTCACAGCGGGATCTAATAAAAGAAAAACTCTCCATCCTGAGGAATTGCAAGAGTACAAAACCTCCTCCGGTGACCAACCCAACGAAGATGAGGATGCCGAAATAACAGTACTAGCTGCCCCTGGGCTAAAAAGCCGTACCAAGCTTTCGGGACGCATTGTTGCCAAATCTTCAGCCGATAAACACACAGTAACAGCTGCCTCTGGAACACAACCCCACCAAGAGCATCAACAGCCAGGACCATCCACAAGGCCTGCAACTACCGAAGAGTCTTTAACCCCTGCCGGTAGTAATGGGAACCCCAAAGCGACTATTGGGGTGAAAACCTTCCATTGCACAGTTCAGAACTGCAGCAAGTCATACACATCCTCCAAGGCTCTCAGTGCACACAAAAGGAATAGCCACCCTATTGAGAATGCTCCTCCCACCCACGAATGCACGAGGTGCAATGATATGTTTCCTACGAAGACGGCTCTTAATAAGCACATTAAAGCAATCCACCGGAGCGACTTCAAGTGCAGCTTATGCCCAAAATGCACTGGCAGAGGCAACCTCCTCAGAAAGCATATCCAAGAAAATCATCAGGATGTTGATATTGCCGAAACTTTGGTCGACATTTATATGAAATCCAAGGGCCATGAATCTGGCAATGTGAGCATCTTCTTATGCAGTGAATGCGAATATTACACCGTCGATAAGTTCCAATTTAAAGAACACATCCCGAAACGCCACGGAGGTAATGGCACGGCTATCCTAGTTGCAAAATGCCTCGAAGAGACTGCGGCAAGAGATAATGCCCGCCTTAAGTCATACAAATGCATCCTCTGCAGATGGAAAACTACGCAAGCGAACACCATCACCAGCCATGTCGCGCAAGCACATCCCACGCAGGACACAGATAGTGTTTCCGGAGCTATTCTTAGGACATTAAACCAGGAGGAGCTCCCCTATTCAAATATGGAAACCGTCTTCAAATGCTACTTGTGCAAATACACCGGCGAATCGAGTCATGCGCTACTCCTACACACCAAAAAAAGACATGAAGAGTATAATGTGGCGGAGGTTTATGCATTCTCAACTGGAAAAGGTAGCAAGCCAACAGTGCCCCCGAAAAACGTTCCTTGGTTCCAGTGTAACTTTTGCTCGAAATCGAGGAGACGTTTGGCGAACATCAAGAGGCACGCCTCGCGGGTGCATAAGGACAGAATGAATGGTCAACAACCTTTCTGGGAAGAATTAGGAGGTGACGCAGCGGCAGAGAAGGAGAAGGATTATATGAATAAGGGTGACGGAAGTGGTTACGAAAGCGATGAGGGGGAGGTGGAAGAGGATGGGGCGGAAGAAGGTGGAGTGGAAGAGGGCGAGGAACCAGTCAGGAAGATTAGAAAGGTCGGGAGTATTGGACAATCTAAGGGAGCGTCCAAGAGGAAGTGATGGAGTTGGTTGTCTGGGAAATTTATGAAATTGCTTGTAAGGCAGTGTTACTTTCTGTGGAAGTTTCGCAGTCTGTGGACGTATTACTGCTTGTGAAGGTGTTATTATCTTGGTGTTATTGGTGTGCTTATGGGGCCTGGTTTGACTTGTGAACTAGGCGCCCTATTGAGTTGCTTAACTCAATTTCTCTTTATGTTATTAATAAAGGGAATGGACCAAAAATAAACAATGGTTCACAATTTAAGAAACCGCTTGCTTGGATAAAAATATGGTGACCAGATTAACGGGCGAGGAATAGTGGATGGTGAACCGTGAAACTAACACCTAGTGGCATTGGGCCCGGGAAATTGGCATAGTTAAGTACATGTACTTTCTATCAAAATATTTAATTTGTCAATGCTAAATAATATCAGAGGTATCGGTAAAATGGGAACAAAGTCAAATAATTTGTTGGAAGATTAACCCATATTTATCGACATACGTACATTTATTATATTTCTCTGCTGTAATCCCCGCGGTAGTATATTTTAACGAGCACCTTGTCTTTTCTAAATGAAAATGATTGTTTTTCTGAACTATAGACTTTGGTTAATACTACATGTAATACATGTATATATGTATTCACGGAAGCTGGTTACATACTTGTCTCGAAACCAGTCCTAATTGGGTTTAGCGTCGTAGTTAAATGGACCCAACGTCTGGTTCGAGACAAGGCCCTTTCCTCAACACAGGAAAGGTCTTTACTTTTCGGTACATTTTTTTCCTTTGGCTAGTTTTCCTCGGACTTTTTTGTAGCCATTTTTGTGTTCTGGGTGCTCACACCTTGAGAATTATACCTCGAGGCCCGTGAAAGAGCTTATTCTCCAATAATTGTAGGATGCTCTGAATAAATGTTGTGAGAAGATACGTGCAATGCATAATGCAAAGATCCCGCCTCATTACTTACATGTATTTGTGCAAATATAAGTTTTTGCAGTTCCCAGTAACGTATGTAAAAACTGCGCTGCTATATACGTAAATTAAGTGGAAAATCTACATAATTCTGCGGATTACGTTAGTTTGAAAGTGACCCTTATACTCAATCTTTTCCATAATCCCTTGCAAATCCCGACTAAGATATACGGTTAGGTTCGAATTTTTATAAACTTCAGCCTTACCTTCCACTCATCGGCCCTAGTTGCTTTCTTTCCTATAGCATAAAATGCCTAAGTCAGCACACACTACTTGTCTGGGTAACATACATATGATTTCATATATACATACCACTCACTTAGACTCCGTATCCACTTTTCTCACCTTCTAAACTCACCCCTTCGCCTACCTCTCCACATCCCAATACTCCTTCCAAAGTCATCTCTTCGTCGCCCGCCACTTCCCCGGCCTTCTTCCAAAACTTACTCAGGTGTCTAGTCCCCGAATCACACAGAATGGTGACCACCCTATGCCCTGGGCCCAGTTTCATCGCCGTCCGGACCGCAGCAACACAGTTAACTGCACTGCTGCTACCTACAAACAAACCTTCCTTCTCTACTAATAGCCGCGCCATTGATAACGCTTCGTCATCAGTAACGCGGATAGCATCATCGACGTAGGGGCGACCAGCTTCGAAGTTGGCAGTGACACGATTGATGCCAATTCCCTCTACTATGGTATCGACCTGAGGTCGGCGACGAGTCCCTTCCCGCTCCTTGATATCAAACATGACACCATACTTGACACGGTTATAGAGGCCGCTCCCCTGGGGATCTGCTAGCACCACACGAACACCCTGAAGACGCTCTTTGAGATACTTCCCCACGCCGCTCAAGGTACCGCCAGTCCCAGCGCCTGCCACAAAGGCATCGACACGACCGCCACATTGCTGGTATATCTCTGGACCTGTACCCTCGTAATGTGCCTTCCAGTTTGCAGGGTTCTCGAACTGGTCCGCAAAGAACCCACGCCCGGGTTCTGTCTCCGAAGCTGTCTGGGCAGCAGCAAGGGTGCGTGCAAGGTTTACAAACTGGCCTTTATCAACAATTGGTGCCGGGGGAACAAGAGTAACCAAGGCACCGAGCTTGAGCAGAAGGGAGGATTTCTCTGTGGACTGGTCATTTGGCATACAAATATGGGCGAGGTACCCACGAGCGCGGCAAATAAATGCTAAAGAGACACCAGTAGAACCCACAGTACCCTCGTACACTTTATCGCCACTGTGTGGAGTAAGAAGGTTAGACTCTTCGGCCTAGGCAGTATATTAGCTTTTTAACATTATCCCTAGACAATTATATGGCATCAAAAGAAAGGGAGGAAACAAGTGAAAGAAAATATAGAAACGGAGAACGGAGAACAAAAGAATATTACAGTTTTTATAAGTTTTAACGCCACTCTATCTTTAACTGAGCCACCGGGCTCTAGGAACTATTTGTGTTATTAGTAGGTAATGAGGGTGTGTAAACGAAGCAAGGTGCAATACTTCGGCTTTGCCTAGGATCTCGCAGCCGGTAACCTCAGAAAGATGCTTTATTCGGATCAAAGGGGTGTTCCCAATACAATCTTCGAGCCCGTTCCTGATGTCCTCTGTTAATAATCGGGGATTTTTCGTCGAGTCTTGTTGCCGGTGCGAAGAGATTGTCTGGGCTGCGAGCACGACGCCAGCGCCGATGATTATTCCGCTAAGGAGAAGCTTCGTTTGCTCGAATCTATCCATTAGCTTGGGCTATTGAGTTTTTTGTGGTTGTGAAGTTTAAAAATTGATGTAGGCTGTGGGAGACTCGAGTGAGAGGGGGTGAAGGCTAGAAGGAGAGGGAGAGGCTCAAGGCTCAGTCAGAGACTCGAAACGGGGAATTAAGCTTGTGACGTCGGTTGGCGGGGGTAAACCCCGGCGATCAAACCCCCACCACATGCTGCAACGACGTTTTTGCGGTCCCCTTTTCCCACCCGCCGAACATCAATGGATTCCCCATTCGTGTCGTCCCTTTTCAGATCTCTGTTCCACCGCAGAGCTTGCCTGCGTCTTCGTGCCGGCCTCAATGGCTCTGTCCAGCGGCGAAACTTCATGGGGTTCAAGCTTCCTGTTGCGCCTGATAGTGACAGAACCACATGGCAGCCGCGGAGCACATTCCTCCAGCGTGACCGTTCAGAGGAATATGAAAGATACCCCATTGTGACCGCGCAGCAACTATCCACCCGTACGGAGAGGCCCAGGAGGGTGAAGATGCTTGTGCGGGACTTTATCGACGGTGTGTCCCCGTCGCAGGAAGAAGAAAATCTACAACCTTTTTCCTAACCACCACAAATATAGACAGCTTATACAACCCCAACTACGGCTACTTCTCAAAATATGCCGTGATCTTCTCCACCCCACACGCTTTCAACTTCCCCTCCCTCGTTGACGAATCCGACTTCCAGCGCAGGCTCGGGGAGTCCTACACGGCCTTTGAAGACGCGCTCGATGCCACTCGCCCCTCCGACATCCGCCAGCTCTGGCACACACCCACAGAGCTTTTCAAGCCCTATTACGGCGAAGCCATCTCGCGCTACCTCGTGGAAAACTATAAGTTAAGTCTCTTCCCCTATAACGACCTCATCATCTACGAGATGGGCGCTGGGAATGGCACTATGATGAGCAACATTCTCGACCATATCCGCAACACAGATCCCGACGTTTATACACGCACAAAGTACCGGATTATTGAGATTTCACCATCTCTTGCGGCGCTGCAGCGCACACAAGCTTCTCAGGGCCCACACGCGGACAAAATTGAGATCGTAAACAAGAGCATCTTCGACTGGGACACATACGTCCCTGATCCATGCTTTTTCCTCGCGCTCGAGGTCTTCGATAACTTCTCGCACGACATGATCCGTTACGACCCTGAGACAGAGCGGGCCCTGCAGGGTATTGTAATGATCGACAAACAAGGGGACTTCCACGAATTCTACACACCCCATTTGGACCCAGTAGCAGAGCGCTTCCTCAAGATCCGGTCCCGCGTCGCAAGGCCAGGGTTCCAGCACCCTCTACGAACCCCAAAAATTTTAAGGAGGTTGCGGGAGGCGCTACCGTTCACGCCAAACCTAAGCAAGCCGGAGTTTATCCCAACGAAGATGATGGGCTTTTTTGATGTGCTGAGGGAGAATTTTCCGGCACATAAGCTACTCATGAGCGACTTCCATGCTCTGCCAGATGCTATAGAGGGTGTGAATGCCCCAGTGGTACAGACCAGATACAAACGGACCAGTATTCCTGTTTCAACGCCCTTTGTGAGTTTTTGTCACCATTAAAAAACTAGAGGGAAACTAATAGCAAATAGGTGCAACAAGGCCTCTTCGATATCCTCTTCCCCACAGATTTCGACGTAATGGACGACATGTACAAGGCGTTGACAGGACGCCTAACTAGAGTCATGAAGCACGAGGAGTTTCTTAAGAGCTGGGCGTTCTTAGAAGAAACTGAGACGCAAAGTGGCGATAATCCGATGCTTAATTGGTATAAAAACGCCTCCGTGATGAGCTCTGTTTGAGCGGGTAATAATCTGTTTTTTCCTTTGTGTAAATACCAAACTGGCAATGTTTTTATTTTATTTGGGGGGGTAGGATGTTCCGTGAGGTTGTCTCCGTGTTACGGGAGTCATATATTATCATCCCATTCTTAATTTCTGGAGACTGGTCCGTAGGCGCGCAAAACCCCCCAAAATTTGAAAATTGAAGAGGTTAAGGTATGGTTTTATTTACATTAGTAGCACACGCTTAATCTACTACAAACAGAAAGAGGAAAAGAAACGTGGAGACTCTAGAAGAAGTGGCTCTTTGTGTACAAACCCCCTTCCACCCCTCCACATTCTAGTCCCCGTATGTACAATGCCTCACTTGCTAATCACGGCACAACCAAGAACATGCACGAAGCCAAGAGAGAAAATCCTCGCTAGCACTGGCCAAAGAAGAGCATGGTTCCCGGTCCCACAAGCTATACAAACGCCCCAAAGAACACCATACACGATAGAACTAGAACTTTTTTTTTCGTTTAGCTAGTATAATGCACGTTACATGTGCATGCGGAGTATCGGAGTGATGTCTCATGAAGCTGTGTGTCACGGGACGGGAATCATGTATTATCACTCTGCCCTGTGACCCTCCGGTGGTGTTTGGCGCCTAGCACGGCAACCATTTATCGATTTCAATGCATACGTGTACCTATAACCCCCCTTTGACTATAGGCTAACCTGCGTACTACGCAAATTCCCATGATTTACCTCGATCACAATGAACCAGAACAGCAAGAAGTGGGAACAAAAAGAGCCCATGCACTTAATTTTTGACATCAAACCCGGCCACCAGCTCGCCAGGAACCTAAATCATCGAACATGTATTGCGTAAAATCCATACTCATCACTGCCATCCTTTCAGAACTTCCATCACACACAGAAAAGGGTAAAAAATAGAAAGAAAAAACGCCCTGTACCTACTAGCTACTATAAATACCTCAGGGGCAAATTAAGAACTGAGAAGAATGTAGAGGGGGAGAATGGTCCAAAAAAGAAAAGAAAAAGAAAAAAAAACTTCCTAACCCTCAATTCCCTAGATAAAACTCAGAACACCTAATCGGCCTAGGATAATAAGGAGATCGGAAGAAAGGGGGAAATATGCTCAACCACTACCCCCAAGGCCTATGAACGAGAAGGGATAGCAAAGGTACCGCAAATCCCTGACTTAATATACATAAAACGGGGGTGCACCTCTACACCTATGGAATAGATGAAGAAGTGCACCCCCGTGAGTCACTGATCTGAGCTAGTTCATTTTTTCGTTTTTATATTTTTTATGTTTTCTTTTTTTTAGTTATATGAGTTGCAAGGTAGGAAGTCTATGAGAATTTCCACCGGTGACCACAAAGTTCACATGTACAGAACTAAATGGTTGTTAGTGCAACGTAACTAGACTTGGGGGTAGAGTGGTAACTCACAGTAGTCATCGGCTCATCAGCAGATCTGGTCTGAGCTTGTGTATATGATACTCTCTTCTTTCCACACTTCCCGCAAGTAAGTTGATCACTGATACTCTTCTCGCTTTTTGGCATCATAGAGTCCTTTTCATTCTGGGCTTGGATTTCCTGGTCCTGCTTCCTTCGCTCGGCACTAGCCATTTCTGAAGTCTCCATGGTCGCTAGACGCTCCGCTGTGATCTCGCCGGAGACTACACGGCTACGGAGGTTATTCTTAGTGTCCTTCAAGTTGAGAAACAAGACCTGCATGCGGCGGCGGTATGACGGGTCGGTCTTGGACTTGTTATTCGAGAACACAGAAGTCTCGACAGCCTTTGCAAGAGAGAAGATGTGATCACTGCTCGCATCCGATTCAAGGACGAGAGCGTCATACATCGCGCCGATACAATTGTTCCTGACATTGTCGGACGTAATCTGGTAATTGATTTTGTCCGTAGACTTATTCCTCCTGCCTGGTTCCACCTTGTTGTTGCTATCCGGCTTCTTGCCTGATGGTTTAGGAGGGGACATCGGGTTAGACCCAGTAGTTGGAGATGCTGTTGTCGTGCGCTCCTTCTTGACGTCAGAGGTCGAGCCGGGCTTTGTTTTGCTGTGCACGTCTTTCTTCCACTTCGCGACAATCTCCTTCGCAAGTTCCGAGACGGTCTTGTCGGGATTCATGCGCAACTTGTTGACAGCCATTCCAACTTTAGTATCCTACGGTAGAGCCAGTTCGCGTTAGTACGAAACAAAAGAACGTTATAATTGGTTTCTAGATTTCCCCCCCCCCCGCTCATCCTCTATAGAAATTTCCCGTCTGATCTAAGATAATATATTTGCCGGCAAAGGGGTGTCCTACTCTCAACAACTGCTCGGTGGCCACGACCTCCTTTTTTAGGGAGCCCAGAATATCTAGCAAGTACTGGGCAGGGAGTTTCTCCCTCACTCCCCTCTCCAAATTGCTTACATGCGCCTTGACATCCTTTGAGTCCATTTTTGCTTTGCGCGTTGGAGTGTGAGTAAGCGAGAGGTCGTGTTGGCTTTGTCTGTGTCGTGTGGGCGATGGGTCACGAGGAGGCTGGCTCAACGTTTGTCGCGCGACGCGGTGAGCCTGATTGATTAGGAAAAGACCGGAGTGGAATGAGCGCGGTGATCGCGGGAAAAAAGATGTGTACGGATGTTTTCGGCGACGCGAAGGGGGTGAGGAAGGTGATGAGAAGAGAAACAGACTGCACAGGACTGACGGCTTCTAGGTCATTCCTTTGATGGTCAACGTATGTCGTTTAGACACACTACGCACGTGACCTCCTGCGCTGAAGTGCAGGTCGGTCTTAGGGCATGGGGTTCAAAAGTTAGTAAGCATTCATGGGTGGTCACTCGCCAGGTTAATACACCATGTACTACAGTGTCAAGGGTAAGTGGCCAATGGTCACCTCCAGGCTCTACCCACTTACCTTTGACCGTAGGACATCTAGCTCCCCTCCCCAAGTCCTCTGTGGTACTTGTACCTAGTTACATACGTGCAGCTAAATAGCTAACCTTATATCTCCAACTACCTATTGATCCCAAGATATAAGAAGAGCCCTTGACGATCCTGGAGCGTTCCGGAAACAGCCTATAGAAAGAGAGCTGTGGGAATTGGGGTCAAGAAGCCAATATTGTGTGGCAGTTCTCAACCTAGTTCCAGAATTATTTCCTTAATTAATTTCTCGGCGGTGCTGACTGATCCCCTCCCTTTTAATCAATGATGTTCTAGCACACTGCCAGCTCATGAGTCCCCACTTATAAGTCCCACCCTCTATTCTCGCCTTTCCTCCCTAAGTATATGAAAGGCCTAAAAAGACACGTTTGCTTAAGGAGGGCTATAAGACGGTCCGGGCCACGTCACGCTTCTAGTAACGTTGTATCGTTATATTTATTTATTTCAGTTACTTACACCAGCAGCTCTCTGAAGTAAGTATCTTAAAGAGTAGATTATATCTTGATTGTATTGATGATAATCCTCTCAGGAGAAGGTGAGCCTTCTTCCTTTTAGCTAACATTGGTTGTTGCCACCTCTACTATCGCTACCTTTCTCATACTCGCCTGTGACTACGTTACTTCTACACTCGCTTGAACCCGTACATGTATACTCATTATACAGGGCTACTGTAGTCGATTCGCAGGCGATGTGCACTCTACTCTGTACGTTCCCCCTTCTAAACAATACTAATTCACATTAGTTACGATCGAGCGAGCTGTTGGCTCAACACCAACATACGAACAGGGTCCCAACAAAGGGCACTAGTCTCGAGACATTATTCTGAGACCCCTCGAGATAAGCCGATTGATAATGAGTTTACGAGCTTTTTTCTAAATAGATTGCATCTAGCATTCATCTTAACAGGAGCTCTAGCCCCCCGAATTTATGGATTACCCCAATTGCAACCATTGAGGCGGGGACCATATTATCTAGGGGTATTGAAGAGGTTTTAAATAGCATATAAAGCGGGATGGGAAGTAGTCTAGGTTAGCGTCTCGTCTCATGTTCCAACTCATCCTTATACTAGACACATATATTTATTCAGGAAGAGTTGATTATTCGAAGCTGTCGCCAAATAGCACTACTAGTCTACTGCTACTCATAGAGGAACTTCTTCTTTTTAAGCCGCCTATTCCCCAGTTATGTTGCGGTATATATCTTACAAGGGAAAACTATCCATGAAGGTCAACCTGATTGGTACCAATCAACCCACCCGGCTTCTTCCTCGAAATATTCATATTTTTTTTTACCACAGTAATACTGCCTAGTTATTTTCTAGACATCTGTTGGGTCAGGTATCTGGTTTTCCAGGAGAAATAATAACTAAATCACAGAATATCACTCGGAGTATCTCAGGCCCAGATTTTTTCGACCTTGGACTTATAATGGGCGGTACAAGCCGCCCTGAAAGCATAAGACTATTCCAATATCCTTCCCCGGCCTGTGTGTCAATCGTATATTTTCATGCGCAAAGGCTAATTATTGACCGTCTGCTTGCGGTAGTGAGCCTTGGGCTTAGGGTAGGAATTTGAGACGATTTACGATAAGATGACTATGAATGGCAGATTTAAAGGCTATCATTAAGTAACTGTAAATAATCATTGTCGTTTTATATGGTCAGCTTCATGGATGGTTCAGCCTATACCTCAGTCGCACGATGGACGATCTCGTTTTCACCCACGCCATAGGCCTTACCTACACAAAGCCTTATCTTCCTCTCAGCTA
Organism: Morchella sp. 2018-W30; assembly: GCA_024713625.1. Taxonomy (NCBI): domain Eukaryota; kingdom Fungi; phylum Ascomycota; class Pezizomycetes; order Pezizales; family Morchellaceae; genus Morchella; species Morchella sp. 2018-W30. Next base: position 469,657 of record JAMJEW010000012.1, read on the forward strand.
GCCGTAAATAAAGATATTCCACTTGGCACCCCTCCGTCTACGTCTACACTTTTACAATTCCATTCATACCCTTACTCCCCTCCAAACAAAGAACTAACCACAACCCACAACCCAACCCCATATAATCTCCTTCTCCTCTCCCCACAACCACTCACCACCTTAAACTCAACCATGGAAACCTCTAGCTCCACCTCCACGCCTTCACTCCCCGAGATACTACACGGGCGCCTCTCCCGGCGCCGCCGTGTCTCCTCTCTCATCCCACGAACCCTCATCCGCTCCCTTCCTGCCCCCGCATTCACGCACACCTCACTTCCGACGCTCCGCGCCGCCCATCAGATCAAGCTTAGAGCCGCCGCATCCCGCGCTCCCGCGGTTCGAGACGAGACAAATACCTACCCGTACCCGGTTATTGTTGTTTGGCGGGGGAAGTATTTCCCCGTTTTCCCAGGAAGTACGGAGGGCGGGAGGATCACGAATGGGAGGTTAACGGCTGCAAAGGTGAGGGATACCCGGAAGGGCGTGGGCAGTGAGAGAGCTGATGGGAAGGTGTGGCGGACTAGATGAATGAGCCCTTACTCTTGACGGCGCTGTGGGCGAAGCGCCCGCTGTGGGAGATGTATGAGTCGATCAAGGAGGTACTAAGCGCGGGGTGGGGATACAATAACGAGAAGGACGAATATGTGCTCAACATTTGGGGGTACTATGAGGTTTGTTCTTTCCCTGTCTTCCCTTCTTCTTCATATCATGATTTATGGTTGGTTTGGTTAATTAATTATTTAATTTCACCAGGGCACAACGTCACACACAACGCTAGACGACGTGTGCAGGGGGTATTTCGCGAAACATGAGGATGGGGGTAGGAGAAGGGGGCCTCTCGTCTTGGGCTTTAGGCCGTATGGGTGGGTGCAGACTGATTAATTAAGCCGGAGGGTGTGGTGAGCTCTTTGTTTGGCCGCGCACATGTGAGGGACAAAGAATCGGTTTTTGCATGTATTTTTATATCAAGTTCGAGGCCCGAGGATGAAAATGCAACGTCTTTCCCGGTGCTCACACATGTATTCTTTAAAGCTCTGATTAATTCCACAGCCCCGATAATTATATGAAATACATGTAGTTGTGAGCTCCTCAGGCAGGCGGAGAGGGTTAGGGTTAGTTATTCGTAATATCAATGATCAGAACGCATGTTATTCCAAATAAGAACTGCAGGTCTATTGTCATAAGAAAGGCTTTGTATCCTTGCGGACTGTAAGCGGATCTGCACGGTTTCGACCGACCGCTTGGCATCCAAGTTTTTTTTACAGCATTCCAATCATTTCCTCCTCACCTAACCCTAGCCAGCCCAGTCCCCAGCCCAACCCGGCAATTAATTAATTGATGCATGTACTCCAGACCCAGAACCTAAGGCGTTGATCTACATGTAGTCCACCCAGGTATAACGACCAGAGATACCAACCGCACTACTACGTACAGTCTCGGAAATGGGGGTAGGGGTGTGGCCGTGCGGCTACGGTCTTCAGTCGATCAAGGATACCGATTTAAGCCAGCATCGTACTAGCGTAATGGCTGGAATGCGGTACTCAGTTTCTGCCCATTTCCAGTACTGTACGTACGTACATGGCTACATGTACCTACATAAATACATACTTGTACATGTACATGTACCTACCCCCTCACACAACCCTAACCCGCCAACAATATCGCTCAAGATAAGGGGTGGCCCACCTCGATCCCCTAGCGGGCACCACAGATACGACCTATAGCTACGTACATATGCATTTACAGTACCCACCACATATCCTCCACTATCCCCGTATCTGTATGTGCCAAGTCCGGACCAAGGCTACGAACCAAACCTCTCGTGCAGATACACACTACATACAAGTAGTTCTTCTCACCCAGAGTTAGGGGGATTTTTTTCGAGAAAGAACGGTGTCTACGTTTACACACGTTTCTAGTAGCCCAGTTTGTTTTGTAGCTAGTACATGTAGTGGCGCTGGTTCTCTCGTGAGCATTTACAATCTCTCTGCCTGCCTGGCTGGTGATGGCCCGATTAATTGACTACATGCACATTCACTGGACTATCCCACTCACAGCAACGCAGGAAACGTATACAGCCATCCACGGGCCATAAGTACATGTACATCACAACCAGCACTCCACACACAGCGAGCAAAAAGGGTAACACCTCCCACTACGTTGCTACGTCTCGAACAAAACCAATGCAATTATATCAACGCCTTCTCCAACCCCCCCCCCCTCCCTCACCCCACTAATATCCAGGATCCCCACAGCCATAGGTCCCCGCAGTCACGCACTAGGCCCCCCTCCCCTTATACTACGAACTGTGCGCCAAGCCCCGCTGCGGCGATCACGACGGGGCGCCCCGAGTGATACCCCATGAACCCGGCCCACTACCCACAACGTCATCAAACTCTCCATCGCCAGCTAAATCTCGAGAGCCCCGATGCCCTGCATTCAAGAATATACATACATTAGACCTATCTGCAACCCCCCTCCCCCCAACCCCCACAAGGAGGGCTATCTATCTATACACACGTGGGTAATCACTGTACGCCCACTGTAAACCCACTAACATGATGTACTCAACGCTCGTGGTGGTGGGCGAGCGTAGATCTTCTAAGGTAACCTCTCCTTCCTATCCGGGAAATAGGGCCGGCACACCCGATGAGATCGGGTCTCTAAAGCTTGAGTCTTCCGCGCCGACGGGCGTATATAATTATGTATATCGGCACCCGATACAGGGACATACGGGCCATGGGCCGAGTGCAGATTCAATCTACTTCTACAATGCGACGTAACACCAGAATAGCTCCCCCTCGTGTCCCAAATTGGAGAAAGCCCCGGTATCGTAAGGGAGGGGGTGGTATCACACTTTCTGCAGCTTATACTCATCTCCGGAGCCGTTAGACAACGATAGACTGACCATTGACAGGTGGCCTTGAAGTATGACGACGATGTATACCAATAGACCCCCTTCCCCCGGATCACCTCTACTACTTCGTGTATATACTAATGCAGCACGTTCAGCCCTCACCACCCATACAAGCACCAAAACTAAATCAACTCTCCAGTATCATTACTCTCTACAAACTCCTCTCTACTCCTCGGCCCTCATTGCTATCATAGCAATCCCGCTAAGCTAAGCCAACCCGCACACCCAAGACCTCCGAAAACGCCGATCGGTTCGAACGCAAGCCATAAACATAAAACAAGAAGCAGGTCCCCACACACCGCCAACAGAACAGCGGGAAAAAGAAAACCAAGGGAAAGAAAGAGGAAGAAAAAAAGCAAAAAAAAAACAGGAGGGAAAAAAAAACCGCTACACCTCCATGGAGGGAGAGATAGGCCAACAACGTAAGGATAGAGTAAATAAGGAAAGATGGGAGTAAAAGACGTTAAAAATCCAAACTATATAAAAGAACTAGAACTATGAACTGAGTAAGACAGGACGGAGATGCAGAGTAGTGTTTGCAGTAGTATGGCTGGTGAGGGGGAATAGACGAAATGCTAGATAGGTATACAACGTGTTCGATGTAGAGAGAGGCATAAAATAGGCATAAAAATACCTAAAATACTAGCCTCTAAGCTTCACCATCAAGGAGTAAGTACTGTAGAATATCACTTAGAGTCAAGACTCCCTTGAAGATATTCTGGCTGTCAACAATCATAAGCCTGTGCACGCGAGAACGGCGGATTGTGTCAAAGATGGCATCTAGACGGTCTTGAGGGGAGCAAGTATGGATCCCGGGAAAGTCCTAATTATTATTAGATATGGAATTGTAAAGGGGGGGGGGGGCGGGAGGTTTGCTTACGTCGGGGCGTTTTAGGAGAGCTTCTCCGACACTGAGATTGAGCTCGTCATAGCTACCTCCCTTGATAAGGGTTAGGACATCGACAGATTCGTAAATATTTAAAAGCACCCCTATACACACATGAGTAACCGCTCTCTAAGCATTGAGGAGGGGATGGTACCTCTTGAATCCACAATTGGAACACTACTAACGTCCTTCTCAACCAATTTATGGATAACGTCAATAACCGGCGTTTCCATGTTCGCCGTGCTCACATTCTCGTAAGTGCCAATCCCTAGATCACATATCGGCTTGCGCAGCATCTGCGTTTCGCGCACATTTACCGCCACGAACTTCAATATACGGAACTGCGTCAACACCGATACAACCATCTCTTGTTGCGTCTCGTCGTCAAAGTCAATTAACGGGATACGGCGAGCGCGAGACTTGAGCATGCGCCTACAGGCATCGTATAGAGGCACAAGTGGGTGGACGGAAACAGTTTCAATTGGCGTTACGCCTATGGCCCGCTCGATTTCTATCCGCACACACACATTAAGTTAGCACTGATTCCAATCCAGCCCAGTTTCACATGATAGAGAAGAAAAAAAGGAAGAAAAAGAAAAAAAAAAGGAAATCCATACCTCTCAAACTATCTAACCGGAAACCCTCAATCTCCTCAAACTTCTCCGGGTACTGCCAATAGTACTGGATGACATTTATGTAGTCTGAGCTCGTAAGCAATCCCGCAAATGTCGACGTCTTTGAGTTCCATAACGGAGCCGACACGATTCCTGCACCCGCCGCTTTAGCTCTCTACAGTTTCACAAACGTCCCGGGGAGGCTCATTCCTAACCGTTGTGGACGAGAATGTTCAGACTCTTTTTAACTAGTAAACTTGTATCCAACACCACAAGCCTGAAGCTGACTGGCAATACGTCATACGTAGTTCTAACCTTTAGGAAATCGCGGATAGCACGCTGCAACGGAAGTCAGTCAGTGAGTTAGCTATCTCAACATCTCGCAACATAGGAAGTGACGAGAAGGGGAGTGGGGGGGAGGGGGGCATACCAATCCCTCAGCCTGCTCCTTATCAACGATGTCTATGGGTTGACGACTCTGCTTCTGCTGCGGGCGCAGGAAGGACGAAGGGCCGACTGGACTTGGAGGACGTTGGGTAGAACCGGGAACAGATTCAGACATGGTTCTGCACGGGGGTTTCCAGAGCCCAGCAGCAGGTGCATTGATGGGTGGAATGTCGCGGGAAGTAGGGCGTGGGAGAAGATGGGGGCGGGGCGGGGGGGTTTATGTTGAAGGAGGAAGAGGAGGAGGAGGAGGAGGAGGAGGAGGAGGTGAGGTGGGATAGATCGTCACTTCTAGTCTAGTCCGTCCCGAGAGAGAGTTGGAAAGGTTGCGTTGGTAGGATAATGCGTAGCGATCGCTGACAGATGCGGGAAGTGTGGGGGAAAGTTGTGGAACTAGATAACTTTTGGCGGGGGGGGTACGGGGGGGTAGGAGCGTGGTGGAGCTCGCGTGTTGCGGTACGCGCGATAACCTTCTTCGATATTGTGCTCCTACATACATGTACCGGTACTACGAGTCTATATATGTTTTCTCCTCTGTGATACGACGATACCTTCCCAAGTACATTTTATCCTGCATGGCTCTCCCCGAAATACATACAAAGCATGTGCTACATATGTCATACAGCACAGTACAAGGTAGTATGCATTATGGCGACAGCCAACTGCAAGTACTCCGCATTCCACACGTTCATTTGCGCCTGGGATCGCGACGAGGATTCTCTTAATTAAAGGCACGTCGGTGGATGTAAATAGCACCCAGGTGAGATGGAGCCGCCGATATCACAAGTGAAATCGAAATCCTCCCAAGTGGAAAGATTAATCAGGTTGTTGCGCGCAAATGATAAATCAGCAGACTCAATCGCACCAATATACAACCATGGCGGGTACATGTGTTTACTCCACATCTCTATATGTCATATGTACATGTACCTCCCAATCCATGTACTCTACATCATGTCGTACGACGTTCCTTCTCGGGGGGTAGGCCGAGTCACCATCCATTCCTAGGCCTTACAATGCCCTTTGTCCCGAATGACGGGGTAATGATATTAATTCGAGGCGCGCTTAGGGCGTGTAGCCGCGCCGCTTGCTAGCCTCGACTCAGACTTTAGCGAGCACAGGAAAGGTTCATTATTCAATGGTATTCCAGTGTCAGCAACGTTGATGAGTAATTGTAATTTTTTTCAATGCCATGGGTTTTAAGTAATTGCATGCGATGTTGTAGCCTTCTGCAGAATTAATATATAAGCCCGCCTGGGCAGCCTTGTTCCCCATCGCACTGCTCATTTCAACAATGAGTGTTACAGCGCAAAAAATCAAATGCCGAGAAGATAACACCCAATACGAGGACAGGGTTTGAGCAGATCATCTCATATCAAGACCCCTCAAATCGTGGACACGTAATTATTTCCGCTCAGCCAGCCGGTAAATTGAACCAGTCACTGGTTTACGGCGGAACTGTTTCGAGAAACCAGTTCATATGCAAACCAGTACTCTGTTCTCCAATACTTTATCGTAGGGGAACAGGGTTAGTATTCGCAGAAACTCTACCTGGGTAAGTGTGGTGGATTAGCATAGGAACGAATACCAGCTGGCCAGATGATATCGCGATCTATGAGAAACGGTATATAGCATCAGTGGAGACGGAACAAAAAGACCGTCAAATAGAGGAGACACCCTGATACCAAAGAAAGTCGGCCCCTTCGTCTTTTTGGGCGCCGTTGCTATCTGATCTAGATCCTTGAGTTCTAGAAAGTAGGAGTGGGTGGGCAGGGTGTCACAAGTCTACTGCAAGCCACCATAAACCTACCGCCTATATCTCTTCAATTTACCCAATCAGCCCTCCTCGCACATCATTAAACTCTACTATCCCCAAGCAGTCCGCGGCCACTGAGTATAATTGATTGACAAGTCCAGCAATTAAGGACATAGTATCTACGATCTACTTAGAGATATACGGATGCTGTGTCGAGGCTTGGTTCCAGCCTCCCGCCCCTAGTTGAGACCGCCAGTATTGAGGTAGGTACAGTACTGAGGATATCAGGTATGAAATGTACCGTACAGGGTGCAGAAAAAGGTCATGGGTATCGGGAGTAGGTGCAGGTCTACTTTACACTAACCTCATCTCATGTTACGTTGCGTGTGTACTTGCAAGAGGCGGGCACAAAGCCATGTAGCGCAGCAAGGCTCTTCCAGCACATCACGTACGTCATGCAGTGTAGGGAGCCGTGATGCTGCTTTAGCATGACAGCTTGGAAACTTTAGTATTTAAGGGGGATTTCATCCGACTCTCATGACAGAACCACCTCCGACATCCATCATACTTCTAGAGAAGCATGTATCTCCCCAGGCTTGTTCGTAGCCATCCTATAGAGAACAGCAAGCTGTCCGTGGGGAATTGATACGAGACTACATAGTATTTCCCCCTATCCGCACTCAACGTTTAAGATTTCGGGAAAGCTACACTATCAATAAAGAAGAATGCCGCCAGCTACAGCCCTACCCTGGATGTCTTTCCTCACTCTAAAGTTTTTTGAGACTGACTAGGTCAGCGGTATTGATGAAGCCCCTATTACATTAATGTTTGTTCAGAGCCAGTGCTGGATTATTGCTGGCGGCTTTAGCGTGATCAGTTCCTGGGGATAACGATCCGGTAGATGACGGTCATCACCCTAGTGCTCTCACCTCCCCTACATGTAGTTTTCCAAAGTTGAATATCAATTATAACGATAAAACTATGGCTAAACTAAATTGGTGTAAAGGTTTCCAGATCCGTCCTTAGAGCCAATGCTCCTCTGGTCAGCGGCATTGAGTTTTTACATGCAGCTAGCCCGCAGTGTTTAGCAAAGAACCCAGGCACCATAGTATCGCTGTACTTGTCTGCGCACAACTCTCCCACATGCGCAGCATGAGCCCCCCAAAACAAATGGTAACCTCAACAACCAACACCAGTCAATTGGAATTTCCTTCCATCAAATCCCACAAACCAGCACGTGCTCTTTTATCTCAACCGCCATCCCCTTTTCGTCTTCCCATCATCCCCATCATCATCATCCCGCCTTCATCCCGCCCCTAGCACATCTCATTCCGGCTTCATCCGTTATCTTCATCCGTTATCGATAACATCTCATCCGCGCTACTTCCTCTTTGAATCATGGCTACAGACAAAAAAGCCGTCAATGCAGTAAGTTCCCATCGTCCATCGCATCCTTATGCTATGGTACCGTAAACTATACTAACTCAACTAGGCGGAGCTCTACTCCTTCGTGATGCACGACGTTCTCGCCGCTGCACGCCTCACATTTGAAGACGCTGGTCTTCCCGAATCCCTACTAGTCGAACTTACCTCTGTAAGTTCCAAAGCCCATCCACTAGATCAGGGTTAGGGTTTTTATAAAAACCCGCAAGACGATCATTGGCCTATATCAAGGACTACATACGTAGAACGGTGCGACTAACGCGAAATGACCGTTACAGCTCTGGCAGAAAAATCTTGCCGAAACAAAAATTGGCGAAATTGTCCCCAGGGAGCCCCAGGCCGAGGGGACCTCAATTGCCTCCACTCCCCGCGCCACCACTGCCTCCCCGCGCCCATTGCCCACCCCACGCGCCGCTGGCACTGGCGCCCCAAGAGGGCGGTCGCGACGGCGCTCAGTCATTCCGCCGCCACAGACGGTGCACCTGCCATCACTGCCCGTACCAGAGCCTGGACAGGTCCCGGCGCCGTATCTGCCCGCCCCAGACAGTAACCTATCCCTCCCAGCCAACTTCACCTCGACTCTACTGAGCACGCACAGTCACGCCGAGATCCAGCAGATGGAGCTTATGTGGCGGCGCTCCTGTGAGCTCGCGCAGTCTACAGACCCCACCGAGGTTGGGCGCATGACCACGGCCTTGCAGCAGCAGGAGCGCGACCGCCTCCTCAAGGAAGCCCATGAGCTCGAGCTGACTGACCGCCGAGACAAAATGCTCGCGATCCAGAACCGGGAGGTAAGAGCCCGTGCAGACCTCTATCTGGCGTGGCGGGCGAGGCTAGCGCCCAACACAAGTGAGGAGGCAGTTGCAAGGGCTTCGGCGGCGGTGTATTCGGCGCCGAGCATCTCGAGCCGTGACTCGGCGACCCTCAAGAGGGCAGAAGGTCGGCAGGCGGGAGCGGCCGCACTCACGGAAATGGACGCGGATAGCGCGGATTACACCGCGGATAGTGATCTGGCGGGTTATAGGGTTGCTTATGAGCAGCGGGCAATGATGGGGTCGGCGCCAGCGTCAGCGCCAACACCATTACCGCCTTTGCCACCATCTATGGCAGTATTTGCGGAGGCGCATCGGCGTAGGCTGATTGGAGCGCAGCCACAGCACCAAGGAATCCCTTCCCGCGATCTTGGTGCCCAGAACGGCCATAATGGGCTACAGGATACCCGTAACTGGACTAGGCCTAGCTGGGGTGGGCACCCAGTTTCCGGCGGATTTCCAGCTTCCAGCAGCTCCTCAACCCCCGGCGAGTCCTCAGCCCGTGGTGGGACTTCAGCTCGTGGTGGGTTCTCAGCTCGCGGCGGATCCTCAGCTCGTGGCGGGTTCTCAGCTCGTGGCGGGTTCTCAGCTCGCAGCGGGTTCTCAGCGCGTGGGGGGCCCTCAACTCGCGGTGAGTCCTCAACTCGCGGTGAGTCCTCAACTCGCGGTGGGTCTTCAACTCGCGGTGAGTCTTCAACTCGCGGTGGGTCTTCAACTCGCGGTGAGTCTTCAACTCGCGGTGAGCACTCAACTCGCGGTGAGCACTCAACTCACGGTGAGTCCTCAGTTCGCGGCGCGCTCTCAGCCCGTGGTAGGCCCTCAGCTCGTGGTGGGTTCTCAACTCGCGGTGAGTCCTCAGCCCGCGGCGGCTCCTCGACTCCCGGCGGGTTCCCAACTATCGGCGAGTCCTCAACTCGCAGTGATTTCTCAGGTCGCGGTGGGTTCTCAGCTCCCGGCAAGTTCCCAGCTCATGATGGGTTCTCAACTATCGGCAACTCCTCAGCTCGTGGAGGGCCCTCGGCTCCTAGCAAGCTCCCAGCTCCCGGCGGTGCCACAGAGCGACAGGCATCTCTCTTCAACAAGTCCCCTGTGCAGAGGGTAGTTAGTAGGGACCGAGCCGGCGGCTTCAATATCGGCGCCGAGGGGCTCTACTGGGACTCCACCCTCCCTTTCCAAGCCTACGGCAACAGTGGCAACTTCGAAACCGCTCCCTTCTACCCCCCGAATGCTACCACAGCCGCACACAAGCCTGCTGATACTACCAACATCCTCCCCGATAACACCCAGGCGGCTGATAACTCGGCCTGGGACCCTGCCCTGGCGCTCGAGCTGGATGACAACATCTTCGCCGGCATTGAGATAACCCCCGACCTTCAGGCGCTCCTCGATGCCAATTTCCCGCAAGAGTCTAGCGCAAACTTTCCGCCGCAGTTTGACGGCAATGGGGACGAAGAAGAAAACAAGGACGACGAGCGCAGGTCCGAAGCGCAACTCTTCGAGGACGACGATGAGATCGCCGACTTCTCTGCCGACGAGAGCGACGAGAACGAGGATCAGGATGAGGACATGTGCGTCTGCCTCTACGAGTCCCTCAGGAAGGCGAGGCTCCGCAACGGCGGCGGTACAATGTGGAAGTTCCAGCTGAGGAGCGGCGTACTGATGACGAAGGATGGGAAGGAGTATCCCTTCTGGAAGGGCACCACTGAGTTGCTCTGGTAAGGGTGGGTTCCGAAAGTATTGTTGGTATAGCCACATATCGGGGGTATGTGCATTTGGTGGCGTTTGGCTGTACCGCTATTTTTAAGCATACTTACATAGATATTAATTAGGTGGTTGTCAGTGACGGGGTTAAAGTCTAGCACTCTAACATAATTTTTCCTATCCATAGCATATACATTTGGCAGGATTTGGGTTTCTTTCTTAGGCATGCATATAGGTATTAATTAGGTAGTTATCAGCGAGGTTAAAGCTTAGCACTCTCCGGAGAGCAGTGGAAGGATACTTACATTTGTATTTACTATAGTGCGTAGAAATTAGGAATCGATAGTGTTATACAAAAATGTTTTTAGTGTGTTAATAGGATTTAGATATTAGGTGCCTTCAAACGAGCAGGCCAGGCGCCCAGTCTTTGTGGTAATGGTTTACGTCACGTAATATATGCTCTTAAAACATACAGCGGCCACGAAAAGTATTTACTACCCCATGGCCACAGGAACGACCATAGCTTCCGTTCAAGCCCTCCGACCCGCGCGCAGAAAGCCTTCTATCCTTCCCAGGTATAACTCAACGGACCCGGACCGCGCATATTACACCCCGCCTTCCTGCCGTCCAGATCCAACCATATATTATAATTAACGATTTTATAATAAAACACCTATAGTATAACATATGAATGAATAAATAAATAATAGATAGCCCACAAAACCCTCCCGAGTGACACCCCATGATCCAACCCGGGTAATCTCTCCCCCACTCCCCCCCACCAAATGATTGACGTGTACCACCTACCCTGCCATACCTTACCCTTACATACCAGCACCATCCCCCACATATCACTCACCTCCAGTCAACCACCACAATCACCACCACCACCACCTCTAATACTAATTCCACCATGACCGAGCTCAGCTTCACCAAGCAGTTCCTCGCGAACCTCGCCACGCGCAGCATCCACATCCCCGCCGACTTCTGCGAAGACGCTCGGAAGCTGCCGTCGCGCACTCCCGTACGTACCTCAAACTAAGTGCATGTAGCTATCCCAGCTAACAACCTTTTACAACCAAAATAGTACACCCTCCCCCCCACCAAGAAGCCAAAAACACGACGCACCGCCGCTACCACCAGCAGTGCCCTCCCCTCCGGTACCCCCCCCCCCTCCCCTCTCCCATCTACAATTATAACAACTAACCACCCTCACAGCTAATATAACTATAAAATCTCTCCGCGGTCCCCCCATCACTCACAACCTCCCCTCAACCCCCCTCAGTTCCACAATCCTCACGCTCAAACACAACCTCTCCAAAGCGACTAACCTCCCGCTCGACAAGCTCAAGCTACTCCTAAAGGGTAAGGTCTTGACCGACCTCAAGACACTCGAAGAGCTAGGCATTGCCGATGGCGCGGACGTCGCGTTTACGGTTATGGTGATGGGTGGTGCTACGCCGGCTGCGCCGGAGGAGACGGCGAAGAGTGCTCTAGCGGAGGAGAAATTCTGGGTGGAGCTTGGGGCGTTCTTGAAGACGCGGCTGGGGGGCAGTGAGGTGCTGGAGGAGCCGGAGGAGGTGTTGCAGACATTTAGGGCTGCGTGGGGGGGTAGAGCGGTGTAACTAGGGTTGGCTGGGGTCCAATGAAATGATTTTTAGATCATGTTTTTACGCTGTCGCATGCCTTATGTGCGAGCTAATTAGTGTAATCTTCTGAGCCTCATCCGTTTCCCTCTTTCCAATTGACTGTAGCTTTATCTATAACTGAACTTTTGCTTTTGCTTTTGGTGTGGTTAAGCTTTTCAACAAGCTTCAAGAAGCCAAGCCCCAAGGTTCCTGATACATGCAACAATTCAATGATATAAATCACCACTTTCTCAAATCATGACTCGTTCCCGGAACATCTCGCCCCCGAATTTCAAGCATTCAAGTATTGTAGCTGTTGCAAGGAACAGGGTCCCTCTCAGCCGCCACCACAGTTTAGTACTTATATCATTCATCAACGCAAAGCATGAAACTTCGGGTGCGTAGCCACCTTTTCCTTTCCTTTCCCGTGCCTTGCCCTACCTTTCCCCAAGCTCCAAAAAGACTAGAAATGAAACAAAAAAAATGAAGAATGGACAAGAAATAAAGAGAAAAACTCCCAACATCACAGCAATAACTTTTCCAGAGAGATGAAACTAGATGATTACAAGAAAATATAATCCAGAATCAATCGCGAGGAAAACCAAGAGTAGAGATATCCCTCACGACAAATCGAGGGCTCGCCGAAAAAGATTTAAGCGAAGATGATGGTGAAAATTCGACAATAGAGTTTCCAAAATTTACATGATAATGGAAGGAACTATAATCATTATTCTCATTAGTGAACCCATTCGAACCGCAAGAGCCATTCAAACCACAGGGTTATCTTACCGTCAACGTTCGCCTTGATAGTCTTATGCGGCAGAACACTTCCGCCATTAACATAAACCTCATCGGCAATGGTCACATCATCTCCCAAAACAGTCACATTCTCCAGACGAGCCCACTTCCCAACAGTGCTGTTCCACCCCACGATGGTGCTCTTAACCCAAGCGTGGTCCTTAATTCTGCTTCCCTGCAGAAGAACTGACCTTTGCAACCTTACACCATCACCAATAACAACATTAGGACCGATTGTTACGTTTGGTCCGATACGGCAGTTCTTCCCAATTTTGGCGCTAGGATCAATCAAAACATTTCCGCCATGTACATACGACTCGGAGGCCGGTGTGAGTAGCTTAGAGTTCTTCTTAGCCAGAGATGACAGGTAGAGACATGTTCCAGTAAGGAAATCTTTCGGCTGCCCAACGTCCATCCAGAAACCCTCAAGGTCGAAAGAATGCAATTGCCCATCCGCGCAGATTGCAGGGAAGGTCTCCTGTTCGATAGAAGTAGGGCGGAGCTCAATACGAGATAGAACAGAAGGGTTGAGAATGTAGATACCGGCATTGATGCGGTTGCCGACGAATTCAACAGGCTTCTCTACGAAGCGGTCGATACGTGAGGGGTGGTTAGGCTGATGGACAACAACACCATACTTGGATGGCTCCTCGACCTTAGTCACAACGATTGTCCCCTCTTGGCCATGTGACTTGTGGAAGTCGGCAAGATTGTGGAATGGGTAATCGCAAATGACATCCGAGTTGAGAACAAAGAAGGGGCTGTCATCCTTTCCGAGGATTTTCTCGGCGAGCTTCAAGGGACCGGCAGTGCCTAGGGGTTCGGTCTCGATGGAGAAGGTAATCTTGACATTGAACTGCTCCTCATACTGTCGCAAAAATGTCGTTGTTAGCTTCTGAGACATGCGGGGAACAGGTTTAGCGAATTGAAGCCACCTTTTGCAGTACGCTAATCATGACATCTGGCCTGTAGTTGACAGCCAGGACAATGTCGGTTACACCAGCAGAGGCCAAAGCTTCGACTTGGTGGAGAATCATGGGTCTGTTACCGAACTCAACAAGAGGCTTTGGGAGAGTGAGGGTCTGATAGTGTTATAAGGGCACGGTCAGCATTCAACTAATCAATTGCATGTTTTTGAAGCAAAACCGCTCAGACTCGCTGCAATCCACCGTCTAAAGAGTGCAGATGCGGAGAACCGCTCACACGTAATGTTGAATGTGGGGTGAAGAATCAGGGGGAGTGGCATACAAGAGGCCGAAGACGAGTTCCGAAACCACCGACGAGAATAAGAGCTTTAGTAACTGCGAGTGAGCTGCCTGCATTATCCATATGCGGGGACGGAATAGTACCCTTCATGATGAATTATTTATCTGGTGTCTAGTCAACGATGATAGATAGATGATGGTAACTAGTTTATTTGTGAAGCGAGTGAAATACAGAGACAAATAGCGAAGATTGAAACAGCGGGGGAAGCTCCGAGATAGAATTGATGGCAAAGAGAGGATAACTTTGAGGTTTTCAACGAAAGAAGGTCAAAGAGAAAAGGGGGAAGAGGAAGAGGGAGAGGAGAGAGAACGGGATTGAAATACAAATCACGTCTAAAAGGGAAAAACGAGCTCTGTGCTTCACTCAATGTGTCTGCGTGGCCTACTTTGGGTATTGTAAGGGGGGTAAGCAGGGCAAGGGTTTGGAGACCCTTGTTTTACAGGCAGGCGAATTCAACTTTCGGTCAACTCTTCTCTTCGAATAGGTAGGAACCCTGTACAAGAGACCATAACTACATGTATGTACGTACATGTAGTTTCAAAAATGGACGGGGCTAATAAGCTCCCTAGAAAGCCGACGGCCGCTCATTTCACTTTCAACATGATCACGCCGTAGCTGCTGATCGAAAGGAGATTACAGGAAGCTCCCAATTCCGAATGTTGACCTCCTCTTACACTAAACTGTAAGGCTCTTGTACGTGAAAGACGCCTATCACATTCGTTCCACCGTCCTCGTGACGGGATGTTTCTAATCTTACTTCACCGACCCAACTACAAGCAGTTAGGTAATAGGAACTGTTGTTCTGTGGAAATTCTCCATTGCAAGCTGAGTACGAAACCAACAAAGGTCTCAGATATCCACAATCCAATCCATGGTTCGAGAAGTGTTCCAGAGAAACGTACCCCCCAGCATCGTCGTACATGGAGTACCATACTGGCCATGCCGAGACGATGATAATTTCCCTATTGTCCTCCCCCGCATCTGGATTACTCTAGTGGGGCGAGTTTGGCCGACGATACGATTTTACACCACCTTAACCAAGGCAGCGGCGAGCCCATCTTGGGATCTCCGCTCTTTGAGGCCCCCATTCGACAAGACCCGGGTAAGGATGCTCATGTTTAAACAGCTGAGTGCCACGAGGTCCCCCCAAAGTTGCATTTGAAGTGCATGTGACTTCCCATTCCTCAGCTTGAAGTCCGAAATAATCCAGCTTGTATGCATCTCCTTGTATATCGGGTGCGCAGCATGGCCTCCCATCATACGACCGAACCGCCGGGATTTACATTTAGGTCTTTAGATTTTCTGCATGGGATGATTGCCTGTTTCTACATTACCAAAAGACGGACGTATTTAGCTTCTTTTTTCCAGGAAGAATAGTACCTAGCTATATGCGCACCAGTAGTGACCTTTTTCTAGCTCCGTGACTGTTTGATAATGCGGCCGCCTCTCTCACGGATCGAGGGGGGGGGGGCACTAAATTTAGCAAGGTGCCCCTTCCATTAAACCTTTGATCTGAAGATTCTATCATCTTTGCTGATGGAACTAGACTGGTCGATGTGGGGCTCAAATCAACTAAATTCAAACTCGACCAGCTTTCAGGGAAAATGCAAAACTGCGGGTAGTGGCATGTGCAGGTGCGTTTGTTTTGTGTAAAGCTTAATTCAGCCACTTTATCACAAGGGCAGCTTCAGCCCTTATAAAAAGTGTTTCTAAAACTTGAATAGGTACAAGTGTTTCTAACCCAAGCTAAAGCTTCTCCCCGAGCAGTAAAGTAACCAATAACAATCCCAACACTATAAGCCAAACTCATTTTTATCCTCCTGCTTTCACTTTATCATCCAACATATCTACTATCGCATCATTCTATGTAGTAGGTAGGGCCTCCGGAGAAGCATCGACCACGCTGTTTGCTTCTAATTCCGATGTAGGTTCTTCTTTCGAAGCTGGCGTTGGTGGTGGGGGCGATGGAGGGAATAGTTCTGAAAGGAATCCTGGGAGGAATCGCTCCAATCTTTTCCAAGTTTGTTTCCATAGCTCCTCGCCAGTGGCATCCTCCTCTGGGGGAACAAGATATTTCCCACTTGCCATAACCAAGAGAACATTTTTCAGGCTTTCCGGTACCGCTTCCTCCTGATATCGGGTTCCGATTAGTGTCAGCCTTTTAAGGACACAATTAGTAAAAACTTACAAGATGATCCCCTTGCCCACTATTCATAAGTCTATCCATGATATCCAAAATTTTCAACCATAGATCTAGCATCCCGTCCCACTCTGCCAGCATCACCAGGTAGTGCAAAAACACCTTGCAAAGCATAGTCGCAGCTAGAACTCTGGTATCACTCATTCCTCTGGGGTCTGACTGATACACCTCCGGCTTGAGTAAGCGATTGATAAGGGGGAACAAAACATCGCCAAAGATTGCCGTCCATTCGTGATGGTCATCAGAAGTGAGCGCCGGCGAGAGAAGCGATTGCTGTAAAGAGGTGAAAGCTTGTCCTCTAATCTCGCGACATGGGTTGATACACTGTGCACTAAGAGATTCAAGAATCGGCGTCCAATAAGTTGTCCAAGCTATATCCATTAGTCCTCAGCTTCGCGAGAAAAGCCAGGCACATAGGTAGATAAATACCTTCTTTTTTTTCTAGGTGAGATTGCGAGATAAGTGTCGGCACCCTCAAAGTGAGCTGGAAGATCATATGAACTGCTTTCACACCCCTCAAAACAACCTCCGAATCCCTAATATTCCTGTCAGCCCTACTCTATTTTTACCCCCCCCCCCCTCAGTGAGTGGAACATACGGGCGATCCAACAGCTTCTTCGCCTTCCCTCGCCTAGCCAACTTGTCCTGTTTCTGTTCAAACACACTACCAACATTTCCCGCGCTCGCGAAATCGTTCAGTAGTGACACTACAGGAACATAGTTATCACTCGTGACATTTCCGGGACTCTCAGTGGTGATAAACTCCATCACACCAAAAACCTCAGCACATGCGTCCACATTCGGCAGAAGCGCTCGAAATAATACCCAGAAATCCGGGGAATTAATCATCTCGCTTTTCAACGATGATGATCCGCCCTTTGCGCACTTTGAAAGTCCCTTGATTACTAACGATGCAGCTTTATCCAACAGGGGCTTGTCAAGCGCCGCAATAGAATGCAACACAACAGGAACATTCAAGAAAGAATGCTCATGACTTGCTTGAAGGAGTGAAAATAGGTAATAGACTACCCTCGAGACGATAATACTATGTATGCGAGTCGAATTTCGGATGATCCCCATCAGGGTATCCGCGAGTACTTTTCCGTGTGTAGCAACAGTCGATTCATCTCTGAGCACCAAACTTGTTGCGAATTCGAGTACATACACCACCGCCGGATCATACTTGGGCCCTTTATTGACTGTATGAGTTCCGTTTGGGGGTGAATTATACTCCGGTTTCATAACAACAACGTTTTCGTCATCGTCGTCGTCATCAACGTTGGGCAGTT
Organism: Morchella sp. 2018-W30; assembly: GCA_024713625.1. Classification (NCBI taxonomy): domain Eukaryota; kingdom Fungi; phylum Ascomycota; class Pezizomycetes; order Pezizales; family Morchellaceae; genus Morchella; species Morchella sp. 2018-W30. The sequence continues at coordinate 487,450 of JAMJEW010000012.1, forward strand.
GCGCCAGCAGCGAAGTAACCAGGGGATCCAGCGCGGTGGCGTCAAGGTTCCTGATCAGGATATGTATCAGTCATTCTATATTTCCCACCCCGAGAACTATTTACCACTGTATAGGGAGAAAACTCACATGATATTCGCAAACATATCTCCCAGATGGCAAACATTTATACAATCTACAGTACAAAGCGTACTGTCTAGTTCTTCATCACTCGGCTCTGGCGGGTCATCACTCGCATAACTCGACAAATAACTGCTCAGAGCAGAAAACAACCCCACATCTCTCGTAGCCTGATTCCTTTCAATAACTATACTCGGCGTTTGTAGTTGGATTGGCGGAATGTCGAGTCCGCTATCGCTCTGTGCAAAGAACGGAGGGATGAGTGAGTTGACAAAAAGGTTTAACCATATCCTAACAATCTGACTCCATCCCTTATTCAAGATCTCCTCATTCCCTGTAATTACTCGAAATAAGACCACCATAGCCAATTGCGCTTTGAAATCTCTTCCAAACTTTACCGCAAGCTCAGAAACCATTACGCTATTCCCCTTAACCTGTATCTCTGTGTTAAGACTTGTACTAGGCGGTTTTTCAGTGGCCAATGTGGATATTGTGCTTAGACATCTCACAATATGGTCTAGCACATCCTTAAGTCCATGCTTTGCGGCAATCATCGCGCATTGGTCAAACCCAGTAATGACCCTATGGAATACGGCGTCATCAGTGGCAGACATAAAAACGTAGCTCAGAGTCGCTACGATTGGTTTCCAAGTCGCTGCGAACATGTCAGCGTCGTAGATATTAGTATCGCAGATAGTAAGGTCTCCATTAGATGATGCCTTAATAAGCAACTCTTTCCATGCAGAATCAAATGCATGTTTATTATCGTGTTCTTCGGGTAAGATGATTTCATTTGTACGGATTGTGTCGTATATAGCCTGGAGATAATCCGGTGCGAAGTTCTTTCCACCGTTCACGCCCCGAAGATTTCGGGCGAAATCTTCATATTTCATACGATTTTGTTGCTACATTTGTTAATAAAACTTTACACTCAAGTACGGATACTACGCACCTTGACATTTGGGTTATGTTGGTCCGTGTTCAGCATTATAATGGCATAAGTGAGGACGAAGACCGAATCCTTATCCGCCACCTCCTCAGGCTTCCCTGGCCCGCAATATAACTCGCTAAATCTCTCCACGATCCTCTCAATTAGTGCACTCTCGCCAGGTAGCCTAAATGTGTTCAAAATATCCCTCAGTGCCTCGTCGACTCTCTTCCCTCTGAAATCAAACATTTCCATAAACTCTTTAAGTATCCCCTCATTTTGCTTCTTCGATATATACTCTCCAAGGATTTTCTTGTTAATACGAGTAGTTCCCTGTAGGAACTTTGCAATGGATGCTGGATTATCTGCAGAATCAATTATCCCTTGTGAGACAAGGAATGCAATTCCTTTCTTGGGATCTTCGTTGAAACGGGCAGCACCCCGTATTACGGTTTGCTTAAGGGAGCGCTGTGATCTAAGGACATCGGGTGGTGGGAAGCCTTCAGTGCGAGGGTGATCATCGAGCCGATCAGCAATAAATGAGATATACCCCAGTAAAGCATCCAGACACAATGGAGGAACGTTCGTGGTGCTCCATGTAGCTGAATCGGGGAAAGCGTTCTGTCCAAGCCCGCACCAATCAAAACCTCAAGCATTGAATATATAGGAGAAACCATTACTTACTCTACTCAAAAACCCTACCACATCTTCACACAAATCACTCCGATCAACCTCACAATCATAATTCACGTATAACTCCACCATGAAAGTTGGTATTCTTGCAAGTGCACCAACACTTTCCACCATTGCCTCCCGTGCATCTGGCCTTCTTGTTCCACCCTCTAGCCCTAGCTTCTGCCTCTCCTTCACCTGCACTGGCGTATTCCTTCCGGAACTCGCTTGGCTCGGCGCTGGTTTGACTAATTTGGGAGCCTGTGGAACGCCCTCGTACAGAATTGGATCTATTCCTGGTTCTCGTGGGATCTCGACTCGGGGATGTAAACATGCAACCACATAGCTCAAGAATAGTTCTTGTTGTAGTTTAAGTACTCCCCGTGTGGTTGCTAAGACGGTACCTGTGACGCGGAGTGATTCCTGAAGAATACCCATCGTATCACTACGGACCAATTGAAAAAGGTAGCGGCATAGATCGTCTTTAGCAAGGCTTGCCAAACTTGGATGTTTCGCAATGCTAGGCCCCGCAACCTCGAACGCAACATCAATAATTCGCATAGCCATGACTCGCATGGTGTCTGTATGTGTTTTATTATGAGGGTCTAACAGCTCCACAAGAACCCTTAGTAGTTCCCTGATAGAGGGAAGTGAATATGGCTTAATCTCTGCAATCTCCGAACTTGATTCTGAGCCAGCTGCTTTATCCATATTTATAGGTGCAATAGTTAGAGTTGGCGTTGGTTGATCTCTACTCGTGTCTATGATTAAATCGGTAGATGGTCGCTCATCAGAAGGCTGCAGGGGCTGGATAGCTGTATTCTCTCCATTAACTGTTGGTTCCATTTTTACGGCCTCCATCTGATCCCCCGAATACCCATCCTCAAGACTTGTACCCTCATCCTCCGCTTCGATCTCCAGATGCTTCAGTCGCTCAAAAACAACTTGGCACATGAACACCATACTCATTTCTGCGCTCCTCCTGAGAACTTCGGAGAGTCTCATTTGGCAGCACATACTCAGTCCTGTCTCCATCATTTCACACACGCTCTCATCTCCTAGTAGGGCGCCACCAGGACCAGAGATCATCATTTCCATGAGCTTAAGGATGCGCAGTAGGACGACTTCATCTTGTGCCGAATCTGAGGCCTCAAAACGGCAATGGGTAATTCCTGATGAGAGGAGTTGCATGGCCGTGGAGAGCCTCGGTGAGGTACCAGAGATGAGTCCATATGAGAAAAACTTTGAAATACTAATGAGGGCTAGAGAAGTAATTGGGCCGGAGGTTGAGGAGGAGCGGATCACCTGGAGAAAAGGGTGGAGGAGAGAAGGTGTATCAAATGTTCTAATATCTGCAAGAAATTTAGTTCAAACTGTAATTGTAATCTACAAGAAACTGGAGATTGAAACGCAAACGTACCTTTGCAATCCTGTAGATCTACTCTGAGTTTTGAAAATGCCGCCATAAGCGGGTTATCCTATCTCCCAATCAGCCCAGCTCCAATTTTTATCTAGGCCAGTTTTCAAACCTGTATGCTCTTTCCCTTTTTCCCCCTCAACCCCCACCTCCCCGCTAACCCCACGTCCCCATTCAACTCGTCTAGAACACCTTTCGCACCTACCCTCCCTCTTTGCAAGCTTGCAGCGGGGCTTCCAGGAACAGGCGTTGACATCCCACTACTAGGGGTCCCTCCAGCTCCAATCAACCCCGAATTTCCGCCTCCCCCGAGAATAGCACTCACACTGCTCTGCGCCCACCTCGCATTCTTTCGCATTGCTGAGGTGATAATGATACATTCTGTCGTGACCAGCGCAATCGGATCGATCGCAACCGAAAGTGCGCGCGGGAGCGGGGGGAATGTTGGGGTAATATCGTCCTCCATTAGAATAGTGACGGGGACGAGCTAGGTGGAAACGTATCTACTTGTTAGGGTACGGAAGAGCGGGAAAAGAATTAACTGTCCTCTAGGATCAAGGGAGAGCGCGAATCTTCTAAGCTCCTCGCTGGTGAACGGAGGGGGGGAAATAGACCAAGGGAAACAGATAGGGGGAAAAGGAATATTGGAATAAATTAGTTTGCGGGGTGGGCTTCTGGAGCTCTTTAGTGCTACGGTGATTTAACGCGCTGGTCTCACCAACGAATGAACGTGCTCGCCAAGACTGATTAGGTCATTATCCCTGTTGAGCTGTTCGAGTGATACACTATGACTAAACTAAGTGTTTTTTTTGTTTTGTTTAGGGGTCAGCTGTTCTTGTTCACTACGTGTGTTAACTTTTTAACCTTACATAAACGACTAGGTTACATTTGGCTAAGACTAATTCACCACAATTAAGGAGAAATAGCATTCTCAAGCCATATCATACTAAACGGACAGTTAGTAATATATGAACACTACTCTAAAGTACAGGGTTGGGGGTTAAATTCTTGGTTTTCTGGCTTGTGATGTCTGAGAAACTTAACGTTTTGAGAAATTTGGCTTTTTGAATCATCCGTCCATACCCACTTCGTCTACAGCTACTAAATACATGCATGTATACAGCGAAAGCTTGCTATAACGGTACTTTCTATAAGGGTAATCTCCCTATAGCGGTAGCACTTCTCGGTCCTTTTTGCCCGGCCTTCAGCACCAGCACCTCTTATCTAAGGGTAATCTCTCTATAACGATACAAAATTCCGGTCCCGAGTGTACCGTTATAGCAAGCTTTCACTGTATTTACATTTTAAACCCAGAAGAATTACCATACTTACCCGTCTAAATTTGCTCCATCCCGCTAATAAGACAAGATTCAGTTTTTGCAAATTTCAACCAAGTAATAAGTGCATAATACATACATGTAAGTAGTATCCGAGTGATTATCTATGATTCACATTCGCGTCCTAGCTCCCCTGATAGAAAAACCGCCAAACACAACCCCAAGACCCCCGAACCGATCCAGTGATAGGTGCATGTAGTTCAAGGCTGCGGTTTAGGGGGGGGGCAAAGTTGGGTCTTTTTTTTTTTTTTTGTTTACATCAGTAATCGTATCCAGCCCTGAGGCTATGACGATATCGCACTAGAAACCCCCAGAACGACCCTCCTTCCACCGCCAAACTCAACAAAATAAGCAAAGTTGGGTCAATACATAGGACTACGGAATTTAGTGACGAGTACCGAATTAAACCAGCATTAGAGGAAGAGTATTGTAGTACCAATACCGTATTCTTACCGCAATACTAGTGTATTGACGGTAATACCCTAGCGACCCCACAGCTCCCCTTGCTGGTTAACTGTCAAATCACTCTGGTAAGTCAACCAGCACTTCCCTTACATGTATTAAACAACATTCTCACATGTCATCATGGATATGCACCGTGTGCGTCAGAATTGAGAGCTAAGACAACGACTTCCTGAATGAATTAACTTATATCTATTGGCTAAGATATTAAGTTTACACTTGAGCAATTTCAAATTGGATTTATAGATATTTCTCGTTCAGAGGATCAACGAGCAAGCACCGAGGGTACAGAAGGGATTACCCAGAACACAAAGCATTCTATTGAAATACGGGTGATATATTGTGATCCGCATTTAGTTACTTCTCAGTACCCTTCAGCTGAATGTTTGGTCTAAAAGATATATCATACTTTCTGAGGTGATAAATAGCTATATCATTTGCTAAATGTAAATAAGCATGTTCAATGAGCCCGTTGTCATTTTACAGCCTGAACCCTAACCCTGGTAAACTACTTGACAAGATACTACATGTAACTACATACATGTAGTTCATGTATTGGCCAATGGTGAATCCCATCAAACAAGGCTAGCGTTTCCTACATTTAGTACACGCATAAGGTAGACTAAGTTGGGGTGGTAGCCGTGAGTTGGTACATAATATGTCTTAAAAACTATAGCGCTATATGACTACTATCCCCGCTACCACCAGATATGAGACCACCTACTCTTGCATCAAAACCTTCAACGCGTCTACCCCGACTGAGAGAACTTCTGGATTTCTTGTGCCTCTCAATGCCTCTCTAACGACATTCACTCCCCCAGCAACTCTAAATTTCCCAGCATATTCTCCGCCCCCACATACCAAGTTCCTCACACAAACCACTCCTCTATGCCTCAGTTCTTCATTATCCTCTGACACCATTGCCAACAATATCTCTACGCCCCTCTCCCTATTCATGATTGCTTCACACGCTTTGTCCCATTCCGTCAACATTGCCAATGCACCTCCTGCTGCTCGTCTAGTTGCTAGATCCTCGGAGTCTGCTAGAGCAAGCAAAATATGGAGTCTATTACCAGCACTCTTGGAACCATCTGCAAATTTTTCAACACCGGCGGGGGAGGCCATGAGGTTACAAACCAGTTCAACAGTGGCACGTTGAACCATTTCATTTGATGAGAGCATAGTTTCCTCGATTTTCTGCCAACCAATACGGATTATAAGATCGCGGGTAGAATCATCAGTCGAGGCGAGGTTTGTAAGTGCGAGAAGTGCCTCAAATACCGGAAGCAAGGTAGGTTGGTCATTTGCGTTATCTAACAGTGCCAGGAGGGGACGCACAGCTGATGCTACCGGGAGTTGGGACGAGAATACATGTGACGGATTTGTGGACACAAGAACCCTAGCAAGGGCATGCGAGCCTGCTTGTTTTATCTGCCTATCCTGAGAAGTGTCTCCTGTTACCGCTGAGTAGAATTGGAGGAGAAGTTTGACACCGCCTTGCTGTGCAATAAGACCACGATGCTTTTGGTGTTGACTGAGTGATAGGAGAATGCTAGTAACGATTGCAATAGCATTCTGCGAGATTTTCCGGGAGCATGTAACAAGAACGGGAACGATACCTGCTTCAAGAAGTACTTTACAGCGTTCTGTTACAGCAGGGTCCTTATCTCCTACATCAGGTTCTGTCTTGGCTTTTGGAGTAGCATTCGCGTAATTTTTAAGCTGGGCGACTTTTTTCTGCTCTTCTGACAATGACGGGAGGTATGATGTGAGGTTATTTATGACAGTTAAGCCGCCGAACATTACTGTTGGTTTGCTGGTAGTTTCCTTTATTGTTTCTAAGAGATTCTTGACGAACGACTTGTCCTTGCAGAGAGATTGCTTAACTGATGCTTTGAGTGTGGCATATGCCAGGCCTTCTACTGATGAATGCCGTAAGTCAGTATCCTCCTGCAGTATCATACTTCTAAACACCATTGCCAGCTCGTCAATTCCTTTTGGCAATGTTCCTGGCTCTCCGACGCCAAACCGTACTTTTGCGAGAATTGTGGAAGCGATGGCCTTTCCCGTGCCCTCTTTACTTTTTGATACCGCCTCTAAGTAATCCTCGCATTGTCCCGCAACAGCAGCCCTGCAGTTTTTATCCACGCAAGCTGCATTCATCATTTCCAGCGCTGCCTTTTCAACGTCCCACTGGCGGCCTTGCAGGCTTGGAACAATTCCTTCAACAAATCCATCGGTCATGAACAATTGCGCAGCTACAGTTGGTACAAGAGGAAATATCGCCGCCGCAGCCGAGAACGCAATCCGAAGGTCGTCATCTGAGTCTTCGGCTAACCGAGAAATCATGAACTTCCCCAACATACTTTCCGCAACTGCCTCATCGGCCTCCACAAACTTTGCCGTTGCAATTGTGGCATGAGATCGCAAATCCTCTGCTGAATTTATATCCAACATCTCCAGTAATCTCCCTAATGCATCTTGTCCTACGAGAGAATGCAGCTCGTCGGCATGTGCTGCGAGTAATCTTGCAACGGATCTGCCGGCCGCTAATTGTCTATCCTTCTCCCGAAGCTTTAGGCTTTCGAGGAAGGCTTTAAAACACTCTCTCAGGCATTTATTCTTTTTTTCTACCGCCTTCCAAGCCGCAGGGTCTAGTAGTACCACTACAAGCCCATCTACGGCAGCTCCTCCAAGCCCCATAAATGTGTTAAACACCTGGCTAACATCCCTCTCTAGTAAACTGGCCAAATATTCCCTCCCACTTCTGCTAGCTTTCAGGATGCCGCCTACCACTTCACCCCCCTCGGGATACGGGATAGTATTGGCATGTGCGAAAAGCAATTCAAGACATTCTATAACTATCGAAGGCTGCAGGCTAAGACTTGGATCCTTCAACGCTTGCACCAGTTCTCTACCCGCACCAGACGATGATTCAACCACAAGGCTCTGGCAAAGTCTGGATACTGGAGGGACATTCTGGTCTTTCTGAAAAGTGTGGAACGCGCGTAGTACTGTTTCGTTGCGAGGTGCTAAGGAGAGGGCTTCACGCAGGGAACGAATTGCGTCCTAGGGCTAATAGTTAGATGTTTTTTCCGTGCTTTGTGCGGATGGGAATGCTTGCATCGTGGCTGCCGGCCCTGAGATATTCGAGTGACTTTATAGCAAGCGATGAGGCTCGGTCCTCGTGTTCAGAGGTTGCCGACATTGCACTCGGAGGTTGTGTAGAAGGTTTGGTTTAGTTGAGGCTCCAGAGGCTTCCCCACCTTACATAATGCTCATGCGAGAAATGGGGAGCCCGTCAACTTGTCGCCAGACGGAGTGAGGGTTAGCTGCCAGCTCCCGGTACTTACATGTATGTACTAAGTATTTACTTATTTACAAAATTTGAGTAAATTCATGAGACTTTTTTTATAGTGATTTATATCTACATCCCATTGGCCCAGTCTTGGGCTTAGATACACTTTTCAGCAGATAGTGATGACAAATCATTTTGGAAATGATCGAAACTGCATGTACTCAAGTACATGTAGTAATGAAATCTTCAACCCTGGAGTAATATACAATCCCCCGTACCTGGAAAAAATACTCCATGCGCCAATAACAGCTATAAATACATGAACGAAATTAAAAGTAAAGAAAACGCCGCCCAACGCCAAAAACAAAAACCAAAAACAACCAAAATATTACAACGATGAATAGAAAGAAAAAAAAATAGGAAATAAAATATAAACTAGCAAAATTAGAAGATTAAAATGATGAACGCGACACGAAAATTCAGTTAGGCAAAAGCCAGTCAGACTTGTGCCCAGTGGCCCCCCAAACTGTAAACCGGCTGATATCCATTTTCCGCCTCAGTATATCCACGATGTCCTTGTTACCATTCTCGATAGCTATATCAAGAACTGTCCGGCCTTTTCTGTCCTTTATTTTCCATTCAGCTCCATATGATATGAGCAACAAGATGATATCCTTTCGCTTCAATTGAACCGCAAGATGTAAAGGGGTGTATCCCCCATGGCGAAGCCGCGTACGAGTTCTTGCTGTTAAAGCTGCTCCATCCTCCTCTGCCGTCTCTTTTTGACCCATGAATACCGCCGCAGGGAGTGGCGTCCGTCGATCTGAAGTCTTTACTGAGACTCTTGCCCCATACCTCAGTAGTAATTCTACGACAGCTTTGTGTCCTCGTCCCACAGCTTCATGAAGTGGCGTCCATCCAGCTGAGTTCCTCGCTTCAATTTCCGCTCCGCTGCTCAGTAGTAATTTCACTACTCCTTTTTGCCCCTGGAAAGCCGCCTCGTGAAGTGCTGTCCATCCATCTGAAGTCTTTGCGGCGGTACTTGCTCTTTTATCAAGCAGCAACTTCACAACACCTTGGTGTCCCTGATGAGCTGCTTCATGGAGTGGTGTCCAGTTATAATTATCTGAAGTCTTTACTGCTGCTTTGGCTCCCTTTTCTAACAGCAGGGCCACTACCTTTTCGTCACCCCCGTAGGCTGCCAGGTGCAATGGTGCGTCCCCATTGTTATTCTTCTCGTCGACCTTAGCTCCATAGAACATTAACAACTCCACAATATCGGGGCGACCTTTTGTGGTAGCTAGATGCAGGGCTGTCTTCCCGTCTTTATCCTTCGCCGTTGCTTGAACCCCGCATTCCAGTAGCAAACTCACAATAGGCCTTTTACCCTGACCTGCAGCCATGTGCAGTTCTACCCAGCCTTCTGCTCCATTGTCTAGTAGAAATCGCACCATACTTTTGCGACCTTCATGGGCAGCTAGGTAAAGCGCCGTTACTCCCTTATTCGTCCTTGCTAAAATATCTGCGCCACTAGAGAGGAGCAACTTTGCCATGCCAATATATCCCTGATGTGCAGCACAGTGTAAAGCTGTCCGTCCTCCATCCGTCTTTTCCGAAACCTTTACCCCATTTTTCAATAGTAACTTGGCCATATCAGTGAGCCCCTGGTTGGCTGCTTCGTGTAAGGTTGTCCATCCTCCAGCCGATCTTGCTAAAAGATCCGCCCCGTTATTCAACAACAATTTTACCGTAAAATCATGCCCCTTGTGAGCTGCGGCATGCAAAGATGTCCAATTCCCTTTTGATTTCGTGGATGTTTTCGCTCCGTTCTTCAAAAGTAGTGTGACCATTTCATTGTGACCTCGACGGGCTGCGTCGTGCAATGGCGTCCACCCCTTACCGGATCGTGCTGCAATATCTGCTCCATTTCTTAACAGTAGCTTCACCATATCATCGTGTCCTTGGCGTGCAGCAATATATATTGGCGTCCATCCTAAGCCAGATTTGGCTTCGATATTTGCCTGTTTTTCCAGAAGTAATTTTGCCATTCCAATATCGCCTTTCTTAGCGACAAGATACAGAGCTGTAGTTTTTTCTTCCGTCTTTGCCTCAATATTTGCCCCACTTTCAAGAAGTAGCTTTACCATGGAGGTATAGCCATGGTAAGCCGCGCTGTGCAAAGGTGTCCATCCTTCATCTGACCTCGACTCTATATCCGACCCTTTATTCTTTAACAACAATCTCACCATCTCTACATGGTTCTGTTTAGCAGCGAGGTATATAGCTGTATGAGCATTTTCCGTCTTTACGCCAACGTCCGCCCCGCGATTGACAAGTAGGCGTGCGACGACAATGTGCCCCCGGTGAGCTGCGTAGTGCAATGCCGTCCATTCTTGATTCGATTTAACTGCGACATCTGCGCCATTATCAAGGAGCAGCCTTGCTGTTTCTCTAAGGCCTTTCTGCGCCGCAAAATGCAATGCGGTCAGCCCCAGAGTTGTTTTGGCCGAGACTCTTGCCCCACTCTTCAGTAAAAGCTTCACTGTCTCAGTATGGCCTTCCAGTGAGGCTATGTGAAGTGCAGTCCTCCCGTCCTTTGTCTTTAATGCAATATTTGCTCCTTTCTGTAAAAGCACTTTCATGATATCGGTATCCCCCTGCTGGGCCGTGGCGTGCAATACGGTTAAACCTTCATCGGATTTTGCTATAATATCTGCTCCCTTCTCGATAAGCAGCTTTAGCATTTTGATGTGCCCATTTTGGGCTGCATAATATAGTGGCGTCCTTCCCGAGTATCCAGACGCAATATCTGCCCCCTTACCCAGCAAGAGCTTCGCCATACCAATGTGACCCTCTTGGGCGGCCAGACACAAAGCGGTTGTTCTGTCCTTTGCCCTTAGCTCACAGTCCGCTCCGCTCTTGATCAGCAAATCAGCTATGTCGATATGACCACCATACGCCGCCATATGTAGCGGTGTTTTTCCATCCCCCGTAAGGCTATAAGAGACGGCCGCTCCTTTGGCTAGGAGTAACTTTGACATATCCACTCCACCCATAATCGCCGCCACATGCAGTGCTGTGTAGCCATCTTTCTCTTTTGCCATGACGTTTACCCCATGATCCAAAAGCAACTTCGCCCAGCTCAAATTGCCCTTCTCGACCACCAGGCGGAGAGCTCTCGCAGACTCTGCCTCTGACCTTGTGAGCACCCCCTTTCTCAGCGCTAATCGAATGGATTCTTCCGTTCCCGATAGGATTGCTGCAACTAATGGCATACCATTTTTGTCTGATAGTTCCGCGGAAGAACTGTTCAGAGTCATTGGTACGAAGAATGACCTCCGTTGTAGATCATACAGAATTTTCATCCAGAAGGTAGTGTCTTTGTGCCTTAGCCAAGGCTCCTTTAGAGCTTTTTGAGCGGTAATTCGGTTCTCTGGTCGTGGAGCTAGCAATTTGATAATAAAGTGGATTGCTGCGGCGGATACCCCCCTCGCGATAAGCTTTGCAGTTGGAAAGGCAATCTTATTCCGGGCGTAATCATTCAACTCCGGAGTATTAAATGGTGTGTCTCCAGTAAGCATGGTATGCACTAGACATCCAAGTGACCATATATCAACGGAATTATCGTATACTGATGTTCCTCTATCCAAAAAATCGTCCAAAATTTCTGGCGCAGAGTACTTCGGGGTCCCTACGGTGGTGCGTAATTGGGTGCCATTCCGCTCTTGTTTAGAAATACCAAAATCCCCGATTTTGACGATCAAAGGTTCCTTTTTATCAATAAGGATGTTCTATATAAACTGTCAGTTCCATAAAACTTTGGAGACCCAGTTCATGAAGACTAACCTCTGGTTTGAGATCTCGGTGACAAAAGTTATTTGAATGCATGATCTTCAATCCTTCAAGGAGTTGCAATGTGACCGACTTCGCGACATTTTCGGACATTACTCCCTTTTCCATAATGAAACTTGAGAGGTTTCCGCATTGGACATATTCCATGGCGAGGTAAATGTTTTCTTCTTTCTCAAACCACCCGAAAAATTCCACAAAGTGCTGAGGATACTATACAAGAGTCATTACTTTTAATTCTCTTTTCGAGATATTGCAAATCAAGGCATAATACATACCGCTTTTAACTCCGTCAGAGCAAGTAATTCCTGTGAACATTCTAATATACTACGTCCCCTGTATATTTGTTTCACGGCCCTAACCTCGCCTTTTTCTCCTTTTTCTAACCATACTATCCCACCACTACCACTCCCCAGAACTTTATCCTTGATCCATTTTTGTGCAGTTGAATTGGTGGTGTGTTTGCAATAACCTTCGAAAAACTCGGTGTCATATTTGTATGTTTCGAATCGCTTCAAAAAGCCTGACATTTTATTCGCAATGATTAGAGGAGATCTTAGCGAAGGATTTCATGTCCAATAAGTCCTATTTGTGCATGACCTTATATAATTACCCGTTGTCTACCTAGCCAGCACCCAAGCCCCCACGACCTTCTACAGCCATAAGGCAGCACAGGGGTGTGTCACTACATAGCCCAGGACTTCTGCAGTACCCAAAGAGCCTCCACAGATTTGTAAGTTGGTACCAACGGGCTGATGTCACATGAGCGGTTGTTTGTAACTACATGTAACTACATGTACCCCGGGGGTCCTTAAAGTGATGTCGCGACCACCATCAAAGCCAGATCCAGTCAATTTTTTCCATTTGTATTTCCATTTACTATATAGCTCCGTTTGATGCAACTCGACAAATATAAATTACTTCCCAACTTTTGGGCATGGTGGCCAGTAGCTGCGAAATTAGTGTTACAGTATCCAGGATCAAGGCTTAGCATAGTGCGATGTTGATACCACAAACTATATGTACATGTAGTTACAGTTAAGTGCATACTTACATGTAAATAATATAAATAAATCAGGCTCGAAACAAAAAACCTCCATGCCATGAAAAGTACAGCTGGAAATGGAGGATCAGCCTTGAGGTATACCCGCCTCTAGACCCACCGCCCCAAGTTCATAACGTACCATCTATACGTACACGAACTAATTTGGCTACAGTTAGAGTCGATTAATTGCGAGCTTTATAAAGTTCACTGTGCAACATGAAGGATTACTCACGCGGCGGCTTCTCCTCCGAATCAAGCGCCCTTAGAGCTTGTAGATATTTCATCATCTTGTAGCACAAAATGTGGGGAACTGGATAAATGAGCTGTGTTGCCTATTGGCTGATTAAGCGCGCAAGACTCCCACGGATCCTACAGTACTGCCAAAGCCGAGAAAGGGCTCCAACGCACTTTGAACTCGAAGAATACATATATTTCGAACCCTAGTGTGGCTAGATCAATTGATCATTTAACCCCTTGTTCTGTAAAGCCATATTCATACGCCGGTCGGGGTTTGAGGAATTCGTCACCGTTAGAAATAGTTGCCTCTCTAGCTAGATCAGCTACAATTACACAGCCCCGGTGCATCGCTTGAGTATATCCTCCCAACGTAGCGTATATACGTAGTGCGCACTCAAAGACAACTGTGCGAAGCAATGACTATAATTCGATGGTATCACCACATCCTTTGGCAGCATTCAGCTAACCCTCGGCCCATTCCCACCAGTCATACTTGTCTAAGGTCGCAACCTACCGGGAGTCCTACGCAAGGTACCTACCTCATAGAAATACCCCAGTCTTATTTAGGCCTTCTATTTTTTCAGCTGAAGAGTGTGTGATATCTGGTGAATCTCATCCATGTGATGGCATTTCTAAAAGCCCAAACTCCCAATACAGTGCAGACCATGGACCAGATATCCGTGTCTTGGTTTTTTTTGTTAAAAAAAAAAAGCAAAAAAAAAAAAAAAAAAAAAAAAAAAAAAACAGCCCACAAACCTCTCCAGCTAAATCTACCTCTTCTAAGTCTACCTCACCATCCCAGTGTACAAGCACGAAGTTTATACATACATGTAGTCATTTATGCTCACATCGTTGCAACATGGCAAACGCTCGAGCTGGGCTTGGGCTTCACCTCGCGAGAAACATTATATATATGCGATGATTCTCTAGCCTTTAATAGATACTAAAAAATACCTCAAGCATATTCAATGCGCCTCAATACCCATACATTACCCTCCGATATATCATGTGCCTGGGTGGGCGCTTGATATAGAAAGATACATGTACTAAAGTACATGCAGTGTTCAAACCCTGGGACCAAGAGCCAAACACAGTGGAACATAGGAAATTCGCATCCAATTAGAAGTCTCCCTATGGTATTTTACGTACGTTATATTTGTTTCGTATATATAATTAGGGCTTCTATAGTCTAATGTAAGTCATGACTTTCTTTTATTTATACTCGTACGTGCGAGTGTATCGTAGGTTTTCTGTTAACGAGTGATACTCTGTGGTTAAGAAACTACATGTGCGTATACATCACAAAAAACCCTAGTTTGATATTTCCTCATGGGAATCAGATGCTTAGTCAGAAATACTGAGATAACTAAATTCGATTTTATGGTTTCCACTCCCAATGCCCCGTAGCATAAAAATTTTAAGCGTTAAACATTTACTCCATATGCCCGCCCATAAATACCCATAAATAAACACCTATCCCTTAGTAACCTGCAGAAAGAAATTATATATACAAAAAAAAATCCTACTCTTCGAATGAATCGATATAATCGGTATTTAACCGTCGCGCCCAAGCTATTCAAACATCACCTGTCTCCCTCGCAACCTCAGAGTTTGCAGCCTCGTTAATTTCTTTGACAAGCTCCCTCTCACTATTAGGCATTAATATAATCATTGTCGGAACCTCCAAAATTTCCTTCTCTTTCTTGATCTGTGTCGGAGTCTGGCTCCCAACAGATGTAGAAGTTGACTCTCTGATGGCTGGGGAACTTCTAGTGACAGGTGCCGATGCTATTTCATGCGGTAACGACTGTGGTGGCTCAAAATATGCTTGTTGAGATAAAATTGGTGCGGGTAGCGTTGGCGGTTCGATGTAATCCCGTTGTTCGACCAGCGAGGGGGCTCTAGTAGACGGTAAAGTCTCCGGGAGTGGCACAGCCGACGGATTGACCTCTTGTTGAGAGGATAGCGATAAACCCTAAGTGAATTTAGCAATTTTTCAGGTTAAGATACAAAGTAGGGAACTAACTGCATAGTCTTCAGTACTTAGTCCCCGCTGCACAGCCAGCCGTTTTGCTGCTTCACGTTTCTTTTCCAACTCTTCTTCTTCGAGTATCCTGGCCTCCTCTTCCTCTCTTCTTAGCACCTCATCATCAACTGGTCCCAGACGCCCAGGTCCAACGGTTTCAACGGATCCTACTTCTTCCTCCTCTTCTTCTTCAGCATTTCTGTTACTCCGTTCTCTTCGTGCTAACACGAGAAATCCGTCCTCTTCTCCGTCAGAACCTCTCAGGAAGACATCATCACCAATTGGAATTGCATCGTCATCGTCTTCACTAGGCCATAGGTCCCCCCTACTCCGCATACTCCCCCCTACGGAGTCACCGGAGCTACCTGTAGCGCTGCGTTTTCGCCTCATTCCTGTAACCCTGCCACCATGGTCATCTTCCGTCTCTTCCTCTTGAACAGCAGAGAGCCCATTCCCACGATGTGGGTGTTCTTGAAGATTTGCGGCAGATGGTTTGTAGCGAAGGCCTTTCCCCCTGAAAGGTGCCCACCTCGTCAAGAATCCAAACATAGATGTCTGTGGTATAACAGTTGGATCTTGATCATGCCCCGGGACTGCTTTCCGCTTGCCAGCGGACCCGCTTCCAGCTATTGTGCCACTTGATGAAGAAGCACCATAGGTCATTCTGTTCGAACTTCCCCCATAACCTCCTCCGGATCCTCCGCCAGCAAGGAGCCGGTCCAGTTCGTCGTTGCCCCATCCAAGGAAGCCGCCGGTGGACGAACCCCCATGTTCATCGTCGTCATAGTCGTAAAATCCAAATGGATATTCACGACGGTCTCGACGGTGATTACGATCATTGTTGATAATGCAGCAGGTAGACAGAGAGATTAGGCATGGGTCTAGATAAGACTTTGAGAATGTGAAGCATGAGGTGAGGGCGTTGTCCGAGGCAGATTCTATGGAAGTGGAAATTCGGTTGAGCGATTGACGGATGCGAGGGTCGGTACGCATGATTATTCTGTTTGTTGCGTGGGGAAAGGAAATCTATCTGACTGTCTGACTGTCTGTCTGTCTGTCCAGGGATGTATCTAGGGTGTATCTGCGAGATAGTTGCAGTTGATATCTGGTGTGTATGTGGTTGAAGGTACGTACGTCTTTGATGCGTTAGGTAGGCCAAGGTAAAATAGTGCGTAAGTACTTTTTGGTTAGCTATGTTACGGCTACGGCGCGGGCCGTCTCTAGATCTGCTTGCCGGTTGCTAGTGTGTGTCTCTATCTGCTCTGCGCGAATTCACCATATATCTTATTTTTCCTCTGCTCCTCTCCCCTCGTTTTCTTTATCTCCAGGATGAACCAGCCCAGATGAGAACGGCCGAAGAGAAAGAGATGCTGATTAGATGATATGATTGAAAAAATTTACACACTCGATTGGGCTGTGAGGTGAGGCTGACCGAGGCTGACCGAAAGTTGCGACTCAATCAACAACAATCGGAAGGGCAGACTATAGTTGGAAATAAAATGGGGTTGTCGCTTTCACGACGAGCTTTGTTGAGACGACAACAACGGGCCAGGCCAGGGTTGCAGCTTCAATTGAAGTGCAGTTGGATGCAGTTACCCGGAGTTTCTTAACTTAGAAACACACCTATCTTGACATAACCTGCTATGTAGCTAGAGTAGCTTCTAAACTGAAAATTTCCCCGCAATCTATGCGGATCCCCCGTTCATTGAGAAAGAACGAGATGTGCGTCATATTCACCCACCATACTTCCTGTATTTTAACGCTTTTTGATAATTCATAATCGAGGCCTGCAGCAAAAAAATGTTGGTTTATCTAGATATAGGCTGCAGTGTTACCCTATTCTAGAGCACTGTATGTAGCATGATGTGCTGTGATGTGCTGTGATGCGCGCCTTTCTTCAAGCTGCAGTTTCGTCTCGTTACCAGGTCCCAGAATAGTTCCCCCCTTCCCCGTGAGCGAGATCCTACCAATCTTGACCCGCCATACTGATAGATAATGTAGGTACTGTACCTATGTACATACAGTATGTACCTACACCCCACACTCTAAATGCCCGACAGCACCTGTGACCCGACCCATGTTCTCCTACGTGTATGGAAGGCTAATTTATCTTCCCCGAAACCCCATGGACCATACCGTAACCATCTTACAGAGAATTAAAAACCGAAGATGGCCATTTTCTAATCCGATCTCGATAAAAATCTCAGGGTTTGAAGGTATCTCTGTGCTAACGCTAAAAGAGAAGGAGGAGATGAGTGATTATCCACGCTTTCCGGCAACCGGAACCTCTGTATGTGAGCCTTTTATATAATTCGCCAGGTATTGACAACCCTGGTCCCTGGAGAGGAGGCATGTAGATAAGGATCACGTATTGTCACTCGCGTAAGTGCGCTGCAACCGGTGGGGTGAACAATCGGTAGTTGCAACCGTCCGGTGGATGGGATACCTAAGCAAAGCTGCTGATGGGAGTGCGATCCATGTCGTAGGGATTCATTCATTCCTCCTTCATATGGTAGAAAACTCCAAAGTATGTATGTAGGTAAGTACATTTGCTCCCAAGCGAGGAGCTTGGAGTTACGTGTATATTGCTTGACCACGTTTCCGTCCAGATCGATAGGGTACCTGTACCGTGTTGAATTTGCCCCGTGGCAGTTTCTGTAAACGCTCTCTCGCGCGGCTATATTAGTTAATTACATCGTTAATAAGCGCTTACTCGAGCTCGTGGCCATACGAGTGCAGAAAATTGCACTTCAAATCATTTCCCGCCCTTATCAGTCCCATCACCAATTCTCACTCAACTCAATGACGATCACCAATCAGCTCATACCTCCCCCTCCCCGCCTAGCCCCCATCCAGAACCAGACCGGATAGAGTGCTCTGATGTAAACGAATGCCAAACAAATCTCTTCAAAACCAGGTTGACTGTTTTTCTGGTAAAAGCCACGCAGCCATGGGGTAACTTCCCAGAGCCGCACGAAAAAGAACGTTTTTGTGGCGTGAGGTGTACCGGGCAGAAAAGTTGATCCTTTCTAGAACTTACCACAGATCTCCCCGCTTCAAGAACGTAAGCTTAGGCCAAAACTCACTTTCGTGCCCGAACCCCTCAGGGTATATAATAGTGGTTGGAAATTAGGAGGGGAATATCTCCGTTCCAAAAACGATTGGTTTTCGTATCGGATCTTTCTTTTGTTCGAATTTGCAGTTCTAGAGAGTAGGGGTTTCGTTGTCCTCCTGAGTAGGCCGTGCGAGCACTCGTGATACTTCACGTTTCCCCACAACGCAGCAGCGCGCATATGACCGCCTTTCCCCGCGGTGGCGGCCTTTGCGTACGTCCAATACAATCGGGACAACAAAGAAAACGAAACAACACACACATTTCACCGCAACGGCTTAAGGAAAAAAAAGAAAATACTACAGCCCCCCAGCTAACCGCCAGAAACCACAGCCAAACCGTCGGGATCAGCCCAGGCCCGTTTTCTATCAACCCCCTCCAACCCCCCCCCCCCCTCTCCTCCCGAAGGCTCCCCCGGCTGGAGATGCGACAAAACTCGACCTGTCAAAAAAGCAACTCCCCCACGACCTAAGCTGCAAGCTGGGAATTGGAGGGGAGGGGAAAAAAGGGTGGTGCCCAGGGTAGCGAAAAATCCTTTACTCTAGGATATTCTAGGTACAGTAGCTACTGTACATGCAGTAAAAAAGTAATTCTTTTTACGTACAGCCAGCCCAAACACATCCTCCCAAACACTTGCTACCACACCTACTCTACCGGGGGAGGCGTCCCCGGGCCGAAAGTAATGGGAAGAATGGTTGGTTCTAAAATGGAAATCTTATGGGAAAAAAAGCTTTTCTGCAGCAGTAATTTTTTTTTTTTCATCCTTTTTCTATGCAGGTAAAAAAAGCAAATAAATATTCCAAGACCCGAACCTGCAGCTAGAATGGGACAAACCAATAAACGCCAAGATGAATCCATGAATGGGATGAAAATAAAAAAAAAAAAAAAAAAAGAACTCGACGGCATACCAACCCAAAGAAGTAGTTAAGGCACCGGGTTATGTGCCTTCTGGTTATATATAGACCTTATGCCGCCCACTTTAAAACGACGTCTGTCTTGCTCCAGTGTATCCGGCTGTGAAGCCAATAAAAACAATAGAGCCACAAGGACGCCACAGAGTCCGCCCGTATAAGACAAAAGCTCGTATTAATTTAATTCTCTTATTTATATACTACTTTCACTCTACATTACAAGCACACAAATTCAAGGTCTTGGTATAGCTACGTTTTTTCCGGTTTTGGGTTCTCCATTCATTAACTAGGTTTATATAAAACTCTGTGAAACGTCCCGAACAGTAACAGATAACGGGGACCTGATCAATGACCGCCAGTGAGAGAGCAAGGAGAAAGAGATGAAGATAGCCCCAGGAGAAAAAGAACGATGATGAAAGGTAATCAAACAAATGCGAGAATGGGAGGTATGACACGTACAGATAAAAGCGGGCTAGGGTGAATGTGGGGAGGGGTAGGGGTTTGTGGGGATAGGGCAAGGAAAAGTGAAATGCCCATAAATGTCACCGTTAGAGACGTAAAAAACATGATATTTAAGATGAGGATACATTAAACATCGCGTATGAATTGATTCAGTTAATCCTCGGATAGTAACTTATGGAGGTGGGAGGGGTTATGCAAGCTTTAGAGGGATGACTTGCAACCAGCGTAAATCATGAATTCGAGACTAATAGGCTACAGGTCGATGGCCAATCGTTCTCGATCATGAGTGTGAAGCCGAGGCATGATTCTGCTGTTGGGCGGCCCTTCGGACAGGCTCGAAGTATGGGTGGGCCATAGCTTCTTTGGCCGTCAGTCGCTCCTGCAAAACCACGAAGTCAGTTCACCGTCACTAAAACTTGGGATGGGAATGTATCACACACCTGGTGGTCATATCTTAGAAGCTTGTCCAAGAAGTCCAATGCATCATTACTGACGAATCTCTGATTCTCTGCGTTGACAAACTGGTGCCAGTTCTTTCTTGGAAACCGCCCAAGGATATCATCATACTGTGCATCAAGCTCGATATCGTACTTGTCAAGGTAATCGAATAGCTCCTCGGTTCCCAAAACCTTGGCGATCTTAACGAGCTGATCCGAGTTGGAGTTTCCATGAAAAAATGGCTCTTTCCGGAAAATCATTGATGCAAACATAGCACCGAGTGACCAAAGATCAAGTGAGTAATCGTATTCTTGATAGTCGACGAGTAGCTCCGGTCCTTTGAAGTAGCGGGATGCAACACGGACGTTGTATTCAGTTCCAGCATGATAAAACTCAGCTAGACCCCAGTCGATTAATCGTAGCTGTACGAAGGTTAGTCCGATCTGGATCCCATGACTAGGGTAGAAGATCGATGAAGCTCACCTTTCGCTTCTCGTGATCGATCATGACGTTGTGTGGCTTGACATCTCTATGCATGATACCCTTGCTGTGACAGAAATCCAACGCCTACCAATCAACAGTCAGAAAACTAAGACCCTTTTATTATTCCGAGCGGGCACCGACCTTCAACAACTCAAAAATGTAGTAGCGCACATCGTAGTCTTGAAATTTAGGGTAAAGGCTGCGGAAGTCGGTATTGTTGACATACTCGAAGATCAAAGATGGTGTTTTACTCTATTCGTTGGATTTTCAGGTTAGGAATTGCCGCTGGTCTCCCCGAGAAGCACGCCTTGGGATGAGCAGTAATAACAAACCTGAGGATCCCGAACAACATCTAGCAATGCGACGATATTTGGCCCACCGGAGAGATTTTGAAGAATTTTGATCTCTCGCTTAATCTTCTTCTTCTTAACCGGTTTCAAAACTTTGATAACGCACTTTTGATAATTTGTGATGTTGATCCCCTCGAAAACCTCAGAGTATTTACCACGCCCTATTCATATTTTGTCAGAAAACCCGCTCCCAATCATATATGTAGGTAATGCCGACATAGGAGGCGAATGGGCATATTTTTCTCCTCGGTGAAAACGAACCTATTTTGCGGACAACCTCATAATTCTCGAGAACGCCCCACTGAATATTTACTGAGTCGTAATCCCAGTATGATCTGGGCATGTGCTGGTTGACCTGGCGGCGCCAAAAATTCTCGCATTAGTATATGCCTGGGTTGGGATGGGAGGAGATTTTCCCCGCAGCCCTAATATAGAACAAAACACAAAACCATCCAAAACTTTTGAGTTGGTGAAATCAAGAGAATTGAGAGGTTCACGTGGGAAGGGGGGGGGGGTGAGGGAACAAGGGAAAGTACATCTGCGTACACACGAGCCATTGTTCTGTTCTCAATAGGCTTTGCGCTCTGGCCGTCACGAACGATGATGGGATAGAAGGTAAGGTTGATGAGGAGGAAGAAAGTAAGGCGCTTTAGGCAAGCGATAGTAGCGTTTGTTGTGATGATGGTGATGATGATGGGAGGATAGTTGGGAGAATGTGGGTAAGAGAGGGAGAGTGTTAAGTAAGAGTTAGACGGTAGATAGAGATAGACGTATGTACGTATGCAAGTGGTTGGGTTTGTGCTGACAAGGCTGCTGCCGGTGATGGCGCTGCTTGCTTCTGCTTCTGGAGCGTGCTGGTGGTGACTTTGCGTGCTGCAGCGCAGTGAGTTGCAGTGCTTTTTAGGCCCTAGGCTCCTCTTACTAGAATGCTGTCGACTTGGCCTCAGGAGGGGTGAGGGGGGGTTGTGAGTGGGGTGGGGGTAAGAAGGAGGGGAGTGGACAAACCCGTGGTTGGTTACAGGCAAGGAACGCGATGTGCACCCAACGAACGGACACTGTATAATAGTGAGAGTCACAGATGATTATGGGACCGGCAGGCAGGCGTGGGAGATGGGAGTGGGAGGCGCCAGACAGTGGGCAGATAGGTGGGGTGGCAGTTGGCTGGAACAACAACGAGTCGGATTAGATGCTTTCTGCTCGCCTTTGCTCGCTCTTTTCTCCACTACGCTTTGTGCAGTTCGTTTCCAAACAATACTCGACACGCCCCTAATTCCCGCTATCGCTCTGGTTTTCTTCGCCGCCGCCCTTTCTCATTCGTTCGCTCCGAAACTAGAGTCGATAGGTAAATTACGCACTTTTGTTGGAAAAGAGGAAGAAGATATAGAAGTTTGCGTCAGTAACAGCTCATATTCCGAGATATCAGAATACGCTCTTCTTGGGAGACTGTCCCTTAACAATCCCGTTGTCTTACTGCTTCACAGTTTCCGAAACTCTCACTCTGCGGGCTGCCGCTGGGCGGACAGCGATAAACACTCCACAAGCTTCTTCAGTCACACCTAAATCTTTGCCCAATGTGCGCGGTCCTGTGGTCAAGACTTGCCCGCAGCTTGGGCCGGACCCGCGGGGAAGGCACGGCATCATACAGTACCCTTGCAATTGACGCAAGAACAACGAGATATTTGGCCCAATTTTCAAGTTCAGGGAGCCTCACGTAGATATAACAGCCAGCGGCAACCGGGAAGTGTTACTTGGGACGGATTTTTGACCATCTCTGTCGACTGCTTGAGATTACCACTCTACCTTTGTTGATCTAGCCACGACACAGAAAATACGAAATTCGAAGTCATAATGAATTCGGTCTTCGAAGGTCTCTTTGTCATTCCTTTTCAGCCCCAACTCAAATTCACATGCCCCCAAGATGTGGCTGCAGTAGAAAAAAATATGCCGCAAGGGATTTTGACTCATTGGTCCTTTGACCGACTGAGCCCGTGGACTTAAAACCAGTCCCCTCCGAGTTAGTCGCACTAATGTGGTAATGATTAATTTGGCATATTTTGTAAAACCGGTTTTACATATGACGTCCACCGAAATTTTCCTTCTTCTTTGCGCGCTTGGAGGATGGTAAAGAAAACCCCATCAAAATCCCATTTAAAGCTCGATTTGTTAAAGAACTGGCAGTCTCAAAACTTCAGACTGGCTAATCATCTTTGGTTCGCCGCGATTATTATTGGGGCTTGCAACCACCACCATATGTAGTGCGCCGAAATCTGAGATTAAGGCTGCTTTCCGTTTCGGAACTCCTGCATGTTACTTCGTGATTTGTAGGTCCTCCTAGTTAGTTCCCATGGGACTTATTTGACGATTGATTTCGAAGTGGCTTCCATAGGTATGTATGCATATATATGCATCTTTCCCTCTGTCAAAAGGAACCATTATTGATTGTTCAACTTTCTCTTGCAAACGAGCCGGTGGGTATCGAAGCGATAGGCCAGCTTGAAGGGAGGGAAAATGAAAAGTCTCGCCAATCTGGGTGAGAATTATATAGTGTTTGTGGGGGCATGTCTGAAGCATCGCATGAGGGTTGAGGCACTTATTTGGGGATTAGTCTAGTTCGTTTCTGAATTATTGTACATATTGGAGAATGACCCGATTGACTGAAGAAATGTTGTGAGGCTGGTCAGTAAGAACACTACCAGGTGGAGTGTATTCAGGCGGGTGTTTGATTGCCGTAATGGTTAGCTAGGGGAAAGAGTTGAACTTGGAAACTACGGTACTGTAAGTACAATTAGTGGGGCATGATAAGCTTTCTCTTGGCAACCGTCTGAAAACCTCAAACCTTGTGGCCTGTGAAGTTAGAACAACCACACGTACCATATCATCTATCGCAGCTTGTTCCCAAGATTCAGGCGTCAAGTCTGGTATTTGAATTGATACGCTGGCATGTTTCACGACCTCAATATCCCCTGGGCACCAACATCGCCAGATCTGCCGAGGACGATAGCTTTCCTAGATGAGTGCAAGTCTCTTTTCAACCTCGACTCTCGGAGGTCAGCGCTGACAGACATCTAAAGTAGGATACAGCGTTATCGCTCTCAACCACACAATCTCTGGCAAGCTTTCACAGAGTCACGTAATAATTCGTACTCTCTGGACAGTGAAAGATAGTCGATCTACTAACCAATACATTACAGACAAATCCCATTCCACCCGATCCTTTCCCACAGCACCCGAAGCTGAAGATTCTCCGTCGCGTAACTGTTGTTCTCGAGGACTCAGCACAATGTCACCATCTCACACCCTTAATCAATCATTATGACCTCGTTGCGCTACGTCCTACGAATGATAAGCTGCTTTTACAGGCATGCTCTTCGCTCGAGTGCGATCTCATCTCCATAGATCTTTCTCAAAGGCTTTCGTACAATCTCAAGCATAAAATTGTTGGTACAGCGATTCAACGTGGAATTTTCCTAGAGATATGCTATTCTTCAAGTATTCATGACCTTACTGCTCGAAGAAACTTAATACAGAATGCGGCATCTCTCATAAGAGCGACAAGGGGAAGGGGTGTAATCATAAGCAGTGAAGCCAGAAAAGCTGTGGGGGTTAGAGCACCTTTTGACGTTATGAATTTGGCAACTTTATGGGGGCTGAGCCAGGAAAAGGGGAGGGAGGCGGTAAGTGGCCTCAGCAGGACTGTAGTTGTATTTCCCCACTCGCACTCCTCATATCCGGGTTTTTTCTGTGCAGACTTTAACATAATGGTAGGTACAAGCGGGGATGAAGAGGCGGTCGTTTAGAGGAGTTATAGATATTGTCGATAATGGAGCACCTCCTGAAACAGCCCAACAGAAGAATAAGAGGAAAGCAGAGGACGAAAGTATGGATGGTAAAGGGAAGGGTAAGCCAGCTAAAGGCCAACATAATCAACCCCAGATACACAATGAAAAGCAAGGGGGGCAACAACTCTCTAAAAAGGCGAAAAAGGCTGCAGCCCGTGCTGCTGCCACTACCGGGGCTTCTTGACGAATGAAAAGTTTGGGATGTCGTTTGAATAGTCCATTTTCGATTTCGCATGTACCCTAGAGTACTCTGATTGATGTTTCCACGCATACTGTTAGGCGTGCATTGTGTCCAGCCAGGATGTGCTTGAGGCTAGAGTACGGGTGTAGGTACTCCAGATGATTACATGTATGTATACAGGATTGGTCCATGCACTACATGTAGTAAAAATCGCCCGTTCTTTCTCGCCGGTCACGGAGTATTCCTCCAATGGAACCAAGACCAGGCTTTAGCCACATCTGCATCCATCTAATTGCAGGCCCTGCCTGACCTCTGTACCTGACGCTTGTGTCCAGCGCCTTGGCTGGAGGTACCGTGGTTCTCGGAATGTGACATCATGACGCAATGACCTTTGTTTTTAGAGGAAGAGGGTTGGTATTCACACATGCACCATACTTTAAATCAACATGGTGTCCTTCCAAGCGGGGAAATGTGACAGGCTTGGCCGGGATATTTTGCGCAATGCGTTCGCTTAATTGCTTAGCTATGTTAATTTAAGCCTCAACGACTCACGATGCGTCGCTGCAGGTGCTTCGTGAAGTGGTTGATCACGGATGACCTCCCTTCGACCTGCATTTATGGGGAAATTGCTTATTTCTGACCCTTCCCCATAATTTGTCTTCTGTCCTCAGCCTGTCTGTCCTCTTATTCCCCGACCCCTCCCTCCCTCCCTTCCATCTCCATCCTATCCTTTCACCTTTATCCGTCTTATCTTTCTCCTCTACCTCTCACTTTCTCCTTGCTTGCATCTTATACCTGTAACCACTCCCAGTCCTTAAAATCCGCCGATACTTCCTATTCTTTGGCCCCACTTCTTCTGCATCCCTGTTTCCTTGTGCAGCATAGATAGCCGAAATGGACGGTGGATTGGAGACAAGACCTGGCCAGCCAAGGACTGATGAGGACTGGTCTGCCATCTTTGTACATGCTGGTGCAGGTTTCCATTCGGTCCAAAACGAGCCCAGTCATCTTGAGGCCTGCTCCGCGTCAGTACACTTTCTATTAATATTATGCTATTTACTCTAACTTCATTATCCATTCAGTGCCTGTAGAGCTGCCATGGTATTCCTGCGTAATGGTGGATCTGCTGTTGACGGCGTTGAGATGGCTTTGAGGAGTCTAGAGGATAATGAAATCACCAACTCCGGTTATGGTAGTAATTTATCCTTGGATGGGACGGTAGAATGTGATGCTTCCATAATGGAGGATACTGGGAGGTCTGGTGCTGTAGGAGCCGTCGACCGTAAGTTTTTATGCTTCCGTTCCGTTTACGTGCATATCAAGATCCAGCCCATGGTATTAATTACATTCTATGTGTATTCCAGGTTTTAAAAACCCTTCGGCCCTCGCCCGACTTGTTCTCGACAATACTCGTCGGCCAATGTCCCTAAAGCGTGTGCCGCCTGTCATGTTGGTCGGGCCAGGTGCACAGTCTTATGCAAAAGAACATCGATTTCCGCTGGTTGACAATGAGGCACTTATCAGCCGAAATGCCCATGCCCGCTGGGTTAAATGGAAACGTGAGCTTGATGCCTATGGAATTCGTCATAAAGAGCACAAAAAGGCACCACGTTCTAAAGTTACTGGGGTCACCTTAACGGCAGCAGCGCTAACAGCTAAATCCGAATTGGATGCTGAAATTGAGAAGACAGGCCAGCGTGATACTACAGAAGATGTGGTTACCGATACAGTAGGTGCTATTTGCGTTGACCGTTGGGGAAGAGTTGCAGCTGGAAGTAGTTCCGGTGGTATCGGAATGAAGCATCGTGGCAGAATTGGCCCCGCAGCATTGATTGGTATTGGAACCTGGATAAGGGTAGAGGATGGGGTTGTTGTTGCAGCAACATGTTCTGGTACTTCTCCTCTTTACTATTCTCAATGCTCGGGGTTTTCTTACCTTTCTGTGTTTAGGAACTGGAGAACAAATGGCACATACATTGATTGCATCTAAAGCTGTTGATCGCATGTTTCATAGTGATGATGAATCACAAGGCCTGAAGACAAGCATTGAAAAGGACTTTATGGGTTTGATAAACCCCACAAACCCACTACTGCTAGGTATCATTTAACTTGACTTCTATAGGATCAAAAATTGTTCAAGAGTCCACTATGTCCTCTGCTGTTGGCATCATGGCTATTAAGATCGACAAAAATTCCGAGGGTAAACGGATATATTTCACGTATGGGCACACTACTGATAGCATGGTAATGACTTCTAATGGCCTCCTTGAATAAAGGACAGACTTCCACTATCGAGTCGTAACTCGTATCAAATTGGGGTTTCTGACTGTGAACTAGGCTATGGCACATATGACGGCTTCAATGATTGAGCCAGAAACGGTCATGTCACGTAATGCACGAAATCCCAAGACCTGTCTTGGTGGGAAGGTCGTTAGGCTCCCTTGAAGTCGAGTAGTATCGTCAAAGGGCAAGTATACCGATAGCCCTATTATTAGAATGGGCAGTGTGAACGGTATGAGCCGCCCTGATACAGCAGAATGAGAAAGGTTCTAAAGTACATATTAATCAGATGAATCAGAGCCAGAGCATTACCATAAGTAACTTCCCACGAGGACCCTATCTCGTCTAAATTTATATCAGCGTCTTTCTGGATGCACCGCGCCGATTACCCATTATTCCTAGGCACTCTGTTCCTGATGTAGGGAATTGGTTGGATGCTAAGTGGCAGGTGTCCCAGGTGTGCTTGCAGGCGCAGAAACATCGTTAGAAAAGGAGGAAGCTGTTTTTGATTGTTTGGGCCTTTTTGTCTTTTTCTTCTTGGCCAACACGACGGCGGGCCGTCCGCCAAAGTTACCGAGATCGGAGGCATCGAGTTTTGTACTGCAAGTAGTGCATACAGCGCCTTCGGGTGGAGAACAGAATACTATAAGAAGCCACCAAAAGCCATTGAAAAAATAGGAGTCAGTAACCTATTTACGCCAATGCTAAGATTATGTGCATTAAACCACATGAGAAAAAAAATGTATGCGACGCTTCGCACTTAATGTGGTCTGTTTTATGGATGATGCATAAAGATCACTCCGGGCTGTCCACCTCCTATAATTGGTTAACAGGATTCAGCTGCCCACCCTCAAGCCACCAGTCAACAAGAAGAGTGACATCAGAATTAGCGTCTTCGGTCAAGCCCTCTGAAGACTCTAAAAGGATTTCGCCACAATCCCTTGTTAGACTTTGGTGTGACATCCACTCCGTACGTTCAGAGCGTTGAGCTAGCTCCAAAAATTTACTCCGTCCGTGCATCCGTGTGTTTTCTGTGCCATTTTTGAGAAAAGAAGAAATAGGGCACTGACTTGACAAGCAAATACTGCACACAAACCCAATGTCCACAATACGCTTATGACAGAAACAAGCGGCACGGAAGTCGACATTGATTTGCGTAGGTGGGACCAAGTGTTTGCGTGTAGAGTTATCAGGGATAAAACACATCTATAATAGTTAGGACTCTAGTACTGGTTTCTTGAAAGATGGTAGATAGTATGATATAATAATACCATTAAGTATTGCAAGAGGCTTTCGGGATGTTGAAGTTGCATATAGATTCCTCTTGTGGCGTCTGATGCCTGTTGAAGGAAGACGGTTTCACCAGCGATTTTACATATGTCGATAGGGATTTTCTAATATCGATGGTCAGCGCCCTACCAAGAAACATAGGTTTCCTAAGATTCAATTTTATAGAAACAGATAAGAGGAAAAATTGATAAATACCTTCCTCTGGGCTGCAAACATCGAATTCATCATTGATACGTATTGCGTAGACAAATCGCCAGATACGCTTAACACCAAGATTCTTGCATTCATAGTGGCCATGTCCGCATCCCGCGTCCCATTCGCTGTCCTGTTCCCTCCAGTATGTCCTCCTTGATCGTCTTCCGATGACATACACAGCCGATTAATATATGTCAACGCTAATGACAATGCCCCTGCCATCATCGTCTCGTTCGTACCCGCCAAACTCTCGGCAGTGGTTTCCGCCATGAGCTTGCGGAACGAGGCCTGCACCTCATCTTCAACAATGCGGAACTGGCGGTATTTGTTGGCATCACGCGCGGGATCATTGTCGGTCGAGGATACGGGGGTGGTGCTCGGGTAGAGAAACACAGCTTCTTTTGTGTGAGAGGCGATTACAGCAACGCGATTCGCGTGAGAGAAAGCTAGGTGAGCATTAAGGAAGAGAAGAATTGATGCAAGGGCGCGGGGGAGAGGAAGAACCGAGTGCAGCTGCGACCAGGCGTATGGATTCGTGTCGAGGATTAGGACAAGAAGGGAGGGTTTGTCGTCTGGAGGCTTGTGTTAGCATTCGCTGTCAGCTATCCAGAGGAGGCGATTGTCTATACCGTCTGGGCCTTGGGTGTAGTGAGCACTTGCATCCAGTCCGTCCATGTTTGCCGAGAAATGAGCCTTTGTGATGTGCCGATAAATGATTGAATGAGCGGGTTGGAAAGTAGAGCTCACTGAGCTATGAAGTGGGAAGCAGAGACGTTGGTTGCTAAGCGCTGTATGTAGGTAGATCTGCCGCTACACAACGCACGAGCGGAACAGTAGGAACCTACATGTATCACCTCACCTTGGCTTTTAACGCGGAAGAAGCGTGGTTTAGGGTTTTGACTTGAGCCCTCAAAATCTATTGCCCCCTCAAGACCATTTTGCGGGTACAGAAAACAAGGTTAACCCCAGTAACTAGAACCTCCATTTCACTACATGTAACTAACGTGGATGGCTGGGGCACTGTTTGGCCCTTAACAAAATGCAGATCCCAACATCTCCACATTTCACGCCCTTGTAAATTCTTTCCAATTTAAAACGGGATAGCACGCGATTATTAATTGCCCCCGAAATTTTCGGCACACAATTCTCCGCCTGGTTAAGTACCCTTGCTGAAGAATACGAATTTTGCCAAAGACCCACATGTTTACCTGGAAGGTGGTTGCTTCCAAAGTTGCACTTGCACTTTGACGTGTCAAGCTACCGAGTGATACGATATGATGGCGAAGAACCCGAGTAAGTACTGCGAACAGCTTCGGCAAGAAAACTAAGCCTTGGTAAATTCCTCGCGATTGCACACTCTTGGCCTCTTTCGGTTGAACGAGGAGTGTGTAAACTAAAGTTTGATACCCGATCCCCCGTTTCTGTACCTCTAGTAGATCTGTAGATGTTAGGGGATCCTAGTCGGTATGGGTCTAGCTCAGGACTACAAGTAGCAACGAGGGTTCTTGGGCCGGACGTGCGCGTTTGTGCCAAAAAGGAAAACTACAATAACCCTGAGTGGTGACAGGTGAAGGCGAAGATAATTGAGCGTAAAGGGGACGGAACAAAGTGGGCTCGAGTCGATCCTTAGGTCCTCTCAAGTATTGCAGTGATAGCCCGAGTCGGTGCTCTATTGGGTCAGATAAGGTTATGTTTAATGACACCAGATGCTTAACTTGATATTTATCCATAAAAGTATAAGTACAGGTAAGTTAATCTTTGGCGAAAGATAAGGAAGAAAAATGCTATGCTTTAAAAATCAACTTGCATCGAATCCCCAAATAACCTCATCAATACTCATCCATTAAGAAAGAAGAAAAAATATAAGCCTCACAGTTCATCATGAAATAAAAGATGATTTACTGCTGTTTTGAACAGGCCCTTACAGTACAGCCCGGTTTCATGTTCCCCCATAACCATTATTCCGGCCCGATCATTACTTTACGTCAGTACTCCCCTCTCCACGAATTACCTAGATTCCAACAATTGCGAATCCAGCAGCTAGACCTGCAACAAGGACACCCATCCCGTAAATACTACCAGCCTCAAGCAATGTAGAAGCACTGCTCGATGAATCTGAGTCGCTAGATGCGGTAGACGTTCCAGTAATGGCGAAGCCGTTAGCGTCTGTTTGGGTGCCCGACGATTGGCTAGTAGCGGAAGATCTGGTAGTCGAGCTAGAGGTAGTGGTAGCGTTCACTCGAGTAGGGTCAGTGGCACCGCACTGCTTGCCTGAGGCGCAAAGACTAATGCATGAGGCATCCCCACGACAGGCGGTCTGGCAGTCCTCAACCTCGAGACGGCAGATGAAGAATGGAATAGTTTGAGAGTACCTGTTGACAGCTATTAGAAGCCATCATAGATAAAACTTGCTTGGGGGGATCTTACTCAGTTGCGTTAGGAGCCAAGCCGTTGGAGCAAGTACACTGATAGTAGAGATTGTCGGGGTAGCACTCATTGGCGGAAACCTTCAGTTCTTGGTTCTGGCACAAAAGTTTGCAAGAAGAGGTTTGCGAGGTACACCACTGGGTCCTGACATTGATATCACTGTTTGGCAGATTATTAGCATTATGGCTCCTCGGAGGACTGAAGTAGTCGATATACTTACACGTCGGTAATGTTAGGGTAAGTGTAGACTTGAGCGTATGCAGTAGAGAAGACAGCGCTGGAAGCCAAAAGAGTAGAAATGAGGAAGGACTGCATGTTGAACAGTAATTAAAGGTATGGTATACGACTTCAAGACAAGCGATAAAGTCAGTAAGGGTCCCTTGTTTGTTGACCTTGAGTATATTTTCGGGGGGGGATGGCACATACAGGACTAGGGGGGTATTAAGGGGGTGAACTAGCAACAAACGAATGTGCGCGAAGGGTCGAGCGAGTGTTGATGGATAGGTGGAAGGAGAGAGGAGAAGGGAGAGAGAGAGAGAGAGAGAAGGAGGTGATTATAAAAGAAAGGAAACAACCAAAACAACAGAGAATTAAGCGGCTGGTAAGGGAAAAGGAAGGAGGGAAAGTTGGTAAATACCAAACAAAAAACTACCCAAAGAGGGCCCTGACTGGCTACATCCAGGCCTAATTAGGTATTGTCCCGGCTTGTACCATTGTTGTCCCACACTAAAATAAATACGGAGCCGCATACTAGCCACATTACATGTATATATAGGTCCCCCGACATGGTTAGTTCGGTTGCACAGCTAAGAATATGGTGGGTGATATTGAGAACATATGGCTCCGGAAGCCTTAGACCGGTCCTCCGCGGGAGGATCGCTGTTTTGAAAAATAGGGTTTCTATTTTTCAATAGCGGCGTATTCGACATGAGGAGAATAAAGTGGTGTGAGTCGTGGTGATTAATATCATGATAGGTATCTAGTTTTACTGCAGGCTGTCCGAGCACCCGGACCTAGCATATCTTGCAACCGAACAGGCCCTAATCCTCATGTACCTACACGGCGGATGAAATAGGACAAGGTCTAACGCTAACGCCTCAATGCTTTCTTTTCGGTGTTCTACTGCCAGGGCCGTTAAAAGTCAACTCTAGACACTTGGCCGGGGTAACAATCTGTAAGAAGAAAATGTCACTAAGGCTACCTTTAAGCAACCGGTGCGTTTGTACGGCACATTGGGTGACGAGTTTCCCAGAGGAACTCAGTCCTCAAGTGCCACGAGCTTCATAATATTATATGTATTTACTGTTTTGGTTAGGTGATATGTCACCTTGTCGCTACTTTTTCTAGCTAGGATGGATTGTTTATATGTCGTGAAGTTGTTTATATTAAAAGTTTTAAACTCAAGAACCCAGTCTTGAATAACAGGTGGTTTTCTCGATGGGGTGTAGACTTGAATCTCCCTGACCAGAACTGTTCGAGCAGATTTTGGACCTACTTGGCACCCGACAGCGAATACTATTCACACTTTCTAGTGTGTGCTCTATTGGTACATGTACTTGTAGGTACACCGTACACACATCAAACATGTCAATTACGTATGTCCACCGCCACACTTATGCGGCCACATTCAATATTACGCCACATCAGCAGCTCCTTTGCCATTTCTACATCGATCGTAAAGGCAACAAAAACAACCCAAGGCTACATGATAGGTGCCTCCCACTCAATAAACCACAAACACAATATGAATGACGATGACGAAGGAGGATTCCATCCTCTCACCATTAGGCTTATCGACCACACAATCATTCCGAGTGAGAATAGTCCTGGAATATGGGCAAGAAGTGCAAAGGTGGTAGATTATTTGATTGTTTCTGGTAGTAGGACGAGGGCAGGAGCCTATGTTGCCTGGAATTGCTCGATCGAGACATTCGAGGTTAGTTGGTATCTGTTTGGGGATTCATTATGAGTTATTGAGGCTCATGCGTTGCTGTCGTCATACATAGGGAGCTCAGTTCACAGTTCGAAAACGGTGCGCGATTGATTTCACTCCGCTACGACCATTTGGTAGCAAGAGGTTTCTGACTGAGTAAAATAGGTATTCCGAATTTGTCGAGCTGCGGGATATGCTTATAGAGACGTTCCCAAGGTCAGGGGTGTCTATACCAGCTTTACCGCCAAAGAGCGTTGTTTGTATGTGTTTCATCTGTCGTTGACATCCGGAGAATTTGAGTCTCCCCGCAGTTAGAAACATGTTAACACCTGGCCTGTAGCCAAGTTCCGTCCAAAATTTCTTGAGGCTCGCCGTCAGGGCTTGTCATACTTCCTCTCGTAAGTTTGTATCGCTTGGGTGTTGGTTCAATAGGTTTTACGTACCGCGAGGAAGACACTGACTTGACCTTCCACTGGTCATAGATGCATTCTCTTAAACCCCGAATTTGCTGGTTCACCTCTGGTAAAGCAATTTCTGATGCGCATTGATTGAAAGCCTCTAACTTAGGCTACGGCTCCATTTTTCTATATGATTTTATGCTTGTTTTCTTTCCCTCTTTGATTAGAGGACCTATACCAATTTCCTTTATTTTTCCCTCCATGACTAGCATATGTAGGTATCTACGGTAGACTTTTGTGACTTTTTTTTCTTTAGAATTGGCCTGGGTATGGGATTGGGTTGGGTTAATACACAGCAGGTACTGTAATGAACTGAAGCATCAGAAGTTGTCTATAATCGCATTCAAGAGATGAAGCTCGAGAATGCGCCCTAGCGAAATCTACCTTGCAGCGCAATATCGATCTGCAAGTGAGTTCAGATGCTGGTGCACATACACCTCGACCGTGTTATCGAGTTTGGTAGGGTGTTCCACGCTGCCTGGTTGCTTCCTCTGCATGGCGTGAGGAAAGGAGAGGGAGACCCCTCTGTGCAAACCTTTGAACTCGAACCCCAAAACCCCAGGTCTGTCAGTAATTTTTTGTTCGCGAAGGCACTGCTACGGTGTATGTACTCCTGCGCAACCAGTCAGCCAGGCAGCCGACGTCGGTCCCAGCAATTTTGAACGAAGAGACCTTGAAAAAGAAGCCCCCCCATTACCATTACTTCCCGCTGTCACGCCCCTCCCCGCCCCCTTCCTCTCCCCCACTAGCCATAGAAGTGAAGAATGAAAACGTCTTTACATCATGAAACGAAAGGTTCATATAATTCTGCGCTTCAGCAAACAAGTCAATCCTCCTGCTGTTACTGCTACCTCTGCCTCATCTGAATTCTCTTCGTCTGAGAACTCAACACCTCCAGCTACATCATTTACGTCCTTGACCGAGTCTCCCGACTCTCCTCAGGCTGGGCCTATGGCGCGACTATCTCCCGATAACGAGGGCGTAGAAGCGCGAGGCGACAAACGCAAGAGAAAAGTTCATAATAAGTACAAAAATCCCCAAGGAGCCGACACAGCATCTCTACCAACACCGCCGTTACCATCAGCAGATGCACCCGCTCTCGTTTCTCAGACGTCGCAATTGATCAGGAAGCGAAAGCGTTCCATTCCCAAGAGCATCGGTGGTGGAAAAGGGGATCTGCAGCCTCCACCCAAGAAAGCCCGGAGGTTTACAGAGCAACAGCCTACCCATACCCGCGCGACAACAACAGCAACCGCAACAACAAATCCCCCAAATGAAGCTGATAAAAAAGAAGGCGACAAGAGAATTACTCGGAGTCAAGACACCCAACAAAAGAGCGAACTGGCAGAGTGGTTTGAAGACCGAGAGGATGAGGATGGTAAATCATCTCTCCCACTAGTTGCATCCAACTGGAAAACTAATTTAAAAGTAGATTTTGTTGTTGATATTGATCACCCTATGAGAATTGTGGAGAACGACACTACTCCCAGAAATGCAAAAGGTGCCAGCATCAGCAGAGCTAATGGCATTACTGCCAACGGAAATATTGAAATAAACGGTATCGAGGCAGCCCGGCCCCTAGGAGCTGTTACTGCCGCAATAGCATCTATGACTGAGCCACAGCGATCTATTCCCACAACACGCCAAGTGGTTATAGAGACTATTAACCTCGAAGAAGAAGCACGTGCTAGTAGTTCTCGACTTACCAGGTTTACTTCAGATCCGCTATCAGAAGATATCTACCTTAGACCGCACACTTCCATGGGAAGGGAAGAAAAGCGCCTGCGCAATGTTGAACGTGATAGGGCAGCCCATGATAAGCAGAGATACGAAGACAGGCTAGAAAGGTTGCGGGGGCCTGACTGGATCAAGACATTTAATCTTGGTACGGTTGCCCAGAAACTTGGACTAGTCGAAATGGAGAAGAGAAAAGCAGGGGTGATTAGATGGCATGAGTCATTATTAAGGAAGTTTAAGGCCTGGAAAGAGGAGGAAAGAAGAAAAAAGCTTGCTGCAGCTGGGAGAACAAGTAGGAGCTTGACAAATAGCCAGGAGCGAGACCTAGAAGAACCCGAACATCTTAACGGACAGGCTTTATATGAACAAGATGTAGGCGGTGGGGATGGAAAGGCGGAAAAGGATATATATGCTATCACAGATGACTCCGACGACGGCGATCATCTTCATCACTCGAAGCAACATCGTCACACATCAAAATCATCTAAGTCATCCTATCGGCTCACCGCCGAGAGCCCCAAAAAGAAGCCAGTGTACAAACCATTCGTTTCTTTCTATAATAACCCCCACATGCGTCAAGCTGTACTCAACAATTCCCGAAAAAGCTCACGAAATCTAAAGCCATTTGGGGTATCTCTCCCGGAGCTTGAACCAAAGGAGTTTGAGCTTCCTGAAGAATTCCACCAAAAGACTGCAAGGCATCTTAGGGCTCGCAGGAGGATTTCAAAGTGATGGATCGTGTTGAGGGTTCCTATTTACGGAGTGTTAGGGAAAGTACATAATATCACATGGTGTTAATTTTTTTCCTTTTTCCTCATATTGCTGGTTTCCGGAAGACGGTGTATTACGGTATTTTTCTCTCTTGGGTCTTTTTTTCTCCCTATTTTATATTTTTTCCTTTTTATATTCTTCCCAGTGAGCTCTTGTGAAATTCATGGTCCGTATCATTTCTTGTTTTTATTGTATTTTGATCTGTTCATTGGGATCGTCGTGGGTATGGGGTTTTCTTGTTTACTCTCTTCTCTCTAGCCCCTATG
The DNA here is from genome assembly GCA_024713625.1 of Morchella sp. 2018-W30. Classification (NCBI taxonomy): domain Eukaryota; kingdom Fungi; phylum Ascomycota; class Pezizomycetes; order Pezizales; family Morchellaceae; genus Morchella; species Morchella sp. 2018-W30. The sequence goes on from JAMJEW010000012.1 coordinate 523,972, forward strand.
TATCTCTGGCACTCACAGATATATAAGTTTCTGGCGTGTCGTGTCATGTAGTGTATTTTTAACATCGGCTTCCGCTGTACTTTCTCAATGCTGTATATTATGTATCTCAGGATACTATTCTCGGGAATGAAGTAGTAGCGGGTTCATAGTAATCTATGGTGCTTCAACGAAGACAATCTGCACGCAAAGGTCTATTTACTTCTGCGCATGTTCTGGGGAGGAATTGCTCAGGTACGTACATGTACCGACATATCTACATAGGACAAGTACTACTGTTGCGCATAGGGTTAGGATCCCACGTGTTTTTTTTTTTTTAAAGAGCGATGCGTTATTGGTAGGAGTAAATACATGTAGGTGCTAATATGTTAGGGAGAGCATTGTCCTGCAGCTGGAATTACTTAAGTATGTAAGATGTGCCAAGGCCTGAAAGCCACATGCGGCTAGAGCAGCTACACTAGCCGACTTCACGCCTTTCTGTCTCGACGCCTGTGCAGCCCCCATAGATAATGACGCTCAATCATCGCTGACTCCGACAACAACCCACCGTTAGTTACCAGGCACCACAAGCCTCAGTCTGCCGTTCACTGAGATATATTCTGACAGAACACGTCTTCGCATTCGGTACTTCGCCCCTGTATTCCTGCGTTAGACCCCTTTATTCCGCCGCGTCGCTCGTGCCATCACCACTACCGGGGACTCGACCAGCGTTTCGAACCGTGATTGCTTGGGCATTTAAACAGCATAAAAACGAAAAACAGGAGTAGCTACCACGGCAACTCAAACACAAGTGCGCAAACTATTATCAGAGGAGCTTTTGGTTCACTTGGAAAGCTCGGGAGGCTCAAGATCGCTGGTGGAGGGGTTCATAGGAACAGGTCGCGGAATCCACAGGAGGGACCTTTAGGGTCAAGAAGGGAGGTTTTTTTTCTTTTGAAGGAGGGGACCCTAGCTTGTTCAGTGATAGCATTTTTGGGGAGGGGAGCCAAAATAGGATGAAGACCGTGCTCTTGCTGGCATAGAAGGGACGACACAAAACGACGCCGGAATTTTCTACGTTTTTTGCGTGTCTCGATCGCACAACCCCATTGAAATACTCCCCACTACGCCGCCTCTACCTAAACATCTTTAACAAGCTTTATCCATCCCTTATTCAAATAATTTGGCAAGATGCCGGCAGCTACGGAGGTGCCGATATTCGCGCAGTCATCTCAACACTATTCGCAATCATCGCAACATAACCAATCCCAACCACAGGCACAGGCGCAACCTCCACCACAGGTAGTCTATAATCGCGGGTTTAATATATAAGTTTCCTGGTTACGTTCTCTTTCTTAAAGTTATCTGGCTGACAGTTTTTTCACAGGTCACCAAAAAGTTGGATTGGACATCAATTTCGTGAACAAAAGCCTGAAGGTATGAAACCTCTGCACCTAGACCTCCACGGGGATGCCTGTGCTGACATACACGCGTTAATAGGGCTGGACTGAAATTACCATTAATCCGACAGAGGCCACTTTAAAGCAACTCCGACTGAACTGCAGACAATGCAGTACGTATTATCTCGACAGCAAGTGACTTCCGCAGCGGTCAACTAATCTTATTGTAAAATTATAGAAATTACAAAATGTCTTGTTAATGGGAAATCGCCGTCGTTAACCTACAAAGAACCCTATAGCAGCTTCCGAATCCATGATACCGCTACAGTCCATCAACATCATCAGCTTATGAAAAAATTGGATCCAGCGCTCAGTGATCCCCCGGAGCACGAATTGGTTATCCACTTGCCTCCGAAGGTTAAGATAGAATCTGTGGTGAGTATTCTCTGCCTTCTTAAGGGCTTCATTGGATTAAAAGTACTCGATCTGTTTACAAGCTCGAATTCAGGATCCTCTTAGCGTTAGTGCTCAAAGCCTCCCTCCGGGGCGGAGTAATCCTGGGGTCAAACGGGAATCTCCAGATATTGCTGCAAATGGTGCTGCGACCCCTGCATTGGCTCGATCAGATACTTCTTTTATATTCAGTCCATTGAAAGTAAGAATCGAATATGTAATTGAACATGTTCGCGATGGGTTCGCCTTTGTGGGCTGTGATGCCGGCGATCTGCGATACCCTCATGCCTACACTACCCACACCCCTCTACCCGGGTCTGCGTGTTGTCTTTTTCCAACACTCGATGGAATTCACGAGAGATGGACATGGGAAATTGAGGTGACAGTACCTAAAACCATCGGGGATATAGAAAAAACATCATCTTCCTTGCCATCACCACAGGTGAACGGAAATGGCCCCACTAACGCTATTAGCGGCGTTAGTGGAACCCATGAGTCCCCAAACAAAATCGGTGTCGAGGACGTAGTAGATGAAGACGGGGATCTTGATATGACAGTTGTTTGCAGCGGTAACTATAAAGATGAGGTTTGTTGGAAATTCGATAAACCTACTTGATAATTCTACTAACAGCACGAAGGAAACCCACCCTACAGAACCGTGGAAAAAAACTCTGAAGTTTGAGCAGCTTCAAGCAGTGGCACCGCAACATATCTCCATTGCAGCTGGCCCCTTTGAGTGTGTGAATCTTTCGGAGTATCGAGATGTAGAAACTGAAGAGGCTATGGGAACTATGAGTGTCGATGTACTCGGATACTGTCTTCCTGGGAGAGAGCCAGATCTCAGGAATACCTGCATGTTTATCCCAAAGGTATTTGAGGATTATGCCTCATTCTTTTCCTTTTCCTTTTCATTTTTGCTAACGTATATAGGCTCTTGATTATATATTTAAAGAATTTGGACAATATGTCTTCCAGGCGTTCAAGGTTTGTTTTGTTGATGATTTAGCAATGGATACTACAGAATCAGCTTCTTTGGTTATATGCAGTAACCGCCTGCTTTTCCCGGAATATGTAATCGATCCGATCTGGCCAGTCACCCGAAAACTTACGTATGCCCTGGCGACACAATGGTCTGGAGTGCAGGTGGTACCGAAGGATTGGCAGGATACATGGGTTATTATTGGGATTGCGTACTGGATGACTGGATGCTTTCTTAAAACCTTGATGGGCAACAATGAATACCGCTTCAGACTCAAAAAAGACGCGGAAAAGATTTGTGAACTGGATATTGGGCGCCCTTCGCTTTACGCTGCAGGATTTGCTGTCCCAATTGATCAGGGATGTTTGGATTTCATCAAGCTTAAAGCTCCCGTAGTTTTGACGATCCTTGAAAAGAGATTGTGGAAAGTCAGTTCTTCCATGGTTTTACACCGTGTGGTCCGGAAGACGTTCTTAGGAGCGGTGGCAGGCGAGCTGAAGAATGGACTTATGAGTACCAAGCACTTTATTCGGGTGTGTGAGAAGAGCAGCCACACTAAACTTGACCCATTTTTTCAGCAGTGGGTTTATGGGTCAGGGTATCCACGGTTTGAAGTTTCACAAAGGTTTAATAAAAAAAGAATGATCGTGGAAATGGGGATCCGGCAGGTTCAAGCAGCAGAAACTCCAACGCATCACAAAGTAACTGCGGAGAGCTTTTTCAATGATGCCCAAGAGCATGTACGGCATATTGCGGTGGGGCCTCCACTGCCCCTATTCACTGGCCCAATGACTATTCGAATCCATGAGGCGGATGGCACGCCCTATGAACATGTTGTCGATATCAAAGACACATACACAAAGCTTGATATCCCTTACAACACAAAGTATAAGAGGCTAAAACGTTCTCGGCGACAAAAAGAAAGGGCTGCTGCTGGTGCTGGTGTTGATATCAGTATTGATGCACAAAACGATGATGTGTTACTCTATTGTTTGGGAGATGTTTTGCAGAGTGAAGAGGAGGTTGATGATTGGAGGTTGGAAGATTGGTCAAAGGAAGACGAGGATAAGATGGCACAGGAATCATTCGAGTGGATTCGTATGGATGCTGATTTTGAGTGGATCTGTACGCTCAAAGTTGGGCAGCCGGATTATATGTTTCTTTCCCAGCTTCAACAGGACAGGGACGTTATTGCTCAATATGAGGTATACTTCCTAAAAGCGTTGAATAAGCACGAGATTAACACATTTACACAGGCATTACAACATCTTGCAAGTATAAAAGAATCCGCTTTAATTTCCTCAATTTTAGTAAGAACATTGATGGATCGGCGATACTATCATGGTATAAGAACAGAGGCAGCGCTTGCGTTATCCAAGGTATGTTTACCGTAGCGAGTTTGAGTTCCAAATCTGATGCAAGACAGTGCGCCACTGCCGACTTAGCATGGGTGGGGCAGTTTCACCTTATGAAGGCATTTCAGGAATTTTTCTGTTTCCCAGGATCCGCGATACCCAGAAGTAATGATTTCACGGATTTCACTTCGTACTACGTACAGAAAGCAATACCGACATCAATGTCGCGCATCAGGAATCTTTCGGGGGCTTGCCCAACAAGTGCGCAAAAATGGCTGCTGGATGTGCTTAGGTACAACGACAATTCAAACAATAACGTAAGTCTCACCACTATATGATAAGAAGGATTTTAACGTACTGATTATGAAAAGTTTGATGATTGCCATTATGTGGCCAATCTCATGAAGGCGTTGGCCAATACCCTCACACTGACAAAAAACTCTGGGGGTGAATTTGGCCAACAATATGAGTTTGAGGACGACGAGGCTGCGGCCACGCAGGAGGCTGCCATTAGAGAAATTTTAAGGTACCAACGTATGGATCAGTGGCAACCAACCTATCAGAACATTGTTTCAGAGGTCTCCCTAGAGGTAAGGTCAGAGTTTGCAGACACAAGACTCATGATAGTTAACGACGATTGCAGATTCAAAGAGACTTAACTTTATCAGGCGTGAAGGGCGCCGGTATGGAGTTTTTCATGACTTACACTAGAGAAGGAACACTGGAAACCCTTCGAGCAAGGGCTTTCGACTGTATGATTGATCTTGGCGCTCTCCGGAGCCCTACACTAGTCGAGTATATTTGCAAGGTCATTGGGTCGGATCCCTCAGCCTACATTCGGAAGCGTGTTTATAGCGCCCTGGTGAAAGGATTAGGAATGATAGCCACTGGTGATGATAAATCAAAAGTGAAGGACGAACCGGATATAGAGTCGGGTGAGATGATGATAATTGACGATGTGGGAGACTCTTCGAACTCGCGTAAGGACGAACTTGCTCGAGAGACAATTTCTGGCGCAATTGCGTCTTTAAAGAAGGAAGTCGGGGAAGACAAAGTTTTGAAAGAGAATCTTTGGAAAGCTTGCACGTTAGTGAACTCTTATCGAGAATTTTTGAGTATGAGCTGACCATTTACGTGCTGTTTAGATCTCAGGATATTGGGTTGCTTGAGTTACGTGACTTAACTGATATTTGCAGACTTCTTTATTCTACCAAAGATTCGCTCATCGTTGTGATGAAACGTCCACGCCATCTTAGGTGTGAACATATTGGAAAGGTTTGCTTATCAGTGGTTATAATCAACGATGGACACCGTTTGTTAACACATCTTACTAGGCTGTGTTGAAATTTAAGTGGTCATATGATATTGGAGTAAAGCCGCCGCCACCACCGCCGCCGCCTATGCAGTTAAAACCACTTAAACTCATCACAACACCGAAACCGAGGGCCAATGGTACTCCAACTGGAAGAAAGGCCAAGGATTCGAGGTCCAATATCGACAAGACGCCTTCAGCCCCTAAATCAGTTCCAAAATCTACCACAAAATCTGCTCCGAAACCATCAGCCGTTCCAAGACCGTCTGCTACCCCTAAGCCATCATCTTCGAACAATTCCACCCCTCGACAACCTCATAATAAACCTCCTAAAATTGTTTTAAAGCTCAAAAATCCCCTTGCAAACGGAACCCCAAGGACTTCTTGATTAGCATCGATATATGGGGTTTACTTTTTGAAATCCAAGTTTTTCATTAATGCTCTCAATTTGAACCTTCAATCTCTCACAACATATTTCTCTTCTTTGATGTCTAGCCTTTTTGGTAAGTCTACGGATTTTTAGTTAGTTTTCCTACAGATGTATCATTACAGAGGTCTTTTTTGTACATTGTTACTTCGTTTCACTTCCTGTCTGGGCGCGGGTTGTTTACTAGGGGGATGGTTTTCTTTTTTTCTTTTTTCTTTTTTTTTTCTTTTCCTTTTGTTTTGCAAGGGCATAGCATGAATCGGAAGCGGCGTTGAATCTTTTTTCTTTTCTTTTCCTATTCCCTTTCGTGTTTCTAGTTTTCCCCTACCTCCTATATCCCTATTTACTTAAATCAGGTATTATTCCTTCCCCCCTTCTTTATATTTGTTATTAAAAATGCAGGCTGCGAGTCACTAGCACGGTAATATGTTATCGGCTACTTTGATAGAGGTATTCTGATGAAAATGAGCTAGTCATGGAAGATGGTTATATTCATATCAACGGCGATAACAGAGCAACGGATATGATGGAGATGTATGATTGGAGTAATTCCAGCCACCTTTCTACTTGATGGATCAGATAGAATTGGCTGTTGCGTATGAAAGAAAAAATAGAAATTGATACATGTAAACAATGACTGCAGGTCTCCAGCCGATGGCTTATAATCTAACAATTATAAATGTTTTATATATAGCTACTGTAGATGCAAATTGAAGACCCTATCCACCGTGTGAATCTCGAATGTCTCGGCACCAGTTGTCGATAATGACCGCCGCTTGTGTAACAATGTAGCCACATTCGAGTTAGCGTGTAGCTTACGTATCTAAGCCTTTAACGTCACCTCATCTTTCTAAGGTTCATCCCCCAACTATCAAGAGGATTTACACCACAGAAGTAGCCTATAATTGTCTACAAATACTATATTACTATTGTCATAGAAGTACATGATGCCTGCACGCGATGCGAGCGCTGATGCCGGTACTCCGGTCGTCGAGACCGGCGAGAAATCGATTGCCACCCTCGCTACTCTCCGGTGTGTTTCTCACATGTTCCTCGTTTTGTCCCAGCGCGTTGGTATAAGCGTTTTCTGACCTTTGAATTAGTATAGGCGTTAAGCTTTATGTCTACCATGAAAGCTCTAAGGAGCATCGTTGGGCCGAAATCCTGTCTATCCAAACCCGTAAAGGCGAGCCATACTACTATATCCACTACGACGAATTCAATAAACGCCTTGACGAATGGGTTCCTGCAATGCGCCTTGATCTTTCACGCGAGGTCGAGTGGCCTCGCCCTGAGAAAAAAGTTGCAAAGACTGAAAAAAATGGAAAAGCTACTACACCACGTGACTCCGTGTCACGTGTGCCGAAGCGACCACGACGGGATAGTCTAGGCCCTGGCACACCTACCGTTGGACAAAAGGCGCCAAAGAATAGGGGAAGAAATGCATCAATAGTTCAAGAGAATGAGGATTCGCTGGTCATACAGTCAGAAACTGTGGGCGATACCGGGACTCCCGGTGCAGAGGACGAAGAGCCCGAGATATCATCTGAAGTCGCCGCAGCTCGAGCTGCAGCTGCAAAGCAAGGAAATGCCATTGCTCAACAACCTGATACCTTTTCGAAGGAGCATGAAATTGAAAAACTTCGAACATCTGGCTCGATGACGCAGTCTGCCCACGAAATTTCTCGTGTCCGTAACTTGTCAAAACTCCAGATGGGAAAATATGAAGTTGAGCCCTGGTACTTTTCACCATATCCGATAGAATACACAGAGGAGGAAACTGTGTATATTTGCGAGTTTTGTCTTTCGTATTTTGGCGAGCCCCGCCGGTTTGAACGCCACAGGGGAAAATGCACATTATTTCATCCCCCAGGAAATGAAATTTACCGCGATGCAAATGTCTCGTTCTTCGAGATTGATGGCCGGCGGCAACGCACATGGTGTCGAAACTTGTGTCTTTTGTCTAAATGCTTTTTAGATCACAAGACCCTCTACTATGATGTTGATCCTTTCCTCTTCTACTGTATGACAACTCGGGATGAATATGGGTGCCATCTGATTGGGTATTTTTCTAAAGAAAAAGAATCTGCAGAGGGGTATAACGTTGCTTGTATCCTTACCTTGCCGCAATATCAACGCCACGGCTATGGGAAACTTCTCATTGCATTTTCTTACGAACTCTCGAAGAGGGAGGGGAAGCTTGGGTCTCCTGAAAAGCCACTTTCGGACTTGGGGTTGCTGAGTTACCGTGCATTTTGGCAGGACACAATCGTGGATCAACTTATGCTTGTTAAAGGGGAGACAACTATCGATGAGCTGGCCAGCTCGAGTGCGATGACTACCCAAGATGTCATTCATACCCTACAGAATCTCAATATGCTCAAGTATTATGTTTGTCATCCCTAGCTTTGCCCCTTCTTAATCTATATTTTTCTGACATCTTAATAGAAAGGTCAACATGTTATCTGTCTTACCGATGCGATCCTGGCACAGAAGGAAAAACAAAGGGAAAAGCAGAAGATCAAAGGAAAGCGTACACTTGATCCCGAACTTTTACAGTGGAAACCTCCTGTATTCAATGCTGCGAACCGTACCTGGAACTGGTAGAAGCGACACGCGCTTTGGTTTATCAATCTTATAAAATAGCATAGTAATGTTTAGGCATTTGAGGTGTGGTATTTATTGCTTTTTGCTGCTTTTTACTTGGATGGGTCTTTGAATTCTTGGAGTTTTAGGGGCTTATGTTTGATTCTGTTTTGACACCAAATGTATCGTTTTCTAAGCACTGTATCGAATTGATGGATGGTATGGAGTTTGTAGAAGGGTACCCTTGAAGCTGGCACGACATCAAATACTGTGCCCATATTTAAATCTAGGCTCCCCCATGTTGGTAACTGGAGATAAGATGGAACGGCAAATTTCACAAGAGCCGGTGGTCTTGCTCATGCTACTCTACCCATAAGCTATAGTTTTTGGACCTAAATCATCGTCTTCGCGTAAAAGCACAGTTTACCCAGTTCTCAATTCTTTTTACCAAGCCATAATTGAAAGCTATACTATCAAAGACCATATTCCAAGATACAGCGGATTTTACCGGGACCCCATTCACAAATAGCAAAATGCTTTCCACCCTCTAAATTCGTTTTTTGGTATTTTTTTCTTAGTGACGGTGATATATGCCCAGACACTGTACATGTATGTTGAGTACATGTATGAGAATAGTGGGTGAACAAGTAAACTATATTGGGTTAGGTCAAGGAGCAATCATGGTTTGTCACTCGTCCTGGCTCCCAACGCTGAACGGAGCAGAACTACGTATTTATTTATACCCCATACAAGCATGTAACAGCGGAGCAGAGCTGGTGCCCGGAAAGAACTCTTTGGGCCTATTTTTGAGGCGGGCTTAAAGGGCAGGCCTAGGCCAATAATTTGTTGGGGCGTTTACTATAACATGCATATGACTATAAGGGTTATATATATAGCGCTAGACGTAACTTAAATACCTAATACTTATAATTAACAGGTATATATGCGATATCTAGGATGGGTTTCATGGAATCACTGCTGCTATTACAGCACTTGATACCACACTTTACATTAAAATCCCCGATCCTATATTAACAGCCCACAACCCTTGTTGACCGCATATCTACTGGTATATTTAAAGCGGTACAGACTCCGCATCTGAACCCTTCTTTGGTGCCCAAACAGCATCTCCCCAAACATCTGTTGTAAGCCCTGCACTCCCTGCAGGGCTCAATCCTGCCTTTAGCTGCTTCCCATATGCTACTTCTCTCAACCTCTCGGATTCGGCAGGAGTCAATCGAATCTTCATTGATGTCAGTACAGCTGTATTTCTCAATATACCCAACTGAACAAGGGAGACCTACATATATCTCCACACCAATAACATGGACCAAGATAGCAACCCACATTCCCATCCCAAACGTCAACTGGAACGCAGCGCCAATTTTCTCGGGGGAAGAACCCGACTTATACGCCGCTTGAACAGCAACGAAGCCGTAATTGGCACCAGTCAAGCAGGTAGGGTAGGATTCTGCAAACTGGGTAGCATTGTCCATGATAAAGGCGACTTCATCGCAACGCATGAGCTAAGGTTGATTATCAGTTTAAATTGACACTAATTTTTGTTGATGATCTCTATGCACACGACTCACCCTGTAGTATGACCTAATATTAGTGATGACTTTCGCACCAATGGCCATCACGAGGCGAAGCGTTATGATACTCGACATCTATTTCACACATATAGTCAGCTCAGCTCAGCTAAACCACAACTGTTCCAGGTTTACTAACATAAACCATGGCTCTCAGCATCCAGTTCCTATGCTGGTCAATTTGTAGTCTTTTGATATTATAATATGCCATCGACGAAGCCGTAAGTGTTATAAATGATAGGAAATAGGTCCCAGCTTGTGTGACAGGGTCTCCACCGAAAGCCCGGCGGGCTATCATGAGTGCACCCGCCGTAGCAATCCATAAAAGAACGAGGATGATGTACCCGTCGATACGATGTACTATCATGGCTTTCTGTTTATACGAGTTAGGATTCAGGACAGGATATGGGAGACGGGTGAGAAAGGTGAGGATAACTAACATGGCGTATAATGGGAACGAATTGGAATACTGATAGAATGCCGCAGGGTAAAATTGCTGCCAGGTGTATCAAGATACCGACTAACAACATATTAGCTTTGCAATGATTTCGATGTAAGAGACCAAGTAACAACTTCTACCAACTCCCTGTCGGTACCAAAACCATTCACCGGGGCTAGCCTCCTTCGAAAAATTCCCGTCTAGGTTTAGGAATCCAAGTCTAGAAAGGGAGAAGCCGAGTAAAGCTCCGCCAAATACGAACCCTGGTTGTGTTAGATTTGAACCTGCGTAAGACCATTGGGATGAAGACATACATAGAGGAAAATTATAGCCTCTGTAAAAACCCAGGGTTTTGTAGGTTGCTCTGTAGCAACGAAGAAAAGCGTTTTCGTTTGTATCAGACATTTTAGGGTGTAGAGAAAAGAAGCGTAATTATATGAGAATAGGTATGAGGAAAAAATAGAATAGCTTGATAGTGTGTATGTGCTGGTCAAATAGCAGTGATTGTGTTTGGAACAACTGAACAACTAGGAGCTCTACATTATTATATATATCACGATTGCAAGACCTTCAGCCTCGACTCCTCTTCGTCTACACGGTCAGATAATGCCCCGCAAGAAGAATAAAAACTGGGAATATTGATCACTGCCAGCTCTAAAGCTTTAAGTAAAGTGACCTCTTAGGAACCGTGCTGTGGCTGTGGTTTATAAAAAAAACTATTGGCATTTTGAACAACTTCGTCTATTCGGCAAAATATTGCCCCGTAAAAAGTAAAAACTAGCCCTGTTGACAACAACCACTAAGAAGATAAATCTCCACCTTTAAAGACTATTATAGCTTATCTTATAGGTTATAGTTACGGGTTTACGTGGACAGCTGTTTCATGCCTATTCATGGAGGTACTCTACTCTAGCTATCTTCGAGATATGGTATAAATTTTTCTGTAGATAAAAGTTTTGATTTTTCTAGGCAGGGGTCCCATATCCTCTTCTAGTTTTCAGGCCCTCTAACCAGCACTTTCAGGCTCAGTTGGTAAAATATACATATATAATTCGAACCTAAAAAGGAAAATATCGTCACTCGATAAGATAAGCCCCTGCCTAGATCCCTAGAGACCAATGCCGCAACGCGTCTCTTAATTAAGGCTATGCTACTCCCAGGCTCTCGCCTACGGGCGGCTTTAATATTGGTCCGAAAATATTGATCGTAGGCTTTGATGACATTATATGGCTGGCTCTTTGAATATCTTTTTTTATCTCCACCGTTATCTTCATATTAGACCACCCATTAGGTATCTATAAAGCTGAGTAGTGTTTCCATGCACTTTGTTCTGGGTTCAACATAGGATCACTGCCCAGGAAAAAGAAAATGACTTTATTGTTCGTGATTAATCCTCTTCCATATTATCCGCTCCATCCTTGCCCAGCGCATCTCCAAAGACCTTTTCCCCAGTAGCGACAACCTCCTTCTGCAGGCGCTGCATATCCCCATCCCCCTTTGTCAGTGCTATCGTCTTGAGTAACGAATCGTTTCTTCAAGGCCAGAATGTCAGTCAAAACAAGATAAAAAAAGAGCAAAGGGGGGGCTGATGGCTTTTTTACAATTGGTTTACTGTCATTAAGATCTTCTGAAGTTCTGTTAGGATCTCGCGTTGAGTGGTCGTCAAGGAGCTATTGCAACACAAGCGCGTCAATCTAACGACCACGACGACCACGACGACCACACACCCTCCCGTTCCCTTCACCCACACTACCCTTGACTCTCGCTAAGGTTCATTGCTTGCTCACCTCTCATCGTTGGGCATCTTATCTTCTGGGTACTGCTAGTAGGAGTGCAAATTCGCATATATCGGGGAGTGTCTGGCCTGGTAGGTGTGGTGTTGCGTCCGTTTTGTCCAGCGTATCCAACTCATTCCAGTGGTAACTAGCTGCACATCAACCATATAAACACCTCCCTTGCAAAAATAAACAACAAAATGCTCCGTCGCAAGCCAACCCCGATCAAGCTCACAACCGACGATCTAATCCTCTACGACGAGTTCAAAAAGGCCCAGGATGCCAAAAGCGAGGCTAGCAACAGCTTCCAGGAGAGCTTGCAGAAGGTTCCAGTTTCGGCGGACCAGAAGGCGAGGCAGAAGACAAGGGAGGAGCGGATGGGGGTTAGGCAGTAGTCGTTGGTTGAGGAATGAGTATTAAAATATACCCGTTTTCTTGTCAATTTACGAGTATTTCTGTACCTCGTCTAAAAAACCTCACATGAGTATTAAACTTTCTAGCATATTCTCCCCTAAACCACCTGGCTATCTCATCCACAACTGCTACATATATAACTTTTTGTGACCCAGCTCTAAAAGAGCACCTTCTCGGCTGGAGTCAACCTAAATTGAACCAGGTACTAGCTAAATATTACATTGCTCACACAAAAAAAAAACCTACCTAAATTAATACAAGGCGAAAGGAATACGCAAGTGAAAACATAAGACTTTTCCTCTCCCCAGAAAACCCACACTGCTCCAATAAGTTGTTTAAAAAGAAATAACTATGGATAAAATAAAAATAAAATGAAACTGGAAGAGAAATGTCCTTCTAAGGCGTCCTCCGTACATTCATCCCACTCATATCACTCATTCTCCGGTCTCTTATACGACCACGCCCCATAATACCCATTCTCTTTACCTCCCCTACTCTCCTCAAGAGGTTCTGCAATGCAATCCTCACATCTGGTCCAGGTTCCCTGTTCAGCATTTCGACGGCAAGTGGATAGAAAGTGTCAATATGTTTGTCAAAGTCTCTTTCTGGGAAATTTGTGTACCCCTCCATCACATCTACTACCACGGGCCTCCAGGCGATAACATTTCGCTGCTGGGTCTCTTCGTCTAGGATGGTGTAACTACGAAGGATGTCCACGCAAAGTCTGTATAAAATTGTTAGTAGTTTTCCTGCAATACTTGTGAAAGTTTGAGGGATTAAACATACGGAATTAACGCCGACTCAATGGCAGCCCGGCTCTCTCTTCTTTCTCTCTGATCGTCATGATACATCCTCAAGAGGATACTGACATAAGTTGAAGCACTCCCACTCTCCTGCTTCAGCAAATTTGGCGGCTGCTTCATGAATCCTTCCCTCCATAACTTCATGCGCAACTCTTTGTCACTGTTAAACCTTCTCGCAAACGTAAAACTCTTCTTCAATACTCCCATCAACCTCAAGAGCTCAGTACTCGGGATCTCACTGTACACGGCATCGTTCGAAAATAGCTCCGAGACAGTCTCGATCATAAGCAGCTGAAGAACACATTTCGTGATTATTTTGTTGAAAAATCTCCTTCTTGCAGCTGTAACTACAGGTTGTTGGCTGAGTTGTTGAGGGCGGTAATCCTCGAGGTCGACGTTTTGAGTGTTCCGGCCTTCGGGCGAAGTATCAGAACTATCATCACCCAGCATAGGTGTCGATAATCCATTGATCTTTAGTGCATTCTCCCCGTCCGCGCCCTCCTCCATGACCGCATCATTGAAGGCCCCCTTGGGTTCATTTGGCGGACTCTGTTGCGTGCTAGCTCCACTCACTGGCCTGGCGCTGCCACCTTGTGTCGCTGCAGAGAAAAGCTGATCCGCGGTGGTTATTTCAAAGAGCTGAACAAACGCGGATACGATCTTTGTCCAATGCTCGGGTCTCAGCTTCTTTACACTCTGCAAAATCAGCTGTTGCAGACAGCTGCTACCTATCCTTGCAATAGTATCGTTTTCTTGACAAATACAAGTCACTAAAAGGTCCAAAAATCCATCAAGCATCCTCTCTAGCAAGTCGAAATAATGGGTGAAGAGGGCGATCAGGTTTCGTAATGCCTGGATCATGGTTGTGCTTAGCCACATCCCTACTGCTTCCTGTGTGCTAAAATGTGCCATCTCGCTCCGACTCTTTAGCACCATGAAGATTGGGAATAAAAGCTCATGACATATCGTATCCCAAAAATCCGTTGCAAAGTCCCCTCCGTACTTGACAAGTATATCAAAAAGATAACTTAGGGCTCTTGTCCTCGCCTCTAAGTCTTCGCCCGTCATGAGGATGTCGTGGAAAGAAAACAAGACCGGGAACCAGAACTTGATCATTGGATCTTCCTTCACAGTCCTTTGTATTACTGGGTTGAGGTCATCGCCGAGCGCAGAAGGCCTCTTGGTCTGTGAAAGTGGGCATTCAGGACTTGAAAGCATATCCGGAACTGTACCCTTCAAGGTTTCGATCGCCTGTAGTGAGATTTTCTGGAAGCGTTGGTTTTTGGCAAATTCGGTGAGACAAACGATCATGTCGGTAAATCCACCCTGGGAGACAATAACACCAAATCTAGTGCTGTAAATCTTCCTTACACTATCGAAGGCCAAATTCACAATTTGATCTGTGAAACCACCATCACTTTTAGCTTGTCCAATATCAACACTTAAAAATTCTCTGAGCGAAAACATACCATAGTTCTCCTTCGCTGCGTATGTAAATGTCCCAAACATGGTCCTCCAACCACTCTTGATCTTGTCACCCCTGGCCTGTAGCATCTGGCTGAGACATCTGAGAACCATATCCTTTACTGGTACAACGGCATTATTCGCCATGACATGTTGAAAAGGCTTTAAAAAATCCTTTTGAAACTTGAAGTGTGGAAGCTCCTCGATCTCCAGGAACCGCATGGAAAGCTGACGCAATGAATCCAATGCGAAAAACACTACAGAAGTATTTGAATGGCATCCGACCTATGCTCTCTATTAGTCCTAATCTCAACAGCGCGCAATCCCTTTCAGGTGATAAGATAGGAGGTAAAGACCTGATTGAAATGCTCTCCTAGGATATTCCACAGGTTACTCCATTCAACCCTGATTCTTCCCATGTTGTAATAACTGATTTCCACCAGCTTTTGCAAACTGAACATTCTAGGATGTTCACTTTGACCGGAGCTCTGGATCTCTTGCCAAGACACCTCACTTAATGCCCTTACAAAATCCACGATAGCCTCCCCAGTTAATTTACTGGTATTTGCAAATATCTTGTCGACAGCTATAATAACCTCTCGGCTTCTACTCTCCTCTGCTACCTCGGCAACATAGAGTGTATTTGTCTGTGTTCTAGGCCGAGAACGCATAGGCCGCTGGGATTGCATGCTAGAGCGAGATCTTGCGTCGCTGTTAGTATCAGGGTGGATGATGCGGCCCTTCGTGACATCTGGGACTGAACCCTCGTCAACACCAGATGAAATGAGTTGAAACCGTTCGAGTTGGGAAATACAAGTCAGCACATCTCTCCATGAGGTTTTGAGGAGGTTTCCTTCTGTCTGTGCAACATCGAGGAGGACCTTGAGAGCCTCTACATTCTTGCTCTTCATCTCGCTGAGGTTGTTGAGATGTGTAAACTTTGCGAGCGCAGTGACAAACGCGATCCTTGGTGTCTCAAGATCAAAAAAGCAAGCTACTCGGATAGCAAGCTTGAATCCCTCCATGCATAATTTTATCATCTCAGTCTCGTTGCTGTCCTGCGCCGCTCCCGAAAGCCCAGACAATATCGACATCCAGGTTACTTCAAACATTGGCCCCACATGCTTTGACGAAGAAGCCGCAATATACTTTGACAACTGTGGCCTACTTCCGTTCCTTCTTTGCGCCTTGAGTAATGTTTTGAACAATTGCTCTGTCTTGTTTGCCATTTCCTCACTCGCATGAACGTATGCCTCTCTTTCTAGATCTCTCCCGGCGTTTGCTAGAACTCTTCCGATACCCTCAACAATTCCGCCACCACTCTCAATAAGTGCTGCACCCCTTGCGGCCTCTCTCTCCTTCTCGCCCTCGAGCACAATCTCATTATTTCGGATCTCCTCGTAAATTGCGAGTAAGTACTCCGGTGGTAAATCGGCATTGTCATTGATACCACGGTTGTTTTTCACAAACTCATCCGGTGTCATACGTGCTCGGCCCTTTAGCTTAGCACTGTGTTGGTCCGTGTTCAATAGGATGACCGAATATGCTAACACATACGCAGTGTCCGCATTTGCAAATGCATTTGGGTTCCCGCTGATGTAACGCTCTGCAAATTTTAACATGAAACGATCGATTTTCTGGGCTTCTCCGGGAAGACGGAAGGACTGGAGGAAGCGGCGGAGGGCATCGACGAAGCGCATACGAACAAAGTCCATTTGGTCCACGAATGCGTGCATTGCTGCAATATTTTCAGGGTCTCCCTCTCCGAGATACTCACCAATCATCTTTTTGTCCAGGCTGTTATTGTTCTTTAGTAAGAACTCTGCAATGTTTTCCGGTGCTTCGGACTCGATAAATCCGCCTTCTACTAATGCTTTAATTCCTCTTTTGGGCTTAAAATTGAACTTCTTAATAGCCTCGTTTAGTGCAGTTTTCCTTTGTTTAGCCTTCTCGAGTTGGCTCGGGTCATCCACTATCTCATTCACATCCACCGCTGAGATAGATCTCTCAAGCTCTGGGTATGGTGTTCCTATGGTTGGGGTGCCGACAGTGGACAAACGTGGTGAAATGAAGGTGTTATCCAAGCTATCTCGCCCATCTTGACTCTCCCTTCCTGCGTTCTCCTGTAAAACATCTACAAATCCCTTTTGCGACCAAGTAACTAAACTCTGCAACACGGCTATCAAACACTCCAAGCTTTGCCTTTTCAGTGTATACTCAACTGGAAAGGTTGGGTCCAAAATAGTTGGGGGTGTGGCCGCAATGTTTGCTGTAGATAAACTTGGCGGAAGTGAGAACCCGTGATGTTTATTGCTCTCGTTTTTCCTTCTTTCTTCTCCGTATTGTTGCTGCTGCTGTTCCGTGATTGAGACTTGTGTTGTAGTGATGCGTGAAAGATGCTCAATAAGGCGTTGGAACATATTATCAAGTGCTGTACGATCACAATCGTAGTTGAGATAGATTTCTACAAGTGCCCTTGGATCTGAGCAGATTCTTTCTAGAACACTGAGAAGATATTGCTTCTGCTGAACACTACTGTGGCGATTGTCAAGGATATTAAGGTAGATCTCTTTGAAAAATACCTCAATTTCTTTCTGTTATCCGTACCTCGAATTAGGATGCTTTTTGAAAAGAGGAAATATTCTACTTGAGACTCAACATACCTTCAACATAACCCTCATGCTTCCTACTAATAACCAAAATATCTCACAGCAGACCTCAAATACTAATCCGACCGCACTCGCTGCATTCCTTGAGAGCGAAAGGCAGAGATATTGCTTGATGGCATGTACAAACCCCGTCGCCTCCGCACTGCTGCTTGAACGTATTGTGCTTAAAGGACTCACGAATACGATCATATGGCTTTTAAGTATTGTATGTAGTAGATGTAGACTGAGTAGCTTGCTTCTCATCCCATGACTCTTCAAGTCGGCAACCTGCTCTGCGGGCAAGGTTTTAATGGAGAGTTTACACATGGCCCTGAAAACTAAAAACGCATCCTTTACGAAAACCTCGTCTTCATCTTCTTCTGTGGTAACAGAACCAGATGGCTGAGAGTTTCGGTGAGAAGATGAACGCGTGACGGTGGTCGGAGCATTATCTGCAATTCGCTCATCGTCGAAGGATTTTCTGTTCTCGAAACTTTGCAGAGTAATTTTTTCCGGAACCTTTTCTACTCCGGCTGAAGACGGTACTTCCGAACCTCCGCCAACACTATCCCCGTCCACGCTTGAGGGTCTATTAAGTGCAGCTGGAGACTCGTTGCCGCTACTAGCAGACGCCGCAAGATTTGCTTCCTTCATTGCGATCCGGATCTTGACACGTTCGAAAACTGTGTGAACCATCTGTGTCAATGTTCCTTGGGCTGTCATCTGGTTTGGACTATTCCGTGAGAGAAGGAAAATATTGTATGTTTGCCGAACAGCCTTTAATAGGCCTGCGCCGTGCACAATTACCTTATCGTTCAGGACTGCTGCTAGCAACGCTTTTATGATCTGGAGCTGTACCATATCTGGGGTTGTATCTCCCTGGAAACAATCGCAGATAGTTTCAATTGCTTTCTCAATGAGTGGTATTTCTGGTGCAGTCATCTTCTCGTTTGCTCTTTCGGGCTCCGCCGGTGCCGGCGGCAGTACTGAAAAGTACGAATAACTGATAAGTTTACCGATACAATCAAGGGCAGTGGTGACTACGGCTGTGTTTTGGACAGTACATGCTATCTGAAGTGGCTCAAATACAACGGCTGGATCTGGAGGTAGTTGAGGAGCTGCATCTCTAATAGCTGTAAGGGCCCGCTGTACGCTTTCCCCTAGAGACTTTCTCCGCTTTGCGTCTTTTGAAGCGCCGATAGATTCAAGTGCCTGGACTACGAAAACCATCGAGGATAACGACGGCTGCCCTGCACTATTACTCGTAGTTAATGATGCGGAGGTGACTCGCGCAGAGCTCGTAGTAGTAGGTGCGTTTTTTGAGGATTCACGCATGGGTGTGGGAGGAGCGGTCCGTGATTCAGACTGAACGGGGCGCTCTGTGGAGATTGGAAGCGGGATTCCAGCTTTCGGGGTGAGTGGTGGATTCGGAAGAGGTGGCAGCTCTCGGTCCCGCATGTCCGTGAGGGATACTGTTGGAGGTGGGGGCTTTCCCGGGGATGGATTAGGTGCTTCCTGCGATAGTTGCGGTGCGGCTGATGTAGCTTCGATAGGGCTGTTCTTCTCTGGTGCGTCCGGAGGTGATTCCGCTTCTTCAACCTTTTCTGAAGACCCCCCGGCAGGAGAAGTTGGTACAGGCGTGGACTCTGCAGGGCTGCTCCCCTCCGGAAGTTCGTTATTGTTTTCCTTTATCTCCTCTGTAGGTTCCAAAACAATGGGGATATCAGCTATTGGTGTAAGCTTGGGCCCAAGAGCTTCGGCTTCCTGCTCCTTTTCTTCGTCTTCTTCGTGTACATCCGAGATCTTGACTTCAGTAAAGCTCTCCTCGTCGTCAGAAGCATCTCCGTTGACATTCACAGGTATTGAACCTGTGACCATCTCAGTATGCTTGGTCTCCGCTGTCTCCTTTGTAGACGCCGAAACAGATGGAGACCCAGCACTAGCACTAACTTCGACGTCAGCACGATGATCCTTCTCGTCGGACATGATTGCTGTCTGTCGCGGTCAGAGTGACCGGTACTCGATTCCTTGTTTAATTCGCGCTTCTGTTATGATTCGAGGGCTCTTTTGTGTGGGCGCGGTAGGCAGGAGATGGGCACACGTTAGATGTTCTTGAGTGGGTGATGAGGTGATGGGAGTTCGTCGTATTTCTCCCACATCTACAGGCGGCCCAAGGATAGGTCCGGGGGTTGCTGTGTTCGGCTTACTTTATGCAGCCCACCTGGGAAATTTATTAAAATAGCTCCAGAGGCGTTTTTCTCCTTACTCACCCGTCCAATCATAAAACAATTGTTGCACTTTCGCAATGCGATAGGTACTTCAGCTTTCCGAATGGCGGTCGACTTAGATACACTGCAGGGCCCGACAATTGGCAGCGGCTTGTTTGTCTATCCCGAACACATGGCTTCTTCTTTCTCTTCTTCTCTGCATTTCCCGGATTTGAATAGTTTCTCTGTCACGTGAAATCCCATCCAGAGTACCTACATGTATGTATACGGATGTGATAACACCGTTCTTCCGGGGGCTTCAATAGAGAAAATACAATACTTACATACATGTAAGTACATGTATCCCAATCCTTGACGCGTGGCCCATCGAGATAACAATCTGCAAAAACTTGCCCTTGAAACACAATGAATTCCATTTTGCATGCTATTATGAAACTTGACCGCGATGGCCGTGCATCCGGGACCGTAGTATAATAATTCTGTACAATTCTGGCTTGGTTTGAGGCACATATGGGTTCTGGGGTAGAAGGGTTCAACGGCGGGGAAGATTACGTAGGGAACACTCGAGCGATTTAGCCAAATACATGTACTACGGGTGTAGGGGTAAGTCTATAGACACCTACATGTAGGTACTCCTGTTGCAACCACGACCACTGTAGACTACAGACTTACCCCCAACCCGTAGTACCTACAGCTGTACAAGGCCTATCATTTATTAGAGTGATTTGGCCAACAACCTCAGAATCTAAATATTTAGTTCCTGGCGATAGTTTTTGGTGTGAAAATCCCACCAAGAACTCAAAATTTGAGCTATTGTCACCCAACAATTTTCGGGATTTACATAGTTCCATTCCTGGGTAGTACAGATGCAGCAATCAAGGTGGGCATATCTTCATATTACCCACCTATCCAATATCCAAGTACCACCTGCAATACTATAGGGCCGCCAATTTACCTCAATACGAGTTAATGTCGTGGGAAGCCCTGAATACTATACTTGCCATCACCCTCATCAGATGATTAAACGGGGCCTGGTCTGGAATTACGCTGGTCCAGGTAGGGTTTATCAAATTCTGGGTTCTCCACATCCACACTACTCTAAACACAATCAATAAGTATAAGAAAATTTGAAATCCGACTTTTATACAATTGTGCTCACTAAATACTAATTATAAAACCCGAGAGGTGTTTGCGGCCCAACAAAGTAAACAGGAAAGCAAAAAAAACGCCAATCTACATGATATTTTCCCCAAGCCCAAGAAAAGAAAGACGTTTACTGTTCTAATAAGTGTCCGCTATACAACCACTGAGGTCTGCTCTGGAATAGCCACGGGGGCAGTCTCAGCAGCTGCCTTGATATTGGCAACAGACCCGACCCCTCGCTCCGCCAACTTCCTTCCCTCTTTTCGCGGAGCGACAACACCCCCCGCAGCCTTCGCAGTTGCACTCGCACTCTTTGCTTTCTCGACGGCCTTTGTAACGGCCTTCTCCTCCACTAAGGTCTCTTCCACGGTAGTAGAAGGAAGGGGCTCATACTTGATTCCAAGAATGCCGCAGATCTGCTCGTGTGTCTTTGCTTGGTGCACCTTTTGGTAGATTGCATCCTTGCCGGGTATGATTCTACCCAATACAAACTTTGTGTTCGTAAAGTGGCTTTCGATCTTTACGGCAGTTCTCACAAACTCGTCCGCTATTTCTTTCCATGGCAGCGGATTTTCGGGAAGAAATACACTCATGTTAACTTCTGCTGCACGGGCGATCATACATCCGTCAACGCCATATTCTTCACAGAGCTGGAGCGCGTGAGCCCGGCTTAGGACATCGCCGTTAGCAATACACTCCACGCCTGCTGCACGGCAGATGTTTGCGACATCTGCGAGGACATCGCGGACCGCAGGATCGCGGGGGCGCTGTGGGATGGTACGGCAGTGTAGGGTAAGCCGGTGAATGCCGGTTGTGCAGAGGCGTTCCACTAGCTTTAGGGTCTCGGTGTGGGGCTCGAGCAGGCGGATCTTGACGGAGATGGGGAGGGAGTGGGGGGTTCCTATTTGGGTGACGAGGGAGGTGAGGATGGCGACAAGGTTGTCGGGGTTTTTGAGCAGGCCGGCACCCATTCCAGCATGAATACTGAAGTGCTATAGCAAATATAAGTATATGGGCAAATGAGGGTATGGGACAGTGGATGAGTAGAGTGGGGGTGGAGAAGAGGGTGCTTCTATTGGATGTTGACTATATATAAAGACACCACAAGTGCAGAGTGTTCCTTCTCAGAGATATTTCATCCTAGGCATCCACTGAAATTTAACAAATTTTGCATTCACGTACCTTTGGACATCCTGAATTGACATCCACCCCCGCCACTACCGTCCCACCTTCTCTCTCCCCGTCTTCTCCCCTCGAGACTAAGACCTTTGCTGCCTCCACCGCCAATTCCGCATTCGCCGTCCCCATTTGGAATACGACCTTGCCACCCTCGATCTCTGGGTGAGTCCTAAAAACTACCTTTTCTTCTCCCCTCGCGCCGCCGGAGGGCTTGACAAAGTCGATAGTTCCAGTACGCTTGTTGATGACGCGCTTACAACCTATAATCGCTTTGTCGACTATCTCGGGGCCCCAGACCATATCGGCACCATATTTGAGTGACAGGAGTCGGGTTGGAAGTTCCCCGGTACGGACCATAGGTGCCAGGATCACCTTTTTGGCGGCGGCGGACATGATGTGTGTTAGAGGTGCGTTTGTGACAGTTGCAAATAGGCGCTTGGTGGTGGCTGTAGGGGCCTTGAACATCCCCCACATAACACAGGCAGGTTGAGATCTCGAACAGCAGCTCAGGGAGTGTGTGGGGGGTGTTTTTTTTTTTTTGCGATCATGGGTTCTGATCTTATCTTATCAGAATTGGCTTGGCTCTGTTAATCATTGTGGGGATTACTACTCCTCGATAGTAACACATACTTTACATGTATGCCCCCAGGCATGAGAATAGTCCCCGTTTTAGGGACTTGAAACGAAGCGTAGGTTTCAAACTCCAGGCGCCATAAGACTACACCAGCACAACTTTTAAGCTTCTGAGGTGCTACGCCTAAGGCAGGTTGACTACATGTAAATGCGTGCTGCCACCCCCGAGGGGCGGTAGAAAAAATAACGTTAATTAGGGAATCTACTCTAGCCATTGTGTCTAGGGGATCCCAAGTCTAGCAATGCTAATCCCCCCGACAATAGAGGAATTAGATTGGTTTATATTGGGTTTGTTAGTAAAGCCATATGAATTTTTGCTCTTTTGCTTTTTGGGGGCGGGGGGGCAATTCTTGCGCAACTACGTATCGGAACCAATTCTTTTATAGAGGAGGCGGTTGAGCTGCGTCTTCACACGTCCGATGCCGGTGTGTTTATGGGCTTTTGAGCCGTACACAGATGCGCAGGCTGACATTATACCAAAGACACATTACCATATACTTAATCATAGCCTAGAATCATTTCCCTAGTTTGGTCAATTTCTAGCCAAAATGATTGTATTCTTATACAACTTATCCATAGGCATGAACAACAAGTTCAATGTTGTGTAAACAAGACTACAAAATACTTAAGTACATACAGCGCGCGCGCGTGAGTCAAACAAAAACTTTTCAGAAACCATAACCCGAGATTCCTGTTCCTTCCCATGCCACCTTTTTTTAAAAAAAAAATTTCCCTAATTTGGGTATTGATACGAAACGAAATAAAGATTTCTCCTTTTTTCTTTTCCTGAATAACATGAATATCAAAAACTACTTCAATGTATTCCATTCGCGGCGGCCTGTTCCAGGCCATTGATGTTAACCTTTACCTCTGAGGAAAGGCCAGATCTCGGTGCTTCGAGGTGCTCCTTCCGCTGGATTGGTAGTGGTGTACCGGGACGAGACGATACGAGCTTTACATCCTTAGTTAGTCTCACCTTCAGAGTTAAGGGGAGTGGAATCACTGGAACTTGCCTTACTAGCCGCACCTAAAACGGCAATCAAACTGGCCTGAGCCGCATCTTCATGAATACCCACGCCCCATACTGTCTCTTTCCCGCCTTCCTGTGTCCTGATTAAACACTCAATGAAACATGCTGCCTTCACCTCCCTTCCTTGTCCAATAGCGTGCTCCTTGTAATCTCTAACATCTAAATCAACACCTACTGACTTCAAGGCATCAGCTAAGGAAGAGATAGGACCGTTCCCGACACCCTTAATAGAGTGCTCACGCCCATCCATTGAGACGATACCAGCGAAGTTACGGCGGGGAGTAACATTCTGTTTCCCAAGCCCTGGAGACGGCGATGTTGAGCGATCGGTTGAGAACTCGTAGTCGATTAAACTGATTCTTGAGGGGGTGTTGAGATGATACTCCGTCTCGAACAAGTGCTGAATCTCGTGTGGCTTCAATTCGCGGGAGAGGGCGTCTGCCTGTTTTTGCACGACTCTAGAGAAAGCAATCTGGAGACCACGAGGCAGGTCCAGGTCGAGAGCACGTTGGATAACCCATGCCACACCGCCCTTTCCAGACTGTGAGTTGACACGGATAACAGCCTCATATGTACGGCCGATATCAGCGGGGTCAAGAGGGAGGTAAGGAAGTTGCCATGGGCCATCGTCGCCAACACCTGCGTCGGCGCGAACTTTGAAGCCCTTCTTGATAGCGTCCTGATGTGAACCAGAGAAGGCACAGACAACGAGCTGACCCCCGTAAGGCGCGCGGGGGTGAACAGGGATCTTGGTACAGTCTTCGACAGTGTCGATGACTTTAGTGATCTCAGAAAAATCTACATTAGGGCTGACACCCTGGGTGTAGAGGTTTAGTGCGAGAGTTACCAGATCGACATTGCCGGTACGCTCACCGTGGCCAAAGAGACAACCTTCGACTCGGTCGGCGCCAGCCATCTGTGCGAGTTCCGCAGCAGCAATCGCACATCCACGGTCATTGTGTGGGTGTAGAGAAATGCAAATCTTTTCACGCTCGGTAATCCCGCGACAGAAATACTCAATCTGGTCAGCATAAACATTAGGAGTAGACATCTCCACAGTTGCGGGGAGGTTGAAAATGATTGGGTTGGATTCTGTGGGCTCCCAGGCGGCTTTAACGGCTTCACAAATACGGATAGCAAAGTCGAGGCGAGTGTCACTGAAGGTCTCAGGGGAGAACTCGTAACCCCATTCAGTTCCCTGGGCATCCGGGTTGTCTTTCGTCAAACTTCGGACAAGTTTTGTGCATTTGACGGCAAGCTCCAAAGACTGGTCTTCGGTCATGCCAAACACAATACGACGGAAACACTCTGAAGTTGCGAGGTAAAGATGGATGATCGCTTTTTTGGCGCCCTTCATGGACTCAATTGTGGGGCGAATAAAATCCTCACGACAAGGAGAAAGGACTTGGAGCCAGACATCGTCGGGTACAGCCCCCGGTGTCTCGACAAGGCGGCGGGTGAAATCAAAGTCGGTCTGCGATGCAGAAGGGAAAGAGACTTCGATTTCCTTGTAGCCGATCTCTGTAAGCATCTTGAACATACGCCATTTTTGGTCACCGTCCTATGTTACGAAGAGAGAAGTGGAATTAGCACCCTAAACGCCTATTCAACTTTTATGCAAAGGTTCTAAAGTACCATAGGGTCAACCAATGACTGATTACCGTCTCGCAAGTCCGTAGAGAGCCATCTGGGAGCCTTTGTGATAGTTTTATTTGGCCATTGGCGATCAGGCAAACTGACAGGCGGGAACGGCCTGTATTTCTTTACTGGATTTTTGAGCCTAAAATTTCTCTCAGTCAGTTTGTTGGACAAATCCAGAGCTATTTGCATGAACTAGCAGCTTACATAGGCATTTTGTGATAGTTGAGCTTTGAGTCACTCGAGAAAGTTATCCGTTTTCTTCTGTCTTGGGTTCAATGATTGATTCTGGGTGGGACCCTTTTTATAGCGAATGAAAGAACTGGGCTTTCCTGTTTGGTGGCGTTATGTTTGAAATTTGTGTGGAAGGGAAAGTTCCGATCCCTTCGAATTCTGACGTCTCACTGGAAGGAAATGCGAGCTGCCCCCGCCTTTATCCTGCACATACATGACTCATCATGTAGTGATGTACGCCTTCATCCCCACTCACTCGTCCCGATGACTACATGTACATGTAGGATGTTTGGATAGAACCCTACTACATGTAGTATGTATATATACATGTGCCATATGCATTCCTTTCTGTGTTAACCTACTACATACATGTAACTACATGTAACCACTACCACAGAGGGACTATACATCTATACCTGCGATGAAAGCCCAAACTCTCGTTAAACTCGTACATATGTCTTGGCGAAGCCCAAATACACTTGTTATGCCATTGTGGTGTAGTCTCGTTCCCAGCCCGTACGGTGATGTTGGTGGTGGTGGTTGTGACCGGTTAGGTTCATATATCACAGTAGGGTCTAGAGCAATAACTTTTCGGAAAAAAGCCGAGTTTCTAAATAACCCCGCCGGACTTTTTTGGAGTTTTATATAAGGTACCTAGGGTAGGGTAGGTCTATGCGAGATCGGGAGAGCGTTTAAAAGCCGGTACAGTACCAAATCGGGAAGTATGCTGGTAACCTTAGTTGAGCCGCAGCCTTGGCAATACGAAACAGGAGAGAGCTCATCTAGCCATCTAGCCCACCCCTATTGAGTGAATTTCTCGCTGCGTTGCGAGAGGTTCTATGTACATGTAGTGCTTAAATATGAGGCTCAATCTTTCAGGCACTTTCCCCGATATGGCCCTGGCCGGAAATCGCCATTTCGGCACAAATTTCATCAGTAATAGATAAAGTTGCAGTATGCAATTGGCTACATGTAGTTGGAAATAACAATTTAGCAATTTGATAGAGGTCTAACAATTAAATTGTGAAATGGCATATGCCAGTGGCAGGGGCTCCCTGCCCGAAAGGGTCCTCAGATTGCACCATTCTTGTCCAAGCTAAAAAGAGGGACAGTCAGATAATTTTTTTCCCTTTCCCCTTTTCTTCTCTTCTATCAACACAACAACAACACCACAACCGAACTCAACAAAACAATAAAAAGTAAAAATACCAAATTCAAGATGGTTGCTACTGGAACTTTCCTTTTCACTTCAGAGTCAGTTGGTGAGGGTCACCCTGACAAGATCGCGTAAGTTACCACAATTCATAGAACCAATGCTACCCCGCTTTCCAATTGTGTGAGGTTCATCCATGTTAGTTCCCGTACTTACAGTTTTACAGCGATCAGGTCTCCGACGCTGTTCTCGATGCCTGCTTGGCCGAGGACCGCCTCTCCAAGGTCGCTTGTGAGACTGCGACCAAGACTGGTATGATCATGGTTTTTGGTGAAATTACCACCAGCGCCCGTCTTGACTACCAAAAGATTATCCGTGATACCATCAGGGACATTGGATACGATGACTCAAGGAAGGGTTTTGACTACAACACCTGTAACGTTTTGGTTGCCATTGAGCAGCAATCTAAGGATATTGCTCAGGGTCTCCATTATGAGAAGGCTCTCGAAGAGTTGGGCGCTGGTGATCAGGGAATCATGTTCGGATATGCTACCGATGAGACCCCTCAGCTCCTCCCCTTGACTGTTGTTCTTGCCCACAAGTTGAACGCCGATATGGCCGCCGCCCGTCGTGATGGCTCTCTCCCATGGCTCCGACCTGATACCAAGACCCAAGTCACCGTTGAGTACGCTCATGACAACGGTGCCGTCATTCCTAAGCGCGTTGACACTGTCGTTGTTTCTGCCCAGCACTCTGAGGACATTACCACCGAAGAGTTGAGGAAGGAGATTTTGGAGAAGATTGTCAAGAAGTCAATCCCTGCCCAGTACCTCGATGAGAAGACCATTTACCACGTAAGAAAAGCTTTCTATTTAGCCTCTCAATTATGAAGTTACTAACAGGATAAAGATCCAACCCTCTGGTCAATTTATTATTGGTGGACCCCAGGGTGATGCCGGTTTGACCGGACGTAAGATCATCGTCGACACCTACGGTGGATGGGGTGCTCACGGTGGTGGTGCTTTCTCTGGAAAGGACTTCTCCAAGGTTGACCGCTCTGCTGCCTACGTTGCCCGTTGGATCGCCAAGTCTTTGGTCGCTGCTGGCCTTGCCCGCCGTGCCCTCGTTCAGCTCTCATACGCCATTGGTGTTGCTGAGCCTCTTTCTATCTTCGTATGTAGCCTCTCATAAAACTCGCCTATATACGACGTACTGATAATTTATTAGGTCGACACATATGGTACCTCCGACAAGAGTAGTGACGAGTTGGTTGCTATCATCCGCAAGAACTTTGACCTTAGGCCTGGTGTCATTGTCAAGGATTTGGATCTTGCCAGACCCATCTACCTTCAGACCGCCAAGAACGGTATGTTAATATGCTTCAGTGTATGGTTCGTTTTTCTAATAGTTGAGTTATAGGACACTTCACCAACCAGGAGTTCTCCTGGGAGAAGCCCAAGAAGCTCGAGCTCTAGATCACTTGGTCTGACTCAGCTTTTCAATAATTCCTTTCTTTTGTTCTATTACCTTTCTTTCCTTTTCTCTTTCATAAATCAAGTCTTGGGTAGCCGCCTTCAACTTCGACTACTCACTTAAAAGGCTTTGGGGTATATTATTATGACCATTTCGGTAGAATGTATGAGGTGGGGATTGGTAAAGGCGTTTTTCAACAAGATAAAATCTGGGTATAGGATAGGCGTGTCATTCAACATTTAAAAAGTTGGTTTTGGGATCATCTTTATCGGCGCAGCACGGGTAATTTCAACCTTCTCGTGTCTGTTTTTGTTTCTGATTTTAGCTAGTTAGTAGGCTTTTGTGTGTAGGGTGCTGTTTCTCAAACGATCCATATAGACAAATATAATCAATTTACTAGCAAAAATACCACAGGAACACCTAAGATGTAATATTCTTAATCGAGTTTTATCTGCCTTAATACTTAGCTTATTATGTCAAAGGGCCTCAAGGCTCCAGCCCATCCCAGTACTAACGTTTACATGTTGTAGGAGATCTAACAAAATATAAATAATTGGGGGGGATTTGGATAGTAATATGGTTGCCTCCGAATTGATCTCGCGGCTAATGACGGTCACCCATGATCGGGAACGTCATGAATGGAATATGGCCCATATAGCGAATCAAGAAAATCACACATTATCACTCGCTTAAGATCTGACAGGGTTACTACATACACATTGTACGCCTGTACGGGTACACTAGGACAGACTATAAAACCACACCACCTCCCATAGCAGACATATCGCCCCTTACAACTACCACACACATTTCAATCTCTCATCTACATCACAATTCTACAATGGCTGACGGGCCACGCCTATTCTATCATGCTATGGGTGGCTATTGGGCTGCCGCTCCTCCAGCTGCCCCGGCTCCTCCAGCTGCCCCGGCTCCTGCCCCGGCTGCTGCACCAGCTCCGCCCCCAGGCTTTCATGGCTACGCCGTTACTTTTCAATACCATCAGCCTCCTGCAGCTCCTGCAGTAGCTCCTGCGGCACCTCCTGCAGCTCCTGCCGCTGCACCTTTGATCTGGACTTACGCCAGGCATCTCGTGCCCCCTCCAGCTCCTCCGGCACAGGCCCCAGCTCCTGCTCAAGCTCCGATCATTTGGCATAGCGAATACGGTTTCGCTACTGCTCAGCCAGCAGCACCAGCCCCAGCCCCTGCTGCAGCCGCTCCGGCTCCAGCTCCGGCTCCGGCTCCTGCTCCTGCTCCAGCTCCAGCCCCGGCTCCAGCTCCAGCCCCGGCCCCGGGACCTCCCCCCTATTTCTACAACAATTTTAACTACAATGTTGTCATGCGCTAGTCGTAGACAAGATTGTAAATCGATAGAATAGGTTGGAATCAGCAAGAAGGTGTGTACATTCTCCACTATTCTCCAAAGCAACGCGTTGAAGAGTGCCTAATGAGTTAAACAGAATCTCCCTTTCGTTCTTTCCGAGTAAAGGTACGAAATGGTGGTGGAGCATGGAAGGTATCCTATCGGGTATCAAACCCTTAAAACTGGGCATGGATGGATATTAGGATGTCCCAGAAGAGGAATAGTTTCATTTCCTTCTTGTTTCTCGGGAAGGAATTTCTTTTAGCATTTTATAAAACCTAAAATTTTCTCTTCTTCAAACTACGTACTTATTCGTTGGTCAGGCCCTGTGACGTGTATCATTTGCTCTTTTAACATTAGGAGGTTCTATCTGTGACGATTTGACGGAAAGCTAGCAAACCCAAATTAAAGTATCCAATGATTTGTGCAGAAATATGTTTCACCTTTTGTCAGCTAAACTATATATTGTGAACCGTGTAGACCGAGTCACTTTCTGTGAAGAACCCTGATCTTATCTTATCTATAATCTCTGGAGCGTGTGGCTTGGCAACGTACCAGACCTCGAAAAATAAACCCCCGCAGCTCCCCTCCAGTATTACCAAAACTGTCCGGATTTAACACCATCAAAATACAACCAGACCACCCCCTAATATCAAACCTACCAAAACAAGAATGGCGACACAAGCAGGCTCCAATAGGGCGACCTCAAGTTTGAAGGAGAAGCCGATGGCGGTACGGACAGCAAATATCATTGCTGCCAGAGGTAAGGAACCTGTATCAAATCTAGATGAGGCTCTGACCAACTGACTGGTGGAATTCCATAACTACAGCTGTTGCCGATGCCATCAGGGTATGATAGTTCGATTCTGGGATGGTATTCCAATGCTTACAGTTGCGGGCGAGATAGACTTCACTGGGACCTAGAGGAATGGACAAGATGATTCAGAATGGAAAGGGTCATACACTGATTACAAACGATGGCCACACAATCCTGAAAGATATGGCAGTAATGCACCCGGCCGCGAAGATGGTATGAGTACAAGCTTTGGAGGGGTTCCGGTTTAAATTATCGTTGCTGATGGCTACGGTTGGGTGTCTAGTTGGTAGATCTGTCAGCTGCGCAGGATGTCGAGGCTGGTGATGGTACTACTTCGGTAGTAGTTATCGCCGGAAGTCTTTTGGGTGCCGCACAGAAGCTGCTTGGGAAAGGTAATAAAGAAAATTGAGATACTCTGCACGTTACTGTCCGCCTAACACAGGGATATGATAGGTATCCATCCTACAATTATCGCCGAATCCTTCCAGAGGGCGGCAGCAAAGGCCGTTGAAATCTTAACAGAGATGTCCACCCCTGTGGCTCTAACCGATCGTCAATCCCTCCTCCAGGCCGCTAGTACATCATTGTCCAGTAAGATCGTCTCTCAATACTCCTCGCTCCTCGGCCCAATGGCTGTTGATGCCGTGTTGAAGGTCATCAACCCTGCCATTGCTGAGAATGTCGATCTCAATAATATTCGTATTGTAAAGAAAGTTGGAGGAACTATTGATGATACGGAGCTTGTGGACGGGTTGGTTTTGACCCAGAATGTTATCAAGGCCTCAGGAGGACCATCAAGGATGGAGAAGGCCAAGATCGGTTTCATTCAGTTCCAGTTGTCACCACCGAAGCCTGATGTGGGTAACACCCCTTTCACTCGATGAATCTTGATACTGATGTGTTCGGTACCGTAGATGGAGAACCAAATTGTCGTCAATGACTACCGTCAAATGGATAAGATTTTGAAGGAGGAGCGAACATACCTACTCAATATGTGCAAGAAAATCAAGAAAGCCAAGTGCAATGTCTTGTTCATTCAGAAGTCAATTCTTAGAGATGCTGTCAACGACCTTTCGTTGCATTTCCTTGCGAAGCTTAACATTCTGGCTATTAAGGATATTGAACGTGACGAAGTGGAGTTTATTTGCAAGGTTAGTTGCCATTATTTCTTCCACGTTCAACGCTAATACTTTTGTAAATAGAGTACCGGATGCAAACCTATCGCCGACATTGACTCATTCACAGAAGATAAGCTCGGTTCAGCAGATCTTGTTGAGGAGGTTCAATCTGCTGGAGCTCGTATCGTCAAGGTTACTGGTGTAAAGGCGGCTGGTCAAACTGTCTCCGTTCTTTGCAGAGGCGCCAACTCTATGATTTTGGATGAGGCTGAGCGTTCTCTGCATGATGCCCTTTGTGTTATTAGGTGTCTTGTCAAGAAGAAGTATGAGCTACCCCTACATACCTCAATTAAATCCCAAACTAACTTGTTGCAGAGCTCTCATTGCCGGTGGTGGCGCACCTGAAATTGAGGTCTCTCGCGCGTTGATGAAAGCTGCCCAGACCATTGGAGGCACTGAGTCTGTGTGTTGGTCTGCTTTTGCGGAAGCTCTCGAAGTGATACCGACAACTCTCGCCGAGAACGCTGGTCTCAATAGTATTCGTGTTGTGACAGAATTGAGGAACAGGCATGAGAAAGGGGAGAAGAGTGCGGGTGTCAGTGTCAGGAGAGGTGCAGTTACCAACATCATTGACGAGAATGTTTTGCAGCCTTTGTTAGTTTCCACTAGTGCCATTGAGCTGGCTGCGGAAACTTGTAAGATGATTTTGAGGATAGATGATATTGCGCTCTCCCGTTAGAGCGTTATTTGGGTTTGGGTTTCTAGTTTTTTTTTAACCAAGAAATGTAGAGCTAGAATAATGCAATCTCAAAAGTTTACTGGCCCCCCCTTCGGAAATAAGTATATAACTATGGGTTTTGGCTAGGCGTGGTACTTTTAATAACACAATCCGTACAACCGCTTGTTCTGTGCTATGTAATGCGTGTTCGGATTACCTGAGACCTTAACACCCTGTAGACGGAGAGCTGTGGAATTTATTAGAGTTTTGAGATTTACCATGAAGAGATATGTTTAATTACAAGTAGGAAGTAACTAACTTTGTTATTTCCGGCAGCTCCCCCAGTTGTTTTAACGTGATATTAGATCGCCAAGTGAATGACCTTAATGAGCTCTCATTGCCGACTGAGTATATACGCATACGATGGATTCTGCGCCGCAGGGTAGGTATTTAATTCAGAACTATATCTGTTAAAGGAACTGGAATGGATTTGCCCCGCTACCCAGACAACGTCTTTGCACTTGATATGCCTGTTTAATCATGAGCTCACAGGATATCCTTCCTACCCAGCTAGGTCTATAGAGCTAGCCCACCAACATTTCCGAGCGCCGGAAACCCTCCCTGATTGCTTTGAGCTGCGTGGTAGATCTATATTATGGACTGGGCTCAGACCCTGAAAGATAGCTCATTCCAAGGCATTTTAAGCATCATTAGATAACCATTGCATGTGAGATTCGTAGCCCCATGTGCACGACTAGAGCAGGTGCGAAGCGGGTGCGCCACAAGAGGAAAGAAGGTGAATGGGAATCGAATGGCCGCTTTGTGAATGATACCCCATAAAATCCACGACAAGGCCTATAAATTAAATATAGTGGATGATATCCCTGCCTATATCAAGGTCATTGTCCCTTCCACTTTCACCTGATGAAAGGTCTGTTTGGAGGTGTTCTCGGTTACCGAGTGATATTTCGTGAACAATGGGGTCAGACCTAGGCCTTCCTTTGCCTCAACAGCCAGCGTTCCCGGTACAGCATGCACTCTATCTACCGCACTTCAGTTCTCGCATGGATAGGGGGACTGGAAAGAGGGTTACAGGA
The DNA here is from genome assembly GCA_024713625.1 of Morchella sp. 2018-W30. NCBI lineage: Eukaryota > Fungi > Ascomycota > Pezizomycetes > Pezizales > Morchellaceae > Morchella > Morchella sp. 2018-W30. The sequence goes on from JAMJEW010000012.1 coordinate 557,419, forward strand.
ATTACAGGTAATCCTACTGTATATAAAAGCCTAACCTTGTTCTGCTGGTGCAGTGAGGTGTTTGTTGACCTTACAAGGCTGATTTTTGGTCAAAGCCCAGCACTTGGACTATTAGCGGGCAAAATGTGCCCCTCTCCCTAAGGGAGAAGTAAGATAGGCTATAAGATTGGCAGGTCGTCACATCTTAAGTCTACTCTTTCCTATAAAGTGAGCATATCAACGTATTCCACAGCCTAGTTATAGGACAGCTACATACTATGCTTACCAACTTGTCCCCCCTAACTATACACTACTCCTATCGAGCCTATCAAGCCCGTTCACTTCGACATTTCTTGTGGACCATGAGCCGCTCTTGGATTTCAATGGCTTGGATACTGGATGGAGGCGGATGGTTGGGGCTAGAGTTTCTCTTTGGATGTATTTTAGGGAGTGGGTGAATACACCAACATGCTGAGGTCGGGCGTCGATTATGAGCAGAGCAGAAACGGTCACATAATACCCGAGGTTTCACACCGGAGGGATTAGTAGTTGCGTGTGAGTAACGCGCCTATATTGCAGGTACCAGCTACAACGTCGGCTTGTAAAGGGGAATTGGTAGAACTTCGGGGAGAATGTTGAATGAGACTGTGGTTTGTACATATTGTACAAGTACCCAAGAGGATCCCCTGGAGGTTTTGGGGTGGATTTGTCTGGGCGGGGTCCTTGTTGTAGTACCCCATTGATAAATCCATGATTGGATGGACTTGAGATGAATTTGTGGGTCACATGTTATCACTCGATGTGGTCTGTCTTGTCTGAGCCTTGCTCAGCAGCGGATTGGCCGGTCAAATACAAGCACCTACCTTTTACCCCAACCCTATTGTTGGCTGAGAACTCGGCACCCTTCATTTACCCAGTTTCGTCTTCGCCCTAGAAAAGTAGAGTAACCTCAACTGGCTCTCTGTTAAAGGCTACGCGGTCAAATACTTGTGCTCTTTGCCCCACAAATAATTAAACCTTGTCAGCCTCTAGTTGGATTAGATTATCTCGAGTTTTAGTCTGACCCTGTGGTCTTTGTTCATAACAATCACGGAAGACTTGACGATTTTCCTTAGGTACAAAATCGCCCAATTAGAGCCATCCGGAAGGTAGGAAAATTAGGAAGGAGTTTTTGAACTGCTAACTCTAGCAAATGTCAATAATGGTACAGGTGTCGCTTTTAGCCTATCTACAAGAATCTTTCATCAGTCAAAGCACAAAAAACATATAACGCCGCCCCACATTGCACCTTTATATATATTTTTACTCCTTCTTCTCTGGCGGCCCTCTAGGTTCCTCTACTAGTCCCTTTCGCCAGTCTTCATCGGTCTCTTTTAGCTCCTCCGGCAATACTTCAACATCGGCCCCATCTTTGCTCCAGATACCTTTCTCCTTCAGTATCCTTTCCGCAGCAGCGATCTGTTCTTCGGCAGAGAGCGTGGCTTTCTTGACAGTCTCGCCGGACCCGGATTGAGCGAGGATATCCTCAAACGAGCGGGATGTTTCACCGAATATCTATCCAAAACATTAGCACATGGAGGGAAGAGGAGGAGGAGGAGGAGAGAACATGGGGGTATGGATATACCTTCAAGTGATCAGCGATAACATGGCGGTTGTGACACCCAGGGCACGTAACCAATACTGAACCGTAGTGGTATCCTTGCTTGCTGATTATGTGCTTGGACCTGTGTCCACAAGGTCTACAGGTGAATACAAGGTCGTAGCTGGGCTTGGTTTCCTTCGCTTCTTCTCCTTCTGCAGTAGTCCCTGCACTTCCAATGGGTCCAATTGCTGTTGAGGACTCATGGCGTACAGACTGCTGCAGGCGTGGTATAACGATCCTTGGAATTGGAGTCGCGAGAACTCGAGCAGGAGCGGAGGAGAGGGATGGAAGGATTATTGAGATCCCTCGAGATGGGGGAGTAACGATAGCACGGCGGAGGAGGTGGCGGGCGAAGTTCATGATTGACGTGGGGAAGTGAAAGTGTTATAGTTATTATATTCAATTTTTATATATATATACCTTTATGAAGTCAGGGGGTGAAGGACAAGATGAAGTTTTTCGGATTCTCTCTTTCTCTCTCACGTGGGGATAAGGAAAGACTTGGCAGTTCATAGTGGGGTGAAAAAGAATTAATCTAAGCGACAAGGATTAAGAGAAGAGAAAAAACTCTGCTAGGCACGCCTCCCAATCCCCCCCACCACATCAACGTTCAATCCTCTCTACAAAACCGTTCAATTGGAATTGAGAAACACTCTCAATCCCCCCTCTCTCTCATTCCCACTCATAGATTCCTACAAAAAAAAACAATCAATCAAAATGTTTTCCAGGAATCTCATTCTCGGTCACGGAAAGTCTTTAGTTGCTCCCACTCGCCGCCAATTTTCTATTTCTCCGGCCAGGCTCGCTGAAAAGGACGACAAGCCCGCCCCCTCCTCTCCTTACTGGAACGATGGAGGTATATCTTATCTTATCTTATCAGTTTCCCCTCTGTCTATTTGTGGGAACTTGATATATACATATGGCTAACTTAATGCCCTCCCTCCGATCAAAGCCCTCGCGGAACGCTCAAACCCACGCTCTGTCGACATAGATGATATCCTCCCACCCAATGCCAACAACGGGGCCCGTAGACAGGCTAGAGAGGAAGATCTTGAAGATGAAGACGATGTTGAGGACCGTGGCGGCCGGGAAGGTGGCTTCGGGGGTCGTGGAGGCTTCCGTGGTCGTGGCGGATATGGCGGTGACCGTGGCGGTCGCGGTGGCTTTCGTGGCGGATACAACGGTGATCGCGGCGGATATGGCGGAGACCGCCGTGGCGGCTTTGGTGGAGACCGTGGCGGTTATGGTGGAGACCGTGGCGGCCGCCCTAGCTACGGGGACCGTCCTAGCTACGGAGACCGTGGTGGATACGGTGATCGTCCCAGCTACGGGGATCGTCCCAGCTACGGCGATCGTCCCAGCTACGGCGATCGTCCCAGCTACGGCGAACGTTCCAGCTACGGTGAACGTCCTAGCTATGGCGACCGTGGCGGATATGGTGGTGGCCGTGGGGGCTTTAACGACCGTGGCGGTGGTCGTGGCGGTTTCGGTGGTGGTGACCGTGGTGGTGGCGACCGTGGTGGTTTCGGCGGTGGCTTTCGTGGCCGCGGAGGCTATGACGGAGAGGGTCGTGGTGGTGGGTTCGGAGGCCGTGGTGGCCGTGGAGGCTTCGGTGGTGGCCGCGGTGGCTTCGACGGTGAAGGCCGCGGTGGCTTTGGCGGAGGATTCGGCGGAGGATTCGGCGGGCGTGGACGCGGACGTGGCGGTCCAGGTGGCCGTGGAGGTGGCCGTGGCCGTGGAGGCCGTGGAGGAAGAGGCAGAGACGATGACCGCAACGCCTCGTCCCGTGCCAACCGCGGAGACCTCTTCCCACCTTTGCCACCCCCAGAACAGATCGAGCTGCCCTACACTCCTACCGTCCCCACCGCTGAGTATCTCGCACCTCACATTCCCCCTTCAGTAATCTCCAACCAGGGCATCGGCGCCACCCTTTGGGCCGACACTACCCACAGCTCGAAGCCAACCTCCCAATGGTCCTACGAGAACTGGAAGAACTACGACGCCAGCCGTGAGTCTGCCCTCGGCAGACTCATCGAAGGCAAGTACATGCCCCCCAACGTGGGACCCCCGGGCATTGCCGGCGAGATCCACAGGATGGTCATGGTCAACGGGACCTTTAGTGACCGCAAGAAGAAGGAGCTCTTGGGTGCTGTTCTGCCCAGACTTGGAATGAGCCTTCCGGCGCCTTCTAAGTCTGCGTAATCTCCTTTTTCAACTTTTGTTGATTGTCTCTCTGTCTCTCCTTTTTCTCTCTCTTTCCTTTCTCAGAATGTAAACTTAACTCTGTAAGGTATGATGGATGAATTTCTTTGTAAACAAGGTTTTTAAAAAAAAAGGAAAGCTACTTATTAACTGCATAAATTTCTTGGATGGTCAGTATTTTTTTCTTTCAGACCTTAGTTTCTCTTTCTTCTCTGATGTACAGATTTCTTGTTGTTTTCGATTGTTCTTGCTCGCTTTGGGACCTACAGGGTTTCTTCTCTCTACTCTTTGTGTGTGTGACGAAAATAAAACGGGATAGAACAACTACATACATGTACATATATGTACTTATAAGTACATGAAAATGTCGACGGCCCATAAGTACAGTACTAAAAAAGCGGATGTATCTACATGCAGTACCTTATCTGCCAGAATACCATGACACTCTGGTATTGCTACAGCATTGCTATGGCATAATTCCGATTTAGTTCTGGAGTTTTTTATGGTACCGTGTTGTTGGTATCTGTTACATCCCCCTTTTTTGGTACTGTAGACTGTCTTTAGTGGACTATACATGTAGATAAAATAGCAGCCCGAGCATAAGTACATAATATATACAACCTGACTCCCAATTCTATGTAATGTAGGTACATGTATGCAGCCTACGGGGGCTGTCAGCCAACGTTTACCTACTCGGTGATAAACCTAACCCTCGCTCCGTGGGTGTGGGTCACCTGATCTGTGCTAGTCTCCGTTTTTGCTGCGAGGTGCGTCCTGGTGGTAATGATCAAAGCGTAGGAAAGCACGCATGCAGCACCCGGTATGCATCACATACATGTATGTAGACAGACAGACAGCTGTGCGGGGGTACTCGTGCCTACGGGCACACGGTGGGAAGTAGTTACATGTAAGTCCCGCAGCTGTCTGTCCGTGTGGCTGTGGCATGGGTGGTATCCCTCTGTTGGCTAGCTTTTGAGATCGAACGGGGGTGTTCTTCGGGTGTAGGTGAATAATACATGTACCTACAGCGGAAGCCTCCTAGTACGGGATTTGGTAGTTACCTCGATATAGTGAGAGTACCAAGCACACAGATAAAAAGAAAGCGGGCCAGAGAGTACGTGGTGCCCTTGTAGAGAGATTAGATTAAATTGCCCTTGTAGAAGGTGCCCTTATAGCTGTGTATATAAGAGTGGCCTAGGCCTGGTAGAGTAGTCTTGCCTGGACACCGTCACTGGTCTGGGGTATCAGTGGGAATGTCTACATGTCTGTATGTACGCAGGTACAATTGCTGGATGGGGATGGATGCTCACGATGGGGCATGGCTCATCACCCGGTGGGCGGTGCTATCAATGATAGATGGGAGGACTGGCAATGATCACTGGACACTAAAAAAATAAAAAAAATAAATAAATAAAGATATATATTTTTTAAAAAAAGATACACCCTCTTCGCCCACAGACAGACAGGGAGGACGGCCCTCTACGCCTCCATGATAGCCTTCTTCGCGGCATCAATGATCCTCTTTGCCTCCGCGCCCACCCGATCCATGATCTTCTCGAGCTGCTTATCCGCCTTCCTGACGTCGTCGGCGCGCATGCTCTTGAGGAGAGCCTTGATCTTCTTGTGTGACGCCTGCCTAGCGTTCCTGAGCGCCGTGTTTGCCCTCTCCCCAGCCTTTGCCGCCGCATCCACCGTCGCAAGCCGGCTCTCCTTCGTCGGCGGCGGCAGCGGCAGCGTGATCTGCGTCGGCGCCTTTGCGTCCACCAGCGGCGTCACGTTCAGGTCCGCGTTCTGCAGCGCCTTGAGCACCTTCTTTACATTCTGCGCCCCGTCAGCTCTTTCCCCGGGAGAGGAGAGGAGGGGAACATACGTCCTCCTCATACACCCCGACGACGACGCTGCGCCCCTTTGTAACCACGTGGGCAATGTCGCGGAGGGACACCTTGGACCCATCGCGGTCCGCAACGACTTGGATGGTCTCGTAGAGGCCCGGGTCGACGCGGCTCGTGCGCAGCTTCGACAGCTCGTCCTTGAGGCGCTCGAGGACGCGGGCGAGGTCCGACTCCAGCGCTGCGAAGTGGCTGTCGAAGTCGAAGGCGCCGGCGGGCGGGGGCAGCTCGTTGGTGGGCGTGTGGTGGTGGTCGCCCTTGGCGGGCTTTGACGCCTTTTTGTAGGCTGTGGGGGTGGTGGTGAGGGACCGGAGGAGGAGGGGACTATGTGTGCGGGGAGGGGAGGTGTTAGTGGAGAGGGGGTCTAGTCGGCGGAGGGGGGGTTACCGGGTTGTGGTTGCGGTTGCGGGGAGGAGACGCGGGAGGAGGCGGAGGAGCGTCGGGCGGAACATTGTTTTGGGTGTGGAATTTGTCGTGTAGAAGAGTTCAATTCAATTCAATTGGGCGGGGCGGGCGGGGCGGGCGAGAATGTGAATATGGAAAATGTTTGTATGGCGGGCGTGGAAAAACGATATTCCGGGGGGGAGGTCAGTCCGGGTAATGATTGAATTGCATCTTCTTCTTCTCCTCATTCAACTTCAATACTCACCAAATGTCGATTTGATCTGTATATTTAAACAAAACCAATTAATACCCGCAAATCAAAAACTCTCATCTAGAATTAAACTCTGATATATACATACACACAAGCCGGGCCTCCGATATATACCTACGACCCCCGGGCCCCCCTCCCACTGACCATCAATATGTCAGCGGCCCTCCTCGAAGCAGAACACTTCCTCTCCCCCGTCCTCGACCGAAGTACCCCCCTCCGCCCCCCTCTCCCTCACCACCGCTAACAAACCCAGCACAACTCCTCTCCCCCACCGCCCGAAACCTCACCCTCCTCGAGCGCCTCACAGACACCCTCCCCACCCCCAGCAGCACCCTCACCCCGGCCCGCGCCGTCCTCCCGCACGCCCTACACCTCCTCCAGGCCATCTGCGCCTCCCCCGCCCCGACCAGCAGCACAGACCCTGTAAGCGCCACCTCCGCCCGCACGCTCAACGCCCTCATCGACCTCCTCGTCCTCGAGGGCATCTACCCGTCGCTGTCCGCGGGCGTTGGCGTCCCGCTCGCGCGCCGCGCCCGGAACTTTGTCCTGCCGTCTACACGGCGCGGCGGGGGTGAGGACCGGAGGGATGTGGGGCTCCTGGCGGACATGGTGGATGGGCTGGTGCGTCTGATGGCGGATAGGACCGTGAGGGGGAGGTGTCTGGTGGATGTGTTGGCCGGGTGTGGCGAGTTGGCGTTTGTGGACGGTGGTGATGGGAGTGGGAGTGGGGAGTGGGAGAGGAAGTGGTGGAGTGTTGTGGATAGGTTTGTCTCTCTCCCCATTTATATTACCCCTACGGTCACAGAGTTTTGGGGTGGTCGAGGTGGGCGGGCAGATTGGTCATTTCCCGCCGCGCGATCATTACCACTACTTCACAGGCCATCACTCGAGTTCTGGCTATAACTACTATTCTACAACTATATACCTATATACTGACCTAGCTACCTACTAGTACCCCGACCCCCTCCCTCCTCCCAGCGCTGCTATCACTCCTCCACCCCGCCACCCCACCCCCCTTCCGCGCCCCGCTCACCCGCGCCCTCTCCACCCTCCCAATGACACGCCCGCACGCCGTCCGCCACATCCTGGAGCTCTTCCTCTCGACCGCCTCCGACGCCGCGCTCTCCCTGGACGCGCTGTCCAACGCTTCGCGCATCATTGGCGCTGTCCCGGCGGCCGTGGGCCCCGCAGACTACTTCGGGAAGGTGTGTCCGCAGCTGCTGGACCTGCTGGACGGGAAGGATGCGGGCCTGGCGAGGGCGGCAGCATACGTGCTTGCGGAGCTTCTGGGTAGGAAGGGCCCCGTGGAGGCCGTGGTGGAGAGGGAGGTGGTGGACAAAATCGTGGCGGGGATGGTGCCGCCGCCGGAACCGGAACAGGTGCCAATATCAGGGCCGGGGCCTGCTGGAAGGGAGACGTCGTCTGCGCTGTTAGCATTCGAGGACACGCCACCACCGCCGACAAAACCCACCGCCCGCTTCTCCCTGATCCAGGAAATCCCGGAAGACCCCACCGCCGAGGGCACCCCCGCCGGCGAGGGCGATAAGCCCCTGATCCCCGAACCCACCCTCTCCCAGACGCTCACCCGCCTGTCCACCCTCCTCACGGCACACCCGTCGCCCTCCGTTCCCCACCGCCTGCTCACCCCGCTCCTGCAGCCCCTCTGGGCGCTCGCCATCTACGCGCTCACCACCTCCCGCAGCACCTGGCACGCCCGCGCGCTCGCCCTACTGCGCACGCACGTCAAGACGTCCTCCGCGCCGTGCACGGTCCTGACACAGCTGCACCGGCAGCTGCTGTGCGCGGCGGCGCTCGGGCCCGGCGAGGCCGGCGGCATCGAGGTGCGCCGGGGCCCGGCCGCGGAGGTCACCGTCGACGAGGTGGACGTGCGTGTCCAGGCGTTTGTGGAGCTGCTGGGGGAGGCGCCGGAGGAGGCCGTTGCAGAGTTCTTTTTGGGCCTGCTGAGGACTTGGCTTGGGGGGGGTGTTGCAGAGGAGGGGCGCGAGGGGGCGATGCGTATGCTGGCGACGATGAAGGTGCTGAGGGAGGTGCTGGGCAGGTATGAGGGGGCGCTGGCAAAGAGTCCCACGCAGACGCTGCAGATTGTCGCTGGCGTGCTGGGGGAGTATCGCCTGTGGAAGGAGGCCGCCGCGGGGGGGGAAGAGGAGGAGAAGGGGCCGAGTCTGGGCGGGCTGGGAAGGATTGTGGTGGGTGCGCCGCCGCCGCTGAGGAGGAGAAGGGAGAGGGAGGAGGAGGAGGAGGACGAGGACGAGGATCTGGACGAGGAGACGTCGCGCGCGCAGACTGTGACGCTGGCGCTCTCACTGCTGAGTGTCCTTGTCTCCTCGCCCGACACCAAGCTGACGGCCGCCGACGAGCGTCTCCTGCAGACGCTGCATCCCGACCTCACATTCCTGACGACCGCGCCCTCAATCCCCCCCGATGTCTCCTCCTTCTCGCTCAACATCCTCTCCCTCCTCACCCTCCACACGCCCGCCGCCACCTCCGGCACCTCCGGCCCTACCTCCCTGCACCAGCAGCAAAAGGAGACCCACACCCTGGCACTCTCCTACCTCCGGGACCCGCTCATCTCCGTCCGCGCGCACGGCCTGCACCTCCTCCGGACACTGATCCTGGCCTCCTCCCCCACCATCGACGTCCCGGCCACGGCAAGCCTGCTCATAGCAACCCTGGCAGACACAGACAGCTACGTCTACCTCAACGCCGTCAAGGCGCTCACAGCCCTCTCGGACCGCCACGCCAGAACCGTGATCCGCATCCTCATCGACGCATACGTGGACACGCCCGAGGCCCGGACCCTCGACGAGCGCCTCCGCCTCGGGGAGGCACTGCTCGCAGCCGTGCAGCGCCAGGGCGCCGCGCTCGCCGGCGACCCCGCAGAGACCCTGGGGACGGCCATGGTCGGCGTTGCAAGTCGGCGGAAGACACGGGGCGGCGGCGGCGGCGGCGGCGAGGAGTGGGGCGAGGACGAGGAGGAGGAGGAAGACGAAGACGAGAGCGCGAGGGAGAGGAGGAGGCGCGCGGCGCAGTATAGCGCCGCTATCGTGGGCGGGTGGGGCGGTGACGGGAGGACGGAGGACGTGCGTATCCGGGCGTCTGCGCTCTCTGTGCTTGGTGCTGCGGTGGAGACGGGGGCGTCGGGGCTGGGCGCCAGGGTGCTGGGCGATGCGGTCGACGTGGCGGTCATGGTGCTGACGCTGGAGGCGGGCGTGCAGTTTGCCATCCTGCGCAGGGCGGCGGTGGTGTGCATTGGCGGCGTCTTGAGGGCGCTGGTCTCCCAGGGAGAGGGAGAGGGAGAGGGGGATGGTTGGAGGGCCGCTGTTTGGCAGGTGCTGAGCGGGAGGGTGAAGGAGGTGGGGAGGGTCCTGGCCTATGTTGCGGCCACTGATAACGACGGGCTCGTCAGGGAGCAGGCGGGGGTCGTGGGCGGGAATTTGGAGGCCGTGGTGGAGAGATGGATGGTTGGTGGGAGAAGCAGGATCGTGGAGGGGGGACTCGGGGCGCTGAGGGTATTGGAGTAGGTCTTTTTTCATAAGGTGCGTGTATTCTAGTGATATTAATTAATTCTTTCTCTCTTGTGTGTCTGTCTGTCTGTCTGGGTTGACTATTATAATTATATCACACTGCATTGCACTGGCAAATGGCGGAGATGTGAAGATTGAAGATATATGAGTGGACAATTACTATAATTGTTGTACAGTTCAAATCCCCCTCCCCCTTTCCTTCCCTTCTTTTCCTCCTTCTCTTCCCCTTCTTCTGACAAGCAGAAAACCAAACGATATCTCAAAGCGGGATGATGGATAACAAAGGAAAAAGAATAAAAGAGAAAAAAAAAAAAAAAGGTAGAAAGCCACTTCCCAACCAATAAATCAATACATGAAACTGCTGATGGTGCCGGTGTTGGACGAACCTCACAACCAAACCAGACCAAACCAAAAAAAGGAAACCAAAAGAATATTCCCCAACTCCCAGTCAACTGGAAAGAAAAGAAAAAACACAAAAGAATAGTGATGAAAAGAAAGGAGGCCAGCGGTAGCAGCGACAAAGGAAAAGGCGTTAAGATGGGATTATAAGGGTGGTGGATGTTGTCAAGGGGTAGAGCCGGAAGCTCACCCCCCAACCACTACCAAGCAGCTCATAGACATCATCAACAAAACAACAAAAGGAAAAGCCAACCAAACCGGAAAAGGGCAAAGAACGACTCAAGGAATGAATAACAATGAGGAGCAATTCGTTTACTTCTTCCCGCTGAGCTCCTTGACCTTCTCCTTGAAGCCGTGGATCTTGTTGCGTGCAATGTGGCCGTCGCGGGATGAGGGCGTGGCAAAGATCTAATAAAGGACGAGCTGTTAGAGACATCTACCTACTACTGCCATAAGAAGGGGAGGGAAGCACATACCGATCCTTCAAGCTTCTGGAAACGTGAGGGTGGGGTTTTTGAAGCGTCCCATTCTTTGCTCCTGCGTTGGGTGTTAGTGATTGTTTGGCAGAGGGAATTGGAATTGGAAACATACATTCTTCGATCGCGCTTCTCTAGGGGCGAGAGGTCGTCGCTGCCATCGCTTCCTCGACGGCCAACTCGCATGAAGGGTTCGGACATGGCATCGTCGACCATGGATCCACGGCGGGGGCCAGGCACAACTTCGACAGGGCTCATATCGGGGGAAGTCATGATGGAGAGTGGTTTATGTATTTTGCAATTGATTTGTATAGTAGTAGTGGTAGTTGTGATAGTATATAGCGGTATGGAAATGATATTGGATCGAATGATGGTTTGTTTGGTTGGCTGGATCAGGAGATTGATTCTAGCAAAGAAGGTGGGCGGATAGGAGCTTTTATATCTTTTATTACCCCCTCCTCCTCCTTCCTCTTTGCCCTCAAGGGTTTAATTCCCTGAATCAGGACAAAGGAAAAGTAAAAGAAAGCCACACAATCCTGACAAGTGGGTGGTGGTGGGGCGGTCAGTCGACGGTCGTTGTCGTCGTCCAGTTGTGTCTCATGATTGCCCTCTTTCCCTACTGGTGGTAATGTATCATCTACATGTATGTATGTACATACATGTAACTTACTCTTCCTCCCACGGCAACTTCCAAGAATGTTAAAAAAAGGCTTGATATCGGTAAATTCACTGTTATGTGAAACCTCGAGCGTTTTGCACCTCTTTTTCCTTTTTTTTCTTTCTTACTTTACTTTTCCAACTCTAGTGACGTATGCGGGCGTCACAAGCGATCGTCCAGATGGAAATGATAAGTTTTGTCTAGAGTATCATTGGTCTTCTTGCACTGCCCACTCACAAACTCCACACACACACCGAATGATTTGTTGGTGGTTGATTTTGTCTCGAACTCCCCCCCACACACACACCGGAACCCCGGACTCTCCCCCGCATTTGGCAAGGAAGTTCCCCCTCCCCTGCTCGCCAGGGTTGCACGGACTCACCGCTGCGATTAGCGATCGCCCTCAGTGCAAGCGCAGGCGAGGATAACCAATAAGAAAAAGAAAGGAAAATATATGGTTCCTTTCCTACATACAATACACCACAAGCCTGGGAGACAGTTTTCTTGGTATGTATTGATCGATTGTAGATACCTCATCTGAACGAGTGCCCAGAGAAACGTTCCTCGGAGCCAGGAAAATAAAAATGCGGAGAAATCTGGGGTTGAACCCTTTCCTTTCCCTTTCCCTTCGATCTCTCCCTCGCCCAGCTAAGGTTGCCGGTAAGCTAAACTTACATACATGTAGATACTTTTTTTTTATGCCTTTTCCTAATTTAAAAGACGATTGGTCCATAAATGTGGATCACGAGTCCACAATGTCGTTAGAGGCGTCGTTGAGTTAGAGGCAGGCAGCAAGCAGGCAAGAGCTCACGGACTCTTTAATTCTGGCCTTGTCCGGTCGGTTGGTCGATAAACATGCTTATCTGTCATACCATGGTCTGCGGCCTTCCTTCCTTCCTTCCTCCCACCCCCCCACCCTCCCTGTCGTCTTGATAACAATTGATCGATTGTGCCTGTAGGCAGATATGGTTGGTTTGGTGGCTATGCTCAGGTATGTAGGTACATGTAAGTATTCACTTCGGAGAAACTGACGCTCTGAGTGAGGGAAATGATGCGAGACAGAAAAAACCTCTCATATTATTTATTATAATAACTCTAGCTCAGCCCTGTTGTTAAAAAAAATAAAAAAATAAAACAAGGTGAAATGATAATCCGAGAGAATCTACGACAAAGTGAATAATGCCAGATTCGCAACTCATCCCCCCGCCCCCCTCCCTTCCCTTCCCTTCCCTTAATCCCTTCACCTCACTCGATCGCCGTTAACATTGGTTGGCCGATCGTCATCGTCGCCCACGCGCTCTTACTTACATTTACAGCCTTAACCATAAGAGAGAGAAAAAAAGGAATTACCCGCATCAAGGGGGCGCTGCGCCCAAGCTTTGGCGCTTTACATCCTTACCTTCCTTTCTTTTTGCTGGATAGCAAATCATCGTCATGTCACAAAACAACACTTTTCAAACTTTGGCCTGCAAGCCCTCTTCAAAAATAAATTCCGCCACGGGCCATTATGTGTGCAATTCTACGCATGTAGCCAGGTTATGGACGCGCAATCAAGGCTGTTTCCTCCTGGTCACTACCACCACCACCACTTCCTCACCACTTGGAGTCACTCAGAGTCACTCCTCCTCTTTACAATTTACCTTCGGAATTATAATTAAGCTCGGAGTCGTCGCCGGCATACTACCTAGTATACCAGCAGGTGATAAATAATTATACCTCAAGGTTCAAGTACAGCAGGAGCATGCGACTCTGCCACAATGCTGCAGTAATTTAGCCAAGCGCCTTTTAAACTTGGTTTACAGTTCGGATAGATCTTACTCTCCGGCTCAGAACTGGAAATCGACAACAACAACAAACACGTGGAGACCCGGGGAGTAGTAGTTATGCGTGAAATTTGTAGGTTATACTTCAGGAGGAGATAGGTATCATGCTCACGAGAACAACCTTGCAAGCACATTAATCCTCCTATATCCAAATTTACTTTTATCCTGGGGAAACCATGCCTATGGGAAGGAAGGAAAAACTAATGTCAAGCTTTTTCAATGATGCGGGACTCGCTGCCGTTTGCCGCATGATCATAGGTATGTACATATGTATCTGAAGCAGCACAGGTACAGAAACAGCGGAAGATATCTAGGCACTTTATCGCCTTTTTTGCTCATTAAATTAATATATGGCCAGGTTTCACGCTAAGTCCTCATATAAAGGAAGTGTCCCCAGATGTTGACAAATAAGCCAGTGGCGCACAATCAATCCTTCCTGCTTGATTATACAGCAACGTCCCCTATATGGGGGGAATACTGAGCTGCTATTTCCGGACAAACGACTATCACAAAGATAACGAGATGATCTTGCCTTTTTCACAGCCTCCAAAGCGATCTCTTTACCTCTCACCATATCTTCACTTCCTGCACCCTCTTTTCCGATCTGAACTCGCCGCTCCCATCGTCGCTTTTGACGCCGATTGTCGGGTTCGTGCGCTATGCTGCTACTGGTTGGGGTTGGCTCATCCCCATAGCTCTTGTAGCAGCAGCTGCTGTTGATATACTTCTCATTATCGTAGGACCCGGCCCCTACCGTAGCAAATATGGCCGTCTTAATTGTTTCAAGTGAGGACGGAGAGTGCATGGGGCGCTGAAAATAGGTTTGTATGGCTGAGGCCGAGGTTGAGGTGGTGTTTCCGTGACGATAAGACTGTAAATTAGATATCGCCTCTGTACAATTGTGAAACAACAAATTCCTAAAAAAAAAATGAAAAATTCAAGTATACTGCTTGCTACCTAGGCTCCTCTAAATCCAACATTTGATGACATCGTACTAGCTAGGCACAATGAGTACAAATTATCATTACCCGGCCATTTTAGTTAGTGGAACAACACGCAACCCTAACCCTGATCCTCTACCTCTTATCGATAAAGGACATCAAACCTCACCTTCTCGAATATGGTCAAGACTCCGAAGAGAGACACCAAGAATGCTTATTCCCCAATGATAAGCTTCCTAGTACTCCAATACAAACGTGTCTCTTCCCCCATCGAATATAAGAAGAGACATACTAATCCCCCTCCAACCTTCCCATGAGTTATTAAAGAAGACCATGCATATATTTGATCGAGACTCGTCACCCCACGGAGAACATCAAAAGCCGGGAATTGTACCGGTACCTATTACTGTGAACTCCTTCCTCCCCTTCCCTTCCCTTCCTTACCTTTGCGAACGGAACGGAGATTGACATCCCTGCATTAGACGCCCACCACCACCACCACCACCACCACCACCACATACTACTACTAGATAGAGGAGATCTCCCAGGACCATATGTCGTCACCAAAACAAAAAGCCTGTGCTCCGAAAACTCAGGAACTTATGTACAAATTTGGGGGGAGGGGCCCACGCATCATCATATCGTTCAGGGTCCTTGTGCAACATGCTGCCACAAAACACACACACACACGCACAAAAAAAAAACAAGCACTTCGATCCTTCCCCTACGTGCGTCGATCCGGAGATGTCACTGATTCGTTAATTCTGATCTTGTTTTTTTTTTTTTTGACCCCAGCGCGCGGAGCGGCATATGTATGTATGTACATCTGAGACACACTCTCATCACCAAACCAATGGACACTACTTGGAGATTCAACTCCGGGAGGGGGTCTAATCCAGGTTTTGGTGACCCTGGTGGGCGGATTGTTGCCTTTTTTTTTTTTTTTTTTTTTTGAAAAAAAAAATATTAGTAGGGTTTGATGAGTCCTTTTTTTCTTTGGCTGACGAGGCCGAAACCCCAAAGTTTCCAAAACGACTACAAGGTAGGTAGGATGGATTCAGGAGTCGGGTGAGCGAGTGATACTTTGTGCTTGATTCCTTTTTTCCTCCTTTTCTGACCCCAACGAATAGGCCCTAGAGAAGGAGGCGGGTGGTGGTGGGGGGGAAGTGAGAGAGATATAACAAAGGATCCGAGATCCGAAGGTGCTATAGTACACGAGTTTTGTGCACGATGGCCCTGGCCCTGGGGGAACGGCTCGCTCGTGGATGTCGTGTCCCCGTAAGCAGATAAGCTTCTGAGGAGTCATATTTTTCGGATGAGATGTCTCCTGGCACGACACATCTAAACACATAAAGACCCAAATATTGCCTACGGTAGTGGTCAGTTTTCTCACTCGACATGCAAGCCATTTCAGGTGGAAAGTATAACCGGGTTGGGCATAATTTGTAGACCCCCCCACACTAGGGACGTTTCTTAATAATACTACACTACATAGGGGGGGAAACTGCCAGATTGGAAGGAGAGAGAGGCAGGAGGAGAAGGCAAACGAGGGAGAAACGTTGGAAGAGAAAATAATACCGTCACCGGATCGGAGCGGCATCTCTATCCGTCAGCAGAGACGCACGACACATGCTGACCTATCCTTAAAAATGCATGGCCCCCCTATAAGGACCGCTTCAAAATCCACTATCCAAGGAACTGTTGGCTATATGACGGGAGTTGCTCAAAGTCAAACCTTGCGATAGCCGACTGGCTGAGGAGTTTAAGGCTCCTCCGGACGAAACGGAGTAAAGCTGTTTATAAGACATCTCATGATTTCCCAAGCAGGAAGTATGATGAGAAACTCAAAAATAACAAGGCGACGTGGCGTGGCACACGAACTTAAATCATGGTTCATCACTCGAGAAACACATGCTCGCCTCAGTCTTGCGGCGCGGTTATGTCATGTCACCCCTTTCGTCTGGGATAACGTCCTGGCTTAAGATTTCCTATATAAAGTACCTACATGTACCCATACTACGGTAGCTACGTACGGACCCATAGTAATTCGGCCTATTGATCAGCGGTTCAATCTTTATGAAACCTGTAGTCTCGTGGGGTCTCTGATATACGTATATCCGTTTCAAAGCTGCACATGTACTTTCAACAATTCAGTTTCGGGTTTTTCGGCTTTCCGGATGTGGGTCTTATTAACCTGAGAGTCATCAAGGAAACGATCACGATACTTTTTATTTATTCTTTATATGACCACAACTATGCAGATTAGCACACGGTACGGAGTGTATGCGTCTGTGTTCGTTGACTGACTGACTGGTTGATACTTTCTGCTGCATTCGTGTATGTACGTAGCTCATCGGGAAGCTGTTAGAAGCTGCGAGAAGCAAACAGCATAGGCTCCTAAAGTACAAAAGTCCGGGCCAGGGTTTTCGGAAAGAGGAGGGGGGTAACGATACCAACTTGGCCATGAAGTATTCCCGTTGGTCCGATCACGAAGTTGCTGTAGGAAGAGCCTTTTCTAGTTTCAGGAGGTAACGGATATGTATTGTATATGGAGAAAACCTAGAGGTCTGTGGGGGAGCAGTTGTGCACTACTACACCCGCTGTAACTTGGCAGGATGTCACATTGCACTAGTATGATATGCAATTTTATCGAAGGACATGTAGCGGTAGAGTAGAATATCCTACTATGTGCAGTTGGTGGTAGGTATGTAGGTAGTTCTTCGAGAACACTGGAATATCGATCCTGAGCTGATGTGAACTATATTAGCATTTTCTTCTAAAACGTAATTACAGAGTTTATCAAAAAGGAAAACCGAAAGTTCCGCACCCTAAGCTGCTAGACCCAAATAATCAGAAAGTGTAGTTATTTCAAGTACTCATAAGGGGCCCATTTTGCAACGCATCGATCAGTTATTCAATTATGACCACCCCCCAGCTCGTTGTGATCTATGTATTCTTCTACCTTTACAGTGACCGTTTCGCAGCTTGTTCTTCGGGCTTCCTACCCTAGATCAATCATTGATGCTTCAACTCCATCCAGCCAGGCTTTGAGGCTCAAAGACCTGCAGCGTCCACTCCCTAATAATTTCCTGCCCCCAAATTGTTGTATCCTTGGCAATATATTACTACGTCACGCTAGATTTTGATCCCCCCTCCACTTCTCCCCTCCACTTCTCCCCTCCACTTCTACTATAGTCCCCTCCACTCAACATCGTCACAACAAATTAAATAGCAGCATATACAGCTGTATGCTAAAGCCTCCCCTATCCGGCCCCCGTTTCTACGCTAACCATAGCCCGCTATAAGTACCCCAGCCCCCGCCTCATGGCCGAGATTGTTGTACAGCCTGTTTTTTTTATATCTTCACCATTCTCACAAATGTATGCAGTCTGTAGTAGAGTAGGTTTCTTAGCCCGACGGTACGTAGAGCTCTATGTACCCCATCGTCCCGCGTTTCTTCCCCTCAACGTTTGTTTGCCCCTTTCATTTCCGTGATCCTTTAATTTGCGGGGTTACATACTAATGCATATGCTGACTACTGAGAGCTCTGCCTCCCCTGAGCCCTCGATAGGGGTTGAGAGAAGAAACGGTAAGTAAGAAAACCTGTATGTTTACCCACAGTCTCCCAGCTTTAGATACAGCAGCGACTTTTAGCCCCGTTGCAAACTACAGCCGGCTGCAGTTGCGGTGCAGGGAACAATGTGCCCTTAAATCACGCCGGCGCTGGCCCAGGATGGCTTTTGTTGCTCTGTAGAAGCTAGTACTTGCTAGAACGGATGCTAATTTCGGGTATGGACTTCAATAAACCCAATTACCATCCCTGAGGGGGACGGGAAAGTAGCTAAAAGAAACTCGAAGCCCAAGGTTATGGCCGTATCACCGTAGTACACTAGATTGTTGGGCCTAGAGTAGCTGTCTTGTATGTGTGCTACAAGTTGTTGCTGCCTCTCTTCGCCGGTCTGAGACAGTGGATATCTATGGACCCACAACTTTAGCCTAGCTGAATAAGAAAAAATGCCAGCTCACCGTTAAAAGGATAAGCATGTAATAAGACGTCCTGAAGTCTTCTTAGGTTTGTGGCTAATACCTCAGGTCATGGAAGAGTTGAGGGGGTTCTGGGCCTTGAAACAGTAGAGCTTGAGGTATTGCGGCGAGGATATAGCTATAGAATTAAGGACAGGGCCTGCTAAGAGACCAATTTGTGCGCTGATTTACTACGGGTAAGAGGAACTACATATAAGTACACATCTTTCAATTGAAATGCAACGTGAAAGGCCGTCTAGACCATGCTTCTCTGGCAAGCAGTGAGGATCCAGTTCACCTTCCTCTGGTTTACATTACGACACCTAAGACCGGAGATACAGTTCCTGGTATTACCCACACGCCGCCCACAAGTTAATCAACTATATAAAGGAGGGAAACCCAGGCGTGGAACATAAATAATAGAGGGCGACATACAATTAACAGTTGGGAGATTTTAACCATGTCTCTCCTACCATCTCTTTAGTCATACAGGGTTGAACTAAGCCTGTATCTCGTGCTTGTGAATCAAATTCAATGCTCCCATTTTAATTTCACACTAGGGGTTGTCTTTAAACGTGAATATCATTATTTGAACCCCCTGGGGGGCGCCAGACCATGTTTTGAAATAGTTATATTATTTTACTTTTTGTTATTGACTTGCTATTGACCAGATAAGACGAGAAGTGGGAGTGAGGACTATATGTGGTTGTTTTGATCTCATAGACGGAAGGACGTTGCATATATATATACCTACCCAGTGTATATAGTTCGAGTGATGATTCATGATCCTAACGAATAAATCACCAACCCAACAGTTGTGGTTCTCCATATTTGAGATCTTAAAGGAAATATGATTTGAAGCGCGAAGGTTATGTGGATAGTGATTTAATATGTGACCTCCAAATAATCCTAAACGGGTGTATCACCCATCTAGTACGGCGGCGAGGACACTTGGTATAGGCTCCTAACGCTTGTCCACCATATGATAGCTTCCTTGTGGTAGACTGTTGCATGTTCCCCAAGCAAGACAGTGTAGGTTCTCCCAGATATTTCTTTAAATTTTCCATCATGGAGAGGTAGGGTTCATGGCCGTACCTCCATCAAGGGAAAATCCTTCTATATATTCTCGCCACATCGGGATCTGGCACGGGAGAATATAATAAAATCGGTCAGAGGGGCATCAATCATCCTTGAGCCGTTGGCCTAGGAAACCCACACGGCCCACGGCCCACAACAAGCATCACACTCCTGTGCATTACAGCTGGGCATCTGGCCATGGAGAAAGAGCTTGATACACTGGCAGCACCTGAAGGGTGTGCAATCCCCGTATGAAAGCCAGCAAGTATTACATCTCTTTCTTCCCACTTGAGTGGTAGGAGGCACCCTCCACCAGCCCTACACATACTTTGACAGTTCATTAGCATTTTAAACAAAATTCCCATGCCAACTGCTGTTATTGATTGACGCTGGAGGCGAGCTGCTGGGTGGGAGCATTATTAGATCTCCAGGGAGGTCTTTCCCCATATCCTCTAGAAATTGCACAAACGAATTCTTCTCTCAGGACCATGCCGAATTCTGGGACTCCAAGTGCCGTTTTCGGGTATGGTAGCGGGGATTCCACTGAGCCCTATGTGTGCACAAACGGGGTTTTGGGCAGGTGGCCGATTTGTTAAACAAGAACTTTGCTGCAAACCAGTGTTTATGAGAGCTCTGGGGTCAGAACCTCTGGAAACAATCATGACTATGCCCAACTTGATTAAGCCAATGTTTGAGGATTTCCGGCTATCCCTAGCCCGTTTTGGGGTTAATGCGCAAGATGCTAACTCTCCAGACGTGGGGCCACCTAAGAGTACTGGAAGACCAGAGTATCTCTTGTCTTCAATCCCCGAGGAACAGCTATATAGCCACCATCGATTGACCGAGGCCGATGGTATCTACAAAATGGCGGCAATGCGTGTAGGTAAAGATATATATACGGTAGGGGGAATTGTAAGAGGCCGCCTAGCTCTCAGACGTAGGGTTTCTGCCTGGGACTGGAAGAAGCGCTGGGTGTAATAGCTTCTTTATGTCTAGCCGGGCTAGCAGATATCAATTAATAAGAGCTTCACTCTCCTTTCACCCAGTGTTTGTTGGTCGGAGCCAGAGGGCTCTATCTGCGGTTTAATTGGTAAACATGTAGCTACTAAACCGGAGAAGAGGCTTTTCCTGACGAGTTGTTTCGAGAATGATAAGAAAGAAAGCGTAGGAGTAGGGGAGATACGCGGATATCGAAAGACCGGTGCCAATTATAACTAGTAGCAGAGGAGGCCGTAGAAAGAAGCACCCACGCTCGATGTATATATCGATATATTTTGCCCTGTCTGGTCATGGTCATGAGGCTGGAAAGACCCACCCTCCTCCCTTCCTTGAGGTAACGAAGTACTGTGTACATCCTGGTGGTGGTGGTGGTGGTGACGGTGGGGCTAGCTAGGGCAGGGCTTAATCATAGAGGCAAAAGGTAGGCAGGCAAGGCCCCCTACATCTACAAAGAGGAGGTACTTGTAGGAGGTAAAGTGGCCGTGAGATACAGATCTCAGCCAATACTACATGTATGTAGTTATATATATCACTAAGGTTAATATTAGCCCATAAAAAATGTCAGCCCTCCGGGGGCGGGGATCGAGCCCACCCCCATCCACCCCCATATCCACCCCCACCCCGCCCCCAAAACACACAACCACTACCCCACAACCTCTCAACGCATGGTGGTAGTCACTTTCTTTGCTTTAAACCTAGCCCGAGAACCCCCAGGTGAAGTAGAGCACAGCGAAAGCTTGATACCCTCTATAAGGGGTATCTCTCTATAACGGGAACCTTTTTGCCCAGTACCCCCTATATACATATTGAAGGGTAACCTCTATAACGCTATAGTAAGCTTCCGTTGTAACCCTTATAATGTACCACACTGGCAGGCACTAACCCAATACAGCTTTCTTACAGCAGGAGGTTCCTATTGACCCGCTTTTGCGATAGCTCTACCAGACTCTGTAGTTAGGAAACTCCGCCAAAGCCAACGGTGCTATTAGCTAGCTCATGCGTGGGGGAAGAAAGGTCTACCAAATCTCCAGTACTGGTATGTAGTACCACCACCCATGATATATATATATATATAGGAGGTTTTATAGACGAGGTTTCACAAGTACATACATAGTACTACCTGTATCCACATGTAGCTACTTAATTACTACAAGGACCTCCAGGCACGAACCACAGCATATAGCCGGTAACCAACGGTATCTACGCCCACAGCTACAGGAATAAGCAAACCAATCAAACAGGAAAAAAAAGGCCGTCTATCATTATCATTAGAGAAGGGAAGAGGAAGAAAAGAAAAGAAAAACACTATCTATTCACAGTAGAAATGCAGACTCGTATAGGAGCGGGCAAGACCAAATGCTCCCCCATCTAGAGTAGGTACGCATGCGCAGTAAGTAGCCATAAAAAGATATGTAAAAAGAAAGAAAAATAAAAAGACAAGAAAAAAAGCATAAATCACAATCGCCCAAAACGCCATCCATATCCACAACCATGAAGAAATAGACAAAAAAGGCAAAAAGGGGGATGCCGTAACAGCCGGTCAGCTGCAGTCGGTCAACGGAAGAAGAAAGAAGTAAAAAAAGGAGTAAAAAAAAAAAAGTAGAGAACAAAGAACAAAGGACAAGAAGAAGAAGAAGAAGAAGGAGAAGGATCTCAAAATGCCTAGGTATTGGTTATCTATATATAAGTCTGGCCACTTATACCGTGACCTAAAACCACCGGCGGGGCCCGTGCAATCCCCCACCATCCGCACTCTACCAATCCCACCGCCAGCACCGCCGCCAGCACCAGTGCCAGCGCCCGCTCCGTCCACCACCACCACCTGCCCATCCTCTTGCCCGTAGATCCGTCGTCGTCGTCGTTGTCGCCGCCGTACCGCTGCCCATATAGCACCAGATCCCAGCATGGGGGCGGAATGAACGTCACGAGCTCCCGCTTGAACCCCACCCTCCTACCCTTCCTCGCCTTTGAGGAAACAGTTGGGGAACTAGCAGAGGATGCGGTGATGGTGGTGGCGGCGGAGCGCCGAGTGTTGAACTCCGTATTGAAGCGCGTCTCAGCGTCAAGGATGTCTTCCGTGGGGGCGTGAGTGATCTTTCTACCACAGGGAAGCGGTATAGGCACAGCTTCCGAGGCGGGAAGGTGAAGTGGAGGAGGGGGAGGGGGCGAGGGACTGAGAGGCCGCGGGGGCGAGGGGACCGGCGTCACGGGGTATTGAAGTGTTCGTGGCGGCGACTTCTGAGGCGACTCGGTGGTTATATTGTAGGCGAGGAGGACTGGCATCGTTTCCCTTTTTGATGTAATTTTTTTATATATATAATTTGACGAGTGAGTGGCTGTGAAGGAGTCTTGTATTATGGTAGGAGTTGTGATAGTTGTGATCGAGGTGGTGGTGGATGTAGAGAGAAGAGAGGGATTATGGGTTTGAGTTCGAGTGCGGGACGGGAAGACTACGGGGGGTTCTGAATCTGCGGTAAATGCGGTAAGGCTGATAGTCCATAGCTAGCTCTAGGTGAGCTTTAGATAGAGAGGGGGGGGGGGGAGGGAGGGTGTGGTGAGTGGGGAGGTGTGTGGTCTGGAAGTGTCTCTTTCTTATATTTTTTTTATTTTTTATTTTTTATTTTTATTTATTTTGTTTTTTTAGCGTAGATATGTAGCTAGTGAAACATGTAGCGAGTCTTTAGTTGTTGGTGGGCACTGTTAATAATAAGAAAATCTGGGGAAGTGGAGTGAGGTGGAGGTGGGATTTTATCCGCTATGGGGCAGACTGGACAGACGGGGACGGGGACGGGGGGGGGCCAGACAGAAGTCGTCGTTTGCTTAGAAGCCTGGATCAATCAATCATCATCACCATCATCATATCAGCTCTTCTTCTTCTTTCCTTTTCTACCTTACTTAACCAGTCCTACTACTCTAAGTACTGCTGCTACCTTACCTCCTGCTGCAGTTGGTGGCGCCAGGGATGTGTAGCATACCTGCTCGGTAAAGGAGGAAAAGGAAGGGCCCTGGAATCTGGGCGGAGAGAAAAGAAGAAATTGGATGGTCCACAAAGACCTTGTTTGAAAAGAAAAAAAAGCCCGTTCACTCGTCAGACTTCTGTTTTAAGAGCCACAAATAACTACATACTCCAATGTAACATATCCGATGCACCGCCTCAAAAAAGTTGGTTGTTGGCACGTGAATGGCATTGGACGACCCCCGTGATATTTTGCGACAACCCCAGATAAGTAGATACTTACATCTTACACTTATCTCAACACCCAACACTTACATACAGTACCCTACAACCTATCACGACCACACAACTACACACCTCCAATACAGACGCAATGCGATCCGGTAAGACTTCAGAGATCTCGATCTACTGATATATAACTATATACATGTAATGCAAACAATTGAGGCTGACGAACGAATGGACACTATGTTAAAGACGAGGCGATTCTCGACGAGATCATCAAGGATGGTTCTGTAGACATGTCAGTAACTCCTTTGACATCATCACCATCATCACCATTCTTGTAGCTAACAAAAACACCCAGATCCGAATGGCCAGAGCTCCTTAAGCGTTTCCTGACTCGTCTCGAACATGTGCGTATTCCCTCCTCCTCCTCAAGGCGCCCACTAACAGCTCCTTCAAAGATCGCTCACAACTCCTTCCCGACCCCCCCACCAGTTCCGAACACTCCCGCCCTACTCGGAACTACCACTGTCCCCCCAACAGACCCTTCCACACAGTCTACAGCCCCTGAAGACCCCCCTCTCTCTGAGACCCCCGCCGAAACTTCAGCAGAACCCTCCTCCTCCAATAACGACCTTACCCACATCCCCGATGCACCACCCGCTGCCGCTGCCTCACCCCCGTCCATGCCGCCGCCACCCGTGGAACCCCTGACAAGAGGTAGCACAGGTCCAATTGCGCTAGATGACCTAGGAACGCTCACGCAGCTGACCACAATCCTCACCACCAACTTCGACACCGCGCCCCCCTACACTATCCAGCGTCTGGCCGAGCTTCTCCGAAACCCCACTGCCCACTACCGCTCCCTCACAAAGTACCTTCGCGCCCTGACCCGCGTACTCTCCGTCTCGTCGCAATCGACCGTCTTCCCGCTCGAAGACGCGGCGGCCACCGCCGCCCCCAACGGCGCGGCCTTCATGCTAGGGAGCGACGAGTCCCTTGGCGGCGCGCTGCTCTCGCCCATCCCGTGGCTGACGCCCACGGCGCTCTCGGAGGAGACCATGGCGCAGGACGGCGCCGGCGTCACGCAGGGAGAGTTGATGAGAACCGAGCAGGAGCTAGGGATCGTTCCGGCGGTGGAGACAGAGGTGGTGGCACCCCCACCCTTGGGGCCTGAGGACGTCGGCCCGCAGCCAGACGGAACGGTGTTCCCGGATCCCCCGGGGGTTGAAGAGATGGGGAGGGTCGAGGAGATGAGGGATGCGAGCATGGAGAGGGAGGAAAGGGAGAGGGATGAAACCCTCGAGGATAAGATGCAGCTAGACGCGGCGGCGGACGGCAAGGAGGAGGAGGAGGCGAGGAAGGAGAGGGAGAAGGAGAAGATTGAGGAGGCCAAGGATGAGAAAATGACCGAGGCATAGTTGGTATACCCGAAGTTTTTCTTTCTGTTTTTTTTTTTGTCTCTCTTCCTTTTTTTTTTTTTTTTTTTTTTGTAAATACTATAGTGAATCAAACTTACAGCCGTCATTGACTTTAGTTCTATCCTTTTTTATATTCTAGCAATCAATCAGTACATGTATTGTTGGGGTGCGAGTACCAGAAAGTTACATGTAGATTATATTAGCAATTCCAGCATGACCTCTCTTGATTGCGTACTTTTCCTCGTCGATAAAGAAACAACATAATTCGCTGGACAAAGGAAAGAAAGAATGCTAGTTCAATGGACTGAACTGTAGCTCCCTCTGGTCTCCCTTTGATTTCCCCCCTTCCCTCCTCTCCGTCAAATATTGTCTCTTGATTGGTTGAGAACTACAACCCCAACCCTGCAATAGAAACCAGTCCACCACCCCAAAGTTTACACATCGAGAGCTTTTAAAAAACAAAGCCTAACCGGGGGGTAGCGGAGGTTGGGGAGAGCTGGAGGGAGTACGTGTTATTGTTAGATGAACAACTACTGGATCGCCGTGGGCAGAGCAACTATTCGCACTGGCGGTGAAAAGCTTTCCATATATGAAGTACTAACGTATTAACTAAGTCCTGAGAATTCTTGGTAGCAACGGGCTCAAAAAATTTCTCACGACTTAATTAACGCGCTGGGAGTAAAACATGACTTTTGTGGTCACGCGGTGGTCACTTCACTTTATATCATCAGAGTAATTAACCTGTATGGTTCAAATGAATGAATTAACCGGAAAATTAGGGATCGAAGTAGCACTCCGCTGTTCCTTTCAGTTTATAATTTAGTACCGCTGTTCAGCTTACAGCTGCTCCCTGACCCATTATGTCAATTGAAGGTGAGAGAATTACATACATGTATGTATGTAGATAGCATTAACCCGCGGTCGTGAGGTAGCTACAGTACCAAAAAAGCGGGCGTATCCGGTACATCATCTGCCAGAATACCATGACACTGTGGTTTTGCTACAGCATTGCTATGGTATAATAGTTGAAGTTCCGAAGTTTTTCACGTTACGGTATTGCTATGGTATCTATTACATCCCCATTTTTGGTATTGTAGTGCTTCTAGTATGATTGTGCTGTCTTCGCGCCACTTTAGGTCATAACTAAACTAATGTCGATTTGCACTGTGGGTTTTTGGATTCAGCGAGTTCACCTACCGAGTGTGAGGTCCTATTGTGTTTTTGCTCTTGACAAGTATATGTCTTCGTCTGTTCCCGCGATTCACAACTTCTTATCAAAGAAACAGTATGGTGATAGACACAATCTTAGGGCCCGTTTGGCAACAGGAGTTTTCACCCTTGTAAACTCTGTTTCAACGATCATTTGTTAGGCCTTGATCCTTAGAAACTCCATTTTGTCTAATTGCCAAACGAGCCCTTAACGATAAGCATACACCATCATTATTTTGTGCAACTTTGCGTGGTAAGTGGGCCTCTCTTGCACTGCCGATAGTTATTCTTAGCTAGAGGCTGACGAGCTATATATAGATTACTACAAGTCCTGAATACAGACGAAGACATAGGACGTGGAGTGTCCACTTTATGGTGACACAATTACCTACAACACTAAAGTACATCAAACCATAAAACCTTTCTGGTCCTTTTATACCGAATAGTAGCAATTAACCATTACGATGTCTAGTCTGAGCATCGTACGTCGCTTTGCCGCCGTCTGTTACTCCCGCCGAGGTCTTCGCCGCGGGTTCACTACTACTATTCCGAGAATATTGTTGCCGATGATCGTGATATATACATCACATCATGAATACTCGCAACTCGCCAGCCGAGTTTCTGAGTATAACAGCGTTATTACAATAACAAAGCTGCAGTATGAATTCTTGAACAAGAGATTCGACGGGCTGGGGAAAAAACATCGAGACGGCGATGAACAAGTCTGACAGCGGATTCGGAGCGATGGATAAGAAGATGACTACATGGTTCCTAGCGCTTATGGGCCTTGTTTTAGTTAGAGGGAGTTCGATTTCTTTTCTGATAAGAATTGTACCGGGAAGTAGGGGTTAGAAACCGTAGCAATTGGGCCCTCGGGGCTCTGTTCACGGATTGTGTAATTCATATATTCTCATTATCCCTCGGCCTCTAGGTCGTTAGATGAGTTGATGAGTTAGTGAATCTGGCGAAGGGACGTAGTTATGCTACACATATGTAGTTATAATTTCACACTATGCTATTGGTTATTCTATCTTTTCAGTCATGGGTGCTCACTCGGGTATCGGATTTCTTTGTAGTTGACCTACATGTGCGTTCTGAGGCGTTGGGGGTTCTCCCATCGGGAGATTTTGAAAGCCATGGTATCTGATTCGAGAACTTAACAGTTAGAACTCTTTTTGCGGGTGGGTTGATCTCCAATTTGATCGTGCTTGAAAAGGGCGCCTCGGAAATGATCTTACTGACGGCTTTTTATATCGATCTCGTATAATGTGATACCACACTTTTTTTTATGCTGGAAAGACCAACGAGAGTATGTAGCTGTACCTCGCTTAAGCCCAGTACCAGTTGAGGGATTGAATTATTACCTAGCTGGGGGGTGTAACGGAAGACAGTGAAGACAGGGAGAGAAACATCATAGAGTACTAGGGCTGTTTTAGATCAATAGCTACATCTTATACATGTAGTCCATCACTTTGTGGGATTAAGGCAACATTTCAGGATCCTAATAAGACCAGATAATCTGATGTATATTTAGCAAGACGAAGGCCGGTATACATTTTAGCTTAGGTAACGGAAAATTCTTTCCCGCTCGACCTGCAAAGCGGCATGAAATCGAATCCATGGCTCAGATCAATAATTTAAATTCTTTCGGTGCTCTTTATCTTCTGTCTCGTTGCAATTGGGTGCTATTCAGTTTAGGGATTTACCGCTGATAGCTGACCTATAAAATCAAAGCGAGACGCGGTTGTCTCAAACCATTCACATATATCTCCAAACACTATTCCTACCTTATGACTATAGAGCTTTCTCGCCTCCTTTATTATCACCCAAAAAGCCGGTTTAGACCACTTATGGGACGTTCTTTGATTAAGACCCTCAGAATGAATGCTATTTGTTAAGTTCTATTTGTGGATGTGAGACCTGGCTGGGCGGCTATACCCTCAATTGTCGAGAGAGCTCCCTAATTGACACTAGCTAGCATAGAGGGGTATACAGGAGGTGAGTTTGAGGTGGTGTGTTTCGCCAACTCAAAACATCTAGAATTTCGTGGGCTGTAACTACATAATAACTACATGTACTTAGTTGCTTTTGTATAAGGATGGTCTAGCGCTAGCAAGTTTCCAGGGACCCCATGAGAAGGTTACAGAACATTGGAAACCTTTAGGCCACTTCCTGACAGCCACGATTTAAAATATTGTAATATTGCAACATTTCTAGGCAACAACGAGACAATACCGTAACCACAATCTCACCCCAGGACTGAAAAGGTGGTGGTGGTGGTTCACTAGCGCGGCAAGAAGGATGGGATCTGGGCTTGAGTATTTTGGATCATGATATTGAGGAGATATTGGTTTCATTAAGACGGGGCCTTAAGCTATCAAAGGCTGTCACTGACCTGCCGTCTTAATGAAACAACGGAATGAACGCCCTCAACCTTCCGATATTTCAACATTAAACGCGCTATTTCCCGGAACTAGTTTGGTCTTATTCTCTGCTTAAGCCGTGGAGTGTTATTGAATATATTGAACCCTAACCCACTGGGATACAGATAATGCCACGATGACGGGCCCCCGAGAATTCCAATTGACCGGGCTTGGCCGAAATTAAACCTCAGCCGATCTATGCCAGGCAGAAAAATTCCACTACCAAGGATTACGACCAAGATCTTTCATAGAGATGAGAGGTTAATTTGATTTTTCCATGGAGGCGTCTTAACAACTTGGGCCAAATCGAGCTTGAAGATCCATGAAGCGGCCGAGCTTTGCACACGCGAAACAAGGTTCTGACAACACCACCCCATTACAGGGTTGGAACACAACCTCAGGCAGGCCTTTTCTCCTTGAATTAATACACCTCTATTTTATCCTCTGGAGGAAAATCCAACTGCGTATCTTGCCGTATGTACAAGGTTGTACTTCTACTACCAAATTCGGAAGCCAAATCCAGCGGATTCTATGTGCTCATTACCGATCGAGTGATACTTGATGCCCAATTATGCTCGGGAACCTCGATTTCGAGACCCTTGTTTTCCAGCTTCCAGAACACCGCCAAACCGCCGATCATCACCTAGCAGATCTATGATCTAAATCATGATCATCTAACTTCCAGGTTTTTGGCGTTGATGGACAAGCGATATGCAGGGAAAAGGGAGCAAGGGATTAATCCGGTTGATTCTCATTTGATCTTATCTTATCTGATTGTAAGCCGCCATGGATCCTTGTAGAAGGAACAAGCTCAGAACAGAATGTGCCAGGGTTGAGGTCCGAGTTGGAATGCCAGTTAGGCTTTGACAGGTAGTTGTACCTGATTCGAGCTGACGTCCGCCTAGATGGCCATTTTCAAGCACGAAAGATAGAGAGACCTTAGAAGAGCTCATGCTCAAACTTCCATAGAAACGCGCGCCCTAGGACGTAGTGCTAGTACCTGCAGTGTGTTGTTAGACTGAGACTTGAGTCAAAAATTCAGCGGCTAACTTTACCATCTAATTTTCCGTCCTCTAGAGTTTGGAGGCTGAAGATGGAAAGAAGGTTTTCGGCCAATATCGTGGCTAGAGATTGGATCCGAGACATAACAGACCTGTACTCACTGTTGAACCAAAATATAACCCCAGTATTCGTGGGTTATGGGCCACTATCAATACTATAGGGCGCCTTAACTACTACCGAGCCAATTGACACGGCCGAGTGATAGCTGGTGCACCACCAGTCGCCTTCGTTTACCGCCAGATCTCCAGATGGTGTCGATACTGATCTAGATACACCCTACAACTTCTCGAACATCGGTTTTTCCCCTTACATATGTACCTGTATCCGGAGCATCTATAGAGTATCTTGGATCTGATGAGGCTTTTATTGACCCCGGAGATACAACCAAGGCCCGAAACTCCGTTTCCTTGACGCCAGCTAGTTGTAACTTGATAGGTGGCTGCTCCTGATTACCCTTCTTGATAAACCAGACCTCAATTTGTCATAACTAACCTTATTTTATGGTTTTTGGCGTTTCCTAAAATCCCAATGAGGAGTCTTAGAAAGTTTAGTCGGGGCGAAAAACTCGGCCCCCACAAATACAGCACATCATTGTTAGGTATTCAAATACCTTACTCAAAGTGACAATTAAATAACAGCCTATATCAGTAGTCCCTGCAATGAACTGGCACGTAATAGGGGTAGACTCGAGTGTTCGGTATTCAAGTGGTCGAATCCTCATATGGAGTCAGGATCCTTTAGTTTATGGTTGTAAAAATCTGGTGGCCTCCACGATTCTTATTGGCTTAACGATACTGATCTGACAGCTGCCGACATGACCGTTAGCGGGTTTCATATATATAGTTAGATCCGGATGTGCAAGAAGAGCCTCGTATCCTACAAAGTCATATGGGAATGCACTTGGAAGTGTAGAAGTAAGCCGTTTTCGGGCTCTCCCGAAGAGTGAAAACTTCCCGGATCGAATCGTGTCGATTTTAAGTTTAGAGTGCCTACAGATTTTTGGATGGTGTACTGGTTATCCGAGGTATCCGGGGTAATACGACGATGCGGAATGGTTTCTACATCTACCACCCGCATGTACGGTTTTCAAAATAACCGCCAATAACGAGGCAGAACCTGAGGCAGCTCTTTTTAAAGAGAAATAACCCCAAGGATATATATGCAAATATCAAATTATGCTGCGACCGCTTCCTAAGCCATGTCAACAACGACGCCATCCGACTTGCAAGGTTGAGCTTGCGTGGTTTACCCAGCCAGCGACCATGGAAACCCCATGTAATTGTAGTATGACAGATACGTACCTTCTGTCTGTCACGGACCGTTGCCTACTCGTGCGAAGATGTGAGATTAGGTTTTAGAGTTCAGATCGAGTGATGGGTCGTGCCTATAATCCATAAACCTCGGCAGGAGGTTCTAGCGATATTAGCCTATTTATAGAACCCCCCGTTAATGCTCCATCTTGAACGGCCAAACAGCCAGTAGTACCTGCATGTAAGTACAGAGTATCTTAAGAATACATGTAGGTAGGTACATACCACACACAAAACACCTGAGGTACATCACATGTAACCCTACTTCCTCTAAAGTAGTGTGGTCAAAGAAAAAGCCACGCGGTTGGATAAGAGCGGGAACCGGGACTTGGAAAAACCCGGGCAAATGTTTCCTTTGTTCCCAATTTGTTCCCAACTTTTCACCATTTGACCCTGCGCATGCCTTAATCCTGCTTTCTGCCTTCCTGAAGGTCCTAAGGCCGCCGCCAGGAGGAGGAGGAGGTAGAAGGATCCCACCCCGTATCGCTGCGCTGCGCCCCGGTTTCACCAGCCCCCACGACGTGGAAAAGGGTCCACTCCACCTTTACACGCGGAATGGACCCATCACAAATCAACAATCGGAGATAGTAAGAAAGGATTGTCCCTTCCTTGTAAGCCGGAACAACCCCCATCCCGCGGATCCGTGATGTGATGCTGAGGGAATAATTTTTTGCGAACGCGTATGGCCTAGCTAGCTTAGCCGCTCTTCGCACTTCGATCCTCTCTCTCCCTGGAAATGAGTAACCCTAACCCTCTAAATTGTAAAGGACGAGTCGCGGTTATGACGTAGGGGGGGTGGTGATTCTGGTTGGTTAGATACATAGATAAGGATAAGACAAAGAGAGCTGTGTGAATCAAGTTCTTCTGAGACGGTTGCGGAACGGCATAAAAACCAAAAATATCATGTCAAACGGTTTCTGCACAAGGGAGATTTCTGGATGTACTCGTATTCGGAGGTTACGATTGGGGGGCTTAAAAAGGGCTGAGCTATTTCTGGGTGGGTGGTGGGGTTGTTTCTGTGGTAGGGGTGGGGGGTAAGGGATCAGGGGATGGGTAGGGTATGGGTAGGGGTAGAGGGGGTGTCGTGTAGGGTTTAGGCAACAAGTCTTGGGAGTAGTAATAATTTGAAGCCTCTATGACGTGGAAGCGCTGTTGCTTCGTCATGCCACACACACATAGCGGGGAGGGGGCCCGGGGGGGGGGGGGATGATCAGTGATAGACAAAGCAGGAAAGGGAAGCGGTGGTGGTGCCGGTGGTGGGGTGCTATATGCTATATATGAACAGTGCCCTTCCTCCCCTTCCACTGCTGGTTTTTTTTTTGTTCTACTCCCGTTTTATCATTGGCTTTTGCTACTATTACCACTACCATTACTACTACTGCCATTTCCAAAGGGAATTATACTCATATCAAATCATTATTACTGCACCAAAAAAACACCTTATTGCGGGAATACTTATATCACTATCTGGAACACCGAGATCTTTATAACCAGGATTTAAATCTACAATGGCTGCTGTCATGAGACAAGATAACGCCTGGGTAAGCCTCCCAAATTCTTTGTATATATATATATATATATATATATATATATAAATCCATACTCAAACAATACTAACAAACCCCCAGGGCGCCCCACCCCCATACCACGCACATCCCCCAACCGCAACTCCTCGCCGCCAACATTCCAAATCCCTCTCAACATCCACCCCCCGCCCCAGCCCGCGGCTCCGCAGCACCTCCGCCGGTTCCCGCCCGCTCGCCACCCTGCAGCGTGAAGCCCGCCGCGCCAACCGTTCCCCCCACCTCAGGAGGTCCGCCATCCCCGGCCCAGACACCATTGACCGCCTTGGCAACGTTCTCGGCGGCATACCGTACCACCATGAAGGCCCATTCGACGCCACCCTGCGCGCACGCCAGGTCCCGGGACGCAGCCCCGTCGAGGCGCTGGCTTGGAGTAATGCAAGGGCGATTGCGGCGACGCCGAGAGAGAACATCATTGATTGCTTGGAGAGACATAGGCCGTTGCAGGGGACAGCGAGCGTGCCGCCTGGCATGAGGACCGCGGCGGGGAATGTTATGGGTGATTATGATGAGGTGGATCTGATGGTTGAGAGTGGCTACCGGAGGTATCCGGGTCTTGTGAGTATCTCTATTTTTTGCTTGCCTTGTGTTTGCGGTGGACGGTGGCTAACGAGTGGAATGCAGGATTATTTGGATGAAGATAAGAAGGGCAAGGGAGAGCCGGGGTACACGCTTGATAAGTTCGATAAGCAGCAGAAGGCGGCGAGGAAGGCGAGGAAGGCGCAGAGTCAGAGCCTAGGACGAAATGAGTATGAGCCGTATGCGGAGAAGAGCGGGGCACGTACTCTGGAGGTGCCGGCGACAGCGAGTGGGTATGAAGGTGCGGGTGTAAGGAGGAATAAGAGCTCGGCGGGGAGAGTGGAGGGTGGTGATCATGAGTCGTTTGGTGATAAGTTGAAGAAGAGGTTCAACTTGAAGAGGAGATTGAGCTAGGTGTTTGACGGTCGAAGAGCTGATGGATCGATTTTTTTTTAACGATTACTGACTTTATACGATCACTACGATGGGTTTTTTTTTGTTTAATTCTGTGGGGTTTGGGACTTTTCTTTTGGTTTTTCCTTTGTTCTATATTACGGATAAATATCAGGGACGGGTGCAGATAGATATGTCTTTGGGTTTTATTCTGGTTGTTTTTTCGGTTGGTTATTGGCAAAGCTTAGTATTGCACCTGACGGGCTCTACTATTGTACTATTAGTTTACTTTTACATATGTTAGTTTTAGGATACGGATCATATCATGAATATAAAAAGCGTATATATACATCGATATAGCTTAGTGTATACCCAGGTCAAAAAACGATCGGTCAATATCTATCAAGTTTCCCTCCTCCTCCTCCTCCTCCTCCTCCTCCTCCTCTTCCTTAATACCCTTAATCTTTTCATCCTCACTACCTCCATCATATTCCTCCTCTTGGATATAGTTTAACACGGTGACCAAATCCACAAACCTTACCTTCTTTACCGCACCCTTCGCCCTGCCCTTCCTTACACACGACTCCCTCTCAACCACCTCCGTCTCAGAGCTGCGCCTGCAATTACGCTGCGAATTCCAAAGCGTCTCGCTATCTCCTATATGCCTACTACCTGGTTCCGGTCCCGAGTCCGGCCTCGACACAACCTTACGGCCTCTAGGCAGCGGCAGTCTGTGCGGGGCGGGGTTTTCGGGGCATAGAGGAGGGTGGGTTCGGAGCTCGCAGGGCCCGCAGGAATCGATGAAGAGCGATTTTAGAGCTTCCTGGAGGCTGGCTATATCTAGTCTGTCGGTGACGTCACTATCAGTGATGCCCATGATGCGAGTGATCCGACGTGATGGTATATATATATGTTTGGTGTTTGGAATTAGTGGTGGTGCGTCTGAAGCGGAGGAGAAGCAGGAGAGGGGGGATACGGCTCTTGTACTATTGGATCTATACATCTAAGTACATGTATGTAGTAGTTGAGGTCGTTGGTTTCGGGGGCGCGCTAGGGGCTTTGAGGCTAGGTGGGTTGGCTACTCCTGGGTTCTGTAATATTCTACAGGCCGCGGGTTTACGTCACGTAGGCGGTTGTGAGGCGATATATGTTTGGAGCTTTTCCGATAGAATACATGTAGCTAGAAGGTAGGTCTCTAAAATCACGAATCCCCATTGATCACTTGACACCATTCCCATTTTTTGTAACCATAATAAATTAATAACAACATTGAGCTGAGTACATGTAATTAAACTACATGGATTATTGTTTTTTCTCTCGCTCTGATCGCTTGAAACCTTGCTGGCTTATAGGGGAGTTTAGAGGCGTTGATAGTCGTTTCACCAACATTCCAGGCCAAGAAATAGTCTCGAATGATCTTAGCATTTCATCGAACGACACTGGAGAGGTTTAAGCTTGTATAATAGAACATTTATAAGAATGAGATGAATTCGCTCTCCAACGCAGTACGAGCCCATAAAACCACGGTGTCCTCTTTCGACGGTTACCTCTATATAGCGTGTCCTCCAAAAATGGGCACCGCAACGACTCCCTTGCACTTGAGGGTAACCAGCGCTCCACCAATGGCTTAACGGTGGCTTTGGGCTCAGCTTACTATATTGGGGTTTGACACAATTTTCGAGAAAAAAAAAACATCCCAACGAGCCCCGAGGTGTATACTACATGTACCCACACACAATAACCGAGTGATATTTCATGAAGTAGATGCGATACAATGATATTTTTCGTAGTACTATTCTGCTTCCGTGGACATTAGTCTATCATAAAGATAAGGTTTCCTGTCTAATCTGTGAGGGTTTAATGCCCATGAAGTCCTACTTTGTAGACTTTTCTGCATTATGGTAAGATTACAGACACATTGGCCAACTGGGTGCAGTAACTCAGCCTAAAATCATGATATAACAAATTATAGTGGCATAAATGGCATAAGTAGATGTTAATCATGTCGTATCGTAGGGGTGTTTGTAGCGTAGTTGAGATCTTCTGGAGATAATCGATTTACGTTTGTCATAGTCTTCGTGTACACTGATCACTGATCGAAGATATAGAAATAGTAAAGATAAATAATTTAATATGCAGATCTATTGACCATCAATTGCAATATATCCTTGCCCATCCAGAAGCCTGGGGCCTAAATCGACACCGAAACCCACCCGGGGGGTACGGTTCTATACCCGAGGCTTAACCTGAAGTTTAAGTACACTCCACTGCACAAGAAGAGAGTCATTGTGTTCGAATGTAGTCCAGCCGTCAGCCTCCGATACTTCCCATTCCCCCCTAACCTCCTCCTCAGGCCCATCACCTGTTTGCCTGCGACCAATTACTCTCCATTGGGTATTGTGAAAACCACAATTCTTAGGCACAACGCAGTGCTCACACATAGGGCATATCGATTTATGCACATCCTGTCCATAGTCAAAATTGCCCATGCCCCACCTTACTAGGACCTCCCTATCAAAAGCGACACAGTTGCGGGTTTTGCAGATTCCTTTAATCATAATTTTAGCATCATATCAAGAAATCCTATTTACTGACTGCTCACCTAAAAGATTTATGCCCGCTCTCAAAGTCCTCCATTCAGGCGCAGAGACGTGCCAAGGAAGTCTTATCTTATGTTCGGGCCTCAGTCCGTTGAAGATGATCCTTGGGGAAATATTTGATAGCGTGAGTGGACCACCAACACGTCTTACGTAGGGGTGATCCTTGCTGGCGAAGACGGCATTGTTTTCATCTTCCGAGTCCTCCATGCCGCTTGACAGATCCTCCTTATTGTTGGTCATTTTTCCTGGTGTGTCTGAGGGTAAGACTGTTTAATTGAAGTCAGAAAGCGAAGATAAAATTCAAAGACTTCAAACTTTAACTATACCTTAATCAAAGTCAATTTAATGGTGTATTGAACGATGAGACTGATTTAGCTAAATGCTCTGACTATGTTATTCATGGTGGAGGGTGTCATGTATTAAATAGAGAAAAGTTAGTACTAGATGCAGGTTATCTAGTCAAGATCGAACTTTGAAGAATATCTTTTGCTATGCATGTAGTTACAACAACAATAATCTCTGTGATAACACTATAGCGGGATAGTAGCCCTATATAAGATTTCGTGAAGATTCGAATTGACTTCTTTGTTCAGTGCGTCAGAGCAGATATATTCCTTGTACGAATTATCTCTGACATTTTGATCCAAAGATTGATCCAAAGATCAAAGGCTTCTTTCGAAATAGAGAATAGAGAGTTCTCTTTGAGCGGCTAAATTACCCCAACCAAAGTCTTGTCATCGACCATCAAGTTCTTATATACATATACCATGCTGCACTGAGTTATTGTTCTTAAAAGCTTAACCTACTGGTGTTTGAGCCCATAGGAGAAGCTATTGAATATCATTAGGGCTCAATAATCCATGTAAAGGTAGCTTGCCTGCTTAAACTCAACCAGTTTGTACCTTTGATATTGTTGATATACTGCGTGTAGTGTATATGCACATGCCCATTCTAGACATCGCCGATAAGAGACCAGAGACACCTCTCTCCGTCTCTCCGCATCAAAGCTTTTAGAGGGAATCCATTTGCAATGGATGGGGCTCGGCGGCATTGTCTGGTTATTCATGATAGCAAGTATTTTTATCCTGTTCATAGCTGCGATTGTAGGGATTAAAGACGCCGTCTGACGGATTGTAGGGTCTCCTGATCCCACCCCGTATCTTCGCACGGAGACATCGAGAAGCTGGGAGCTGTATTCTATGTCAGGAAGTGTGGGAAACCACCTCGACGCTTTCCCGTGCCAATCTGGACACTTTGATAGTAAAGCCTCTTCGCGCACGTTCTGGAATATCTACAAATAACCCTAGCCCTGCAATGTGACATACTAACCATATTCGTACTAGTGTAAAATTCAGTGTCGCTATTCACTTCACCACCAAAGGCGCGAAGTGTCGAACAAACCCCGGCTTCACGAACATTCCAAAGATGGCGTCACCAACAGCATTACCTCCGACCTCACTCGAAACACAACATTCACTTCCCCCTGCAGAGGTCAGTTTCCCCTTCAGCTTTATATTCTCTTCGGTGGATGAGAAATTGCTCTGCTGACAGGCTGCATAGGTTCTTGTCCGAGACTCAGCCAAAAGAACACGCGAGCTCTTTTCTGGAGATTTCGGAAATGCGTTCCTTCTCGATGACGAATCAAGGTAACTATCGCCCTGCCTCAATCTAGCTTTACCCTGCCTCATACCGAGTTATAGACCCCTGACACAATCTCCACAGTCGCAAGTCCTTCGTCACAAACAAAATCCGCACTGAATATGACGATCTCCGCGAGCTCCCCCCGTCACTGGCGGCCAAACAAGCGGCTGCTGCCAGCGCTGCGAAACGCAAGAAGCTCGGTCCCGGCTCATCGAAGCCCCTCGCCACAGAGGAGGATGGCGCCGATGCATCAACAATGAAGATGATTGAAGGGATCCCCTCCTCCTCAGGGGCAGGCGGACCCGCTACAACTGCACTCACAATCCGCGGGAAAGCGCCGGTGCCAGGCTTTGGCGGCGCTGGTGCTAATGCTCAGAAGAACCTCCCTGGGTCAAGCTTGGTGAGACACAACGTTGTGCAACAGGTGAAGCCTGTTTGGCACGCGCCGTGGAAGCTCATGCGTGTTATTGCCGGTCATCTAGGATGGGTTCGCGCATTGGCCGTGGAGCCGAACAATCAGTGGTTCTGTACGGGTGCTGGGGACCGTACGGTAAAGATATGGGATCTGGCGACTGGATCGTTGAGGTTGACCCTGACCGGTCATATATCCACTGTTCGAGGACTGGCGGTATCACCGAGACATCCATATCTGTTCTCGTGTGGTGAGGATAAGATGGTCAAGTGTTGGGATCTAGAAAGCAATCGTGTTATCCGTCATTACCACGGGCACTTGTCAGGTGTATACTCTCTAGCACTTCATCCAACGCTGGATGTCCTGGTTACTTCAGGTCGTGATGGTGTGGCACGAGTATGGGATATGAGAACCCGCACAAATGTCATGGTCCTTTCAGGACACCAGGGAACTGTATCATCAGTTGTCACACAGGAGGCGGACCCTCAGGTAATCACCGGCTCCATGGACTCTACTGTCCGTTTATGGGATTTGGCGGCCGGGAAAACTATGGCAGTCCTCACCCACCACAAAAAGTCTGTCCGAACGATCACGACACATCCCAAGGAGTTCACATTCGCTTCGGGTAGTGCCGATAACATCAAGCAGTGGAAGTGCCCAGAGGGAGCGTTCATGCAGAACTTTGAGGGTTTTGGAGGAATCGTTAACACGCTGAGCGTCAATGAAGACGATGTGTTATTCTCAGGATGTATATGGCCCCACACCTCCCTTGTTTACTGCCGAAAGCTCACATGTTACTAGCGGATAATGGTGAAATGTGCTTCTTCGACTGGAAATCCGGACACCGCTACCAAAAGATGGACACCACTGCGCAGCCAGGTTCCTTGGAGGCAGAACAAGGCGTATTCTGCAGCACTTTCGACAAGACCGGGTTAAGATTGATTACGGGTGAAGCTGACAAAACCAGTATGTCTCATCTCTCCCTCTCCGCCCCGGCGTGTAGCTGGTTGATGCTAACATTAGCTGTGTTTTCTAGTCAAAGTATGGAAACAAGACGAAAAGGCCACGGAGGAGACACACCCGCTGGACTGGAAACCAACGCTGCAGAGACGGCGGTACTGATTCTGTGTTTTCTTTTTTCTTTTTCTTGTCTTGTTGCGAAATGCTTGGATATCTGGGCTCTTAGATGGCTCTTGGAGAGGGCGTGATGTTTTCGTACATTCCTCGCTTGTATTTTTAAAAAAGATTGTGTTTCTGTTTGCTTGTTTTTTGTGTTTCCGCTCATGATATTAGGCGGTTAAGTAATGAAACGAATTGGGCATTTGAGTGGAAAGAAAGAGAGTTAGTCCAGTGGGTGGGGGGGTTCTCCCTGTGGGTTTGTTATATACAATCGTCGAAGCTCACTGAGGCAGTTGGCGGTGGGTCGAATAGACTGTCGTCGCAGTCATTTGAGCGAAGGGCCGAACCGAGTACCCGTATTCCCACAAACATACCCCGCTGCCGATCGTGCCGTGTCGTGTACACAATGCGGTGCTCAAGTGGTGTTGAGGAGGTCCGAGTGATCCCGCATGATGGGCGGCCCCGAGTTTGGGGTTGATTGATACATACATTACATGTATGTACTTCATACATTCCCGAGTTTGGGGTAGGAAGGAGGTATGTAGATGATGGCCTGGATGAACAACAGGGACATGCATGGTGCGAGGCTCATGTAGACACTCTTATGGGGTGCTGTGGTTACAAAATCTCGAGTTATTCGGGGGGTTGCCAAGGCCACTGCTAAACTACATTTAGTAAAAGAGAGCTGATTTCTTGAAGATCGCTTCCTCTAATGGTGAAGATCGCTTCCTGGAGATTGTCTTGGCAAACCCTCGTTTGCAGTGTGCACAGACGCACATAAAAGTTGGTTGCAAACATATAAAAGACTATATTACGGGGATATGGTTTAGGGGTATAACATCTCATTTGCATGTGAAGCTTTGAGAAGGTCCGGGGTTCGATTCCCCGTGTCTCCAGTTACTTTTTGAGTATTTTATCTTTGACTAGTCTTGTCCCCGAGATGTTGTTGGAGTTTGGCCTTACAGTGCGATCCCCGTATAACTCTGCACCAAAATATTCTCACATGTTACATGTATCCTTATAGCGTGATCACTGTATGTGTCCTGGGTTTGACTTTTTGTGTAGTTCGAGATCCAGCAGTGGTCCTCTAGGTGTTAGGTAATCACTCTGTAATCTCATCTACATAAAACTAAGGGGGAGTTAGGATTAATAGGTATCATTTGGCGCAGTGTCGGGATACATGATGACAGTAAGTCAGTGCTGTCTAGAGTATCATCGGCAAAATACACATATATGGCAAGTTCTTGGTGGAACTTGGAGCTTGCTAGTTCACCACCAACATTGCGCATGCCACTAAACCGTTATGGGAATAGGAAACGTGGGAAATGGTTTACACTATTATCCACTAACCAATCC
This sequence comes from Morchella sp. 2018-W30, assembly GCA_024713625.1. Taxonomy (NCBI): domain Eukaryota; kingdom Fungi; phylum Ascomycota; class Pezizomycetes; order Pezizales; family Morchellaceae; genus Morchella; species Morchella sp. 2018-W30. The sequence continues at coordinate 597,956 of JAMJEW010000012.1, forward strand.
GGGGATAGGAAACGGGGGAAATGGTTTAGATACCCCTAAACCATATCCCTACATATACTATGATATGTCTAGGGGGAATTTTTGTTTTAATTTTGTGTTCGCCATTTAGGTCATCACTAGACCAATCTCAACTTTCTATGTGGGTTCTTGGATTCAGAGTTACCCACCAAGTGAGTCCACCTACCAGTGTGAGGAGGTCCTGTGGTGTTTTTGCTCTTGACAAGTATATCGGACGTGGAGTGTCCACCTTATGGTAGGTTTTTGGGTTCAGCGTTTTGGCTCCCCGCGGAAGAGGGACTAGTAGAGATGTCCTCCGATTATTTAATTTATCCCGAGCGACGGCTGCTCGGTGGCCCACTCCGAAGTCTCCTGTGATTTCAGTTTTCTCTAGGTCCGCTGGTCCAGCACAGCGGGAAAGTATAAAAATATCTCATTAAAAAAGTAGAAATAGCTAGTAGAGCCGTTCAGGAAATCCACAAACCCCCCTCTCCCCCCAAAAGCCGCATGCATATATGAATTATCAATCAAGCCAGTACCTCAAAGCCAAGCTCTGGGGCCATAAACTATGCCTACCGCCGCAGCTATGTGTACGGATATCGTCAGAAAAAATACGGTGAAAGATCCCTTGGTTAATTTTAAAGAAATAGCCTGACGGGCGTACACCAAGTTCATCATATATTCTGTTGGTAGCCCCATTCTCAATGAGTATGCGCTTTATCGAGTTGCGTCTATACATGTATACAATGTGCAACGCAGTGCACCCCATCATATCAACTGCATTGACATTGGCCTCGTGATCGCAAAGAAGAGTGACTAGATCCCTTCGTTCATCAAATGTTGCAAAGTGCAGCGGCGTCCATCCTAGAACATGCGTTTTCGCATTTTTATCTATGCCATGCGTATCCAACAACATCTTCATCATCTCCGCATTACCATCTTTTGTAGCATAATGCAACGGGGTATAGCCGTCGACATCCCTTTCGTTGGGTTTGACTCCAGCCTCCAAGAGCAACCGGACCATACTACAAGAATGGCGCATGATGGCGTCGAACAGTAACCCTCCACCATTTGGGTTAACAAGACGAAGGTAATGCTTGACATCGTCTTCATTGAGGCTGCACACAGACACTATAAGACGAGCATTGAAACCCTCCGGACCCAGAAAATGTTTAAGGTGAAGATAAAACGACCTGCAGGTAAGGGCTAGGTTCAGCGTTGCCACCATCTCGGCTCTGTCGGCGATCATGAGAAATATCTCCAACGGCAAAGAGCCAAGTAAGTCGGGCTTGGGCAAAGCCGGCTGCTCGTCACCACCGCTAGGACCCTCAGATGAGGGCCCCAGAGGACTGCCCGATACCGAGCATTTCCCCCAGAGGGACTCGAATGGTGGCTTGTGAGAAGCCGATTGCTCATCATGTTTTCTACGACGTATAGTTGGGAGCCCCGGTAGCTTTTCGGGTGTCACAAAGGGATGGATAGAGTGGTGTAGCCGATACGTCGTAGCGCTAACGACATCAAAGCGGTCCAGATGTCGCTGCCAATCTCTGCAAGCAGTTTTAATCACATCGTTTGTAGGTCCGGTAAGAACACGTTTTGGCATCTCGTTGAATAAATGCCGTTGAGCGGTGTTTGTGGTGAGTGTTTGTAGTGGTGTTGAGTGATTTTGGGGGTGTTTGTGATGGGGTGAGTGATTGTGGGGAGGGCGGGGATTATTATACCATCAGCACGGACCAATTACGTATGGTGATCGTCTTAATTGTAGAAATCCCTCCAGCCAATAAGAAAATTTGAAAACAGGCGCCAAGTCAATATGAGTCTTTGCTCGGTAATAGACATATCTAACAAACACTAGGCAATAGGCGTTTGGGATACAAACGAAATGATCGATAACCATCTCTACGTACCAGCGGAACGTTTATCGAAGTATGATATCCCCAGCTGAGAAGACTAGGTGGGCTCTTGACCTACTGACGAAGCAGAAGAATGTCTGTTAGTCGTTTAGAGAGACCAAACACAGTGTACGGACCGGTATATAGGGGGAGTTAAGGTAGCGGGAAGAAGCAAACCTGTAGAAAACTGGCAGGGAAAAAATCCCAACGGCGAACGGGAAGAGGAGTAACAGAGAGTGTAGAGGATAGGTATACATGAGACGGGCCAATTCATTAGATTGGCTCAAGTCAGCCTGAAGGCTAGAGCCCAGAGCACCTACGAGACGAGCCTGACCAATAGCAAGCCCATTTCTAATGAATTCTCTTGGGCCTGCCATGAACAAGTAATTACAATCATTGTTATAAGTATTCACCCACCCAAATCAAAAATCTCACCAAGCCTCCCTTTCCACAGCGCGAAAACATCCACATCCCCGCTCTGTTTCCCTAAATATTAGTCGCTTTAGTGTGATTTTCCCAATAGAGCATTCTTGCTGAAAAATAGATCCACTTTCCATCATAGAATATCACTCAGATATGAAGGCTCGAACAGGCGAACACGCCTGGCTCATGAAAACGAGTTTAGTATGTATGTGTCTATATCAGAGGAGATAAGATAAGCTCATATATGCATGCCCACAGCTATTTCTGCCGCGAACAGGCTCGGGGGAGACACTAAACAATTCCCCTCTGCAGAGAGGGCCGGTTTTTATTTTATCTAGCCTACCTTACAGACTAAGCTTGACGGGCAAGTGATCTATCCACAGAAAGATTAATAGACCCAATCAAAAAAACAGCAAGGTACGTGAGCAACGAGAAAAACACCACAGAGCAGCTAAGAACCCCAGCCGATAGCCATATAGCTACATGCCCAAATGTAGCCAACAATGATGAATAGCAGTAGTTGATTGTTTATTCTGACGAGGGGAATGTGAGAGAAGAGAGGGTGTTGGTTGGAAGAAACAAAAGCCCACGCCCCGCTACTAAACACCGACGCCAGATTGCATCACGCGAGATCACTCGCTGTAGTGCCTAACCCTAGCCCTGACCAACACATTGTTCACCTAGACTCACCCGGGCGGTTCACGTAATAGCAAGATCTACAAATGTAACCAGCTTCTATACCCCTTCTCAATTAATCAAGATTGACTGTCCTGGTGGGGTTCTGGTGAGTGGGCACAAACACCACACTTCAATAAAGAAAAGAAAGGAAAAAAAAATTAAAATTAAAATCACGCCTCAACCATTCAAAGATTGCATTCACTATTAAACCCTGGGCGAAAAGAAAAGAAAAAGGTAGAAGGCTAAAGTTAAAAATACACTGTTATTCCCCCCGAAACAAATCGCCCATACCAACTACAAAACCACATCCTCAACGCCCTCCGCGTCCTGCTCCCCTTCAGCGTCCAGCTCGCCCTCTGCATCTTGATCCTCTGGCGCCACGCCCACCCGCCATTTGTGGCTGAACGCGACGAGGTCATCGTCGACGAGTAGGTCCTCTGTCTCCGGTGGTAGCTTGATCCCCGAGCCCGGCGCAATGATCGGGATGCTGTCGAGCATGGTGTGTGCGGGCTTACCGGAGACGAAGGCAGGGTTGACCTTGTAGCTATGGCCTTCGCGGAGGAGGCGGTTCTTGCGTAAAGCGGATTGGAGTGAGCCTTGTGCTTCGGAGCGGATGTCGCGACCTTCGATGGCGGGGTAGTTACTGTTGTATATTGGTTAGTTGGGTGGTTATATATGTATATGAGGGAAGAGAACGGACTTCCCAAGCCACTCGAAGATGGCTTTAGCCTGGCTACCCTTCTCATCGGCGATGGCCGAGATCGCCCTCACAATCATGTCCTCCCAATTAGGCACACCGCCCACATCCGCAACCTCCAGCGCTACAGTATCCCCCGGCGCGGTGCCCACCTCGACCCCGCCATCCTCCTTTGCTACCGCCGCCACATTCGCCTTCTTGATGCCCTCCACAATGCGTTTTGTGTGTGGATCATACAGCGGCAGGTCTGGGTGCGCGCGCTCCGCAAAGAATACCAGCTCCACCAGACTCCCCAACGGCAGACTGGCCAAATATGTCCTCTTCTCGTCTTCAGTCAGGCCCTGCCCGGACAAACCCGTCGCCAACGGCTTCTCCTCCCGCTTCTTGGCGCACGAGCTACAGAACCATTCCGCCTCAGCGACGGCGATCACGAGGTCGTCAATTGGCGGGTCGTGGCACAGCTGGTGGAAGGGTGTGTTGCAGCCGTCGCAGAAGACGATCATGTTGCTCTGAGGGCTGTGACCGCGCTGGCAGATTTTGCAGATGCGGGAGTCGTGGATGCGACGGTATGGCCCGCGGCGGCGGGAGGGTTGCTTTTGTGCTGGGTTGAAGTGGGCGGGGCGGTGCACCTTGCGGCCAGATTTAGTCTTGATGCCCTCCATGGTGAACTCTTCTGAGGATGGGTTCTAGCTAGTTGTCAGCATGGAGCGCACACATGTTATACAGCGGGGGGGGGGGGCAAACATCGCTCTCGTCCTTAATAGGTGTACTGCTCGTCTTCCGTCTACGAGTTGTCCTGCCTGTTCCTGTGCCAGTCTTGGCGCGGCTCTTCCCCGGTGTCTTCTTTGCGCCTGCTGCGTCGGGGGCTTGCGCTTCCCCCTCCTCCCCTTCTACTAGGGAAGAGACTTCGACGAGAATGAGCGCCGGGTCGTAGGTTGGTGGTACTGGGGCGGGGACAGAGACTGGGACTGGGGCGGGAACAGGGACGGGAACAGGCGGCGGTGCCATCTGGTTCCAATTTTGACTCTCGGTCAGCTTCTGTCGGAGCATCAGCTCTGTCTCGGCCATGTCGTCGGGGTCAGGGCGGCGGTATGCGGCAGGGCCGGGGAGAAGGGGATCCGACATCTTGTAGCTCTGGATTCTTGCTCTTTCTGGTAAGATGGATTGGAGGGGGCAAGTGGGGTGTGTGGGGTGGAATTGGGGGGGGGGGGGGGGGGTATCGATAATAGTAATTAGGGATCGCGACAATTGTTGGTAGGGGCCGGGTAACGTGGGGACTGGGGCTGATACAAACCTAACCCTGTGCGAATACCTCAGTCTTAGAGAAGATGGCAGAGATTGAAGGGGTGACTTCTCTCTAGCTCTCTGATTGGGATTCTTCCCTCCTTCTTACTGACTTAATTTGAACCACCGTTCACAACTCCCCCGCACGAGAGATTTTATATTTCACGTACTCACGCTAATAATAATACCCCTGGGTTCACAACAAATCACTCACACTCTATGCTCATACACTCGCACTCACTCGCACCTTTTCTTCCATAAATGGGTATCTTGCCTTCGACATCGCAACCCCTAGAATAACAGAAAGAAAAAAACTTTTACATACAAATAACCGTAACACAACATGCGTGCACATGGCATCCAGTGTTCATTACCCGTCAATTCACGTCAAAACAAAACATAAAAACTCCCCACCCCTTCTCCCCTAATTAATGTGTTGAACAAATATTTCAGTCGGCACCTTTCAAGATATAGAAGGCGCCGACCCCCCCCCCCCTCTTTATGTCTATCCCCTGCACAATTACTTATTTGATAAAATAAAAAAAATGCCTATAGAGAAGCTTTGAATCTTTTATTACTCTCGCTTACGCCTCCCTCTGCTTCTTCGGGCTGGTGACGCCGTTGAGAACTCCCGGTCTGGCCGGAGGTGGGTAGGGGATCCTCAGGCACCTAATTCCGAGGTATCCACAGATGGCATCAATGACTAATACTGCCCAGCGCGTGTACACAACTAAGGCGAATACAAAGTAGGCGCGGAGATAGTAAAGTTCCTGGAGCGGAGTGATGGCAGGACTACATAAATTAGTCAGAAATTCTTCCATCAGCGACTATCAAGGATGGGTAACCACTCACAGTCCAAAAACTGGCATGTTGGCCAAGAAAGCCCCACCCATCAATGGCGCCAACATGATAGTCCAATAGGGGAACGGCTGCCTTGTCAGATGCGCCAAGATGATTTTAGTGGTCATGCGACCAAATACAAAGCTCAAAGTCACGCAGAAGAGGATCAATCGGTTCTCGGTCAACAGGCTAGTATGCTCGCTTCCGAGCCAAAGAACACAGCTGCCAGTGAAGATGACGATTGGAGTCCACTCTAAGAAGATCGGTAGTACGGGCAGATTCTGGCGGCGACGGGCTACGATCACATTATAGACACAGAAAGGCAAATGTGCGACCAAGAACGAGCCGAGAATGACCGGGATCCAGATGTCGCGAATGGAGTAGTCGCCAAAGACCCAGTGGTCGCCAAAAACGGAGGAGAGCTTGTAGGTCCAAACTTCAGGTCCATAGTAACCAGAGGCAGCCATTAAACTGCAGGCAATAATGAGACCTTCCGTCGGGCCGTTGAAGTATCCAAGGTAAAGAACGTGGGTGTGGTAAGTCTCCCAGGTAGAGAAGAACATGGGCAAGCAAGGAATCAGCGCCGTAAAAGCGCCAGCTTTTGAGGGTCCCAGGCCCATAGATGCAGTTTCGCAAAGACTGGCTAAAGCGCCTATCAGTCACCAACCCCGGCAAACCAACACCAGAAGTCAACCTACCTAATGTGCAGTTGAGAGAATCAATACCATGGCTGTCGCAAGTAAAAGAGTTCCCATTAGCATTAAATCTCGACACCTCCGATAAAGGATAGTCAGGTAGAAACATACTCAAACAACTCCCCCAGCGGTGAGCTGGACCCTGTCCTCCGCGCCTGCTTTCCATCGATGTTATCCATCGTTGAGTACGCCCATAGTCCAAACGCGAATGAATAGTAGAGCCAGCTCGGACCGGGCCCTACTAGATCGGGCATGAAGTAGGCTAGGCACGCGACATTCGTGACGATGAATCCGAAGCCGATCAGGGTGACCGCATTAGGCGCGAGCCATCGCGGCAGAAGCTCAACCATAAAATTCCACTAACGACCAATCAGTACGCAACGCGCTTTTCTTTATTTATTTCGCTCTTCCCGTATAGACCTACGTAGTGTTTTAGGATGTACCGCGAGATGAAAGACTTGTCGACGGCTTGGTAGCGGTAACTTTTCAGGTGCACCAATTGGTCATCGGGGAGCGTCTCGGAACTCTTCCGTTTCTCTGCGCATTTTTGTAAATATTATAAGATTTTCATTTAGGATATTTGATTCGAGTAGAGTAATTCCCGGCGACGGACAGAAATAGGGGACAGGGGGGGGGGCGGAAAGAGTTGTTACCTCTCAACGGTTTTTGATGTAATGTCCGTGTATCAACCCAAGAAGCCATGATGACGAGAGGTTGTTTGAAACGGTGAAGAAGGAATGGAGTGCTGCTACTGGAATGGGGTTGCGTTGAAGAAGAACGCGGAAGGGAAGCGTGGAAGAAGAAGAAGAAGGAAAGAAAGAAGGAAGGAAGGAAGGAAGGAAGGAAGGAAGGAAGGAAGGAAAGGAAGAAAAAGAGGGAGGTGACAAGAAGAGAGGCAGTTAGGTGTTCACTGGCGGAGGCAGCAGAAGTAGGTACTAGCCGCCTTCTCTCGATCTTTCTATGTCCCAATTTGAAACAGGACAGCCAGATGTGATCGATAAGATTACTTATGCTAGGGCAACTCATGCAGGTGAGAGAAGAAGGGAAAAGGACCCTAACTTTCTTGATGAATCTACTTTATTCTATCCCTATCATCCCTATTTTACATCTCACCAGACATCAACTGCATATTATTTACGCGTAGACCTGGTACAGTGGTACATAGGTAACCGAACAGATGTCGGAAAACCACACCCGACCAGACAATCTGATCGGTACTACTTCGTGAACATTTTCCCTGGCCAAAGTGTATACGAGCCTGAAAAGTTTCTTCTCGCGTTCACTCTACCAATCCAAAGGTGGTTTTTGCCCGGCATTGGTACCTGTCCTTACAATCGATATAAGCTCACGGTATAGATATATATCTCTTGCAAGTGAAGCATTAACGGGGAGACCAACGGTTCTTACTCCCGCAAGCATAGCTTACCCGCTACGCAACAGCTGTACAAGATCTAGAAAATCTCCCTTTCTCCTAACACTGCTTCGGGAAAGGGTGCTATAGGTCCCTGCCCGGCCGTAGTGTGACTGGGTCGGGCACTAAATTGATTCTTCAATGCTGCTGAATGTATCGCGGGCCATGTGAGTGGGTGCAGCCAAGTTCCAACCGTATCTAAAGGAGTTGGCTTCGTTACACGCTTTCTTTTCTCCACTACAGCGTAGAGTAGGTCTGGAGGATATGAGATTGTCGGATGGGTTTTCCTAGGTTTGTAATAAAGGGTTCTTTAGGTACCATCGAAATCACGTGTACCAAGCGCTATTTCTTTTTCTGTTGCTCTATTTTATTTTTGTCATGCTTTCTTCTTTGTCAACTAGTCTCCGCTCTGTGGCCGGAACAATAGAGGGGTTTGAGTGTGGGGTATGGGGTTCCATTGTGTGATGTAGCTCCAAAATCTTTATATTTTCAACTATTACTTTGGCGGAAATGGGACCACCGAATATATATTCCGATCCAAGTTTATGGGGGGATTTGCTGGAGAAATAGTCAAGGTAGATCCCAAACAAATATATGTATGGGGCAACCAGTGCCATAATATATCTCCACGTACCAGTCTTTGGGATATTTGATTCAAGGTTTATTTAAGATTGTTCTCACATAAGGGGTAGGTAGGGGATGGGTACGAGACTAGGGGAATAGATGCTCGATTGTTGTTCAATTAATCAGTTCAAAGCATTTTGTATGGAGTTCTAGTACTGGCCGGTTTCTACGTCTGACTAACCCCAATGGATTAACGAAAATAGGAATTTACTCACTGGATGGTATTTATTTAATTGCCTGGTTGGCAATGCTCACCTGCAGCAAGAAAGCGGAGGAATTGCCATCATTGAAATAGCAGGCAATAAACATTTAGCTATTCCTAATAAGTTAAAATGAAAGCTAGTGTCTGAAAGAAAGAAAGTGTAAAAGTAGAAAATGGTGAAGTACCTAAAAGAACCCATCAGCAAGATTGCATCCGTCTCCTGATATTTTCTAGGGCTGGGGAGACTCGATCGGGAAACTAAGGAGACTGTCAAATTCATTAAGAGACTCAGGAGACTCCAGACACAAATGGTAAAGCTTGCTGATGGCCCGATAGTAGACTTGCAATATAAATATACAGTAGTAAAGATATATTGCACGGAAAGGGACAATGGTAGCGGTGCATGTACTATGAAGTATAAATAAATAAACGGTAAAGGACTACAATGCCACAGCCTTTTGTCAATATATATCTAGGATGCCATGGCAGCCAGCGTATGCAGTGCCAATGATCCCACAACTTCACCGCGGATACTCCCGTTTGTATTGTTCACACGTGACCAAGCTCGACTTCGCTGGAGTCGCCGTATTGCCCAAGGATGTGTATTACCCCACCTAAAGTTACACCCCGGCCTACTCGTTCAACTTATCATCCTCCATGTCACAGGTTCTCACGATTTTTGGCAACTACAACTCGGGCGCACGAAAGCAGAAGGGTTAAGTATAACCTTCCCTAGCGTTCTCTGTTTACAAGCCCTTCGCACGGGACTGGAGTTAGTGGTGGAGAACTGGCCTAGAGATAACCGCCTACCGCGGTCATCAGAGGTGCTAACCCCAACATCATAGGCAGCATGGAGGGGAACGTGGTCCCACCTATAGTTCTTGCGTTGAGGTAAATTATCATTTCTCGAGCGGTCGTCCCTTTGCCCTTAGCGCACAAGCGCACGAGAATCCGGGAGTGGGGATAGATCTATATATGTAGTGGGTTGGGCGTATCAAAACACTTCGCCCAACAGAGCTTACCCAAATACTCGCATGAAGCATCCCTCGATGCCGTCTGGCGAAACGTCAATATCCCACGTTATATATGGTATTGTTCTAAAGCCCTACCTAAGAGTTAGATCTAATTCGCTGGGGCAACACTTCGATCCTGGGTAGGGTTAGGGTTGGAATCTGGTTTGCAAAGTGAACCACTCAGATCATTCAGGCATGTCGGCTGTGGCTTGGAAAACGTGCAAAGAGGGTTTTTGTTTGGGTTTCACGATTGGCTATCACATGCAAGAGTACTACATACATGTAGGTGTGGGTCTTGGCTTCACGCGCGATCACTCGAGGAGGTCCGGGGTGGTGTAGGGGAAATCATATTTCTACAAAACTCCTGAGATCTCAGGACCGTGGGACATCTTGACATCGGAATCTCATACTCCGCCCTCCTGGTGGGCAATAGAATATCATGGGGCCCGTACCCGCAGCACCTAAACCCCATAACTGAATTAATCCTCACGGTCGAGCCTCGAATCGAAGGGGCTTTTGTGCCGGGGAAATGCAATAACCGTTGGTCCCGGCTCTTGGTTCCAGATCTTGTGAAAGTAATGCATCTGTTTGATAGGACGGATTCCGTGCTAGCTACTTACAAAGGCCTTGGTTGAATAGCAGTTTGCGGCCCCAAAGTTAGAGTTTTTTTTTTTTATTATTATTATTTTTTTTTTAAAAAAAAGAGCATAATTTCAACAACACAGCGGGCTATATATGGACAGCCAGCGAAGCCTTGAAATATATATGAAAGCCCTTAAGAATTGTAAAATCATGGGCTTAACGGTGAAATGTACGGCCTTCTCAACTCTGTGAGGGGGGTAATTAGTCATGGGCTTATATTTCACAGGGCCGGAATCTAGAGCTTCAAAGGCTCCTCGGTACAAGAAATAGATGGCATGGCCGGCCCTCAACATATACACCTTAGAATAATTGAAAGAGGGTGGCGTTTACGATTTATGAACGCGAGACTTGAATAGAGTCAAATATTTAATAGCTCCATAAATACAACGGTCCATCAATTTACATGCCCGGATCCTACAATTGCGCGTTCCCTTTTTATACATAAGACAAGAACCCATAATATAAAAAAAAACTCCATAAAAACAAACCCCTAACAACAGCAGCCAGCTCGCGATCGGCCAGTCACAAAACCCCACAACATCAACGCCATCTCCGAATTCTCATACACCGCATCCTCCAACCTCGCCTCGATGGGCCTCAACTCCGTCTCCTTAAACCACTCCCTCATCAGTATAGACACACCTCTGTGTGTATTAATCTTCCCCACCTCTATCATAGATCTATCAATCAATTCGAAAGCCTTCTGTCTTCTCTCCGCAGGGTAGGGCCCCCCGTTTCTGTAAAGCTCCAGGAAGAGCTTACACATGGCTTCACTGTTCTCTTGGGTGGCGATTATGCTGGCATTGGAAGCGTTGGCGAAGTCGTAGACGCTGGGGAGCGGGGAGGGAGGACGCTCAACGGGTGGTGGAGTGGATGAGTATACATACATGCCGTAACAGCAATACTCTATTTGTAACATTGTTTTTGAAGGTTGGTATACTTGACCGTGTGTTTAAGTTGCGGCTTGGCGACTTTGGGTCTTTGGGTCTTTGCGTGTTTGTATGTTTGTATTTTTGTATGCCCGAAAACTTTTTTAATGGGGAATATGGGTAGTTTATATAGTTGTGGTGCGGGTTCTTAATAGTGTCGTGATGACGCATTGGCGTCGCGGAATATGTGGGTGACCTTATTGCGGGCATCATGTCTAACGAGGTAGCAGCGACATTCTAGTGGTGACGCACTCTTTTCAATACTGACACGGTCACGCGTGTCAAGCGTATTGAAAACTAGGCGAATAGTGAGCTCACTACTACGCTAGTAGCGCTCTCGACATAGAAAGTTAATGTCACGCACCACACTAAGAATCGCATACTATCCACGGGCAAAGCCCCTCTCGAATCAACTCAGGAATATACAGTTTGAGACTTTTCCCCAAGGTTTTGGGTGCTATTCCATACATTGGCCATGGGAGCCTGGGTCGTGGCTTTGGGGGGTCAATGATAGTTGAACCGAGATAATAATTGTTGCTAGCTAATTTAGGCCAACTACGTCATTTTTTCTTTCTTTTTTTCTTTACAATGAGATAACAGTCTGAAAACACTGCCGGGAAGTTAGAGCCAAAAGAGTGGGTTTCTTAGCTAGCTATAGTACTCACTGCAAAATTTAAAGGACCAATGGCGGTCTTGTTTGGGATATGGCAAACACCCACGATCGCATCACTCGCAAACTTTGTCACTGCTTTAGGTTACTGGAATAAATAACTCCTGGGCCCGTTCAGTTAGTATTCTGTTAATATTTCCACGCAGTCATGGGCGCCAGACGTAATTAACATGCGATCGATCGTGTGACCCTACTCGTCTTTAATTGACCTGACCCTACTCGTCTTTAATTGACCAGCCCCAACTTTGAAAGCCGGTAGGGCTTTGACTCCGGCTTGTATAACTGCGCGGCTTCAAGATTGTGGTCGTTTAATGCAATTTACCTCTGAAGCCAGGTTTGAATTATGGTCTCACCGGTGTGATAAATATCACTCGGTTTGATTTGGGGCTAATAAGTGGTGTTAATTTACCGGAAACCTAGACCGCGCTGTAGGATGGCTAGGCTAGCTACATGTAGGTTGTGACCAGATACATGTACATACTCTACATTTCCGGTCTCGCAGATTGATGACATCGCTCTAGCAGTATGTAATGACCACGATATGTTGAGCAAACCCTTTCAAAGGTGACCAAAACCAGCTCGACCACGCTTGCTGGAAAAAGGAAAGGGGCTGTATTCTCGGCAAGGCTTCATTAATAATGCAAGCTTCGGCCAAAGACTGATACAACTTGTATCAGTAAGGGTCTGAGACTTGTCAAGCCTCGTTGGAAGATCTGCGAATAATTATTTTGTAACATATCGTTTCTAAAATGTCCGGGTTTATAGAATTCAGGTCACGTCTGTTGAAAATAGAACATCAACGGGACATCGTTTAGTCGTGTAATCATAATTTTATTGTAAATTGCGCGTGTACATATATACCAGCACCGTGTAATTTAGCGATTGGTCTCAAGAAAGGATTAAGTAGGGGAAAAACTTCCATAAAACCTTAGCAGAGCAGACAGGACACTGCTCATACACTATCAATTTTGACAAAAAGAGAGAGAAGAAACAACCTAGATCCAAACGCCCTGGAAGAACACAAGGAAAGAAATTTTCGCCCCATGGCCCACTACCTCTTCAAGTCCTTCGAATCCTTGAGGATATGGTTCATATGGACATTACTTACCTTCACCCTCCTGTTCTGTGCCCTCTTCCTTCCTTTCTGCGCTCCGCCCTTCACTTCCTTCTTTACTGTCGCCGGATCCACACTTGTAGGCTTCAGCCCGGCCTTCTCCAGCTCGCCAGGCAGATCCCCGGGCGGCGGGATGACAATCTTGTGCCAGATCGCCTTAAACTCGTCCTCGACAATGATATCCAGCGTCTTGTCATTTATCCAGACCATTCTGGGCTGGTTATCCTTCTTGGTCCTGGTGACGAGTATATCACCGCTCTCCTCCAGGTCCGCAATAGTCTCCACTGCGCCCGCCCACCCATCCTTCAGCTCCTTCACGCTCAGTCCCTGCGCCGTCGTCTGCTGCTGCAGATACGCAAGCAGCGCCTGCGCGCTGCGGATGTTATGGATCGGCTTATACTCGAGCGTGCCCTGCGCAGGGTTCCATGTCAGGCGCTCATTCTGCTTGAGCACCTGGAGTAGCGTCGGGGTCATCTGAATGGATAGATAGCTGGCTATCTGGTCGGGGGTCTGTGGGACCTCGCGCTGCTTGAGGTGCTGGATGGCGTGGTGCACTTGTGTCATCATGTGCTGCGTGCCTAGGGAGGTGTCTGTGGGCTGCGAGTAGACGATGGGCGGCGCTGCGGGCTTGGTCCGGTCGACGATGCGCTTGCGCTTTGGAGCAGTGGTGGGAGTACTGGCGGGGGGGGTACTGGTAGTGGTAGTGGGTGCGGCGACGCGTCGAGGGCCGCTGAAGTTGGCCTGCGCCATGACGGACTTGGTGAAAGCGGCGGCTTGCTTATCGAGAGACATGATGGGTAGTGGCAGGAGGTGAGTTGGGGGGTTGTGTGGTGGTGAGGTTTGAGGTGAGATGATGAGATGGTGGTGGTGGTAGTGAGTTGAAGGAAGTTGTAAGGGTTGATGCAAGGACCCGGGGTGGTGGTAGTGGTGCCAAGGCTTGATCTGCGCTTGACAAATTGCGTTGGCTTATGTAGAGCCACAGACAATCATTGAAGCACATAAAATTATATTGCGTATTGATTGTTATTAAAACCTTTGGTTTCATAGAAATATTAATTGTGATTTATGTTGGGGGCAAGCAGCTGCGTCTCTGAGCGATAACTTCTCTCAATTGAAAGCTTTGTTTCCTAATATGCCGGCATTGTCATATGAAACAGGCTAAAAGATTTCCTGAGAAACTAATCTTTACCATGCAATCCTCAATAATTGAATCTGATCCTCCATATTCAAATCTATTATAATATAGACTCTCTTCGGGGAACACACAACATTCGAAATAGACCGCGTTCGACAGCAGGTATTAAGCTCTGCAATAACATAGAATGAGAGAGATGATGTTGAATTACTATAACGTACAACAGTTATAGGAAGATAATAAAAGTCAAAGCGGCTTAACAAACCGAGTGATAATTCATGCAAGCACCGGCATGTATCGGTTTGGCAGTACCAAACTTTAGCTTTTGTCACCCCATCATCTACCACACACCGTACATGCAGCAGTGTTTAAAGAACATCAGGAAACCACATTTTCCCCCTACTTTTCACGAAACACAGAAAATAAAAAGAAAATTAGGACAATTACTCACTTGGAGCTCGAGAACCTTCTTTTCTTACTATTCCCGACCTCCTCCTTCTCCTTTTTATTTAGCTCAATAGTGTGGACTGCATTACCAATTTTGACCTTAACGGTCTCCACGTCCATTGTCATACGCTGTGGCCTACCTCTGGTGATAACTTTCCTACCGCAGCACTCCTCACCCATCAATGCCTCTGAAATTTTCTGAATTGTTTCCTCGCTGGGCTTCTTCAAGGACCATGCAAGGGAGACATGGAATCCGTCCAGCTTATCCGCGCCCTGCGAGTGCAGTGGCGGTTGCCCGAACGCCTCAAAGGTGCGGTTCGAGAGCTCCAGCAACCTGGGAAGCTACAAACTCGCAATCAGCTCCATGTCGGGCCTGCACCAATAACTCCTAGAAGAGTCAGACACAAACCTCCTTCTCGGGCCCTTTGGATGTCTTCATAACAAAGAACCAGCGTGTCTGATCAAAATTACCGACCCATTCCCAGTCTGTAAAGTCGATCACAAACCTATCCCCACATCAGTCATCCCCTCACACCTACCCCAGTTCAGAAAACAAAGGCTGAAGGGGGACGAACGGCTTGACCCTCAGCCTATCCACACGGTCGCCCAACAACTCCATAAACCCATCCCTCTGTGCCGTTGCCAGCACATTCGGCCTACTCAGGCTCAGATGGAGAGGCAGCTCGCCGCCTAGGTCGCTCTTGAGATGGCTCTCGACAACAAGTCCCTCTTCGCGCTTCGCAACGCCCGCAAGGGCCCTGAAAACTTCGTCCAAGCAGTCGAACTCTAGCCGCGACAAATGCCCTCCAGATTCTCCGTCAGCTCTCTATCTCGCCGGAGCTGTGGGGGGAGGAATGGAGGGCGGGTGGGGTGGGGGTGGGTTACACTCAATGTAGACATGGGTTGGCCAGTTTCCCTGCACGTGTGGGGTGGAGCGCTTGCGGCCACCGTGGAGCGAGGGGTCATCCTGCTGTCCGATGCGCGGGGCGACGGCATAGAGGTCGTGAAAACGTGAGGGGAGAGGTGGTAGTCCAGAGACAGTGTTGGATTTGGCGCGTTTGGCGTTCGGGGAGGGGGTATCTGAGTCTGAATCAGAGTAGTCGACGAGAGGTACTGCTGGAGGCATTGTAAGGTTTGTTGAGGTTTGCTATATAGAGGTGCTGATGAGATGCGAGGGGAGCAGCGATGATGCAGGTGGCAGATGCTGGAGCCTGTAGTACGGCCCGACGGATGGGATGGTTCCTGCAGGAGACCTAACCCTGTGGGTGAGATATTGCTTGGCGGCCGCCCTACACTAGCGGTCATATTCCCCGAAAGTACTGAGGTTAAATTGTGAATTTTCTTTATTGTTATGATCTAAAGTCTTGTCAATAATTGACAGTGGACCTACAATTGACTTCGATAGAGAACGATGGAAATCTTAGAGATTCGACGATAATGTATACCTACATGTACCTCTACGAAACTCCTTGGTTTAAGTGGCTGCTGGCGTCTTACCACCCGGGCAGAAAAGAGAGATTTTGGTAAATAAACCACCGTTGTCTGTGTCAGGAGTAAATATTGGTAGTAGTGATAAGTGAGTACTATATGACCCAAGTAATTCAGCAAGATCTGATGACTACAGTACCAAAAAGAGGGGTGAGATTACTACGGTATCCACGTCAAATATACGATATTGGTACAGTACTCTTCCTCCAATGTCGGTTTAATTTAATTCGGTATCCGTCATTAGATTCCGTAGTCATATAGTACATACATGATCCACCCTTCCCTCTATTTGAGAACTTTTTTGCTTGGATCTAGACTTTTCTGTGATAGGAAATACATGTATACATGTATTTCTTGATGCCAACCAGCTTTGGCGTTTGGTAATGGAAAAAGTGTCCCCTATGTACATTCAGCACATTGTCGACTCCACGCATACTAACTCTTCAGAGACTCAAGAGTATGACCTTGATTTGATTAATCGCAATATTATGAGGGCTTAAACGCCTTGGGATATATACTCAGCCGTCGCATTGTAAACTCAACACACTGTCTCCTTGTAATATAGCTGCGTTTGAGATTTGTTGTACTTTCATATATGCATGTGTGCAGCTTCTTTATGACAGTTAATAGTTTACGACACGACGAGTGACCACCTATGTGTAGAATTAGTATAGCTTTAACCCGCATCACTCTGCTGTCTTCTGCAATAACAATCTATCAGGAAAAAATGGAGAACCAACATTTTACTATACACATAGCACCCAATATCAGCGAAAGTTCCGGGGGAGAAATTGAGGACCGAAGTAACGACACCGTCTATCACATCAGCACGCAACAAACAGGCCCATTCTCACGCCGTAGCACCCCCGAAAACATATATGTGAAAATCCGCATGGTTAATAATCGACAGATTGTCTACGTCGTTGACCTGCACGGTGAAAGAAGACACCGAGGCCTCCAAGAGCTACTTGAATTCGAGCAAGTAACTCAGGAAAAATCACGCCTAAAACCCCCTAAAACCACCTTACTATTCCTATACCCCTACGCAAAGGCACCTGGTGATGTTTTCACGGTTGAGTTTGTCGAGTCGAAGTACATGTTCATATTCCGCTGTGCGAACGGGAATTTGCAGTGGTGCTTCTCTTACAAGGGAGACCGTACTTCACCTGAGGTTATGCATGACTTAGGACGACTCAGGCATTCAGTAAAAAGGAATCCCTTCTATAAATACCCGTTAGTCTTTATAGACACCAGGAATATGACGGTTCTACGAGCGATGCTGCAGCATACGGCGAAGCAGGGAAGGGTATGTCCAAGATGGATTGGGCCAGAGGATGATGGCGCACCGCATGAGCATGCACATATGAAGATATGTACGAATCCCATCATTCGTGATGCGGCCGAGGCGTTTTCGAAAAACTCGACACATACTGTCCACTATTTATGTCGGGATACGCCGTATACGGCGATATTTAAAACGCTTTGCGACCTTAACTTGGATGCGAAGTTTTCACTTCAGATGAAAGGGAGGGGTATTTTGTATAGGTTATCTCACTGGAAGGATAAGAAGGTGGAACATCCACTGACAGTCATGGAGCGGCTGGACATGTATGGGGTTGTACAGCCGGCGTGGGCGGTGCCAAAGAAGATTCCGATCACTGAAGATTTCGTGGATGGTCACCCCAAAGCTTGGTCAGATGGAGAACCTACAAATATGCATGGTTATACCGATCAGGAGCTCGAGCGCTTCCATGAGTGGGAAAACTTTCTAGGATTCGGTCCTTTAACTAGAGAAACTCTGGGTCAGAGCATGAGAGATCACTCGCATATATACATGTAGTACGTTGCAGTGGGCTTTTTTTTTTGTTTACTTCATTAATTACATACATGTAGTTGCAGTGGGCTGGCATTGCGTATTAATTACATGTATTACCCATGTGGGTATACATGTACATGTAGTATACAGCTGTGTTTAGATTCTTTTATCCACCTGAATTAACAAGCCATCACATCGTTTTACATGTGCGGAGATGTTCTTTCCTCGAGTCTTCGAATTCATATAGCCAGATGTAACTACAGGCTCAAGTGAGTGGAAAGCACATCTGGTGATGATGACCGGTAGCAAAAGAGTACTAGATGGGAGTAAAATGGGGATGTTAATCCACTACAAGAACATGTATCTACGTAGCTTCGTAGTCGAATTACACCCGTCGAATCCAACTATTTTTCCCCAGCGACCAAGTCATACCAACTTTCAGGCAACTATATACGTACAGTCTTTTTCTGTCGCTCACCGCACTTATACCTCTTGATGAGCGGGACCGGAAGGACGATAACCAACAACCGGATCGGGAACTAGTCCAGCTATATACCGCAAAATCTCAGTTTATTCGGACGGTTGCCAAGAGGACAATTTTGCAGAGGAGCTGGAAAATATCACCCCTTAAAGGAAGAGATCAGAGCCTTTTACAGCCAACACCGCTCTTGGCAACCGTCCGAATAAACTGAGATTTTGCGGTACTAACGACTTCGATTGCCGAAAAACCCTTGTTCATCGACAGACAGTATTTGCTGAGTGACGATGAACCATTGTAGCTCTAACAATCGCGGCTAACGTAACTCTATACATTTAAGGATACCGCCAATACGCAGAGATACATGTATGTGTCTGCATACTACACATGGCAACCCGTGTCAACTACATACGAGTGAGGGAGTTATCAAGAAGTGAACTCTTCCCACCTCTCTCTCCATCGGATACCCACTCTCGAGGTACTCATCGTCATTCAAATGGCCAGCGCATTACCAACCCCGCCGAGAGCCGTGTCTCAAGCCCGTCTTTGAGGCATCTAGTACTTACTTACTTTATCACTATCAATATTATACCCCGTCTTAGCAGCGGTTGGTAAACTGTCTTAAGATTTAGGCAAAGCATTATCGCTTGACAGCAAGTATCAGTGCCGATTAGGATTGCTAGACAATACCGAAGGAGCCCTACTGTAGCAGGAGAAGCCGATGGCGGCGTGTATAGACGAATACCGTAGAATCTGAGAAAACTCGTTGCGAGAGAGCAGGGGTATAGGCCAACCAGAGGCAGTCTTTGAACGCCAATATGCAGGTTTTGGTGTAGAATATCCCTGCTGCAGCACAACGAGTTCTCTCAGATTTTGCGGTAGGTATATACATGTAGTTACTTCTGCTAATGACCATTTAGGGCGGGAACACATACGTCTGGTCTGGCAGACCACTGTTATATGAAAGAGCTCAGGCGACATATCAGAAACTACACTTACTTTGGGACGATACAAAATCTGATTAATAGGAAATTAACTTTCATAGAATATCACTCGCTCTTTATCGGACTGTTTGTTTTTCTCTGCGCACTGATGAAGAACAGATTCCAGTACTAGATGTGAATGATTCTACTATTACCAACCTCGGGTTCGGCAGTGCCGCAGCCGGGTCAGCCCACCACCTCAAGGCCACCCTAATGCCCCTGAGCAAGTTTGGTTAGATGGGACTCCCCATTAAGCTCACCACATCGCGGTTCATGTACTTGAGTGATGTTTCGCTCACTGGCCAGTAACAACGCGCTAAAAGTGCCACGCTCCTGGGTCGCGAGTGGGATCTCCCGTGTTGGCCAAATGAAGATAAAATTGACGTTGCTTGTGTAACAGGCTGCTGAAAGTCCCGTATCCCCCCTATTTGGTGACAAGAAGATCAGCAAAACAAGCATTTTTCTCACGAGAGAAATGCTTATTTCGAATCCGAGTCTTTGAGGAGTGTGGTTTAATTTACGGACCGAGTGTGGCTGATAACTTGGCGATACGGCCCGTCTCGGCTCACCAACCCCCCGGGCATTGGCACTGGCATTGGCAACATTGGCGGATGCGAATGTGTGCTCTTTGCTAGTAAAGATTGAATTTAGTACTGGGTCTACTCATCGTTGGTTCCATTCTCAGCTTTGGGTTGAAGGAATCTCAATTTGTCACGCATCCATCACCCGTGTTGGTGATGCAACCATAAGCGCCTCTATTAAGCTTAAGCACGAGTATTACTAAACAGTACGAGTGTAGGGGACTATTAGCGGCAGTAACACAATCCACAAGGCCCTAGTCACGACCATGAAGATCATGCTTCTTTAATTCATTATCGAATTCTCTAAGGGCTTGGTTAAAAGTTATCTACAATTAAAGCACGGGTGCATACTAACAAGTGTAGATCTGGGGAAACTGTCTATCTCATCACACATGTCCAGTCAGTTGTTCCTACATAGGATGACTTGACAGTCAAAATGCACATGCACGCTTCGCTACAACAGATTATTTTGGTTTCCCATGCCTCTTTTCCCGAAGTAAGACATCTCCACAAATCACGATGGCCGACAACCCCTGAGAGCCCAAAGTAAACCCAAATCCAACTCGATGGTAATTCAGGGGCAATAAGAAAAAAAAAAAGTCAACACACATGTAGGAGGCGTTAGCGAGTCAGTAATATTCTGTGCTAGCATCAAAGTGATACCTACTTTGCGTATAAATACAACTGTCAATCCGCCTTGGTATTCAACCCCCCATCTCACTACTCAATTATCAAGCTACCATCGAACAAACAAACCCAAACCCAACCCAACCTAAACGTTCAAAATGCAAATCAAGTCAATCCTTCTTACTGTCTTTGCTGCCATCGCTCTCGTCAGCGCCGTCGATGTTGACCCAGCGGCTGAGGTACATAAATTATTCTTAATACACTACCATTGCGTCCACTAACAAAGATTTCAACCTACAGCAAAAGGAGTGTGTGGATCATGCCAAAACATACCGCGGCACAAACCCCTCTGCAGATGCTGAGGAACTCTGCAAGCAGTGCAGGTTAGTCTACCCACATCCCCCCCCTTCTACTACCACTCGTTTCTAATATCCGCGGAATAGAATCGACTCTAGCAAACAGTGCGCGTCTGCAAAGAAGACCTCTGATCAAACACTCAAGGGGTCTACGTGCTACGAGACTGCCCTCGCAAAGTGCAAGGGCGAGAAGGGAATTGCGGAGCCTCCTGCTACTGAGCCTGTAGCAAAGCAGGGCTCCAAGTAATTTTTGAATAGAGGGGCTTCTTAAATGTAATACTACTGGCGGGTTATGATAATTCGAGGGGCGGGCAAGAGATAGATAGTCATGCTTAGTCAATTGATAATTGTTTAATGTTTGGAGAATTCAGCGTACAGTCCTGTGAATATACGTACATGTACTCAGATCTTCTTGGTTCCGCGGCCTGGGAGAAGGGGGGGGGGGTAAGCAGAAGTAGTACAATACATCTACAAAAGAAAAGAAAGTCATACATACTAATTAGGTGTTCACCATACTGAAATGAAGCATCCGCTCGACCGTTATCTCTCGGATCAACCCCTCCATCGTATTCCGAGTCATAACACACGACCCACCTGGCCGGATAGGTTTAGTCAGCGGCAGGTGAATAGAAGGTAGTTCCGAGAATCACATCGTGTCACTCGCTCTTGCCAAGAAACCGCCCAGCCTGTTACCCAACAACGTACGTACGGGACATGGGAAAGGAGGCCTTTCCTCTCGATGAGACGGCGCAGGGCTAAAATGCCTTACGCACTGTCAGCTAGGCCGTATTTCCTGATGACTAATTATAGATATCCGCATTCGCGGGTTGTGATTGGAGCCCCTACGACCCAGAAACTTTTAGAAACAGCGCGTTGGATCCAAGGATAGGGATCCGGGATGAGATGGGTTTGGTGAAGCGAGGGTGTGGGGACCTGTTAGCGGAACAAGCTGGCGGGGACCGTTGCCTTTGGTGCCTCTTGACCTGTAAGGACTCTCTCGGCGGTGTTGGCTTGGTAAAGTTTTCTCTTAATTCTGGAACTGTTTGCCAAGATGTGTATCGATCAAAAGTTCGGGACAATGGCGAAAGCAAAGTGGAATCGAAAAAGCGGTTGGATGGCGATGCCCGCGGCCACAACATTAATTTAGTGGGGCTCGGGCCTGCAGATGTGTCGTATAATCGGACGGCCAGCCGAACATGACCACTCCCAAACTTTGATTGCTGAGTAGTCTTGCCCTATGTACTAGTATCGGGGGGTCAATATGCCGGCATGAGGCTACTTTGGTGTCGAGTATTAATCGAAGCAAGCCTTCTGTCTGCTGCTCCTCAGACTATCCGCAGCCTCCTATGCATCTGTAGAGGGTGGTATTCAAAGACGTAAGTGACGACATTAAAAGAGGTTTCAACCACAGGAAGAGGGGGCGGATTGCTCCTTAATTTTGTATTGGGGGACTCAAACATCCCAACTCATGCAGCGAGGTTTGCGGCCACCACCAACCGTGGATTTTGGTAAAAGCCGTCCCGGGGGAGGGGGCGGGATGGGTCATAGAACTAGGTCGGAGAGTATTGGTAGAAGTCAGGGTTAGGGTTAGTTCTCAGAATTGGTTATCAAATCTTCTTTTCTTTTTCTTTTTGTCCAAATCTTGATGGCTCTACATTGGTGTGAACTACGTCAAAGGAAAAGCGTCTACCCCGACCCATACCCCGTGCGAGTAGGCCAGTGTCTACAGGATAGGAAACTCCATTTGTTTTTGCACCTAGCTGTTCCTCCCTACCAGCATTGATCTGCCGTGCGTCTTCATACACGCGCGCAACCTAATGGTTATGAAAAAATCTTACCCCCATCGCCCCCAGGGCAGAGTACTCCTTGCTGTGCGTCTTGAACCTTGGGCGCTTTGTAGATAGATAATTCCCAGCGGCCCACAGCGTCTGTTTTCAACCGTACCACTCCAAGGCACTCGGGATATCCCTTCTTCGGGATCGCAAGGTACTATGCAGTACAGTGAAGGTATTGGAGTGTTTCCTTTAGCCGGGTGGGTATCTATCTACACGCAAAACCTGGGGCCGTTGGTTGTCGTGGGTAGAAGGTGTGGGACGGGTTAAAGAACAGAATACGGTGACGTCAGGAGATAATTAAAAAACTATGGATTTTACCGGGTCAAAAGGTCAATCCATCGGTGCAACACCACCCCCCCAGCTGTGCTCAAGGTCTCCCGATGGGCCGAGTCTAAATGCCTGGTGGGATGAATCCCCCACCCCTGGTTCGGTAGGACTCAAGGCTTGTTGATGGGCCGCTCGGTGTTGGGCCAGGAGTCAAAGTGTGATATCCACTCGACCACTGGCCATGTGCTGGAAATTCTCGGGAACTAGTATTTGACCGGGTAGCCACAATGGACTTGCAAATTTAATTGACCACAACCACAGGCAAACCACACATCACGAGAAGCATTTTTTGAAAACGCCCCCCCGCCCCCCCCACAATTCCAATAAGCCATCACCTCTGTTCACACGACCACCCCCCCCCCCATATCTCCTCCCTATCATACTAACGACGATTGACAGTGAAGGCTCGCACCCCCGTTAAAGCAAAAATCAAAAACAAAACAAAGCGGTTCCCAGGACAAGAAAACCCATACACGTACTTCCTAAGCAATCCCCATAATTGCATTCGATAACCCCGCAATTCTAACACTCTTACATACATAAACACTTGACACTCGCGGTAAGATTTTAGCTGTTCGGGGCATGCTTCACCAAGTATCACTCGATATAGCAGGGTAATCCTGGTTGTCAACGGAACCTGCCGAGAGTAGTCATATCTCGAAACACAGACGTGTTAAGTACTTGCAAAAGGACACGCAAGGAAACACCCACCGCCCGTCACTTAAAAGCCCGCCCTCAGACGCCGATGCCCGATCATCTACAGCTCTAAACATGGCCCAGTCTATGAAATCGCTGAAGGAGGACTTTGTGTCCAACCTGACCGGTGGTACTATCACGGAAATTAATCTCGTCACTGCTGTCGCGCCTGTAAGTGAGCTACTAGTAATGAGCGATTGAAAACCTCTGCGGTGCTAATATAGAGTGTGTGAAGGCAACATATATCCTCTATTCAGCTCTACAGACGCGCTTAAACTTCTTTCGTCCCTACGGGCCTCTCCAATTCGTTACCGACTTCTTCCTGAATGCAGTCGCAATACTTCTCTCGACAACACTTTATTCATCGCTCCCACTGCTCTTCAACCTCTTGATCCTCCTTCCCGCACTTTTCCTCACTATAGGTTCCGCCGCCGCTCACCAAAAGCCTAAGCGCCTTGCGAAACCTAAAAATGATACCGCGCCCCCGCCTTCTGAACCTCTACTGCCAAAGAAGGCATTCCTGACAGTCTACCGCGGGTCCATGATGGTGGTCACCTGCGTTGCCATTCTAGCCGTTGACTTCCGTGTCTTTCCACGGCGCTTCGCAAAGGTTGAGAATTGGGGGACATCTTTGATGGACCTCGGCGTCGGGAGCTTTGTCTTCTCCTCCGGCGTTGTCGGTGCGCGTCAGGTCCTTAAAGATCACTTTGCGAAGAAAGAGCCATCAACACTGGCGGTCCGCATGAAGGGCGCTATGCGATCTTCGGCACCTCTGATTGTTCTAGGCTTTGTCCGCCTGGCAATGGTGAAGGGCGTCGACTACGCAGAGCATGTAACAGAGTACGGCGTGCACTGGAACTTCTTTTTTACGCTCGGGTTTCTCCCACCGCTACTCGCTCTGTTGCAAACCATTCCCACTGGCTCTCTGGACCTGACGTGGCTGTATACACTCCTAGCTTTGGGCGTTGGTGTTACATACCAAACTGTCCTAGAGTCTACAGGCCTCCAGAACTATGTTCTTATCGGTGATCGCAATGCGTATGGGCTCCTGGGCAAAAACAAGGAAGGTATTTCCTCGTTCTCAGGCTACCTAGCTATTTTTCTGGCTGGCATGGCAACGGGCATGTATCTCCTTCCCTCCGCCGCCAGCAAAAACAAGCTCTTAAAGACCCTCTGCTCGTGGAGCGTAGCCTGGGTCTTTCTCTTTTGCGCGGTGAACCAGTATTGGGGCCTTGGCGTTGGTGTCTCACGGCGCTTGGCAAACCTACCGTATTTCTTGTGGGTGGCTGCGTTCAACACATGTCAAATCACGGCGTTTTACTGCGTGGAGCGGTTCTTCTATGACGGCCACCAGGGTGACAGTTACGAGATGGCCGTGCCAAAGGTATTGGAGGCTTTCAACGCAAACGGGTTGGCGGTGTTCTTGGTGGCGAACCTGTTGACCGGTGCGGTGAATGTCAGTATCAATACGTTGACGGTAGGCAGGGGCGGGGCAGTGACGGTCTTGCTGGGCTATGCGGGTGTGTTGACGACGTTGGCGGTTGGGCTGGATAGGGCTGGCGTGAGGATTAAGCTGTAGGTTTGATTTTGGAGGGGCGTTCTTTAATGTAGTAATATTAGCAATGAATACCATTTAGCAAGTATATAAAGTTGGTATTGGAGACTAAGCCGATAGCCACTGAGTAAGTCTTGGTGCTTTCAAATCAATCAGAGCCAATTTCCATGTATGTTTCTGTCATTATCGACAGTTGTATCCTGCAGGTACTGTGTTTCTCGACGCGGCCGAGTGATGGGCCGTGACTAGCCCATACACACACACGACCTATGGAGGATAGGGTGTTGGGGTGGGTGAATCGAGTGTACCACCCATCAGAGATGAATGTCTTGCGGGGAAACGGAACGGGATTGTGGTAGCTTTGTATGTAGCTACAACTGGGCTGATGGGCAGGGGTGGCCTGGGCGTCTCTTGGGATGGCTGTGTCTGTGTGTGTGATATGGTGTGAATGGATGGGTGTGTTTTGTAGCGGTGGCTGTTGGGGGTGGGGGGTCCGGGTTGGGAAGAGAAGGGATTGGACGGATTGGACTGCTCTGTATTCCGGGGGGTTGATGCACGCCCACACGTAGCTACATGTAACTTATAAGGAGGGTAGCTGTGTAACTAGGGTTCTTGGCGGCGAGTGCTGCATTGTGTCGCACTCGGGTACAGCTGCACGCTCGGTGTTGGTGGAGTGGAGTGGGGTGGTGGTGCATGGTAAGCTTGCCGGTGTTGGGGAGTGGGTTTGGCGTCTACGGGTGTTGGGGAGTGGTGCAGTACATAATCACGGAGCATACACTTGGTGAAGAGCTCACATTTGCCCAGAAGGACGTTGGCTCCCGTGCGGCTCTGGGGGCATCGGATGTGCACCACCTTCAGATGCAGGTACGTACATAAATCCTCGACCGTACGTGGCTACAGGTACATCGCTTACCCGTTACTGTGATACTTTCCCCGTATTATTGTCAGTGTCGAGGTCACACGGGATCTCAGGCCTGCACCCCGCCCGGGCTCGCTACCAGTTCTGCTGCTGTGGTCCCCGGAGAACACGGACACAGTAGCCCTACCACCACCCACCATCACCGGGCACTAAACTAGGACGGGCGCATCCAGAAAGACCCTTGTCCTAATGGCCCACCACCGAAAGGACGCAAAAGCTTGCACCAGCCCGCGCCTGGGGCTCGACACTGGGCCGGCCACGCCTGGGCACACCTCGTCTAGCTGGGGGCAATAGATTTGGATTAAGGGGACAAAGTGCATAGATATCAGCATTAATGTTAGAGTAAACCCCACTTGCATATTTAAAAGTATCAGAATCAGTGTTGAAGCTTCAATTCCATGTGTGTTTGTTTTGTTTTGGTTTTGGTTTTTGTTGTTGGAGGAAGATTCACCCGCTCCGGGCTGAGGGAGAGGATGGTTGCCATAGCCTACGGGCCGAACGCATGTACAAATAAACAAACAAACAAGCTCCAATCCCACAATTATCACTCGCCATGCAAGCCACCATTACCCGGCTCGAGTGACCGCCCATGATCCCCAACCACAACACCACAACACCTCAACGCGCCTAAACCACCAAAATACCAAACCACCAACAACTCCAAACAACCCACAATGTCCGACCACGACCCCTTCCCAAACGTCAAAGACAAGCTAACAGCCCCGACCAAGAAGTCCGCCTTCGAAAAGTCCCGCCTCGAAGCCGAGGCCAAGCGCCTGCGCGAGGAAGCCGAGACCGCCGCAGTCCTAAAGGACTTTGTCGCCTCGTTCGACGACGACCCCGCGCCGTCCGTGCCCTCGTCGTCTTCTGGCGGCTCCGGCCCCCGCGGCGGCGGCGGCTTCCGGGCGCGCGCTGCGGGGCGCCGCCACTTCACGGCCGGCCCGCCGAGGAAGAGGAACTTGGAGGCGGCGTTTGAGAGGGATGGCGGGGAGGAGGTGGTGGCCGGCGTGTTTGGCGGGGGCGGCGGCGCCCAGCCGGTATTGTCCATGTCGATGTCGATGGGCGACAGGGACAGGGGCGAGAGGGAGAAGAGGAGGGCGAGGGGGGGTGGTGGTGGGGAGACGGGACTGCTGGCGTGGGAGAATTCGGCGCCGGGGGGGAAGGGGGATGATGATAGTGGTGAGTTTTTTTTTGGGGGGGAGGACCCCCGGGGGAGAGTTTTATATATAGGTTTATATGATAGTAGTGGGCTAATTAGATATGTTATGGTGGTGATAGATTCAGAGACCTCATCGAAACCGCACCCAAAACCGACACTATCGCTCACGTCCCTTCCGCCATCAACCACGAAACCGATCCTGACCGCGCTCCTCGCGTCAACCCCCCTCCGTATCGACTCGATCCGCATCATACCCGCTCCGCCGCCGCCCGGCCCCTCCCAGCCCTCCCCCAGCATCCGGAAGGCCTCCTCCGCCCTCATCACGCTCTCCCCCGAGACCCCAAGCTCCGACATCGACGCGGCCGTGACATCCCTCAACGGGCGCTACCTGGGCTCCGGCTTCTGGCTCACAATCAGCCGGCACCTCCCCTCCACCATCAGCACCGCAACCCCACTCACAACTCCCACAGCAAACCCATTCAACGCCATCGCCCCCGCCGCCCCCCCCTCCTCCTCCACCGCCCACCACCGCCACCACAACCACCGCCCTCCGCCCCACCGCGGCGGCTTCGCACCCCCGTCCTCATACCGCACACCAAGCACCGCCGCCGCCACCCCCTCCTCCCTCCAGGTCCACGTCCACACCCCAGCAGACCTGCGCCTCCTCCGCCTAATCCACAAGACGCTAGAGATGGTGCTGAAGCACGGCGCCGCCTTCGAAGCGCTGCTAATGGCGTCCGACAACGTCCGCGCCGACCCCCGCTTCTCATGGCTCTGGGACGCCCGCTCCCCACCCGCCGTCTACTACCGCTGGAAGCTCTGGTCGCTCGTCACCTCCCAGCGCCCCCAACCCGCAATCGAGATGTTTGAGCCCACGCCCGCCCTATCCGCGCTCTGGATCCCGCCGCGCCGCCCCCTGCGCTACGAGTTTGCCGGAACCCTCGCCGACGTCCGCGCCGACGAGGAGTTTACGCGCGAGGAGCTCCTCGACGACGACGACGACGGCGGCGGCGACGCCGCAGACTCCTCCTCCTCCTCCCCCCCCGACGGGAAGAGGGGCTACCTGGGTGTTCTGGGGCGCGCAAAGCTCGTGCACCTGGTCGCACGGATACCGACCGCGACGACGCGCGTGCGCAGGGGTGATGTCGGCCGCGTGATGGCGTTCGCGATGGAGCACGCGGAGGGCGGCATGGGCGAGGAGGTTGTGGACGTGCTGGTTGGCAATGTGTTGCGGCCGCTGGCGTTTACCGCTGCTGCT
Source organism: Morchella sp. 2018-W30 (assembly GCA_024713625.1). Classification (NCBI taxonomy): domain Eukaryota; kingdom Fungi; phylum Ascomycota; class Pezizomycetes; order Pezizales; family Morchellaceae; genus Morchella; species Morchella sp. 2018-W30. Next base: position 626,727 of record JAMJEW010000012.1, read on the forward strand.
GCTTCTGCTGCTGCGGCCGAGGACGCGGCGGGCGAGGAGACCCACGCTGCAAAGATCATTGGGCTGTGGGTCATCTCGGATGTGCTCAGTAATAGCTCGCTGGGCATCCGTAATGCCTGGCGGTACAGGCAGCTGTTTGATGTGGCGCTCAGGGAGCGCGCTGTGTTTGCCCATCTGGGCGAGGTGTATAGGACGCCTGGGTGGGGGCGTATGAAGGCGGAGAAGTTTAGGAGGGGGGTGGTGGAGGGGGTGTTGGAGTGGTGGGAGGTATGTTTTTTCTCTATTTCCCCTATATATATATATATAAATCTACAGACATACAGTCACTAACACCCCCACAGAAATGGTGCATATTCCCACAAACAACCCAAGACGCCTTCCTCGCCGCCTTCCTCACCCCCCCCTCCACCACCACCGCTCCCACCGCTCCCACAACCACCTCCACAACCCCCACCCCAACCCCATCCCAAGCCGCCCCAAAAAGCAAGTGGAAAACCGTCGACGCCGCCCCCTCCCCCTTCAACCCGCACACCGCAACCGCAACCGCAGACCCCGACATCGACGGCGACGAGGACATTGACGGCGAGCCCATGCCCGACGACGACGACGACGACGACGTCGACGGCGAGCCAATGCAGGACCAGGACGAGCCCATGCGGGAGGACGAGGACGACGACGACGACGACGACGACGACGAGGACGAGGACGAGGACCTCAAGGAGATGTTTGATGACGGTGCGGCACAGGCGCAGGTGCCTCCTGCTAGGGCGGCGGCGGTGGGTGCGCCGAGGAAGAGGATGAGGGCGGAGGAGCTCTGGGCTGATGGGGAGTAGGTTTTTTTTTTTTTCTTCTGTTCTTCTTTCTTTCTTTTTCCTTTTTTTTTTTTTACGCTGGCGGGTGTTTAGGGGGTGGTGGTCTGTAGGTGGGAAGGGGGAGGGTACATGTACTTAGGTAGTTAGTTACATGTAGGTAGTTAATGAATGGACGGTACGGTATGATCTGGTATAGGGTTAGTAGACTACATTTCCGGGATAGATATCCAGACAGACAGACACAGACAAATTGCCTTCAGACCTAATAGACAATGGATACAGATATGTGTTTCATGGTTTATGTATTACTACATACTACTACTAGATTTCTCGTCACGTAAAACATCTGATTTCAAAAAGGCATGCCACATGATCATTAACTACCTACGCTACTTAATAAAATACAAAATGATATGCCGCCCACTTGTAATTTTTGCAACCCCCCCTCCCATTCCCAGTCTAAGAAATCGGGCACTCCTTAAAAAATTCTAAAAACGGATTGATTTTGAATTTACTCCTCGTCCCCGATCTTGGGGGCGAGGTAGAACCGGACGTAACCGCTCTCCATGGAGTATCTGTAGAGCATATTAGCAATTGGCCCCAGAGAACGGAAGGAGAGAAAGGGAGAGGGGACAAAGCTGCACGTACTCAACCAACAATGGCACCTCGTTTGACAGCGACAATGTCACTGTCGACGACAGTGCTGTCGCCTTACAGAAGTTGACCAAGTACTTCAACGAGAAGGTCAACGCCACAGGCTCCGTCAACTCGATCCTCGTGGACGCCTCGGGCTTCTCCATATTATTGTTTGACCTCAGCGTCACACTGCCATTCCCAATGTCCCCCGAGCACGAGAACTTGACGCCCTCCTTGGTCGCCTCGATCGCCACGCTCTCGCTCAGCGCCATGAGGTCCCTGCAGATGCGCTGGAACTCGCCGCTGGGCATGGTGATGCTGGCGGCATACTCCGTCTCGGGGATGCCCAGGTGCTCCTGGTCAATGTCCATCAGCTTGATGTCGTACTCGCTGATGCGGTCGTTCTCGGCGTTCTCAAACACGAGGTTGAGCGAGTCGGGCGCATCATCGGCCTTGAGCGTCAGGATATCCTCGTTCTGGGCGGAGCGCAGAACCTTGGTGAGGGAGATGAGGTTGATTCCGAGGGCGATATTACGGTCGCAGCGGAAGGGACTGAAGCCTTCGGCTTTGAGGAGCATGGAGACGAGCGCGACGTGGGAGTTGTCCATGGCCTGCAGGGCGATGCCTGAGTCATTGCAGTCGAAATTGCAGTCCTGAACGAGGTCTTTGATGGCCTCGACGACCTGCGCGGTGGGTTAGTTGGTTAGGGGAGGAAAAAGGGTTTTGTGGAAGGGGTGTACCTTTTTGAGGGTGCTGGCTTGTTCGAGACGTGCTTCCAACATTGTGAGCTGTGGGTCTTGGGATGGATGGAATGGATGAATTGGGGGTTTATAGGGTGGAGGGTTGTTTTCGTGGTGGTGGAGGAGGAAAGTAAAGTGGACGACGCGGCAAGCTAGGGGGTTAACGCGTCCTACCCCCGTGGCTGGGCGAGGAGGGTAACTCCGTGGCGTGGGGAAGTAGGGCTAGGGTTCGTGGGCCATGTATGTATATACGCGGGCCGGTCTCTGGTCAGAAAGATACAGATATAGCAGTAGACTGTGCATATTTGCAGTTTTCAACACTGGGGAGCTAGAGGGGGGGAGGAGAGGGGGGTGGGGTGACCCACCACAAGATGATCGTTACAAGAGAGACCTTAGGACCACAAGTTTAATTACAATTGCACATTCATATAGCTGTTTTTGAGGCCAGGCAGTCGTACCTTTTGATATTATTTAGGTATGTATGTATGTGGCCTTGATCAATCGGTTTTTGTGTTTGACGTCTTGGTCGTGTGGCCCCTTCACGGAACTGCTGCATCCATATCTTCCTAAATAACATTATTCAAAATTCTTGACATCCCCGCACAAGGCATAGTAAAAGACTTGGGGAACTTGTAATTCAATTGGGATCACTGACACTGCCACTGGCACTGCGGGCTGCTTGTGTATAGGTGTCGAGTGATAAGAGGTGAGGCTGACTCACCAGAGCGTAGGATATTTTCATTGATGCCATGCCAATTTTTTTTTTTGTTCAAGCAGCTATCAATCGGTCTACAAGCAAAATAAAATCCAGACTTTTACCCACCAAACAAAAAATATTAACACCCACCAGGATTCATGCGTGCATGTATATACTGTACAAAAGAAAAAGGAAGGCCACTCCGTAAACAGAAATCTACTTGAAATCCTTGTAACTCCACTTCTCTGAGACCTTTTTCTGGTACTTTCTCCGCTGGGTGACGGGGAGTCTTGTTTCCAACAGGCCACGCTCCCGCAGACTCCTCATGCGGTCCCGGAGAAGGTTTCCTTCCGGCTTGAGAGTGCGGAGAGAGTCCGCAAGCTCGTCGGGGAGTTGGAGCTCCAGAGGGGCACGGGGGAGACTAGACAGGGTTAGTGATGTGGCTCTCTCATATCGGTATGCTCAGGACAAGACGACTTACTTGGCTTTCCCAAACTTCCGTTTTCGCATAAGCTTGGGGTTCTTCTCATCATCGTCGATGTTGAGCCTAGCGGCTCGCTTTGCGAGCCTGAGTCTCTCCCTTGCCTCCACATCCTTTGCGTACTTCTTTACGAGCGAGAACTCTGCGGCCTGCCTCTTGAGTCTCTGTTCCTGTAACCTGATCAACTCAAGTTCTTTTCTGCGCTTGATCTTGTTCCTCTGGGCCTGCGTTTTCCTCTCCGGCATCTTCTTTACTGGCTTCTCTGCGTCTGTGTCTGTCTCGGTCGAGTAGTCATCCTCGTCGTCCTCCTCCACATCAGGGATCGCCGCCAATGCCTTAATCCTTTCCGCCTCTGCCTTTTCAGCCAGCCTCTTCTGCTCCAGCTCCACCTCCTTTGCTCCCTCCTTCTGCAAAAGCGCATCCCACTGCGAGAACTCTGGGTTATAACTAATCCCAGCCTCCGGCACCCTCACCGCCGGAATCGGCTGCCCCGACACCGCCATCGACACCGGCGGCTGCTTCAACGTCTTAGGCTCCTTAAGCGGTTGCGGCGCTGGGATGAACGAGAAAACCGACTCGTGCAATACTTCCTCCTTTATCACCTCTCGCGGGGCCTCCTCGGCCCATGGGTCATAGTCAATGGTGATGTTCTTTGTGCTCGTCAGCTCGCCGGACGCAGCCTCCTGGCCATATGCAGTGGCCTTCATTCGCTCTATGTCTTTGTAGGTGACGACATTTCCGCGGCGGACCTTCTTGGAGATGAGACCGTCGGTGGTATTGAGGCCGGGGCGTTTCCTAATTGCGGGGATGGCGGAGCGCGCGGCGATGATCTCGTCGGCTTTGAGGACTTTGGCGGTCTTGAAGTGGGCCTTGGCGATTGAGGTGTCGCCGGTTGTGTCGAGGGCAAAGAGCTGCTCATCGGTTTTCTCGGCGATCACACCTCTGTAGCAGGGTTAGTGGGGCGATTTGGGAGGAGGTAGGTGTGAAGTACAACATACCCTTGGATTAATTCATCGCGGAGCTGATCAAGACCTGCGCTGACTTCACTGATGTCGACATTCTTTCTCCAGGCTTTTTTTCCTTTCCTTGAGGGTTGTTTAGAGGCCATTTTTGTGCTGTGGAGAGTTGGTGATTGGGGGTAAGGTGGTGGTGGTAGTGGGTTACAGCTCTGGGGAAAACGAAAAAGTTGTGAAATCTTGGCGTTATGCAGCTTTTGTTTGTGCGGCGCTAATCAACTAGTGGGGCTGCATGTGCTTGGCGTATCCCATAAACCGTCGTTGCTGATGTGAGATCTCGAGACCGAAAGCCACACCAATAAGTACCATAGAATTTATTAGCACTAGCCACTCGTTGGAATTTTGGGAAGGGGTGCGGTTTATGGGATACTCCCTAAAATACATAGAACGATATGCCAATTGCATTTCGTTACCAGAGTGCCAGAAAAACATTACATGAGGCCCTAAAATCCAATTTATCGAATGTCCTTTTACAGTGGTGAAGCGGTGGTGATATGTGTAGCGATGGGCAAAAACTAGCACTCCAGAGTCCGAGTACGTATCTGCATGAAGCATATGCGCATGGTTCAGGATATATATCGTCCCCGGGCTACCAATACTCAGTCAAACTATATATAATGTGGGGGGCCCAAGTAGGAATGCGGTTTTTGGCAGCAAAATCACAGATCTGTCGTTCTGCGAGCCTCTCGAGGCCTACCTGACTTGGTGGCCTATCTCTGGGACTTTACTGTGGCTCCATGCCTATAGCTACCAAGATAACCTCCTTTGGCTGGCAGCCAGAATTCTGTCCCCGTCGACTATATACATGCACCTACTCGAGTTGCGACAATCGCTTGTTGTGTACGTACGGGGAGGGGAGTTTAGATATACATGGACCTAATATGCCTATGGGCCGTGGGGTACAAAAACCCCCTCCGTGTACTTGGAATGTCAATATGTCAATCCACGGTACTAGCTGCGCGTGCCAGGTAGCGATTGATTTTCACCGAAACCTGCACAGGTCCATGGCTACATGTAGACAGATTTGTTTAAAGTGGTACAGAAAATCTAATCAAGTATGTATACGTACAGCGGTGGGTAATAGGTCATCGGACGGAACGCCACCAGAACGCGCGTTTGCAGGAAGTGGCTAGGCCATCCGCTGTACGTATGGCCCTGGAATCCTTAACCAGACCCCCCAGAGAAGACAAAGAAATAAGAGATCGAAGATGGGGACCGGCGTGGTAACGCGTGTGTCCCCGTCTTTCGCCCCCTGCCGGGGTAGCCTGCTGGGCCTAAGACTTCCGGAGCTATGTATACTGCGCGCTACGCGCTCAGGCTGGTTCAACTCGTGATCTCTTGGACGTATCCGTCCCTGCGCCGCCTTGTGGCTAACCCGGCAAATTATCCCACTTGTACTGGTAAAGTTCATAGCGGGCTTACCGATAGTTGGTGATGTTGGTTTTAGTACGTACATATATGGTTTTATATTCACAGAATATCACTCGGTCATGGTTTCTCAATCGCTTCCCAAAATCGCTCATGGGCGAAATCTAAAAAAAAGAAAAAAAGAAAAAGCTGATATAACTATAAACGAAGCAAAACATTCTTCTTTTGGTCCCTTTTTATTCCCCATTTATACTACCTGCTCCACCTTCGCCGTCTTCCTCCAGCTGCGATTCCCCCACTTCATCGATATTACTATTTCTGATAGTACATGGAGTAAGTCAGTCAATCCGGCAAGATGTTTAGAAAGGGTATGAGTATGCAGCTTTGTCCCGAGCTCGTGCCTTACCTGAGGAGTCGAATGATAGATTCCGATTCTGCAACATCCAACGCTGTTTCCCCTTCCCTGGTTTTAACCGACCTATCGGCGCCCTTTTCGAGTAGTAGCTGGACGACTGGCAGGTGTCCTTTTCGTGCCGCAATGTGTAGGGCTGTCCATCCACTATTTTCCTGAGCCGAGAGATCGGCGCCCTTTTCGAGCAGTAGCTGGACGACTGGCAGGTGTCCATATTGTGCCGCAAAGTGTAGGGCTGTCCCTCCATCATTTTCCTGAGCCGAGAGATCGGCGCCCTTTTCGAGCAGCAGCTGGACGACTGGCAGGTGTCCATTTTGTGCCGCAAGGTGTAGGGCTGTCCATCCATCGTTTTCCTGAGCCGAGAGATCGGCGCCCTTTTCAAGCAGTAGCTGGACGACTGGCAGGTGTCCATTTTGTGCCGCAATGTGTAGGGCTATCCATCCATCATTTTCCTGAGCCGAGAGATCGGCGCCCTTTTCGAGCAGTAGCTGGACGACTGGCAGGTGTCCATTTTGTGCCGCAATGTGTAGGGCTATCCATCCATCATTTTCCTGAGCCGAGAGATCGGCGCCCTTTTCGAGCAGTAGCTGGACGACTGGCAGGTGTCCATTTTGTGCCGCAAAGTGTAGGGCTGTCCATCCACAATTTTCTTGAGTTGAGAAATCGGCGCCCTTTTCGAGCAGTAGCTGGACGACTGGCAGGTGTCCATTTTGTGCCGCAATGTGCAGGGCCGTCCGTCCGGGATCCGTCTGAGCCGATACATCGGCGCCCTTTTCAAGCAGGAGCTGGACGACTGGCAGGTGTCCATTTTTTGCTGCAACGTATAGGGCTGTCCGTCCATCATTTTCCTGAGCCGAGAGATCGGCGCCCTTTTCAAGCAGTAGCTGGACGACTGGCAGGTGTCCATTTAGTGCCGCAATGTGTAGGGCTGTCCATCCACGATTTTCCTGAGCCGAGAGATCGGCACCCTTTTCGAGCAGTAGCTGGACGACTGGCAGGTGTCCATTTTGTGCCGCAAGGTGTAGGGCTGTCCATCCATCATTTTCCTGAGCCGAGAGATCGGCGCCCTTTTCAAGCAGTAGCTGGACGACTGGCAGGTGTCCATTTTGTGCCGCAATGTGTAGGGCTGTCCATCCACGATTTTCCTGAGCCGAGAGATCGGCGCCCTTTTCAAGCAGTAGCTGGACGACTGGCAGGTGTCCATTTTGTGCCGCAATGTGTAGGGCTGTCCATCCATCATTTTCCTGAGCCGAGAGCAGTAGCTGGACGACTGGCAGGTGTCCATTTTGTGCCGCAGAGTGCAGGACTGAAGATCCACCATCCGATTGAGCCGAGGGATCGGCGCCCTTGTCAAGCAATAGCTGGGCCACTTGGAGGCGTCCGCTAGCTGCTGCAACATGTAGGGCTTTACTCCCCCGTCTCTGAGTATGATTGTTGATGCTGTTGACAAGGGTTTGCATAATTTCTAGGTTCCCTCTATCTGCTCCATAGTGGAAGACCGTCCATCCATAATTATCCTGAGCTGAAACATCTGCCCCATTTTCGAGAAGTAGCTTGACGGTTTGTAGATGTCTATTTCTTGCCCCTTCCATTAGCGGTGTCCTTCCGCGGCTTACTGTACGGGTTGAGGCTTCGGCGCCAACACTGAGTAGTAGCTGAGTGATAACTACACTTTCATTCAATACTGCGAAATATAGAGGAGTACGCCCTTCTTTGTCTGATTTAAGATAGCTTGCTCCGCGGTCGAGTAAGATCTTGACGGAGTCGTAGTGTCCGACGCGGCATGCTATACATAAAGCCTCCCAGTCTTCTAATTCTTCGTTGGTTTGTATCTCCCTGTGCGCCAAAAAACTGACAATACCTAGATAACCGCATATCTTCAAAAATGACAAAACATTGCTGGTTGCCTTAAGAAACTTCATAAATACATTCGTAACTAGTTCATCACCCTCGCGACCCCCAGCATGGGAAGATACATGCGGGACAACATAGTGGAGGAAGGGGTGTGATTTGAGGTGTTCGGTGATGTCCTCTTTTGTCTTTGGAGGAGATTCGAAAGGTTCAAATAACAGATACGTGATGCAGGCCACCGCCAATTTAGACTCCGTATCGTCAGGAATGATATGATTGTTTAAGATATACTCCTGAACAGTATAATGAACAAATTTGATCGTTTGTGACTCCTTGTCGATCATGACTAGACCAGCGCATACGTCTACAAGTGTTTCGTTTGCTGGGAGATCAAGTCTCTCCAACCGACGCCTTCCCGGTTCGAGGAGTACCGCAGTCCGGATTTCGTCAACTGTCATAGGGCGTCGAGCCTTTACAAGCCATGAAAGAGTATTTATCGCCAATGCCCTGCAGGAACCGGCCTGACTATTGAGAGTTTTCATAGCTCTATTATAAGTAGGATTCAGGGGTCCATCGTCGGTTGAGCTTTTTTTGAGCTTGCTGAGCGCTTCCAGGATCTGATTTGGAGTTGTCTGTTCGCAGATGTACTTAACATGGAAGTGCACGAGCAAAAACCTAAGTACATCAAAGGTTTAATACCCGGTTCTAAATTGCAACTTGTTTCTAGTTTTATATACGTACATTCCCTTAGCGCACTCTACAAGTTCGGAAATGATTTTTTGTCGACAATTTCCAAGCTCAACCAGCCGTTTTGCTCGAGGGTTCTCATTAATTTTATCCTCGATATATATAGTGATATCCTCTTCCTTGGCAAGAATCTCTAATTCTGTGGCGTTGTGTTTAAACGTGTCTTGGATATCTTCTGGGTAAGGCCGGCTTGTAATAAACACATTGACTCCGTTCATTGACATGCGCTGAATTAGAGGAAGGATGTCTTTGCGCTGCTCCGACTGATCGCACTCGTCTAGTGCATCGAAAATGAGAAAGACACGACCAAAGGATTTGAAGATAACGAGAAGAATAGTAAACAGCTCTTCAATTGTAGGCCTTTTATCTTTCGATTCTTTCTTTTCGTATAGCTCCTCAAGATTTTTGAGGGGGCGTGGGAGTTGGCAGGCAAGCTGTCTCACTAAGCTGGAGAGGACATCGATAACCTTCTGTTGGTCCTGGTCTTTGTAATCGAAATATATGTGGGCGACTACGTTGGCTGGCGTCGGGAATTCATCTTCGTTTTCGACATGTTCGATTATGGCGGAGCTGGATCCGGTCCATGGGTTAGCGGGGTTTAGACTGTACGCACAAAAGGACTACATGTATATATACCTTAAAAACGTCTTTCCAGAACCAGCTATTATGAAAATTATCAGTACCAGGAATCAACTTAATATTCTCCGGTACTTACGAATGCCGTGTCCCCAAATAATTTTGGAATCTGGGTCGACGATCCATTGTTTCAACTCCGGGGTTTCCAGAAGCCATTTCCCGGTCCCTTTCCGCCTTCGAGAAGTGATATCGATGTGTTTTTTCCTAGTAGGCCCCGAATAAACCCAATCAAGTATCTTTCTCCATCTCTCGACTAGCCATCCATTACTTTAGATCGTAGTTCACTCAAAAGTTTTGTGTTTATAATCAGGGTTATTATACCTGAGGACGTTTCCATCATCTGTATCTTATCCTCGTGCATTTCCTGAGATATATGCTCAACATATACCTCAACGTTTCTTATAATGATTCTATGCCACAAGTTAGCCCCTACTTCGTTTAAACTTAAAGGGCAACTTTCATATTCTCGTTAGCCAGACCAAGGTTAAATGCCCCCTTATACCTCTCAAGTTGAGCTAAGACGCTCGCAGTCTCTTTTTCATTGAATGGTTGTTTGAGCCGTCTCAATAGCTTTCTTATCCTTGATCCTTCCTTGAGCTTTGAAAGCTTTTCTTCAATTGCGAATTCCTTAATCAACTTGGAGCATTCCTTTAAATTATCATCAAGATTCTGTATAGCCCTGGATTGTTTATTCTCTTTGCCATATGTTTCCATCGTCTTAAGAATGTCCCCTAGGGATTTGAGCTCAGCCGCAAGCCTCCTGGTATCCTCGGGCGCCTTTTTTACATCGCCGTAGTAATTATAAATTGCCAACAAGGCCTGGCTAGTTGCCTGCGCGGCTTGCGTAATAGCGATAATACTCGCCGCAAAAGATAAAGGTTCAGCCATGGTGCGTTGTATATGGTAACAAAAATAAATAGAAGGGGACCAGGTCGAAGTTGGGGAGGGTAGAGAATAGCTGGGGAAATTGAATGCGGGGGTGGCCCATTTTTAACAGCCTCTCTTATGGGTGTAAATACATGTACCTATCCCAGCCTTACCTCTCTGCAGTGCCGCAAAATCCCATCTTGGATTGGTTGAGCCTCGGCCAGAACAAAAGGTCACACAACAGAATTTGGGTTGGTTCATAGGCATCACTCTTATCGATTCGTAGTCGTTGTTAGATATATGGATCAATCGCTTTGACCAATAGCTACACGTACAGCGACAGGTGATAAGTGTGATAAGTGATGGAACGCCCTGAGTACTCTACAAACACCAACATTTGTGATGTTTGTACTCTCAAGGCGTTCCATCACTTATTACCTATCGCTGTACATATACACAGTCAATGAGGGACCAACCTAGCTGAAACAGATCTAGACGGGTACCATACATATCGTGATTAAAGCGGAACGTTCAATACCGCATGGCCACGGGTTAATATGAGAGGGATTTTTCTCAAGCATAAAAGAATAGCAATCTAAACCCCAGCGCGATGCGAATCTCGGACTCATGGGTCTTTATAATTATCGGCGACTGTATATGACACATTCTTTATTTTCCTCCTACCTTGACCAACGTCAATTTTATCTTCCTCTTCCCCGTTTTCTCCTCTTTATCATCTGTTACTTCCACTACAACCTTATCAAACAGCCCTACACTCCATTTCTCACTACCTTCTCCAATAGTCAATACGTAGGCCTCCGCATCAAATTCAGTCTCTGGCTCTATTCCTCCCTGCGACAAATCCCGTGTCCTGATCATCCCTTCAATACCAAACCTGGGTACAAATACCACAAAACCGTTAGAGAAGATTTTCATGATAAATCCTTCCTCTTTAGCGACACGACCTTTGAGCGCCTGTCCCACGTAGTACTCTACAGATGCGCGTCCTGCGAATTGTGCGTTCCGGTGACGGACATTGATATTCTTACAGATGGCTTCAAGCTTCGCTTTACTGTGGAGAGAATTGTCGAGTTGTTCATAAGCTATCGCAGCGGCAAGTTGACGGTGCGCTACTACATCTGCGTAGCGTCGGATGGGAGATGTAAAGTGGGTATAGATTTCAGAAGCTAATCCGTAATGCTTGAATTCTGGGTACGCTTGAGTCCCAGAACAGAAATACTCTGCAGAAAGCATACACCTTGTCGCGAGGATACGGACAAGGGTGTTAAAGAATGGCTCCTTGAGGTCGACACATTCATCAAGTGAGTCCGCAACCGCCTTTGAAGAATCAACGCGGAGGCTGAGCCCTTTTCGGACTCGGAGCTGAGTTTGCAGCTCCTCAAAGTTTGTCGCTGGAGGGGCGCCGTGGCGTCGTAGCATGGCTGTCTGGGGAAATGCCTCGTAGATTTTGCTCGCAACACTAGTATTGGCGAGCAACATGAACTCTTCAACTAGGGAGTTCGTCTCTAGCAATTTCTTGGTCTTTACATCGATGGGGTCGCTCGTCTCGCTCTCGGCTTCGACCTTAACTTCGGGACTTGCAAGATTCAGTGCGCCAGCGTCCATACGCTTTTGCCTAAGTTTCTTTGAGAGTCTAAGGAGTGCCCTCATTCCGTTGGTAAGCTCATCTTGCTGTGATTCATCATCGATTCGTAACTGCGCATGCTCATAACTGAACGCCTCTCGCGACTTGATAACTGATTTCGTAAAATTGACAGATAGGATCTCAGCATCTGGTGTCATTTCCCAAATTGTTGAAAATGCGTAACGTTCCACATATGGTTTTAGAGAACATAAGTCTGTTCCAAGCAACATGGGTAACATGTCAATACGTTTATCGACCAGATAAACTGTGGTTCCTCTAGCTGTAGCTTCGTCATCCATTGGGTTGTTGGGCTTAACAAAATGTGTGACATCGGCGATATGCACACCGACCTCATAGTTTCCATTTGAAAGTAGTTTAGCGTGGAGGGCGTCGTCAATATCTTGGCAACCGGGAGGATCGATACTGCATACAAGTAGACCCCTATAATCCTCTCTCCCAACCCAACCGGGGTGTTTAGGATCCTGAGGAACCTTCCAGTCATGGCCTTCTTTGGGGAGGCAGTCTAGGACCGCCTTCGGGAAAGGTCTATATTGAACATCGTATTCGAGTAACAACGCTTCGGTTTCTGCCTCTTTTGTCTCAAGTTCACCAAGTGAACGGACAAAGTGACCGACAGGGTACCGCGATGTTCTATCCCATGAATCTATTGCCACAACAATTCTCTTACCCAGAAGCTCGGATGCTTGGCGAGTCCGGATTCTGATTTTAGGAATACGTTTATCCATAGGTATTAAGAATACAGTTTGCTGACTGCGGCCGCGAGAGGCGGAGGCGGAGGAAGGGTCAACATGGCCAACGTAGCTATCAGAATAAATGTCAATAAATGGTGCTTTAATACGGTTTGAATAGAGACACCCACTATCTCCAATTCCTCTTCGCGATACCCACAACCTTTGCTGTAGGCTGTGGCTTTCCTTCAACACTCCCCCCAAGTGTCTTCTTGACCTCTTCAGTCAGTGCTTTCCTCTCCTGTTCCGTCTCGATTGCTTCTGGTGCATCTACGTCAGGGTTGTCATTTTTTGTCAGTGTTTCCTCCTCAACGATTTTGGTGCTTTGCTGCTTCCACTGTTCCTTTGGTAGGATCTCTACAACAACAACATCACCCGATACACTTCGGTTTATGTTCTCTCTGCCTAAAATGAGCAAGGCCTTATCAAAGGCAGGTACGTGAACGCTTCCCTCAAGGAAGTTGTATGTCGATACATTAAAAACTCCTTGGTGCAACGTTCCCGCTTTAACACCAGTTTGCATTTTAGACATTGTAAAGTATTCAGGGTATAGCATTTCCGCCTTAGAAGCCTTGGCTTGGGCGTCTTCTGCAGCCGCAGAAATCATATCGAGGAGCTCATCGGCGTTCTTAAGGCCTCGAACATAGTCTCTTACTGCACAAAGTTAACCTCTAAACTGGACACATACGCCACCAGATCAAATCGACATACTAGAGGCGCACTCAATTCCCTCCGCCTTCGCCTTTGCTAGATTCCCTTTATCATCGCTCACCATAATGATTTCCGGGCATTTACTCTTCGTCCCTGACACTGCATCCATTAAATGCTCTTTATACCACACACAAGCCCTTCTCACAGCACGATCATTGCGGTCGTTGATTGTCTCGCCTTCCAACCGCTTCACGAAGGTCTCCAATCGGAAGTCATTATGAAAGACGTAGAATCGCTTCTCCTGTGAACTGACTAGGGAGCGTAGCCGGTTATACAAAGGCAGCGACCGATTTCTGAGCTCGTCGAGAACAGTTTGGAGCACAATTACATCGTAGAAAGCGCTTTTGTGCTCTACGACGTCCATACAGTAGAGGAATATGTTGGTGTCGGGAACGATATAGTGACCTTTCGTGAATATATTGTTTGCAGCAGGCGTGGCCGAGAGGACAAATGGCCTAACACGGCCATTGGAGTCGGTAGGCGCACCGGCGCTGCACGGAAAACAGAGCTGTGAGGAACAAGGTATGTCCTGCCTGAGATAGAGCTCACGGACGACCTTTGTGCATTTGCCCTTACTTGATCTAAGGAAGATCTTTGAAGAGATATTAGATGTATTTGCCGAATCAGCGGATGATCTCTTTAGGGACGTCATTGCGTTGTGGTGGGTGAGGATGTGTGGTAGATTATTTTGCTCGGACGAGCCGTTCAAATCACGCTAAAGGTGGGATGTGGCTGTGTGGCTTATATGTAGTTAAGAGCCGCACAATTAAAGTGGCGTAACGACGGGGATCTTGCGCCAACCTGCATAAAAAAAAGTTCGTAAATCGTTGCGTGCAAGAAATAGATAGCTTCGATTTCCAGCTGCTTGGGTTCTTTTCCTTCAACGCAGTCTTCACAAGATGGTCAAGTCATATCTGTGCGCACGCCTTCGCTAACCCCAATTGCTCTTCTTGCTCCACTAACATCGTATTCTGCAATACAGGCGATTCGAGCATCTCCGAACCTTCGGTGTTGTCGCTTCAGGTACTGCGAATGCCATATGGACCCCCGAGAGCAATTCCGCCTCGCGCACCAATGCCGGGCGTGCCGTTGTCCCGGCAAATGAAGAAGTTCTCACCTGGGATATCAAGAAGGGTGAGCTCATCTCCCGGTGGAGAGACCCTAAATGCAAATCCGAAGTTTCGGCCATCATCCAGTCTCAAACCGACAAAGACATCTTCGCGGTTGGCTACAACGATGGATCAATTCGACTGTGGGACACCAAGACCTCTACTGTAATAATTAGCTTCAATGGGCATCGTTCGGCGGTCTCGACGCTGTGCTTCGACTACTCTGGAACCCGTCTTGCGAGCGGTAGTAAGGACGCCAACATCATCGTATGGGATCTGATCTCTGAAGTTGGGCTCTACAGGCTACGGGGGCACAAGGACCAGATCACAAAGGTTGTGTTCCTACGTGGTCCCAGGATTGAGGACGGCGCAATGGATGTAAATGATGCGGGCTGGCTTGTTAGCACTGGCAAAGACACACTAATAAAACTCTGGGACCTCTCAGCCCAGCACTGCATGGAAACCCACGTTGCCCACCACGGGGAGTGCTGGACAATGGCAGTTTCTCCTGACGAGCGGGGTTGTATAACAGCAGGAAACGACGGGGAACTAAAGGTATGGGGAATTGACACATCCAGCCTTGCATCACGAGCGAAGAGCGGCACAGACTGCCTGATACCTCGTGGGACTCTATATAGATCAACTAAGGACCGCGCCACAATGGTGATCTTCCACCCCACCTCAAACTTCGTAGCAAGCCACGGCTCCGATAAGAATGTTGAAATCTGGCGGATAAGAACTGAAGACGAAGTCAAAAAGGCCCTGAAGCGCAAGAGAAAGCGGAAGGAAGAAAAAGCGGCGAAGGGCGCAAAGCCCAAGCCCGAAGAACCAACAGAAGAAGAGCCCGAATCATTAGCAACTGCCCAAGTTGGCGATGTCTTCGTCTCCTATGTCACACTTCGAACCGGCGGCAAAGTCCGCTCAGTAGACTGGGCTACACGGGGAGGAAGCAAGGCATCCGAGGCGGTAAAGCTCCTTGTAGCCTGCACAAACAACACTCTCGAATTCTACGACATTCCCAAGCCCTCCCGCAAGGAAGGCAAGAAGGAAGCCGCAGAAGTGCCAGAGTACAACAAAGTCTACACCGTCGAGCTACCCGGCCATAGGACCGACATCCGCGCCTTGTCTCTCAGCTCCGACGACCGAATGCTTGCATCCGCATCCAGCGGCTCTCTCAAAATCTGGAATGTCAAGACCTCTACCTGCATCCGGACCTTTGAGTGCGGCTATGCCCTCTGCTGTTCTTTTCTCCCTGGTGACAAGATTGTAGTAGTAGGCACAAAGTCTGGCGAGCTAGAGCTCTTCGATGTTGCCTCTTCTAGCACCATAGAAACAGTCGCGGCACATGAGGGCGAAATCTGGTCTCTGCAAGTCCATCCAGACGGAAAGTCCCTCGTCACCGGTTCCGCAGACAAGAACGTCAAGTTCTGGAACTTTGAGATCGTACAGGAGGAGATCCCCGGCACAAAGCGCACAACACCGCGCCTGAGGCTGGCCCACACTCGTACTCTCAAGGTCACCGATGACATTCTCTCTGTGCGCTACTCTCCAAATGCCAAACTCCTGGCCATTGCGCTGCTGGATAATACCGTGAAGGTATTTTTCGCAGACACCTTGAAGCACCTGCTCAATCTTTACGGCCACAAGCTACCCGTTCTGTCAATGGACATTTCTTCAGACTCCAAGCTCATTGCAACATGTTCCGCCGATAAGAATGTCAAAATCTGGGGCCTTGACTTTGGGGACTGTCACAAGAGCTTCTTCGCCCACCAGGACTCGGTCATGCAGGTGGCCTTTGAGCGCAACTCGCATAACTTTTTCTCCGCCGGCAAAGATAGGCTCATCAAATACTGGGATGGCGACAAGTTCGAAAACATCATGAAGATGGACGGCCACTTTGGCGAAGTATGGGCACTCGCAGTCGGCAAGGTCAGCGAAATCATCGTCTCCGCTAGCCACGACAAGAGCATCCGAGTCTGGGAGCAAGGCGATGACGAGGTATGCACTTTCCCTCTTCACCCAACCCCATTTTCACTAACATTGCCTTAGATATTCCTAGAAGAAGAGCGCGAAAAGGAGTTGGAAGAACTCTACGAATCCACGCTGACCACCTCCCTCGAAGCCGAAGGCGACGCTGACGGCGAGACCGCCGCCGCTGGAAAACAAACCATCGAAACCCTCATGGCCGGCGAGCGTCTCATGGAAGCTCTCGACGCCGGGATCGCCGACCTCGCTCTACTGCGCGAATACGAGCAGGCCAAAGCCACCCGACCCAACCTCGCCCCCCCCGCGCGAAACCCCGTCTTCGTGGCACTAGGCAACATCTCCGCCGAAAAGCACGTCCTGACCACAGCACAGCGCATCAAGGCCTCCCACCTGCAAGATGCCCTTCTTGTGCTGCCGTTCGAGAAGGTTGTGTCGTTCCTCACATTCCTCGGCATCTGGGCGCAGAAGGAGTGGCACATCTCGCTCACATGCCGGATCCTCTTCTTCCTGCTCAAGACGCACCACAAGCAGATTGTGGCGTCAAAGACGATGCGGACGATGCTGGACGGTGTAAGGTCCAACCTGAGGGCTGCGCTGAGGCACCAGAAGGATGAGATGGGCTTCAACCTAGCTGCGGTCAGATTTGTCAAGAGTGGGGTTGATCAGAGAGGGGTGAGCGAATTTGTGGACGAGGAGGCATTTAGGGCACAGGAGGAGAAGACGACGAAGAAGAGAGGCTTTGCGACTTTGGCTTAGAAGCTGTTTGATTAATTGTAAAATAAAAAAAGTTGTGGGTTGCTTTTTGTTCATAGTCATGTATTTGGGAATCCAAATTATATACATCCTAAACGCGTCAATAATGGAAGTGTGTTGAACGGAAGTGAGTGTGTGAACGTGAACGTAGTAGGTGTGAGGCGGAGGGAAGGCTGCACCGACACACGACAGTACAGCAGCCACAGAACGAGTGAGAGTTCATGATGAAAAACCACCGAAATCGCCACAAGAAAAGATACTCCCATGCATGTCCTCCAACGATTGATGCCAGGACAAAATATTCAGTTTAGATATATTCTTGATACGAATGTATCAATTCCAAAATGATATCTCCAGTTCTAACTAAGTACTTTTCGGACAAAGAAAAAGAAAGAAAAAAACAGGATTTATCCTCCCGTAGCTAGCTGGACAGTGGATGAACACTGTGTACCACCACCCTTAAAAACGCCGTTATGTACCTTGTTGAAGTAGTACATGTTTTTTTTATCCAAAGAAATAATCCAAATCCACCCAAACGAAGAGAGAGAGAGAAAATACTATAGCACATCGGTAAGATTGTCAATATAAAAGAAAGAAAGGAAAAAGTAATAAAAAAGGGAAAGTATTTGTGAGCTAGGCGACTATCGACCATTTCGCAAAACCTACAGGACATTGCTGTTAGTAACCCGAACCTTTACTCTCGTCGTAGATGCCGTTCCCAGCTCACCAAATGCATAAACTCCTCCCTTGTCTTTGTGCTCTTCCTAAATGCCCCCAGCATACTACTAGTGATAGTTGTCGCAGTAGTCTTTTCCACGCCTCTCATAACCATACACAAATGGCTACTCTCCATGACGACCGCAACACCCAACGGGCTCAGGATGGCCTCAATGGCCATCGCAACCTGCCTCGTCAACCTCTCCTGCAGCTGCAACCGCCTCGCAAACATTTCCGCGATCCTGGCAAACTTGCTCAGTCCCAGGACCTTTCCCTTCGGGATGTAGCCGATGTGGATCTTTCCGGTGAAAGGGACGAGGTGGTGTTCGCACATGGAAAAGACCTCAATGTCCTTGACTATCACCATTTCATCGTGGTCCTCGGCGAAAACGGCGTTGTTGACAATGACGCGCAGGTTGTCTTGGTAGCCTTTTGTGAAGTGGAGCATGGCTTTGGCGTAGCGGGTTGGTGTATCGAGGAGACCCTCGCGGTCGGGGTCCTCGCCGATACATTCTAGAAGGGTGCGTATACTACATGGGGGGGGGGGTTGAGTTTTAGCTATCTATCTTTCTTACAGCCCCTAAAAAAATGGGAGGGGAACCTACGCTCCGGATAGCTTTTCAAGACGCGCAGCGGCCTCTTCGGGTGTTGCTTCGAGGCGCTCTTTAGTTCCGATACCTACAACACGCCGCATCAGCATTTGGGAGGGGGCTTCAATGAGTCACTGGTATAATTTTAAGTGTGTCTTACTCGGCCACGATAATCCGTCATAATTGACCGGCGGAGCATACGGACTGCTCGGGCGTGAAGCTTCCGGAGTCAATGGACCGAGGCGGTTCAGGGTGAGAGTATTCTGAGCCCTGCCAGCCACGGCGAGCTGGTTCGGCAGTGTCAGAATGTCGTGCTGCGGCTTAGCGGTAGGATCCGTAATCTTCATGTTTACGAGTTTTCCAAGCGGTGTCTCGTCGAGAGCTGGAGTAGGGGCGAGTGTAGGGGATTGAGCAGCTGGTGGTGGTGACATTTCTGTGAGAACCCTTTTTTTTTTTTTTTATAAGGTGGGGTTTTTTGTCTTGTCCTTTGGAGAGATGAGATGAGAGATGCTGTATGTATGTGCGGGTACTTTTTTTTTTATTACATGTAGGTATTCGCCGTTGCCACTGGTGGGAAGAGAGAGACATGCAGGGTCTTTTAATACTTTTTCACATATGAGGCGGGGGTGTTATGTCCGGTGTCGCAACGGTGAAGGAAAAAATTTCTACAGAAGAAGCAGGCTAGAGGATGTTTTTTTTTTCTTTTTTCCATCAATTGGGGGGGTTAAAGACTTTTTTCTAAAAGAAGGAGTTTTTACATTGTACTCGACTTTATTTGCATGCCCTACGATATTCCCGATGGTGCAATAATAACATGAATAGAATAATAACGTCCTGTACTCAAATTTTACTTTACTACATTTGGTACGGCCCCCTATTTACCACAGTAGAGAGCACAATTCGTATCTCTACCGGCTAAGATACATACAACATACAACGATCTGCGCCCCCATCTCTTCTTAGATTGACAGTAGGTACAATTCCGCCCCACGGGACTCCAACAATAAATAATTCATGCAAGTTCAGACATTGGCCCCTCCCCCTACCCCCGCAGGCCAATCACAGTACATCACTCGACGATTTTATGAACGCCTGTTGATTACATGTAATTAGATATATACTTATTACCAAACGCCCCGAACCCCATCCTTTTTCTATACAGATACTAAAAGCAACTAGAGAGAGCGAGAGAGAAAAGAAACAAAAAAAAAACGCCATTGTAATCCTACTCCACCCATCCCAACTGTAACCATACATGTAGTTTTCCATTTACAAGAGAGGCAGGCCCCGCGCCACTACTTCCCACACACCGTGCAGTCCCAGGAGTGACTCGGACACACCAGCGCGCGCGACCGCGGGCGGCGCCCGGCCATCGGTATCCTGGAGTCGATGTTCAAAGGCTCATCTGCCGGGATGCCGGGCAAAGGGCCAATCCTCCGCGACGGGGAGAGAACCTTGCGGGGGCGTGGCTCGATGCTTGGTGAGCAGTCGGAGTCGGAGTCGCTGGAATAGCTACTACAGTCGCTCTATGATGATTGGGAGTGAGTATAATATGAAAAAAAAAAAGACAGTATTGATTATGAATTTGGAATATGTACATACCTCGTCGCTGTCATCGCGCTTTCGCTTTGAGCTCGCAAAGCTCGTGGTCTGCGGGAACTGGGTGTTGAGGTAGAGAGAGAGAAGCATTATGAAAATGGGGGTAGTTGTTTTCGGATGTGAGGTGAGGCTCGATTATGATGTAGTAGTAGTGGTGGTGGTGGTTATAATTAATTACAAGTAAAGCGTAGAGGGGATATTAAATCGAATCACCCTTAGAGATAATGAATGTGTGTGTGTAAAGTATGTGCATATGTTTGTGTATAACCAGACAAACAGGTATTGTACCAAAGAAGCATTAACAGAAAGGAGCGGTGGTTCTCGTTCGCTATATAAAAGCCTCTCAGTTCATCATTGGCATAGAATATGTATGTAATTTATAATGCCTCGCTCCAGGCACTGCCCACCGTGGGAGGAGGTGCCTCGGCGTTGCATTCTATGGCTGGGCCGGCAAGTACTCTAACCATTCTATAGCTACATACATACGTCTTGATACAATACAAAACTGTACAGCCTCAACTAAGGCCAGGACCTCAAAATTAAGTTTTCAACTTTGCCCTAGAGTGTTGCCGGTTGCTGCATACCACAGAGTGCTCTCTTGACCGGGCCGGTATCGACTCTACATTAACATACGGGGAATAGATCCGCATGGCGCAATTAACATTCAGGTGCCAAGCCACTTAACTAAGCGAGATTAATGAGGGCGGGGAGGAATGAGTAAGTATGGGGACTTGGGTTTAATGGAAAAGAAAAAAAGAATAAACCGCGCAGTGGCGAGCCCCCAAAACAAACCCCATAAATTCAAATAAACTCAAATCCCCCCAAAATACATATACTTTTGTGACAAAGAGATGACTACATGTACTAGCTTGTATGTTACAAAGGAAAGAGACCAAATTTTATTACTGCTCCACCACCACCACCACTACTGCCTATTCCCCTTGGCTAACCCGCCCACCATAACATCAAAGCTCCCACTACCCACATTAGACAGTTTCCCAAGCACAATCCTACTAGATGGACTACTTAGGTCATCAAAATCACCCTCCACCACCGCATCCTTAAGGAAGTTACATGTGGTTTCGAAGCTCATTTTCAGGAACGGTGAAGTCCCTGTCTTGATACCCTGTCTGTTAAAAGGGTTATACCCTCCGCCACGAGTCATGATGTCGGCAATGAGATTGAGATGGCGGATATCAACGGCGATACCGTGACCACCGAAAACGGCATTCATTTCCTTGACGATATTATTGCGTGCGGCTTCAACGCCATAGTAGCGGAGGAAGGCGGCAATATCGTTGGATTCGATTGTGTTGGGATCGATCTCGTCTTGCTCGTTCCAGAAGGCTTCGAAGTTCACACCTTCAACTGCAAGCTTGCGCTGTTGGAGGGATAAGTATGTATGATAACAAGTGATATACAATAAATCTATCTTACCTTGCCGGTGGCTTGTTCAGCCTTGCTGAGTTCTGAGCTTGGGACCTTCATGATGGACCCAATACCAGGAAGCTTATGGATAATCGTGCCTCGACATACCTTCTCCACAATTCCCAGCATGAGAACCTTTGGCGCCTCTGCTGGGTACTGGAGATCCACCTCGAACCATTGGCCGTTTTGCTCGTCGAACTCGAACCTTGACACGTTCTCGCTGCTATTCTTAACGACGATTTTCTTCACTGGAGTAGCAATAACCTTTGCCTTTGACTTTTTAGAAGATTTTGATTTCGAATCTGAGCCATCATCACTGTTATCTCCACTATCCGGAGCACTAGCTCCGAGCCCCTCATCACTATCTTCATCTTCATCAGAGCTCTCGCCAGAGCTCTCGGCCTGTTTCGCAATCTCCTCCTCGGCATCGTCAGGGTTTTCGTAAGACACGGCCTCTGATTTTCTGCTCCTTTGCTTCGCATTTGTTGAGTCTTCCTCGTTATCATCATCGCTCTCCTCATCACCAGAGTTATCAGCAGCGCTATCCTTTCTTCGCTCCTCCTCCACTGTGCCGGAGCTTTCCCCAATATTCGGCATAGCATCATCTTTACCGATTCTCTCTTTGCTCTTAGTCTTCTTAGGGTTCAACACTTTGTCGACGGCGTGTTCAAGAGCTAACACAAACGAATTTTTGAAGGTTTTTCCAACAGTCTTTTTTGTAATCGAGTACTCCTCCTCATATTCCTCCCTAGTGAAGAGGTCTAATCTGATCTTATAGCTCTTGATGTCTTTGGTAAGACTTTCTTTGATGGTGACCTTCTCGATGACCTCGGACAACATCAACTGACTACATCTTTTGGCAAACACCTCTGCCTTGCGGTCGGAGACACCATCTCTCAATGTCAATGTCATTGTTGGAGTGGAGATATTTGCAGAAGCAGTCATGACGATTTCACGCAGACGCGGGATACCAAGAGTGACGTTTTTGGTTGCGTGACCAGCTAAATGGAAAGTATTGAGTGTCATTTGCGTCGAAGGCTCTCCAATGGACTGTCCAGCGATGATGCCAACGGCTTCGCCAGGGTCTACAAGGGAGCGGAAGTATTTTAGGTCCATTAGGTTCCTAAATTCACCCTTATCAAGACCACGCGAGAGTTCAGTTCCAACCATTATGCGGGCTTGCTTTGAGCCGACGATTAATTTATCTGGATTCTCCCTCAGGTACTACTAAAATATTAGCATGCCCTCGGACTGCTAGGATTCACTCAACTTACGGCCTCTCTAGCCTCAGCAAAACTTTCAGAAACACTACCAACATATCTGCTTGGGCTGTACTCTGACATGGTAACTTCTGATGCTGCCAAGTCTCCACGCTTGGCATATCTCTTCATAGACTTCTTGAGGTGCTCGTTCGCAATTCCATGGTTCAACTTCTCTGCAATCATGAAAAGCTTAGGTCCCAGGTTCTCGCTGACAGTATCATCAGCAAGTTTCCTCACAACAGATTCCATATTCTGTGACAAGAATTTGAACTGGCGCAGATGCTTTTGTTTTGCAACATCCAAAGCATCTTCTCCGTACAAAAACTAATCGAGTGTAAGCCACGATACTTTAAAGCCTCAACCAAGAGCCTACAAACCTGAACAAGTGACCCATCACTATCTCGGACAGTGTTATCATACTGCACCTGAATACCCTCCATGCCCTTGATCAAACATCTCTGCAAATATCCAGATCTAGAGGTTTTTACGGCAGTATCAATCAAACCTTCACGCCCAGCCATACAATGGAAATAGTATTCCTGTGGTCTAACACCAGTCAGGAAACGATCCGTGATGTATCCTCCTGCGCGAACGTTCGTGTCATATGGCTTAAAGCAAGGCAATGTCTTTCCAGAGACCATGACTGGTACCCTAGAACCTTCCAAAACCTGTTGACCGAGTAAGCATGAAATTTGAGATGCGTTGACGTCGGATCCCTTAGCTCCCGAGACAGTCATAGCCTGGAAGTTGTTGTACGGGAAAGCCTTCTGTAGCCCTGAGGGCAAGCACTCCTTAATTACTTTCGAAGTAAAAGCTGCGGTCTGAGAATTTGCCTTCAAATCTAGCGTATTGTGTTTATTTTTGTCTCGAAGCACCTCTTCCATTCTAGCGTTGAGCTCAGCCTCAGTGTATTCTTCTAGCTTGAGCCCTACGTATTCCACACTGAGATTCTTTCCTACAACATCGGATCCTGCCAGGGCAGCACGCCTCCTTTTATCGCCCTCGGGGGTGAGTAGCAGGTCGTCCATACCACATGTATGGGCCCTCATATGTAGAAGCTTTGTGAGCAGCCGCCCAAAAATACTTAGTAAACTCCCCGCAACTGTATGCCCGTAAACTTCGTAGATGGAGTGGATCAACCCAAACTCAGTAGGTCCAAGCTGGTTCTTATCAAGAACTCCAGAGACAAAGTAGCCGTCATGGAAGATGACATTTCCTTCCTCGTTACCCTTATACCAGGAATCACCAGGCGTTTTAGATTTTGAGTACAGCGTCAATCCGGCAAAATATTTGGGAC
The DNA here is from genome assembly GCA_024713625.1 of Morchella sp. 2018-W30. Lineage (NCBI taxonomy): Eukaryota > Fungi > Ascomycota > Pezizomycetes > Pezizales > Morchellaceae > Morchella > Morchella sp. 2018-W30. The sequence goes on from JAMJEW010000012.1 coordinate 650,836, forward strand.
GGATGTTCTCCAGGATCGTAGTCACGACTTGTTTACCAGTCCACATTTGCCTTGGCTTCATAATTGCCGGCGGTAGAGTGACAATCCTACTGCTCTTTCCCGCCGTCGCAAAAAGCGAATTATGCTCCGGTAACAAACAACTGTAAAGGAGCTGTTGATACTCATCTCTTGTGAACATAGTATCACGATTTGTCAACCATACACCCATTACCAAATGATCCTGAATTAAACCTCGCAACGGTTTCCCGGCCGTGGATCCAAGGTACTGGTTATCAGTGTTCGCAATCTCCTTTGCCTCGGCTTTTGCCATCTCGTTCTGAGGAAGATGCATGTTCATCTCGTCACCGTCAAAATCGGCATTGTAAGTATTACAATTGGCATAATGCATGCGAATAGTACGCTCCTTTGGCAAAACCTTTGCGATGTGTCCCATGATCGACGGTTTGTGAAGCGTTGGCTGGCGGTTCATGAGGACTACATCGCCATCGTGGAGATGTCTATGGACCTTTTTGGGGCGTGAGTCCGACAGTGAGAGGGTGTCGGGGGTCAAGAGCGTCTTTGAGAGCTGGATCCTCTTTTGGCGACCACTAGGTTCCTTGTCACCTGGGAGGCGCTGAACAGAGCCGTTTTCCATCTCGATTGCCACAGCTCCCGGCCAAGTGTCGGGGCCATTCACTACTAGAGACATAAGCCATGTAGCATTGATCTCGGTGACTGGTTCAGGGTAGGTGAGCTTGCTCGCAAATACCGGCGGCACACCAATTTCGCGAGTTTCAATGTTGGGATCAGGGGAAATAACAGAACGTGCGGCAAAGTTGACACGTTTACCCATCATGTTCATGCGAAACAACCCTTCCTTCTTTTCAAGCTTCTGCTTGATGCCTTCTTCTATAGCCTTTGCGGCCAAGCCAGTGACAGGTGACTTCGTGGAGTCAAGGAAGGCATTTACGTCTTCTTGAAGAGTGACGAAAGATTCGATTAAACGGCGAACAATCTCAGCCTTGGATTCATGTGTGGTAGAAGGGTCATTAATAGCTTCGTTGCGGTCTCTAATATAAAGACAGTCTTGAAGGATCTTAACCAATCCCTTGTTTACGGCTGATTCACTGATCTCACCACCAGAAAATTGTGGGGGTCGGAATTTCGTAGGTGGCACAGCAATTGCGTGTAAAAAGAACATATCTGCCGAGACTAGCTTTGGATGTTTGTCCATTGTGGTCCGTGGCGCATACAAGAGTTGGATAACATCTTTCTCGTTATCAAAGAGTCTGATAAGGGTATTGAGAACTTCCATGCTCATAAGAAGCCGTCCAGCTGCGCCCTTTCTTTCTGCGGCTTCATTGAGTGCCTCTTCATCCTCTTCATCCTCTTCCTGAATCTCTAACTCGATATCACCACCGATACCCTCGTCAACCTCCATGGCATCAGAATGCTTCTTATGTGGTGATGACTTTGGCTTCCTCCGGTCAAGGGCAGCGTTTCGCCTCCGTAGGCCGAGCTGGGAGTTCTGATTTCGGGCTTTAGTAGTAAGAGGCTTTTCGAAAATCTTAGAATATCCGTCGGCACGGAAGGCGGGTGCAATCCTAGGCTATAGTCAGAACGATCATTGCTGCAAGAAACTGTAAGCCCTTGTAGAACTCACGCTTGACAACGATTGCATTTCCTGGGCTTTATTATATCAGCTAAGAACTGCTTCACAAGTGCTCTCCGCTCCTCAGCCACACTCATGACCTTTGCTGAGTTCCAATTCGTCTGGTTCGCACGATTCCGCTTAATCGCCTTTTCCACAAACCGATTCCGCTTCTTAAAAAATACTTCCATATCGTCGTCATCCTCACTTTCTATATCATCTCCTGGTCCTTCCTCTTCTGCACTTGACTTTACAGCCTTTCCGCCTGGCTTAGTCGCAACCTGGATATCGTCTAGCTGCTGTGCCTCTAGTAGTAGCCCATATTGGATGAGCTTGAGTTTACATACGTAGCGGTTGACGGCAGCTTTGGGAATTCGCAGGTGAAAACAAAAGACACAAGTTGAGCGCAGTAATCGGAGCATCTGATCAAAGAACAGAGGGTGGTATACAGGTACTGGAAGCGCAATGTGACCTGTGTGTCCTGGGCAGTACTTGTAATCTAAATGACATGTTGCGCACCTAAAATGACCCAGATATCAGTTCCGTAAATTGTAACGGCTTCTAAGAAAAGTTCAATTGCAATTGCAATTGTAGCTGCCCTACATACCGCTGCCTCAGTTGATCGCTCGCTCCCAGAGCTGGATCATAGAGTCCACCAATAACAGGAACTGGGACGTTCCCAGCTGCAACACTCCCGAAGGTCAGAGGGTTTATAATCTGTTTGACTGAAAGATTCTGGATATCCTCTGTGGATAAAAATGTGAAGTCAACACTGGTGACCTCAGAGGCCACGGGATTTGAGATATTCATGATTGGGAGCTGTCAAGCGTTCCTACTATGGTGGGGAAGATTGCTGCCGCGCTGCAGAATGTTGCGACAGAATCAGAGGCTCAAAAACTTTTTGCGTTCGAGAAAATGGTGGGCGGGTAACGTGGGCGAAATCTTGGCAAGGCTGCTAACACCAGAACTTTTAGGTACATGTATGTACCCCGGGGGTCAATATTCTGGTGTCGCGGCCACCATCAAAGCTAGACTCAGTCAATTTTTTTCCATTAGTATTTCCATTTACTATTATTATATAGCTCCGCCTGATGCAATTCGACATATATAAATTACTTCCCAACTATTGGGCATGGTGGTCAGTATGTAGCTGCGAAATTAGTGGTTTTTGTCGCCGTTGCATCGCATTGAGGACCCCGGGGTACATGTAAATACAAGTACATGTAGGCACTAGTCTCGTGCCCATCCCCTATTTCGGTTGGTGTTGTAGATTTAACTAGAGAGAGTTTCTTTATACTCATAAACCTGAGCGTACTGACAATAGAATACATTCATGTTAGTGAACACATGGATGTATATGTAACATCCACGGCCGACTTAGGCCAGTCCTTCCTAAGGCCATATCGTCATACATCATGTAGTATTATAGGGTTTGGTCCCCCGATGTAAAGTCAATTTGAGGGCAACGGCGGGCCTGGGGCAACGACGAAAACACAGGCTTCAGTCCCAAAATGATTTTAACACCAGTGCGTGTATATGACGATACCGCGGGGACAGTATATCCTTTCGATGTCTCAACCCATCGCAATGTTGAATCAACCAATCAATCAATAACTAGCCCGAGTGAGAACCTATGAAGAACACTCTTCACTACCCAAACATTCAGTGTGAAAGGAGGTGATGGCCACACATGGGGAAACGTACATGTATTAAGACCCCAACCCGTATCTATCCCACCGGTGCACGAATATCAGTTCCAGAACCATACATGTAGCTACATACAGGTATCGGTCCTGTATGTGAATGCAGAAAAACCTCACAAGTTCATGATCACTACAGTAATCTATAGCCCCACACTGACGAAGACAGCTGAAATTAGTGCTGGTCTCCACGAATCTGAGTTAGGAGGCTTTGGGTAAGGACTTGGCTGTGTGGACAGCCGGTTTACTAAATCGACAACTATGTATAGCATACAAGCATGTATCCTATTAAGGGCGTCAACTTTCGTGTCTACATGTACATAGGAGGTGCAAGGCTTTGGTCCTTTAGCTATATGTAGGTACTAAGCAGAATGCGGGTAGAGAATCACAAAAGGTCACTCGGTCGACAGCACTACTGACGGATCCCTTTGTAAAGGAAAATCACTATATCCACGAGTAACATGCAATTACCACTGAATCCGCCGCTGAGGGGGGGTATTTTACGGTCGAAAAATTATAAGTGGAACGTACGTGGGGAAGAGAAAAAAAGACCAAAAAAAAAACATGCTTAACAAACGAATGCGCTGGAGAGGAGAAACACTCCCGTGGGCTCTCTCAGCCATAAAAGAACAATAAAAACAAAAAGTTCAGGAATTAAAACAGTTAAAGATCCGCATTTTATAGCACTACTCTGACTCACTCTGGCCATCCATAAACGCCAAATCACCCATCTCTCTCTCTCTTGCTCTCGCCACTTGTTTCCCATCTTCCTCCTCTTTATCTTCTTCTTCTTCGTCATCCTCTATCACAGCCCTGGCCTTCCTTCCGCCAATTCTCCTCCGCGTCCTCCCGACTTCCTCTACATCATCTTTCTCCTCCTTCCCCCATGATCCCGCGTTGGCCTGAATCGCCTCGAGCTCCGCCTTGAGCTCGCGTTTCGCCTTGATCTTCTTTGCTTTTTCAGCACTATACCGGCCAGTCATGCCAATATCAGCCAAAATTCCCTTCAGGTGTGCGATCTGTTCTCGAGGTGTCTCGAATTTTGCAAGTTCGCGCGCCCAAATTCGGCGGATACCGCATTTGAGGAGCCAGGCTTTGAGGGACTTGAGCTGCTCCTGTTCCGGATCGAGCTTTGTGTCAGGATTTGTCTGCATACCGTCAGAGTCAGTTCATCCGAGGGCTATGAGTAGATGAGGGCAAGTAACTACATCCGCCTTTTTGGCCCTCCCTTTTTTTGCAGGGGCCTTCGAGCTCTTTTTCTTTTTTGGGGGTGGGATCTTGGTGCTCGAGGAGCGGCCCTTCTGAGGTGTTGGATCCAGCACCACCGACATCTCACTATCGCTCCCGGCGTTCGTATCTAGTGGTGGTATAGATCTATCCTGTAGGATCGTCCTGAAGTCATTCCCTGGGCCTTCAATAAGTTCTGCCGGCTTTGATGCGGGTTCCACCGTTTTCTTGGGAGTACCGGCTTTTGCTGCTTGCACGCGCTTACCCTTCTTCTTTGGAGGTTCCTCTGAGACTTCCGATAACTCACTGTCGCTGTCCTCTTTGTCTTTCGCAGGCGCAGGCGCAGCTTTGCTTGGTCGAGAGCGCTTCTTCAATTCCTTCGAGGGCTCCTCATTCGGGATATCTGACAGCTCACTCTCAGTATCTTGAGCCACCACGGCAGGTGGAGGTGGCAGTGGGTTTGCCGGCGAAAGATTTGCCGGCGAAAGATTTGCCTCGGGTTCCTGGCCATCCTCTTCGTCCTGAACAGTCGGTTTCGCCCGGGATCTTTTCGGCGCAAGCTTCTTCGTTGTTGTGGTAGCAGTCCTACCCCGCTTTACAGGCGTCTTTTTTGGTGACTCGGTGCCTCCTTGCTCTCCTGTGGTTTTCTTGGTGGGGGGTCTGCCTCGTTTCCTCTTGGGCGCTTCTTCCGTTCCGCCCTCGTTAAGTGCTGCAGTCTCACCGCCATCATCCACGCTAGTAGTCTGTATCGATTTGACCGTAGACTTTTTTGAGGGCGCGGTCTGCTTTTTTGCTGCGCCAGCCGCGTGCCTCCTTGCGATAGCGGGTTTCTTCTTCGACTCCTTCTCTTGTTCCTCCGGTTCTTCGTTAAGGGCATTCTATAACCACACGAAAAGCGCGTTAGAACGATCGCAACCATACGGAGGGGGGGGGGGGGGGGTGAGTGAACCGGCGCCTTTATAACTCACAAACTCGTCCTTCACAATTCGCTTTGCCTCCGCTTTCCAGTCTTCATTCTCAAGAAACCCTTGGCCAAGATTCAAGTCATCCTCAACATGACTTCGCACTGCACGAACTGTCACGCGATCTGGATCCTCTTTGAACCAGCTTTGAACGGTCGATTTAAGAGCATTGATTATTGCCGATCTGTCCATGACTAGAAAATTGTAAGTACCTGGGTGGAGGTGCTTCTGATTGTTTGGATGTGGAAGGTAGGTCGCGCGACATTGGGAAGTTCCACTGATAGGCGCCAAGATAGGAGGTTAAGCTGCTGAAGCGGCGGCCTAGGGTCTGGTCTGACAATGGCTTTTCTAATAGAGTACATACGACCTGGGAAACTTAGGGGTTCCACCTCGAATATCAAGTCCCATCATAAAGAATACATGTATACAGTAACTTCCGCCAACTCCAACCCAGTTTTAGATAATGTATCTCGCGAGTTACATTGCTACATAATCTTTAAATTTAAATATTGGGTTCTCATTCCACCAACTGAGCCCCTTCCCTTCGACCGTCCTTTGCTCTCTCTCTTATCTGCCAATACTGCCCGTTGAGTTTTCTGTAAATTAATCCTCATCTAGGGGTGAGTTGTTTTAACCACCTTAGGATGGATTATCAAGTCCCAATTTATATCGCAAGATCTTAAGAGTACTATGGTCTTAACTTGGCTCCTCTCCCCCGTTCCGCCCCTTAGTGTCCGCTGAGCAATTACTTTTGGGTCTCAAAACTTGTGATCAAATTACTCCTTTATTTCCAGTTAACATAATAACACTTACATCTTACCTATCAAGTTCTATAATAGATTCTCGATTATTTCTAGCTGAATTACTTTATATGGTTCAGCTTCTAACTACCTCCGGCTACGTCATTATCTCACTCCCCGTGCCTCTCCAATTCCCCTCCAAGTACATGTATGTAAATACTCTATTGTGGGTGGTTGCGTGCAGGGTTTGTCACTATCGACCAGTATGATACATGTAGTATGTACCTACAAATCGCCAAGGCCAACCTCCATTGGTCTATTTTAGCGACTCAAACGTTCACTAGACTTCGAAGAGTAGCTTTGGATTCCACCCTTCATGAACGCTGTGTAAACCCAACTCCGGACCACGTACTCCAGAAGTATATTAATAGTGCCCTTCACAAGGAAAGTAAAGAAAATAGATATGGGAAGAACAAGGAGCATTATTTGAGTCAAAAATATTTCACAATCTATATAGTCATCCTAACCCCAGGATGTAGCATCATTTTATCAGTTTTGTTATTTAACGCCTTACGTATCCTCAAATTTCATATCTCAAATCTCAAACCTGCAACTCGTGCCAAAGTGAAATCATTCGTAAAGCCAAGAAGAAAAAGAATTAAACCCACACGTAATGAAATAACTATAGTAGCCCCTCCTCCTTAGCCTCCATGACCCTTCTCTTTACATCCCCCGATAATTCCATGTCCTTCACATACGGCTTAAAAGCCACTGCAATATCTCTTAATCCGCACTCCAATGCCTTTAAGAGCATCTCTGGTTCTCTCAGCGTCAAGGACTTGGGATCACTTTTGGCTTCAATATCGGTCCAGTGTATAGGGGGGCTTGTGATGTATCGATCAAGAGCCTCAACTGCTGACGAGAATGATTGTAGAATAACCGGAACATGTTTTTGTACGACACCATAGTCGTCTTCAGATAGAGAGGCAGTGACTAGGCGGGCGAGCGCTTTATAATTGTTAGTATTAAAAGCCTTTTACTAACTAGATGAGGGAAATTTACATGAAACGGCGTCGACTTGAATGCGTACGTTGGGCATGAGGATTGAAGTTCGCTGCTGAATGGTTTGACGGAAGGGTTGGCCATATGGGGATGCTAGGAATGGTTCGATTCTTGACTTAACACTACCAGTGACGCTAGCTTCAGCTTCGGCAATGGATGGAAGCGGGAGTTTTTTGATGACGTCATTAGGACTAGGAAAGGTGCCGTCTTTTGATTGGATGGAATCAAAAAATTTGCCAGAGGAAGTAGAGGAGGGGACAAGAAGTGCTGTATCGGCAATAAAAGGGATTGCTGGTGGGGAGGATTGGAGGGCTAGTGCAGTGCTATGAGGGGGCGTAACCTCTGTAATTTCTATTAATGTACATCTTCTAATTTAGAATAGAGAAGGAACTAACTTGTAGGTGAACCACCAGCTACTTTCCCGACCCCGGTCAACTTCGAATCCACATCACCAATGACTGCGAGGCATTCCTTCATGATCTGTTCCCAAATATTTGTGGGCTTTCTGTCAACGTCTGTAAATATCGACTTTCTCCTAGCGGGAGAATTATGAGAGATGAAAACCAGTTCCGAAAATGCCATAACCTGTGTCAAGAGGCCGGTTGCTCTAAGGCCGGATACTAATGTGCCGTTCGGATCCGGTGATTTCTCACTAATTGTCTTTCCATCTTTGATTGGCTCTTCTGAAAAGTAGATGCTGAAGGCGGTGTGAGCTGACTCCCAGATACACCCAAGCAAAAAAGCGACCCAAGTGGTTCTAAAAATCATTTCAATTGGCCATGACGGTACACTGCTAGAACGATTAAGCCAGAAAAACGTCCTAGCAACTATCAAGGTGTAGTGCCAAATTCCCGACCGAACGAAGAAATAGGTGATAGGACAAGTGAACATGGTGATAAAAGCGAGAGTAGAGGCATCCTTTATGATAACTGGGGCATGCGCCTTTAGAGCTTCGTTGGGGGGGACCTTCACATAATAATTAGTTGGGGACGGTTTAGGGAGCCGGGCAGGTTGGAGTAGACGGCGTACATTGATATCTGGGAATTCTAGTCTCCCCCGGTCGCGATATATATGGAGAATTCCCTGTACCAGGCCAACATGCGAGGCAAAATATACTAAGTAGATAAAGCGCTCGTTCAGGCGGGGGCGTTCATAGGTCCTATAGAGTTTATCAATACACTATAATATTCCAATATGTTGGCATCCGAAAAATATCATACTTTCCATCAATGATGAAGCTTAACTTGTCGCCCTTTGTTGAAGACAAGAGATAGAGCGAGATAAAGACCAGCGACGCAAAAACATATGTTAGGATAGTAGAATATGTCCCAAATGAGCCCACACTCCTCGTAAATGTGTGAAACCCCGACGGGTTCGCGCGTACACCAACATGAAGTTGAGAGACGCGAAGGATAAGAACTGGTACTGTAGTGCAGAAAAAAAGGACCAAAGTTTTGATCCCAGTTGAGCTCAATGGAAACAGTGTCCATAAAACTACACTCGAGTCAAAACATATTAACCTGATATATCGGTCGTAGATACTTACAGCTTGACTTATTACTTATAAGGAAAGCCTCCACATAGCATGCGATGATACCAACCACACAGGATCGGACAAAGCGTCGATGCAGGATGGGAGTGAGGAATGTCTGGTAATGTGGTGGCGGAGCCCTAGGGGCGGGTGAAGGTATGGATCGTGATATTGACGACACCATGGCGATGTTTAGAGGACGAGGGCGTGGACAAAAGGAATTATGTAGTTATAATTCACGAGTGCCAGAGTGGTGGTCGCGTTTGAGCCTCGCGATGGCAAAGAGGCGAACACTTGTGGTTGCCAGGACAACGTCCGCGCAGATACATGTGCACTGCAGTGCGGTACCTACCGGGTTCACGGCATAAGCCACAGAAAGTGGTGTGGCTTACGCTGCGAACCTACAAAGAGAGACGGACTTTTGCGGTACTACTCGCAGCAGGCTCCTAATCTGCAGTCTCTACTGGAGTAGAAGTCAAAATACAGCAAAAAAAACTTGCAGCTGCATATTTTCAGGCCTGCCGCGAGTGATATACCAACAAAAATCCGCGATATCAAATTACGATATAGTACTACTAGAAGCAATTCGACATTTTGTTGGCCGAGGTGCTAAACCCTAACCCTGCATATCAACAACAGCCTGGAAAACAAAGGGAATACATGTAGTTTAGGTGGAAAATACCTTAACTGGAAAATAATGGGAAAATACATGAATTTTTGGTGAGAAGACGGCTGGCGAAAGCCCAATTTCTTGGAGACTTATCCGGGCCTAAGTTTAAAGGCGGTAACCAGCAGCCGCATGGTGGATGGGCCGGGTGCTGTCAAGACTGGGTTATTTAGGGTGGAATAAAGTCTACTTCACGCTTGAGTCCGATATCCAAACCCACTTGCGGTCTAGCCGTGAAGTAGTAAATAAGTATTGAGAATTATATGTCTATGTGTATAGTATTTTATTTTATGGGACAATATTAGGTGATTGATTGGAGCATAAACCCGCCGAGGTGAAAGTGCCAGGGCAGCTTTACTGGTTTTGATTGATATGTGGTAGGTGACATTGGCCATTGAACTACATGTATGTTCACTACATGTATGTATATACCAACCTAGAATGTAATTATCAAAGGTTCATTATTTCCCTGGGCCGACATGCTAAACCAGCGGATGAAAGATAAAGAGGGCTATTAATTCGGAATCTAAGCAAGCAAACTCCTACCCTAGAACAATCCCAATATATCCTCATTTGTGCTCTTCTTCTGCTGTTGTGTTGAGGGTGATGATCCTCCAAGGTTCAGTCCCTCGAATCCATTAAGACCACTACCTGAATTTCCCGTTGGCGGTGACGAACTCCCAAATAAGCCCATCAAATCATCCATGTTGTTACCTGGGCCTGTGGCCGGAGACATTGGTGAAGCGGCGCGCACCGGTGTATCTGAGACAAGACTTTCTAAACCACCCGTACCCGACGTTTCTGCACTGGCTGGCACCGCACCATCGAAGTCGATGTCCAGCAGATTTTCCACATTTTGGCCCTCTTTGGCTGCAGCGGATGCTTGTATTGGGTTTTCACGGGCGTCTCGTTGCAATTCCCTCGAAGGGCATCAGTAGTGGTTTTTACGCATACGGTCAAGATAAACTTACTCAATAGCTCTCTTTTGCACCGCATCGGCCCCAAAACGTCCCTGACCAACGAATGTCTCTGGAGGTTTGTGATAGACAGAGGCTAGTGTTGATATCTCACCAAGTAACTGATCGAGAAGCCCCACCGGAAGGGATTGTATTGTTGATGTAATTGGAGGTTTGTCAGAAAGAATGATGGCCTATAAGTTCTTAATATCAGTGCATCTCAATAATCAAGTTCAGTCTTTCAAGCCTTACCTTCGCTACTTCCGGGTCCTTCGAAAGTAATCGCCAGTACACATAGGCTCGATCTCGGATATCCGGATTATCACACTCGCCTGTTGCACATTGGAGTACCTTTTGCACCAGTGCTTGTGATTGAGGTTTTTTCAGGAATAATTTCACAGCTGCAGTCAAAAGCTGTAATTGAACCTGGGTATACTCATCTTTGAAGCCTTCCATGAATGTTTCTAGGAGCTCGTCGGCATTGTTGATCTTCTCCGCATACTCTCCGATAATCCAAATCAGAGATCCCCTAGCGTTCGGCTCATCAAGTTCATCCAAGCTCTTGCACAACGTCGGAATGATGCCTTCGTAACCAGGGTACTTTCGGAAAATGTCCTAATAGAGTTTTAGCACGGGCATTCGTGGAAAACATGATTTAACATAGTAACCCACTTTGATAACTACAATGGCTTCTTGAACCACGTAATTTACCTTGGTGTTAATTAGTTCGAGTAAAACATTAACACATCGTTCTGCGGCAGCGTCAATCTTGATGGCCGTTTGCCCAATGGCCTTCACAGCCCTCCGTACGAAGTCCATGTCCACCTCAAGAGCATACTCCTTAAGCTCCATGAGAAGTTGATCAACATTCTTCTCATTGGCAATTCGTATCATAATCTCAAGCTTTTCCAGTTTGACGTACGGCGGATCATTGTACTTGCAGAAAAAAACCCGCATTTCCTTTGTGAGGATATCTGGCTGCTTCTGAAGCAAAAGATTGATGTTCCGCAATGCAACATATTGAACTTCCGGTTGAGAGGAAACAAGAGTAACTATAACTGTCAGCTCATATTTGATCAGAACTAGACGGATATATCATACCAAGAGGAGGCGCCATCTTTCTAATATATTGTCGACAGAGCTCGGGACTGATTACCTTCATATGCAAAAAGATAACCTTTACAGCAGCCAACACGACGCTAGGGTTTACATGCTGGAACTGGGGAACGACTCTTTCACAAATATGTTCCGCCTCTTTTACATCTTGTGCTTTATACTCGGCCAAAGTTGTCAGGATTGTTATACGTCCCCATCTATAATTATCAATTAGCCCAGGGGTCATCACAAAGAATATATAGTCACCACAACATACTCAGTACACTCGTTTAGAGCCATGAGCAGCTTTTTTAGGGTTGCGGGCGTAACGAGAAGGGCCTCGGTTTCTGGTGCTGCTTCCATTATCTCCGCGAGCGCCGTTACCGAGTTTGCAACAACCTGGACAGCGTTTACATAAGTATATGGCTACCTTATGTATTGCGGTATGATGGTTTTACCATTGGGTTAGAATCCCCGATCAACTCTTGAAGCGTTGTTAAAAACCCGTTCTCCAGGCATAAAGACTGGTTAAGGTCGAAGAGCTTTGCCACACAAATTGCTGCCGTTTTTCGCACATAAGGGCTTTCATCCTATCCAAAAAGGAAAACTGGCTATTAAACCACAATCCATGGGGATATTTTAGGGATCCTCACCTTCAAAGTCTTTCGTAGTGGCTCCTCCATGTAATCTACAATCTTGTCTACTCGAATACATCCCATTGTTCTAATAGCCAGCGCTCTTATTAATGGGTTTGGGTCTTCTGAATCCTGTTCTCCAACTAAGTTATAAATACTAGACCTCACAGGAAGGGCCGATGCAAACCTGAACGAAGGTATTGACAGCTAGGATACAGAGGTCCGGGTGAGTTTTTGCATAGTTCCTTAGATATGACATTAGTATCTGGGCCGAAAATATCCTTATCAATACACACATTAAGTATAGGTAGACAAGCTTCTTCTGATCTAGATCGCTGGTAGCCTAAAGATAGTATTTATAGTCAGAGTCCCGGCTTTTAACAACTAAGTATAACAGTAGGGTTCCCCCGGTCCCTAGGAGTGTCCCACCATATTCTTGATAATATCAGGAAACAATGCCGAGACGTCCTTTCCCAGTGTCATGGCGGCAATGGTGTTTCTAATCGCATCTTTCCTGTAGGCCATATGGGTTTTAGCCACTGCAGCTGATGGAGCTCAAAAAATTTCTTGCACCGGGGTGGGGGAAGATATGGGAAGTGGAAGTTATGTACCTTTCGTGTGCAAATTGAGAGTTTAACCCTGTTCTCAACTCGAATGTCTCGCCCTTGCGCGGGGCGACGGGGAACATGCTCCGTATTCTGTTGGCCGCCATACTTGTTGTTAGTATTCTAAAGGGCGGCTAATTCAATAACCTGTATGCTGGTATATGAGAGATTCCAGCGGCCGGAGCAGCTCTGGAAACGGTTGTTACTTGTCGTGGGTGATTACTGTCGTTGTGGAGGAGGGGTCTATAACTGATGGTAGCAGTGGTCAAGGTGTCAGCCCCATTCGAAAACGTGGACCTTGCCTCCTCGCACAACGCTACCGTATATTGAGAACGGGCAACTTTCTATGGTAAGCATTTTGATTACCAAAGCCCATTCATTAATTCAACATCCTCAACTTGAACTAAGCGAATGCGTAAACCTTCAGGCATCTTTCGAACTCCCAAACCTTCGCAAGCTCTTTGCAGCTTCACGAAGCGAGCAAGAAGAGAGTGCATACAGCAGGACAGCGGTCAGTCACCTAATAATGATAATTCGTTTCTTCACTGATTTTAATTCGTACAAAGTTTTATAATCTCCTCTTCTTTGTGACCTCGATCGCCGCATTCAGCTTCGCTGCCCAGAGACTTGCGCCGGCGAAGAATATGGGAAGATAACCTACATCTAGTGATTGACGATATCCATTGAATGTAATTAAATTCAGGGCTGGGCTAGTACTTTTTTGCCCATGTAGTCTAGTTAATCGGAGGCTATAATAGTATATGTCTTGTTGGGAATACAGCGTAAAGAACTCTTATTCTGTAAAGTAGCAGGATTTGACGGCCTTCCAGTAAATGAAGGTTCATCTACGTATAGTGCATCTAGAAATAATTTACAGTATACCGATCCCATCGAATGGCTTCACCTCAGGCGCGGTTTTCTTTGGCCCTAGAGTAATCTCCACATTCTCACCTTGTTCCATAAAACCAGACCCTTCTTCGAAAACTTCTTTGACACACCCAGCCAATTGTTCCAGTATCTCCTCCATCTGCGTCTGCAACGCTACAGCCCGTTCTCTCATACGCCTTCTCATCAGCCCTTGTAAGAGACGCTTGGTTTCTGCTCTGACGGCGTCCAGTCTTTCGATCATCCTTCCAACGGAGTTAATAAGATACTCCTCTTCATACACGCTGCCTTTCTTTCCTCTAGCTCTCTTTCTCTCCTCTCTTTTCCTATTTTTAGATGTACGTCTAGAAGCGCCAGTTTGGGCCGTCACACCGGTCTTACCAGTGTACCGAGTGAAAAGAGACGCGGAGGTAGAGGCATTAGTTGGGGCAAGGGAGACATTATCAGGTGCGTCTTCTTCAGTCACACCATCAAAATAGGCAAGAGGGTTTTCTTCCTTTTTTATCCGAAGCTCTCTCAACCGATTTACTTGCGCAGTTAGCTGTGCTTTGCAATCGGCAATGAGTTCTGAGGTTTGGGCAAACCCCTCCCCTAGTCCAGGGTCCACAACGCTATCAAGAAGCTCTGGCTTGCCCTGTTTTCCAACCTGTAACCAGGTTAGAATTGCAAACACAAATACTAGAGGACGCATACCAGCCTCATCGCTTCCCCTATATAGCAGCCTTTACAGAGAACCCTCGCTGCCTCCGAAACATCATCTCGGTATTCAAAATGGATTGTTGCAGCTTCTATGTACTCCTTTGATTCGAGAAGAGTTTCGGCGAGCGAAGAACTCAATTCATCGAGCTCATCCTTTGAGAATGGCACTTGACTCGCTGAAAACAGCGCCTCCTGCCACATCCCTGCGCTGCGATAGCAGCTAACTGCGTTTACAAAATCTCCAAGGAACTCATAACCTGTATCCGGTTGTGTAAGCTTAGGAACAGTAGTAAAAGAGATAATAGCATACAAATTCCAGCGTCGGGATATAGCGATGCACCCTCAAGGTATGTCGCGTAAAGACTCATTGTGACATTGAGTTTCTCCTGGTTATATTTATAAAGATTCAACGCCGTTTGGTATAATTCATGTTTGACAACATAATCCTTCATCTCAGAAAATGCGTCGTCCCCAAGTGCATGCAAATAACCACAAGCCTTTACGAAACGACCCAAATGATCGTCAATAGTGAACTTTCGTCGCGTATCTTCCATTTCCTGTAGCCTCTGTAGGAATGGTAGATACTCGCGAGGATCCTTTTGTGATTGTTGTGCGACCATCAAGGTGAGATCCAAATCGTACAAACCAAGAGCGTTATCATATAACTTGTTCACATCTGACAGGAAGCAAACATGTGTTATTGCTTGCTCGGCGATTTCTAAATTCTCCTCACGAAGCTTTCCGATCAGTAGTAATGCTGCATCATGATCTGGGGGTGATTTGCAGACATAGGCCGTTATGATGTTTTGAAGGTTTGTGGAAAGCCGGTCCTTCAAAAGAATGTTCAAAAATGCTTCGCAGATCCTATTAATCTTGGATTTCGACGGGTCTACTGAGGTGCCATATGGTAGAGGGGCGGCTTCAACAATATCTGCGGCTATTAAAGTCTCCCGATACATTGTTTTTGATACGTCTTCCTCTCTATAGAAATAGGTCGTAAGTATAGAAACAGAGAAAAAGGGAAAAACGAGAGAAAAACCATAGAAAAAAAGAAAACCCACCGAATTTGGGACAGGAAAAGATCAATGTGTTCAATCTTTTTGACCTGGTCTATGAACAAGTCGATGTTTTCCAAGAACTGCTCTGGTGCATGATCGTGCAAAATGTTAAGATCAACTCGATGATTCCGGCATGCCAAAAACGCCCTCATATAGTGCTTAATTTCAATGTTTTTACGCACTCCTGCAAGCACAAGGGCACGGGGGAAGATAGTTTCCAGGTTCCCTCTTGGCATCTGCAACGTTAAAGAAAAGTTTGTCGGCATTACATGAATTAGGCGGGAACCCCTTTCAACACTACGACAACGTTCATCGCCAGTTTGGTCATCTGGCGGGGCTTCTAGATCTAAAAAAACACTTGGTAAATAATAACCTTTACTTTAGGAGAAGAACCTTCGGTACCTTGAGGGCCTCCACGAAGATGAATAAATTTCAGGAAGTTCTGGGTAGTGGTGAGGATAAGGTGTGCTGGAGTAACAGCAAATGAAGTACAATTCGAGACGATCATCCTATCATTGACATATAATCGCCCATTTTGAGATAGCCCAAACGCAACATTCTATATAGTCAGAAAAAAGATCCGTTATCGATCTGTCGGAAGTACATACTTGATTCTCAAAAACAGCCACCTCGATCCAAGGACAAATAGTAGGAAGCCTGCAAATTTGATCATCTGTGAAGGTTTCCGGGTTGTATAAGAAAACGTTACCCTGGTTATCCTCATAGAAAAAACTCGCAATTTCTAGTACGGCGCCGATTCTTAATATAGTAATGTTCTCAGGGAGTCTGAACGTGTTTGTCGGCCTGGTAGGCCCCGAAAGTGGGGCGGATATGGTTTGTAAAACACTGCTCCTATCATCATCAGAGACGATGCCTAACGTTTCTTCGTCAAGAAATGTTATTTGACGGTGGTTCGAGAAACCCTCAAGTTCTAGTATTTTTAGAAATGTCTCCGGCTCAGAAACAAGTCTCTGTTTCTCAAACTTCCACGTGATCAAATCTATGCAAGTGCCCCTCAACACCGCAATACGACCGCCACTGGGGCTGATAGCAACGTCTGTTGGTGTTGATCCTAGGGCTACTTCTCGGAAAGACATGGGTGGTGGGATATTGGCAATACGCAGGGGCGTGAGCTTAAGTGTGGCTACATTTTCAATAAAAGAATAGTGAGCGTTTGCATGACATGAGGTAGATGTACCGATAGCGCCATCGTTATTTCTTACCTCCATCTACAACTGCCGCTATTCCATAATCGTTAGGCGGCATGGACGATCCCGCAAAGACCGACCATATGAATTCATGGGTAACGACCTTTTCTAGATCTATCATCAGCTATTCTAATCCATTTTGGACTCCTGACGCGAAGATATGTACCTTGAGCACCGAGCGCCAGTCGAAGCGGTTTTTCGGGATGCCATTGTACGACCAAGTCCTGCAGCCCTACTTGCAACTCATCTTGAAATAGTAACTCTTGCTTAAGATACCAATGGTAGTTGCCCATACTCCACAGTTGTACCTTATCCTTGAAACAGATCGCCAGTACAGATGAATCACCGTTCCACAACAATTTTAAAACCCTTTCATCTTTCACCTTTTCCGAGGGGACACGGAGTGTGAACTCTCCATGACGAAGTCCATTACGTTCGAAAAACACCACGTCAAGCCTGTCGGGGAACCGCTGAATACCTGCCATGAGGTTGCCAGCAGGCCTCCAACTTAGGGGACCTTCTAAGTTATCAACAGGCTCACTTACGCTATCGAGTGAGCCGTCTCTGCTATAGACTCGTATAAGTCTCCTGTGAGATGTCTCCACGGACGATATCGCTAGATATGCGCCGTCACCTCTCCAGCTAATTCTGGTAGCGCTGTCATCAAATGGGCTTAAAACACCCTCATCGACCTTTTCTGGCACTGTAGGATCTCTCATTGCCTTTGCCCGCTTCCCCTTAAATTGTGTTTCTGACTTACCCCACCCTACGGACACATGTTTTGAAGCATTCAGATCGTCTGGCGAGAGAGTAACGTCTTTGATGGGCTCAAAATCTCGTGTCATGAGAAGAAACGTCGAGGCTCCAGTTGTGATGGCAAGAACTTCCTCATCAGAGGACCAGGCTGCAGCTGTGATCCCTTCATCGACAGATCCAACTATCTCGATTTTGTTTTCACCCGGCAGAGTGTCCTCTTTAACGATCACAATATCCCCACCGGCGAGGACTACGCAGGTGGAAAACGTGTCGCTGAAGTAATGCAGGTCGAGAACGCGATCGCAAGGCAGGGTAGGCGATGGGGAGGGTGCATCCCACGATGCAATACTGAGCGCCTGACCGTTTTTCTACCCGTCCATATTCGTCAGTATCGTGACTTCCCTTTCTGCAACACGAACAAAGGAAAAAAAAAACAGAGAAAAAAAAACGAGTTCCTGGATCGAATCGAATCGTACGGTAACACGTTTCAGCTCGATTAGAGCTTCTGCTTCACAAGGGCCATGAGTGCATATGAGAGAGTCGGTGCTGGAGTCCCAGGCTACTGCGGTGAGAGGCAGGTCAGGCACCTCGGTGGAGGAGAGGCCGACAACAGAGCGCTCGATCGCGAGGAGGTTGCGCATCTTGGAGTAGAAGGGAGATCGAGCCCTGAAGGTTGCAGCTGTGCTGTCTGTGGTTGTATTCTGCGTGTCGTCACGTCACTGAGGGAGGGGCAACGCCCAAATCCCAAATACCCCGCCATGGAATTCAGAGCCGCACCAACCCAAAAATACGCCCGCCGTGACCCAGTCACAGTGAAAGAAAAAAATATAGATCGCCACTCATGCAGGGCTCTGATTCTCTAAGAAGTTCTTGGACAGTTGGTAACATATTTGAGTAATCATGTAATCAATGTGTGAAGGAAGGTCTCAGAGTCTTGGAGCTTCTTTATATGTTTCTCTGATTACGAAATGTAGCTACAACCAGCATGTTTGGAGATTTCCCTGCGCCCGCGGCAACCGTAAAACCAACCCATATCAAACAAATTACATAAAGCTGCCATAGGATTGAAGGTACGGGCTTCTACTACTCACATATTTAGTAGTACTCGGGTGGTTGAAAAAGCAAATAGAAAATCTAGAGTTCCATAAACCGGGAGAGCGGGAGATCCAGCGACGGGCCGTCTCCAGTTCCGGCTGCATTCGCCTGGCTCCCCTGGCTCACATCACACCCACGAGGAATTGTACAGAAAAGACTCGATTCTACTCTACTATGCAACCCACAACACGTGAAAGAAAGTGTCTCATGCATTTGACCCACAGCCTAGAGCCTAGTAAAAAAATCTAGCCAGCGGCGACCAACTCTATTGGTTCTTGGTGGTTTGCCAGACAGCAACTCCAAAGGGAAATCCAAAGCCAACAACTGAAAATGCATCAGCCTTGTAAAGATCGATCATGGAGCAATTTAAGGTGACTAACCGCAGTATGAAAGATATCTCAACCAGAAAAAGCGGGTCAGAGGGTTGAAAGGCAAGTTGCTCCTAGGGCCCTCGGGATAGTGGTAACCTCCCATACGAGTCGGGGTGGCGTGCAGGCCGCGGCGGGCGATCAGAGGCGCCTGGGAGGCAGCGCGGAAAGCGATTCTAGAAATCATCTAAAAGTTCAAGAAACCAGCACAGGTAAGCAATCGAGAGATGGTAGGGAGGAATGCATTGCCGGGAGTCGTCACGGAGAGGTTCGTGCACACGTACTTTGTGAATTGATCTAAAACACCCAACTGACGGTCAGCGGGGTTAGCCACAGGCAGGAGCGACATGATCGATGAACGATGGACAGGCATTTTAAGTACATAAATCACAGAGGTAAAACTCACTTACAATTGAGAGGAGACTTATGCAGTAAGCAGTTCTGACGAGAGAAGGTTGCGGGGAGAGAGGATTTGATCGACTGACTGATACAATCCCCGAGGGGAGTGAGAGTGGTTCGACTTGTTGGTCAAGGTTTAACGTGATATAAACTGCCCCCACGCAGCGTGTAATGCCGAACTATAATAACCGAAAGCCCGATTCACTCAAAAGAGAGGTCTGTGCGCGGGCAGCAGCCGCTGGAAGTGAGGCGGGTTGAGCAACCACTCACAAGCCACTCAACCGATCTTGCAACAAGCTAGCAAGCTAGTCTTTCCAGACACCCCCGTCTGTAACCTGTGACCTGGTCCTGTCGTTCCCCCCCGGTTTTCATCTAGGGATCGCAAAAGAAAGACGTGACCCCCCCAGAGCTTGTTCTTCGCACAACGCCAAGAAGGAGAAAAAAAGAGCACCCTAGCGTGTACCCGTACATATTCCCAAAGCCGCCGCCTACCCTTCAACGCTCTGTGTTTTCGATAACTTCTGAGCTCCCTCTCCGTACCACGATTATCCTTTCATTCCTATTCACCATTCATATCGCTGCCACTCCGTAGTCATGTTTGGCGGTGACGAGCTGTTTGACGTTTTTGACAATGATTCTGCAGACCCTCTCAAAAAACCTAGAAAAGATCGCTTTAAAAAGAGATACGCCAATGGAAGTGCACGCCCGCCGGAGAAGGAGGATTCTGATACTGGATCGGTAACGGAACCTATGCTAGTAGACACGGAAAATGGTAGTGGGGCGGCAGCGAAACGGCAGCGACGAGAAGGAGATCCCATCACAACTGACGCTTTCGAAATCGAGTCCGTGAGAGAAGTACCAGCCTCCAGCGGATTGGGCTCTCAGGAGACCGAGGGCCTATCCATCATCATCCCACATCAAGTCCGGCACCAAGTTTCATTACCAACAGACTATAAGTATTTGCCTATTGAGAACCACAAATTTGCTGATCCTCCAGCCCGGAAATATGAATTCGAATTGGATCCATTCCAGAAAACCTCTGTAGCGGCGATTGAGCGTGGAGAGAGCGTTTTGGTCAGCGCACATACGAGCGCGGGGAAGACAGTCGTTGCAGAGTATGCCATTGCGCAGAGTTTACGAGAGAACCAGAGGGTCATCTACACCAGTCCCATCAAGGCGCTCAGTAACCAAAAATATAGAGAATTTTCTTCGGAGTTTGGTGATGTTGGATTGATGACCGGTGACACTACTATAAACCCTTCAGCAACATGTCTTGTGATGACAACCGAGGTATGTCATATTTATAGCAATACCATTCTTAAAGAGTCTTTTCTAAATCTATATAGATCTTGCGGTCGATGTTATATAAAGGTTCTGAAGTGATGAGAGAAGTTCAATGGGTTATTTTCGATGAGATACATTACATGAGAGATAAAGGTGGAACATGATTCTAATTTCTATTTGGCCTTTTGTTAACCTATCGTAGCTCGTGGTGTTGTTTGGGAAGAAACAATCATTCTCCTACCAGACAAGGTCCGCTACGTATTTTTGTCTGCGACCATTCCAAACGCCATGCAATTCGCCGAATGGATTTGCAAAACACACAATCAGCCATGTCACGTTGTCTATACAGACTTCAGACCCACACCATTACAAAACTATTTCTTCCCGGCCGGTGCGGATGGTATTCACCTTGTCGTCGACGAAAAGGGTGTCTTCCGAGAAGACAATTTCCAAAAAGCTATGGGCTCGTTGGCCGACAAACAAGGCGATGATCCGGCAGATACCAATGGTCGTAGAGGTCATGGGAAAAAAAAATGGGCGACGAAAACTGGCGGGAATAAGAGTATGAGTATACCCATATCACTAAAAGAATCTTTCTAACACTATTAAAGGCGGCCCATCGGACATCTACAAGATTGTTAAGATGATCATGGTCAAGAATTATAATCCAGTTATTGTCTTTTCCTTCAGTAAAAGAGAGTGTGAAAGCCTGGCACTCCAAATGAGTCAACTTGCCTTTAATGATGAGGCCGAAAAAGACATGGTTGGTAAAGTTTTTGGGAACGCGATCAGCTCCTTGTCGGAGGAGGATCGGGGTCTCCCACAGATTCAACACATTTTGCCACTTCTTCGACGCGGAATTGGAATACACCATTCTGGCTTACTCCCTATATTGAAGGAAGTCATTGAGATCCTCTTTCAGGAAGGACTTATCAAGGTGCTGTTTGCCACCGAAACATTTTCTATTGGACTAAACATGCCTGCAAAGACTGTGGTCTTTACTAGTGTACGAAAATTCGACGGGAAAGAGCAGAGATGGGTGTCGCCGTCGGAGTTTGTTCAAATGTCCGGCCGTGCCGGTCGTCGTGGACTTGATGACCGTGGTATTGTTATCCTTATGATTGATGAGAAAATGGAGCCACACGTTGCCCGCGAAATTGTCAAGGGAGAACAGGATCGTCTTAACTCGGCATTTTACCTTGGGTATAACATGATTCTGAACTTGATGAGAGTCGAGGGTATATCACCCGAATATATGCTGGAGAAATGTTTTTTTCAGTTTCAAAATACCGCGGGTGTTTCAGGCTTAGAAAAGGGTAAGTCCTCGTTGCTATCCTCGTAAATATAGAAATTCTAATCGTGCCCCTCTCGTTTTAGAGCTTGGAGATCTTGAAAATGAGAAACTGAATATGATTATCGAGGATGAGGGTGTTGTACGAGAGTACTATGATCTTCGGCAAAAACTCGATACATATGCGAAAGATATGCGTGACGTTATCAATCACCCTAATTACTGCCTGCAATTTATGCAACCTGGGAGGCTAGTTAAGGTTAAATATCAAAACCATGATTTCGGATGGGGTGCTGTTGTTAATTATTCCAAGAGAAACCATAGCAAGGTGAGTAAACAATCTTGACAAAAAATATATAGTCTTCTAATAATTATACTCTATATAGTCCCAAACCGAAGATTATCCGCCCCAAGAATCTTACGTTGTTGATGTCCTACTATGCCTCGCAGCTGATGCACCGACTTCAGCTCGACCAGGTTTCGACCTTCCCCCCGGCGTCAAACCCCCTGGACCTGGCGAGGGAGGGAAGATGGAGGTTGTCCCTGTATTACTTTCTTGTCTCGAAGGCATTGCAGGTATCCGGATTTTCCTACCTAAGGATATGAAATCACAAGACCAGCGAAATACTGCAAGAAAGAACATCGATGAAGTGAAGAGACGTTTTGGCGACGGTATATCTGTTCTTGACCCCATTGAAAACATGGGCATTACAGATGAGTCTTTCAAGAACCTTCTTCGAGTATGTAATCTCGCATGATGTTCTAGTCCCTATATCTGACAATTGAATCTAGAAAATCGAAGTTCTTGAATCGCGACTATTAGGGAATCCTTTGCATAATTCACCTCGCCTCGAGGATCTTTACAACCGCTATAGCTTGAAAGTTGAAATTCAAGACAAGATTAGGGCGACAAAGAAGAAGATCACCGTCGCCCACTCTATCATGCAACTGGATGAATTAAAGTGCCGTAAGCGTGTGTTGAGACGCTTAGGATTTATCGCCGAAAATGATGTGATCCAGCTGAAAGCGAGGGTGGCTTGCGAGATCAGTACAGGAGATGAGCTTCTCCTAGCAGAGCTCCTCTTCAACCGCACCTTCAACGAGCTCACACCTGAGCAAATTGCAGCCCTGTTAAGTTGCTTTGTCTTTGAAGAAAACAGCAAAACTGAAGCCAAGCTCCAGGACGACCTTGCAAAACCTTTTCAAGAGCTGCAGTCGCAGGCCCGACTGATTGCTAAGATCTCGGCGGAGAGCAAACTCCCAGTTTCGGAGGACGAATACGTTCAGAAATTTAAACCACAGTTGATGGAAGTTGTTTATACTTGGTCAAAAGGAGCCTCGTTCGCTTCTATCTGTAAAATGACGGATGTATACGAAGGAAGCTTGATCAGAATGTTCAGGCGTTTAGAAGAATTGTTGAGGCAGATGAGCCTAGCTGCAAAGGTTATGGGGAGTACTGAGTTGGAGGAGAAGTTTGATCAGTCACTTGAGAAAGTCAAGAGAGGTATATGCTCACTCGATCCGACCACCAAAGCATAGAACAAGACTTACCGTTTTATTCCCTAGATATCGTGAATGCGGGCTCTCTCTACCTGTAAGATTTTTAGCTTTGCGCCCTAAACCTTTCGGCGAAATGCCATATTTCTCACTAGTTTGAGTTGGCGCAAAGGGGTCAAAAACTAAACTTATTTGGTCTTATTTCTTTACAACATGCTTTCCACGCGTCGTTTCTTAATCTGCAGTAGAAACATTCTCTTTCCTTTTGTCTTTTGGGTTCGAAGCGTTACGGTACGTTTCTGGGATTGCATATAGTAATTTACCTATTGATGGCCTTTACTACTACGTATCAATTTCAAACAATGAGAATTATGAGGGGAAAAAATGGAGTGCGATGGCAGACAAATAATTTAAATACACAACTTGATATCATAGGTTATCACTCGATATCTTGCTTACTACTACGAGTACATACATGTATTACTGGGAGAGCACATACTTACATCTGCATGTACGTGTATGTAAGTACTCGCAAACTCCTGGCGTTTGTGAAATGAGCCACTATTGCATACCATAGTAAATTTTGGACTTGGCGCGAATTTGTATGGCATGCAATAGCGGTCCATTTTACAAACGTCAGGAGTTTGCGAGTACCGTATTATTCAATGTTACCCTGAACCGGAAAAATGTTTTTCCGTCTCAACCAACCTCACTCCAGGTAATCTCAGGCCAAAAGCCCCAGGTAACCACCAGCCATGTCTTCTACCCGGATTGCCTGTATCGCTATCATCGGAAAAAATGTACGTACCCCATCCTCTCTCCTCATACTAGCTAATTTAACCTTCACCTAGAATTCCCCGCTTCACCTTTCACCTTTCCCTGCAACTTCAAACACTCTCAAATATCATTTTCTCACCCATGCAACCCTTGATGTTTTCCAAGCTCGACTGCCACTCAAAAGCAACGGCGATAGCGACTTTGGGTTGCTTTATAGTGTAGATGAAGGTCTAGCAGCATATGGGTGGTTGACAAATACGGGGGTTAAGATTATTGTGGTAGTAGATGTGGGAGGTGGGGGCGCTGGAATGCCGGCAATGAAGGATGGCGAGCTCAAGCCAGTGTGTTTTCTTCCTTTATTCCTCTGCTATAGGCGGGATATCTAAGATCTAATCGGATAAAATAGGTATTCCGAGCATTACAAACGGCGTACATCCAACTCGTTTGTAACCCGTTCTACGAGAACGATGAGGCGAAACCGATCACCAGTAAACGATTCATTGAGGAAGTCAAGAGAATCGGTGAGAACTGGACCCCGGGATTTACGCTATGAAACTAAAAGAGGTACGATATGGTTTGGAGGCCGAGTTTAGCATGGAGTTTATGTTTTTATCAGCATCCTTTCTCCTTGCATCTACTACACACATACTGGGTTGATACAACTCGCCTGATATCTCCCTCAGATCCTAATCACTAAATAATCACACATAGAAATATAATAGCTCTCAAGGCACCACTGCGGTGTTTAGAATAATTCATGTAGGTGTGTATGCACTCAAAATGACATGCCCAAGAGGGGCGGTGATAAGGTTTAACCACCGAATTTTGTTGATACATGTATTTAGAACTTTCCGGATCATACATGTATTTACGCCGGGACCCCCCTCCGACAAATTAGTATTAAATCACTGCACATACATGATATCCCTCCCCCTTGGCGATCATCCTGCCTAGGGCTCTTTGTAGATCAAGTATCAAAAGCAGTTTGATCACCAAATCTAGGGTGTTCGTCAAGGCGGTACTTTTTTTATTACAGCATTGCCACAATACCGAGAACAGGTGTGTACATAGAGAACGAGGTTTCGGGTTTATGTGGTACCGCTCTAAGCACATGACTGCGTGTTGAACCCGTAGTGGCAATTACTCTCTACATAATAGTTATCTCTCTCTAAATCTGTGGCGAATTTGACCTTATGTGCACCACAGAACACCGAACCAACAGTCTAGCTTGCATATAAATCATTAATATATTCCCATCTCGACAATATAAGCACAATTGTGCTAGAAGTCCCAGTCCCCGATTACGTTTTTATTTCGAACTTTACCATAATTATAGATCGTCCAACCGGCCTACGTAACTACCACTACACCGCAAGCTACAGTTATGAATCACTACGACATGTACCCCCCGGTCCAGTCTGGGGAGGAGGAGGAGATTGATCGAGCCGTACGCATCGCTAAAGAGAAATCTATCCGGCATCGAAAGCGAATGACTATCGCAGCTGAACTCTGCAGCATCGTCGCCCTTGGCTCACTAGTCATGGTGCTATTAGGTAGCGCGCACATCAATAATGTACTGGACAATATCTGGTTCATGAAAGTCAAATCCAATTCCCCGTTTCCGAAACAGAGCCCATATAGGGATGTGTTTCTAGATGGGATCGGGAATATCAACACAGCCCAGACCCCGCACTTTTATCAGGTTGGCTTGTGGAATTATTGCGAGGGATATGATGGGATTGGGGTCACATATTGTTCAACACCGACTCCTGCACACTATTTCAACCCGGTGGAATCAATGTTGAAAAAGGCTGTGCCTGCTAAGTATGGCAAGTTTTTGACCTTCCAAACTCGGGGATAAGAAGCTATTTAAGTAGTGTTTTGTGTCGTTAATATATCAATCCTGCCCGATATTTATAGAACCCAAAGGAATGGTCAAGGCCCTTGAAGACGCACAACGGCCAAGCAAATGTATGTACGTGTGTTTTGTTCTTGGGGGAATATTCGGACTTATGTCACTTGTAATGGGTAAGTTTCCAAAGATCCTATTCGGATAGCCAGGTTGCAAAGTTTATCAGTCTGATCATACAACATAATAACCGCTCAGACTGGCTCTCTATTATGGTTTCCCGTAATTACGTCTTGACATCTGTGTTCGCGTTGTGTGCAGCCTGCTTCACACTGATTTCAGGGATCACCTCGAGTCACCTTTTTACGAGGTTCTGGCTTTGGCTTGGGTCAACCTCTGACATCAAGATCAATATTGAATTGGGGGCAAAAATGTACAGTTGTGTTTGGTTTTCCTTTATTTTCTCTTCGATTGCGTTTGTGCTGCATGTCAAGATTTTATCGCATGAAAGTGCTGGGAAGCCGGGGTGGAGGCTTGAGCAACGTCAGGGCGAGGAACATTTTTCCGCAGTATCGCGGGATTTTTAGCAAGTGCATATATTATACGTACATTCAGCATATGTATCCTTCATAGTGGAATTTTTACGAGGGGGGACTCCTATCACGGCCACATAATTAACTACATGCACGATTAGGCTGCCAGGTGTAATTGAAGGTTATTGTGCGCATGCTTACTCTAAGCCTAGGTATATTTTTACTTCCCCGTTTGAGAAGATGTGGCATGCCGACAAAATCATTGACCCTAATCATGTAAGCCATAGACCAATCACTCAAAATACCTATTTACAAACACTTCATTTTCTCATAAAACATTCACACATATGAATCCACGCCAACCTTCATTATAAAGATATAAGTAATAGCAAAGATGAAGCGCAGCCCCTAGAAGTGGGAATGGGAATTAACAGAAGGAAAAAAGAACCATTGATGATAGCAACAAAAAAACCCGCCTGTAAATAAAGGAGACTATGTATATAATATACGTGAAAGGTAAATCAAGACCCCCAGCAGGAGAAGGTATCAAAACAAAACCCACTGTTGCGCAAAACAAGAAAACATTCGTGTCGTTGACTCCATTGTGTGGATATCTGCTCTTTTCTAAAGAAATCGTAGCCGGCCCAAAGAAATCGTCATCTAATGCTATCAGTCGCACCTCTTTGCCTCCCTCAAACTATGGTTTTGATGAACTTGCATCGTCAACATCTGTCTCCTGCTTTTTATCATCCCCTCTTTCATCAGTGACCCCAGTCGGCGGAACATCTGGGATTGATTCGCCACGTTTTCCCTTGAGCATTTGTACTATTGGCTTTACACCAATCTCAGGCCCCGACTCAGGTCCTTTATCCTGAACTTTGGAATCCTGAATAGCACCCTTTTGATCAACTGCCCCCACCCTCTCATCCTGTTTATCAATAAAGCTCCTCTGTTCTTCAATCGTTCTTCTCCGTATCTCTGCTGCTGATCGAATAGCCTCCTGGACACTCTCCTTAGGGCTCACATCCTCGACTAGAGTTTTTTCACCAATTGGATGGAATTGCGGTGGGATCTGCGGCGTAGCAGCCCTTAGTTGCCTCTTTTTTTTTCCCACATATCGAACATGCGTCTTGTGGAATATCAAGCCCCCAAGGGTCTCTGGGTCAAAGCTAGCAACAATGTCTATACCCACCACCAAATTGTTGCCCGCGACCTGCACAATTCCATCGATTACAACATGACCCCTCGGCGGTGGCGGGGGTTTCCATGTCTTTCGAAGGATTCTGTGGGTAACTCCCAGACCTTGTTTAACAGTTGTTGTACCCACCACTACCAAATCCCCCATTGAATCCACTGTTTTCCCACTATCTTTTAGAGATTGAAGCCAGCCAAATGTGGCCTGCGCGGAGAGGTAGAGAGAGTTGAATACCCATGATGGGTAAAGGGTAGTGGAAAGACGGTGCATTGTATTTTGGGGAACGGGGCGCGATACCCATTCATATTTTAAACTTGAAAGCCGGAGGGGATACAGGGCCCCTTCACTTTGGTCGGAAGTACCTCGCTCTGTAGGTGATATAAGTAGCCCTTTCCGTGTGTATTCCGGAGGTGGGCCAACGCTGTTAATTAATTCATGTGAGTCCAGATTTAAGAAAGAGAGAGGAGGTTGCGGATAGCTCACGGGTAATGATAATATAGTATTGATCCTTCGGCTTTCACATCGCCTCCGAATTTGGACTTGTTATTGGCTTCAAGATTCTTAACTAAAATTTCGATTACCTTTGCTGTGCTTCTAGTTAGCTTGCTAGAAAACTGTGCTTAACCAGGGTTGGAGCTCCGGGACAAAAGCAGGCACATACTTCTGGCAGCTCGGGCCTTTTTTGCATCTTTGTTGAATCTTAAAAATGCCTGAAGCTCGGGGTCCGTAAGTTCATATCTCCTCCTGGGTCCCTCCTCTACAAAGCCCAAAGGTATAAATAACGGTTCTTCCCATCCACTACCGAATGTCTGTAATATGGTGTTTGCCGCAATATGACAGCCGCTCAAGAACAGCAAACCCCGAAAGAGCCCGTTAAGCCTTTTGTCTTGAGGAACGAACCGAACTCGGTAGAGCTTGTATCTATCCGACTGCGCAGAAATTCTGACTGGAATCCGTGAGTGGGAAAGGAAATTCCTAAAGTTTCTAAACATGACGAGCCTGGTGAAGCGGCGTATGCCGCCGGAATGGGTACCCAATGAGCGATTTGAAGTCGCCGATAGAAGTCGATAGGAGACCTCCCCGAACCCAAAAACCCAGTGGAAATATATAGGTGGATTGACTGTCGAAACAAATAAGTGGCAATATTGCGAAGAAGGTGGGGAAGAATTATTGCAGGGCGCGCATGAGTTTACAAGCCCGCTGATGTAACTAGGGGTGCGCCGAGCATGCGTAAATGCGGGTACAGCGTTGCTTAAGGGAGCCGCAATTTCAACGCCTGAGATGTTCCCTACATCACCAAGACTATAACGATTGTTAAACGCCTATACCCTCTGATCTTGATCCCGATTTAACCTGACAGTATTAGCATCGCCAAAAATGAGGCTTCTTGTGGGTCTTGCGGCTTCTGGCCTTGTAACCCTTGCTGCTTCCAAGTTGAATAACATCGCCGCCCAATTATCACCCGAAGAGACACGGCTTCTACTAGCGGAGCGCCTAGGTGTTTCCAGATTCCATGAATTGAAACTCCAAGGAATGAACGTCCACAAGACATATTTAGATATGTCTCCCTTTGAGGAGGAGGAAAGGGAGGCTGTGGGCATGTTCACAGAAAGCCCACGGAAGGGGAACTTTGTTCTTTCTTTAGCAGGCATGAAAGATAGTCAATGTACGCGACCATACATCCATAACGAAATATGAAACCTTATGCGCGGTTTAAAGCAATTTTTATATCTAACAATAATATCGTGTAGTGGACCCAGAGCTGTCTTCAATCATTACCATTGATGATTCATCGAACCCACATAAGGACGCAGTTACCGCCCCATCTGTCGCGAACCTACTCTCACGCCTCGCTGCCGAGAAGGCCGAGCTTTCTGGGCTCCATAGAAATACCTTCTCGAAGACGTCCGCAGGCGCACTGTGTGTATCTATCCCAAAACTAGAGGTACAGATATAAACTTAACACCCTTATATGCACAAACAACTCACTTTTTTTGTTCCCTTTTGATGCAGGAGCTTGCGAAATTTGAAGCTGTGCTCGACAAAGATGGTTTTCCAACAAGATTGCCTGAAGACCTCCAACAACTTGCATTAGAATCTCTAGAACCGACTGAAGTATCTCAGTCAAAATTCCTCGACGAGTTTACGATGATCCGAAGCTTTATGGAGGTTGTCCTTCCTGGCTTACCTGAAGATGGAATGGCTTACTGCCATGCCCCCCAGTTGGAGGCCTTGATCGCTGAAAAGGGCGTTAAATCTGCTGAGGCCAAAGTAGCAGAGAAACTGTATAGTCACCTGCTGCGACATACTCCATCGTCGATAAAAAGCACCATCCTGCTCCTCCCCCAATCTAGCGAGTCTTCGCACGCCAAACGTGAGGAGAAGCCTCTTTCCATCATTCAACCCTCTCCGAGCTCTAGCTCTAGTCTCGACTCTGATTTCAGCTCCTCGCCTATTTCAGCAAAACAGATTCTTGGTTCGGGTCCCATCGCGCGCTGCCATGCCACAAAAGATGCCTGCGAATCCTCTACTGCCAATTGTTCTGGCCGTGGTACTTGTGCCAAGGCCGTTCAGGCGGGTTCCAATTCTTGCTGGACTTGCTCTTGCAAACAACCTGTTCGCAAAGATGGTGTTAAGACAACTTCATGGGGAGGGGCTGCATGCCAGAAAAAGGATATCAGTGTTCCATTCAACATGTTTTTAGTGTTTGGCATTGTTATTGTCTTCGTTCTCATTGCTGCTATCAACCTACTATACAGCATTGGGGATGAGCCGCTTCCAAGTGTCTTGAGCGCCGGTGTTGTGCCGGCCAAGCATAATTAATTTTTCCCAGGACTTCTGTAAGTTTAAAGATGGATCTGTAATTCTTTGATTTCTTTGTTTTCTTTGCGTTTGATGTTAGGAATTTTTGTTTGGAACTTTTTGCTTTTTTTGTGTATTTTGTCTCCCCGACACCCGTGCACGCTGTAACCCGTCAAGTCGGTAGATCACAGCCGTTAAAACGCAGAAGCGCGAATAAAAGGTTTCAGACACAAAGGTTTGACTAGCGAATTTCTGATTGGGAAAGGGTGGATCTCTTTTAGCAGATGTATTGTGTATCATGAATATTATATCAATTTCCTATCTAGTAACATTACTCCGATACATGTATCCGGTAAACACACTAATAAAAAAAACAATTTGATCATTGACATACCAGAGCTCTTATCAATTTCCCACGTACTCCAATGACTGAAGTATAATGACTGAAGTACCGGTTAAAGCTACATGTATCTCTCTTAAAGTCACAATGATGTAGAAAGACTTTTTTTTATCACAGATAAGTACATTTCTTGTGCGTTTCTAAATTAGTTCCGGGTCCTCGTTTGGTCCTCATTATTCCAAGCACTAAGTGCGTGTAGTATTGAGCAGTTATAGTTCCAGAGTGCCTCATAGCGGGTCAAATTCCGACTTATATCTACGGCCGTGCTTAAATACATACCGTCAGCTGCACCCAAAACCTCTCTAGCTAGATATACCACCTCCCAGCTAAATCCATAAAAAAGAAACATCCCACCCGATGCTCCAAAGGGCCAAAACCCCATTTCCAGAGTATTCACCTTCCTCCTAGCCTATACTTGGTCACAGACATTTATCGTAAAATCTATTCAACAAACCATTGTGGTGCGTCAAGTAGCAGACAGATACCAGCGCTCGTCTCCGAGAACTTAGCACCCTTTGGAAAAGAACAGTAGATATAACTACTCTATTTTTCAGCTAGGGCGAGCAATAAACTCGTCGCAAGGGCAGAAGAAACTCAGGCTAGTAAAAATACATACCCTCCACCTACCGGATATCAATACTTTAGAAGGAACTCCTTAAACAGAGTTCATAGGCGGTAGGCCCACAAACTATAGAGATTCGATCTCTCCATACCGACCTTTCCTAGCAAACACGTACTAATCCGCCCTAACCGGGCGTCAAGTATGCCGCGCACCGCACCGAGTGATACCTCATGAACATCAAAGATATCACGGGCAACTCGCGGTGCTTGGTGGTATTGGACCAGCCCTTGTATGATGACTCTAAAAATTTCGCATCTGTCTTCATTGTTGTTGGAGAGACTTCGGGTGTCGGTCTGGGTCGGTCGTATGAATTTTTTCAAAGCCGTACATCGCCTCCCAAGCGGTATCGGAGCGGTCTGCAGAATCTACCCCTCACGCTCTGACACTCTCCCTGCACGATTTCCGGATGACCAGCAGTAAAAATCTGGTATAACGGTTTACGAGCATAGGCTGGGGTTATGATATTAGCTGGATCTGACCTGTGCATTTAGTAAGTGAAATCCTCTTGAAGGTCTCTAGTCTCTGCACATTGTGCCTAAACAGTTATATAGTGAACCTAGCTTGTAGTGGATTTAGCAGGTGACCCCGGGCTTGGATTAGGCAGGGTTTTGATGGGTGTAGGTACGAATGGTCATCAGCAAGTCAATGTTTGTACTTGATTAGAGAGGTTCCGCAACTCCACAGTAAGTTAGTACAGGAGACTCTTAATGCTACACGAAGTTAGTGAAGCATTAATACAGACTTAATTCATATAAACAAACCACCTTATTAAGCCGCTCCCGCCAGTATTCAAGTTATCACGCAACCCAGAGTACAGATTAAATCTGAGAAACCTCCGATTTCTTCGATTTCTTCTCAGCACTCCTGTAGATCGACCCTGTATAAAGTTAGTTGCATAACGTATGGCCACTACATGTACTTTAGTTCATACCTAGAGTACATGTACCTACATGTACTCGAGTATCGGGTCAGTAGAGCGTAACAACACAAGCGTTCTACTCACTTACCCTCGACACCATAGTACATGTCAACCATAGAGTAGAGTACGGGTAGATCCTTGGCAAACTTTATTTCCATCTATTTATTACCCCACTCCTTCCCCAGCCTACATACATGTATATACATAGTAAAACAACAATAAGTCTAGGATCCAGCAATTTAAAGCCTTTTTCCTCTATTTCCTTTTATTCCTTATCTTGGTATCTGGCGGAACGAAGGCTTTCTTTGATGCAGGTACCACATAAGCACAAGCTGAACTGCTACATCTCTCCACATTGAGTAATCACTACATCCGTTGTCGGCCGGTCTAATATCACCCTAACATTCTCTACCTTCCGAACTACGTCCATTCCTTCAATCACTTTTCCAAATGCAACATACTTCCCATCCAAGAACGGGGCTGGCTTGGAGGTTATGAAAAACTGACAACCGTTTGTGTTTGGTCCGGAGCTAGATGGTCTGTGTTAGTTTATTACACGGTTTGGGTGCTTGTTCTTATACGCACTTTGCCATAGCGAGAATCCCAGGAATATCATGTTTAACCTGAAACCCCTCATCCGCAAATCGGTCCGAGCCGTAGATCGACGCGGCCCCGGAACCATCGTTGTTCAGAAAATCACCACCTTGGATCCTGCAGGTATAAGTTAGATGTCAGTGTAACATTCAAATAAAGGTTTGGTTATTAGAAATAATCTAATCATCAACGAGGCTGAGTCGAGTATGGTAGGGCATAGCTAGTAGATCGAGAACAAGGCCATGAATTTCATAGCATAGCCCGCCTGCTCCAGCCCGCCGACCGTAACGTATGAGGGGAAAGTTTGTAAATCCATACATAAAGTCTTTAATCTACAATCGTTAGTCGAATTATTGCGGCGGCTAGCGTAGTCTCCTCCTCCCTTTGGGTTTCCTTACCACACGGTGAAACTTGGAGCCTTTGTACCCCAGTGGTCTTCCCCCACGACCTTTTGTCTCTCCGGTACAGAATTGTCTGAAATTCTCTGCAGTCTTGGGAACGATATCTTGGAACAGCTCCATCTTGATCCTGCCCAGCGGCTCGTCTAGTATTTGTCAGTTCGAACGCGCAGCGAAGAAGAGGGGTGAGAGCAAGCCTACTGCCAATAGCAATGTCAAAGAAGACAACAGAGTTTGATGATGTTGTTGATGTAGCTGCCATCTTCGAGTGTTGGTAATTACTTGAACGTGGGAGTTCTTGAGCTGTAGATGAGGCTCCAACAACAGGGCATTCAACCACGTGATATGCATGATTGGCTACGCGCAGACCTCTGGCCGTAGATTAGATCTCGCTTCGCTCAAGACCGCACATCGATAACTACATGTATGGGCTCGCTTCGCTCACAAGTCACTCCCTCTATGATGAACCCCACCTCGCAGGCTCGGTATATGAATTAATAGCAACTACACGCTTCGCTTATGTGATGCTATCCATCCATCACATCTAATCACTTAGCATAATACCTCTTCCAGTGGGTAGGGTAACTTCCCCTGTGCCATAATAGGGCCTGTGCCAGGCATGATTGGCTACGTGCCAGAGCCCATAAATGCGCTTAGAGATGTATTTTCAATACTTAACAAATTGCCCATGTGCCATGTGCCAGCTTTTGTCCATGTAAGTTTTCGATGTTAGGTGCCGATTCTGCCGATTCTTTTTTTTGGAGGGGGGAAAGTCTCACGTTTCTTCCCATGTTCTCTGCCTGCAAGTCAAACCCCCACAATCTTCGGCTTGCCGGCCAGGACCCATGCAACACCAGATAAATAGTGGTATGGAAGTCTCACCACAACACTTATCATTGAATTCTGGACTACGTGTCGGTGCAGAAGCTGCTGGTGGTCTTGTGGTAATTTACTTACTAACTCTACATACTTGACTCGGAGGGCAAAGCTGAGTAGAGATAGCGTGCCATACAGGCATGTACTCTACCTTCTCGAAACAAAAACCCGAACAGAACTCTGGATCTTTCTCTTTTATGGTGGCTCTGGTGCAGAGTGTTTAGGGTACTACGAGGTTGCCAACCAATCGACAGCAGAGTATCGCCATTTGTGGGGCCTGCGCGGGGTTCATGTAGCTATTAAAAAGCAAATATTCTCGTGTGCTTTGCGTTCATTTGTAGTCTAGGAATAGACTTTCACTTCATGCTACAAATTTACCTTTTGAGCCTTGCTTTCGTTGGAGGAAGATGATTGGAAGACTGTTGAAGCAGTAATGGCTCGTGGAAGTAATACCTACATGGAACCTTTTAAACGACACATGGAATCCTTTACTTCTCACAGAGTCTGGAGACAGTCTTTCTACTGATACCTACTCGAGACATCAAGATCTAAAGAAGCACTCAAATTGGGTATTTGTGGCTGAAAACAGTTCAAATACCAGGCCAGACAAAGATGCAAGCACAACCTTGCAGCTGACCCGACCTTGCACCCTTGTTGTGACATGTGGTTGGTTAGAGGGATCGTGGCTTAACCGCTCTTGGATTAGGTGATGTGTGCATTACTCTGGGGAGCCACCAACCCTTCTCATTCAAAAGTGATCGCTTGCCTTGGCCCGGGCTCAATGCCCAGTATTAAACAAGGTGACAAGGGGGAACTCTAAAGTAGAGAGATACATGTATCCACCCCACACCTTTCAATCTAACCCATGAAGTCTGGAGTGTAAAAAAAAAGAGGAGTGGAAGACGTAATGAGAGCAATATAGAGGTTCACCTCCCTCCGTCTTATGTAGACCCACCTCCACAAGCCCGCCAGCAGCGATAACATCCATCTGACTGCATCTTTCATTTTCTCCCGAGCAGG
Source organism: Morchella sp. 2018-W30 (assembly GCA_024713625.1). Lineage (NCBI taxonomy): Eukaryota > Fungi > Ascomycota > Pezizomycetes > Pezizales > Morchellaceae > Morchella > Morchella sp. 2018-W30. The sequence goes on from JAMJEW010000012.1 coordinate 686,171, forward strand.
TAGACGCGATTTTGGGTCCTAACATAGCCCATTGCTGCTGCTGCAACCATACATAGTCGCGTCGGGTATTTGCTGCCTCTGCCTCTTCTTCTACTGCTGGCTGTTTCCAACTAGCAATAGGTCCTCATCTTCTTCTACATTCGGCGGCTGGGAAGGGCTGAATCCATCTATTCACCACCACACAGCAACCTGAAGTAGAAACCTCGTTCCATCTAGAGATATATTCACCACCCACGAGTCACCACCCTTTGTTGTTTTTGGTACCCTGCCTACCTCTACTCCGATCTCCTCAAAAGAAAATTATCACACCACAGACACCTACTTAGTCATCTTTCTTTCTATTTTGTTTATTGGGGGGGGTTTCTTTTCTTTTTTTTTGATCCCTTTGAAATAGGTTGCTGGCGCCCACAAAAAGGTTTTGTTTTCTCGTCTTTTCTCTCCCTTTAATCACCTAATCACATAAGTCACCACTACGCTACAACACCTGTCGGTTGCACTTTGGCACATTAACTTCATATGGGATTCTAAAACGCCTAAAACGACCCAACTCCCCCCCCCCCAACCGCCTTCCTCTCATAAGATTCTGATCGCTCCCTAACAACCACGATACGATGTCGTCGACAAGTTCGTTAACGAGTAATTTCATGGGCACCATTACATCTGCCCTCACAACCCCAACTACTACACCAACGCCCATTAACTCCGGTGGTGGTGGCGGTGGCGGCGGCGGAGGCGGCGGACCTACAAATTCACCCTTACTCTTCTTTGTTGCTCTAGGCTTTGGGGTAGTATTTACAAATCTTTGGTAGGTTTTCTGTTTCTGCGGGTGCGGCGCGCCACGGCCAACCAAAAGTTTGTGAATCTAGGATCATCGTCGGCGTCAAATACTGTTTCCGCTACAATGCCCGCCAACGTGCCCGCGCAAATGGTGAAGAAGAACCTGTCGACCTACAAACTATGCCCCGGCCGCATCGACGACGGAGGGAAAAGAAACTCATGACGACTGATGAGGTTAATGAACGGTTCCCATCACTTAAATACAAAACTTGGCGTGCGCATAGGGAACGTATGGGGCTTCCGTCAGAGGGAGGCATTAAAACAGCTCCGAACAGCAGGCCTGCAAGTGTGAAGAAAACCGAGGCCGCCATATCCCCAGCTGAAGATACTCCAACTCAGTCCACGAACACAAGCCCTGCGCTTCTCAAGGAAGTACTGGCCTCCGCGGAAGCAGTTCCTCCTACCCCCCCAGCATTAATAAAAGAACAGTCCGCAGGTAGTTCTGTTCTACCCAACGCAGACACAGTGACAGAAGACGAAAGTAAACGCTTGTCCGAGATTTCTGACGTTGACCCGAAACATAATCCCGACGACATTGAGGAAGATGAAGATCACCATGTCAATCCCGAGCTCCTTAATAATGTTGGTGATGCTTGTGCAATCTGCTTAGACACAATCGACGACGATGACGAAATTCGTGGACTCACCTGCGGCCACGCTTTCCATGCTCAGTGTATTGATCCTTGGCTTACCAGTCGTCGGGCATGCTGCCCGTTGTGTAAAGCAGACTATTACACTCCAAAGCCTAGACCGGAGGGTGAATCTAACGATGATTCACGAAGATCAAGGAGACAACATACTGAGAGGGAACCGGTAGCAGCTCCACCAGACGCATTTATAGGGCCACCATTTCACAGGCGAATGTTATTCAGCCCAGGGAGGTTTATGGTGCCATATTATGGGAGTGAAGGACGAGCAAGTCGGCATAGCAATATTAATAGCGATGACCGCAGTACCTCAGTTCTTTCACCTTCATCTGCCCAGAACAGGCAGGGGGAAGGTGTAAATAGAAGGAGTCGGTGGTTAAGGAATCCATTTGGAGGTGTTTCTTTACCATCAGTTAACAGAGGTCGGGACGAACCGACGCCGAGAGACTTGGAAGCTGGTGGGATAGTAGTTCCAAGTAGGACAGTCACTCCAAGCGTGCAAGGAGCCACACCCACAACTACACCAGCACCTTTGCCGGAGGCACATTGATCAAAACTTAAGTGCCACATTTTTAATGAGGGATGATACACCGTCCTTTTTTTTTCCTGCGAGGTGTTGGAGTTCATTTTATATTTTATATTTCCTTTGACCCTTTTGATTCTGTTTCTGTTTGGTTGTACAGGGCGCTGTCTTCTCTTTCCATTCATCTCTCCATTCCATTCTCTTTTTCGAGGGTGTTTATCTCCCCACTTGGGAGGCCCAGATTATGCAGCATACCAGTAGTGTCCTGCCCATTACCTTGGTTCGGTTCAGTCCAGGGCTTATTAATAGCATTTTTGCTACTGTAGGCTTGACGTTTCCTCCTGGCCCCAAGGTTTCGATGAAGCCAAAACCTTTGGGTGATATATATATAGGGAAGGGGCAGTACCTCCTAACTACAAAGCCTGACTTTCGATATCACATTTCTTTATACTACCTTTCTATCTATTTCCTTTTTTTTCGGGCACTTCTTTTTAACACACAGTAGGGAAGGGTGAATTGCTAGGTGTTTGGTCTCGAATTTGAATTTCTTTCTTTCTCTTAAGGGAGGTGTATGGTTTGTTCTGGGCGTGTTCAAGGTCACCTGAAGTATCTTGCGATTTCCCCCGTCTCTTCCGGGAACTTATACTATTTGATTTCTGATGGATAGTCTTATGTATATCTTAACTGGCAGATAAAAGACAGGGAAAGGTTTATATGTTTGGGCGTTCAAATTTGTGTCCTCGATCATACTTAATAAGGCTCAACCATAAAGCGTGGTTAAAAGTCATGAGATATCACCCGCGCCGCTGCTGATTGCTATGTCTAGAGCACTGTAATATAACCTTCATGTAGATATATATTTACGTGTATTGTATATCTTTTATCCTCGCTGACTGATAATTTATTCATAACCCTAACCCCAGAGACGTACAAATTTATGAGAATAGCAACAGTTTAAACAAGGCTGCATCAGTCTAGAGTATAATGTGCGCATTTCTCTCCATTGCCGCAATCTTGACAGGCACGTGTATCATGAATCTGTTCTTGGCCCCATCACCGTTCCTGAAACAAAACAAACTCAAACGGTTTGTGTAGTAGCATGTGCGGTTGTGGTACAAATATGCATGCAAACAGGGGAGATATCCAGTGCATTCTGTAAGCTTCCAGACCGCACCACAACGGAAGTAGCCCAACAACCCCATCTACCGGTCGAGTTTAAAATCCGGACGATGTCATAAGTAAGGATTGCTCATCCTCAACTCTACCTACCTACCTCAAGTTGTGCCTACCTACCTGCGCAAGTTCCTCCCTAATTGCAAGAAGAATCCCGAATGCCATAGCACGCACGACAATGGACTGGATCGCAAACCCATACACAGGGCGGAAACGGCGCTCTGGCGACGACAACGACTTCCAGGCTGAACAGCCGCTCTCCAAGAAGCTTGCGATGCTCAGCATCCACCTCGAGGAGAAGCATCGCAACAACCAGACTCGAGGTACTATTACCACTACTGCCACTGGCTATATTATCTACCCCGATGGCACGCTAAGCATATCGGACGATGTAACAGAGCAGTTACACAAGGCTGTCCCCATCGCCGCCCCGACGTCTACCCGCACGCCTCAGAATGAATACTACGACGATGGTATGGAAGTTGATAATGACAATTCAAACGTGGTGTTTATAAACAACCTTGACGATGAGCTCTCGAGCGACGAGGATGAGGATACGAAGGGAATCGTGTTCCTACCAGATATTGAGAAGAAGCTGACAAGGGTACCATATGATATTGCACGGGGAAGTAATGGCGGCGGCGACATGTGCCAGCCGCAACAGGCTGGGACGAGTACGGCGCTAGTACTGTATACAGTTCCGTCATCACTGACGGTGTCGGCGGAACAGGATGGAGTGAGAAGAGCTATCATTGAAGCTCGGGAAAGAATACGGAAAAGGCAGGCTGAAGAAGCGAGGTTACAAGAAGAGACAAACATGAATAGAGATAGCGGGGTGATAGATAATGGGGCGTGTGCGGATGAGAGGGACCCTGACGCAATGGATATCGAGTAAGGAAGCCTTGAGGGCTCTCCTATTCAATGGCCATTTAAAGAAAGTTATCTTTATTTCTATTGGCTCTTTTCTTTATTCCTTTTGTATTTTCCTTTTTCTTTTCTAATGGCGTTTTATCATGGTGTCTGGATTTCTGTTTTCCTACTGCTGATAGTCTACACAAACTCTTCCCTTTTTTCTCCTTCTCTTTGGTTATTGTAATGTATGTAATAGTTCGAGTGATTTTATTGGATTGTGTTGATTGATTTGTAGAGCAGGAAATAAGAGGGATACCTCGGGTGAGCTGCCAAACATGAGAAAAGAAATGTACGAGGTCAAAAAGCGACAGAAAAAGCGAACCACTACAGATATCCATCCTCGGGAAACGATAATGCATACCTTTTTTTTTTTCTATTCCCTACTTTACTCCATTGAGAAATCCAGTCCCGGCAAGATAAGTAGGTCAGTTAAATACCAAAGAAAGAAAAGCAAAAAGCAATGAGAGGCAAGAAAGGAAGTTCCAGCTAGTCCATGTGCGCTGAAGGAAGAAGAAAAGAAAGAAACCGAAATCAAAACCAAGATGGAATATAAAATAAACAATAAAAAAAGCCAGTAAAAAACTAACACCGCCTCCAGACCCACCATTCCACTCCGAAATGATATCCAATGCACCAAATAGATGTAACCAAACAACCCCCCACCCCCACCCCCACCCCCACCCCATCCCTAATTCCTGATACTGTTTCGTATATTATTCTCTCCAGTACCAGGTGAAGTTTCAACTCCCCCAAGCTAACTATCACCTGAACACACCTTCGTCTTATTGCGTGCGTTGACCATGATATCCAGGAGCTCCCACCGGCGGGGGATAAGTTGGCCCTCCGCTGCTCCCTTCACCGGCACTGCTGTTGTAATATGGATTCTGGTTCTGAATCTGGTGCGCGGGGTGTTGAGAGGGATCAACTTTTGAGGCGCCGATTGGTGGACCGCCGGTGTAGACTGGGGGCTGGGCGTAGTTGGGGTTGTAAGCTGCAGGCAAGTAAGCAATATTAGTTAGCTTCACCTTCAACCACTCACTGCAACTGCAACCACTATAACGACCACTGCACCACAACATCCACTACCCCTCTAATTTCAACCCCACACAAATCATACCTGGTGGCGGAACAGCGTGCATGGAGTAGTCGGTCTCTTGCTGTTGATGCTGATAAAAGCTGAATTGTTGTTCTGGCTGTTGGAGTTGTGGCTCCCATTGTGCTCTGCGGCGACGGGCTACCAGCCACTATTCACGACATAGGCGTTAGTATAGTTCGTGCGGATAAATGCGCGAGCTGGAGACGCGGGGGGGGGAGGTACTCGGTGGTAAGGCAGTGGTGCGTTCCCGGCTCTCATTCTCCGGTCGGCGTGAAGCCACATCCCCATGATTACCAGGAAGGCGAGGATCAGGGTACCAAACAAGACGCCGTATTTGATATTTCGTGCCTCCTATAAATGAGGATTTATACACTATGATCAGTATAATGTATATCGAGATCCAATCGGAGAAGGTAGGGGGGGGGAACGTACATCACTCCAATACCAATTACTGCCAGGCCAATTATCGCCGTCATCCCATTCATCAGCACGCTTCGAGAGTTGCGGTCGTGGTAGAGTGAGTAGGATGGCCATCGCGAATATGAGAATCTAGGAAACGGGCAGACGAATCAAACTGAAGCGAAGGACTTAAAGGAGAGGAATAAAGAAAGAAAAGAAAACCAAGAAAAAAAATCAAGAAACAAGCGATAGAAAATGTTAAAGGAGAAGAGGCACGGTGAGTGATCGGATATCGATTCGATTGTAAACTAGTTTCGAAAGAGAAAGGGAAAAAAAGAAAAGAAACACAACACTACATGTATGTAATGACAAAGACGACAGAAACAACGGGCAAGGAAATAATGTCAGCAAAGTTAAGTTGCCCTGATGCGGTTCTACAGCAGATGTTCAAAGTGTGAAAGTGACACTCGGCGATTAGGGAAAATGGGGGGATTGTGGCTTGGGGCAGGCAGCTTGGGTATCATCTCTTCTTCTCTCTCTTAGAACTTATTTAAAGATTATGGCTACCCGGGAGTCCCTGTCATGTATTTACCAGGGGGGCTCTGCTTCCTTGATCCAAAGCGGAAATCTCTACGTATACTCGATGATCACTAACTTGGGAAAGCCTGGGCCATTCGAACTGGCCAAGAATACATGCGATTCCCCTAGAGTTTTTATATATCATCATACTACGGCGGTAGAATCTATGATCTGATATGCATGTACATTGTACTTACTTATGTAGTAGTACAACATAATTTAACTTTAAGGTGCCCCTATCTAGACTTAATGCCAAGTCTTGAAACCTACATGAGAGACCTGGCCATGCGTCTCAGCCTCCTTCTCATATTGTCGATCAAAACCTCTATTTGCTAAGCCAATGGTCGACGAAACAACTGTATGTTTGTAACAGGTGTAAACATCTACCGTCCGCCGTAAAATTCTGACCCTCAGAAAAAAAGCAAATCTGGTGTGGCTTTACTAACACTAACAGGTCTTTTTATCGTTTAATTCCTCCATTATAGGGAGTCAGCACGGCATTGAATAAGTAATTCGGAGGAAACCGTCTCATGCGGAAACGGTACCTTTCGTGTTTCGAGTTGTGTGCATCTGTCCAAAATCTGAGAATGGGAAACCGGTGAATGAAGCCCTTGTTAAGTTTGTCCTAGAAGCCTATCTAGCCCCAATCAGGGGGTTTGTGCACCGGGGTTTTGGGATGGGTATGCTGTGCAACAAGGAGAATAGTTTTTTTTTTTTTATGCGCGGGCCTGGAAACTAACCCGCATTGTGACTATTCCTACAAAATATAAAACTTCGAGTGCACTATCGATATATATCATGATAAGGAGGGCCTCCGCCCATTCCCTAGGCAGATACAAGCATTATTAAAACAGAGGAACGCACTTAACTACAATTTACACCCCCAGAGTATATTAGAAAATGTACATCATAGTTAGCGTTTAGGGTCGCGGAGGAGGTACTTGGCCTTGGGTGGATGGATCTCTCGAGTTCGCTACATCCCCTTTTCAGCTATTTCTATCCCTCTGTGGTAGCTAGCGCTAGCTTTTATTGGATCTATTCTTACTATCACGTAAAAACAAAAACAGTTACTATATTAATTGCGTGCAAGCAGTCCATGTCGCAAATTCGAGAGTTCCACCTGCCCAAGGGAGTGCAGTGTATGATTGCCATTCGTGATGTGATAATAACTTCCTTGCCTTTTCTCGCGCGGGACATCGATAATTAGTGTTTTTGTTTTTGCCCGGGGACGCTTTTTCCGTATATCTACATGAGCATGTGCCAGTATAAGGACCTCCTTTACACACATATTGGGCTTCTAATCACCATTACATGTATGCGCCTGAGTACATGTACTGTACATGTATGTTGTATGTACAAGTATACATGTGATCGAAGCATACATGTAGATATGTAGAATCGAGCGCGAGAAGCCCCGAGTGATGCCCCATGACCAATAGCTCTAACAGTAGTGTGTGCTTCATAAGAAATCACTCGCGAATGTATCAGAGCTACTGTTATTATTATTTATTTATTTATACTGTTAAAATTTCTGGGTCGTGTTTTCATTTTTCTAGTTGATTTTATATTATGTTATGTACCTAGGTCGATTTTGTCCTGTTTTCATACAAGGTCTACAGGAAGAAGGTACATGTATTTATGGTCACACATGTGATATGTACTTTGAGGAACTGATCTAGCGGTAGATGAAGGGGCTTCCGTACTCTCTAAAAGCCGAAGTCTACTATATGTTTAATTAGAAATGAAAACGATTATAGAAAGCTGCCCGAAGAAAACCGGTCTCCAAACTGTGCAGCTCTTTGTAACATTTCCTTCTTTTGTTGGTGTCCAATCTTGCGGCCTCCGGCGATATCTTTCTCGCGATCGAAGGCTCGAGCGCTTGGGTTGTCCTCCTTCTCGCGCGTACTTCCCGATGATTTGTGCTGATCGTACAGAGACTTATTCCGGTTTTTCTCCTAAAATATTGTAAGAGTTTATTGGGTATAAGGAATTAGAGCTAGGAGGTATTGTACTCACATTATATTCCTTGATTCTACGAGCAGTTTCCTCAGCTTCAGCAGCGTTAATACTGGGTTTCTTAGTATTATCTCCTTGGGCCGCGGGCTTTTTAATCCCCATGACTTCGTCATTGAGCCGCTTGCGGCGCTCTTCCGGTGATTCTGTCCACAAAGAATTGGATCCACCAGCCTTTTGCGGCGCTTTAGCTCCCTTCCCACTCTGGAACTTTCGATTTTTTAGTTTTGTCGGGTCAACTTTCGAGGTCCAATCCTCTGATTTTGGAGGTACCAGCATCCACTCGTCGCGCTTCGGCTTACCATCCTCCGCCTTGACAGTTTGCGCCTCTGCAAACATCGCTAAGCGTCGTTGTGCTGCAAGTTCTTGATCTACCTTTTAAAGTTAACTTAAGATACATGGAGCTGGAGGAGATTATCTACCTCCGTCCCAGGGCCTGGCGGTAGCGCTGGCCCAATATCGTCGTCACTACTGCTATCACCATTATCATTATCGTCAGGGTATCCGGAGGGTCGTTCATCAAGGGGGGCTGGAGGCGGCGCTGGCCCAACCGTCCGCCTTTTCTTGCTGTCTGAATCCTCCAATGGTAGTGGTGGTTTTGGGGCCGCTCTTGCCAAAGAAGCAGCAGCAGCAACAGCGGCAGCTTCCTCCTCAGCCTTCCGTTTTCGCTTGGCAAGAATATGGGGCGGAATTTCAGGACCGACAAAATCTCCGTTCATTGTTAATGGTAGTTGTTGTTTTTGGTAGCTTGTGTTGTTGAAGCTTGGATGTAGAGCTCGTGGAAAGAAGGGCCCTTAATGTATTCTAAGGCTGGTATATAAGCCTACCCTAGGTATATTTCAGAACACTTGCATCGTCGCACAGCAGCTGCGGCTTCTCAGGAACTGCAAAGTTGCTTGGAACTTCGCGCGGATAGCCTAGAAACACTTGCCTCTGGATCTCAAGATAGCTGCAACCTTGGGCACACTCACATTGGTGGTACTAATTCATCGACGTCTGCGAAGCAACAGTAACAGCAGGGAAGCCTTCAGCCTCCTCCAGGATTGAGCTTTGAATTTGAGATATGAGAATTGAGCATAGGGCCCACCGATGAGCTCGATGCCGGCCGAGAGCTCAGAGCTCGCAAATGATAATCATGCAGGAGGTAATCAGGAACTACCGACTGAAGCTGCGGAAACAATACAAGAAAACGAAAACGAGCACACGATGGGAATAGATGAAAATATGGGGATAGGTGGGGATGGAGGAGAGCGGGGGGACGAGGGGAAAAAGGAACTACCTATGCCGACAACAACGACCTCAAAGGTGCTGGAATATTTACAAGAAGCAAGGGAGGAAAGCGGAGGATTAAAACCGGCGAATGCCTCTGTATTCCACTCATACAAAAATTCTGATGGCGGGGAGATAGAACAAGAGAGTTCGCATGCCGATTCTCAAGATTCGCACCTGCCCCACGCAACAAATGGAAGAAATAGTCCTGCTCCGTCTTTCTCTAATCCCGATGATACACCTTCAGTACATGTGAGGTTTTTCCCGGAAATTTTATTTCTTGATTCGTAGCTAACTTTACCAAGGGTTCTGTAGCATCTTCACGTAACAGCAGTGCATTTGGATCCAGATTTTCACCATCACCCTCACTAAGACCATTCGATAGGAGATTTCAGTCTCGCCTACAACCTGGGACCCCGACATTGTCGCAATCACCCCGTGCTCTCTCGCCGGCTCTTCTTAGTCCACATTCGCGATCATCTTCATCTGGTAGCCAAGCTGAGAATAGTGCTTTCGGGGCATTGGCTGAAGGATCGGCACCATGGGATGTTGTTCGGTGGACTAAGCTTAAAAAGATCAAGAACCAACTCTTCTCAGAAGCCGGTAGGCGGAGTTTTGGAACTCCTACCTGTATTACCATTTCTGCAACTATTGCTGTAGGAACCTCTAAAGGTAGCATTTTAATCTTCGACTATAATCAAACTCTTCAATCCATAATAGGACCTGGAACGCAAGGTACAGTTTCTTCCTTAATGTAATAAATAGGACATAGCTGACGGGGGTAGCTGTCGAATGTGGTCCTATTACTGGCATGGCCATCTCTGCGGATCATACCACGATTGCTGGAGGCCATTCCTCAGGTCATATTTTCACTTGGGAACTATCGAAACCGAGTCAGCCATTCCTACAAATTCCACCTCTCCCGTTATCCCAACTGGCGAATCGAAAAACGGATGGCCATGTCGAAGGCGTCTCAGTACTCCACCTTGGATTTCTTGGGACACGACACACAGCTTTGGTTTCTGGGGATGATAAGGGAATGGGATTTTCACATTTGGCTACCAGGGGGTTAGGAGTAGTCAGAAGAGTGGTGAAAACAACCAGGATTTTGGGGCGATATCCCCTTGATATCGCACCTGTTGGGCGTCCTCGCAAGCCCAGTTCAGTTCTTGGGTTTTCTGCCCTCCCACTAGGGAACTCTCCCCAAAAAACAGACACAATGGGGCTTGTGGCCTTGTTAACACCCTATCTTCTTGTCGTGGTGTCTACAACACCTATAGCTCAAACGCAACACAAAGCTGCAAGGCCAAAGGAAGTTGCACCAAATTCTGCTCTTTCGGGCTGTTTAGCCTGGTATCCCTTCACGAAGCTAAAGCAGGTTGCCATAACTTCGAATGCAACACCTCCATCATCAAATGCAAGATTAGTATACAGCTGGTCGAATGTCTTGACTTTATTGGAGCTCTCAATTGCCGAGTCTGAGGAAAAGGAGGACCCAAATCGCCCCCCTATTTTAGAATTTCGACCTAGGAGCCGATTTCGGTGCGATGAAGCCATTGTGGCTGTGCAATGGATTAATCGTCAGGTTTGTATTCTCAAAATGTAGAGGTTTGGATTGCCTTCCTAACTTGAATCTAGATTATCGCTGTTTTGACAGTTACCCAACGATTAATAATACTGGAAGATATTGCCTTACGAGTTACAGAAACATTTGATTTGATGCCTAAACAAATTCTTCATCTAGATTCTTTCTCCAAGCAACTTGATCCTTTAGTTGACCGAACGGACGACGAGAGCTCGATGCATCCACACGTAGCAGACGCCTTCTACAACAGTTTCAAAACCTATAAAGGCAGAATGTTTCTTCTGGTGCGCCATTTTCGCTCCTTTTCTATGGCCTGTCTAATCCGGATTTAGGGTCAATACGATCTGTTAGTTGGTGCACTTTCTAACTGGGCTGATCGACTTCTTGCAATGATGGAGGTCGGAGACTTTATCGGCGCTATTCGCCTTGCTACATCGTATTATGTTGGAGAAACTACAAAATTGACTATTGGTTTGCCTGAGGACTCTAACTCGCGGCATCCAATAGTACAGGGAAGGCTTTTGGAAATGATGTCTGCTTCTTTGCGATATGCTTTCGGAAAAAACCAAATATCATCGCAAACAGAGCCTTTAAGTAATGATCAATTACAGGATCTTGCCACCGTTTGTTTTGATGCTTGCTTAGCAATGGGCACCATAGAATTTTTGTTTGAAGAAGCCTTTGACCATTTTGATCAAGGATCTGTTCAAGGCATCTTTCTTGAAACGCTCGAGCCACATATACTAGAAGGTCGAATTCGGTCTGTCCCACCAACAGTTGTTAAGGCGCTTATCACACACTACACATCCCTCGAACTGGATAGTCGGCTAGAGGAAATCATCTGTCATATGGATACAAGGACACTGGATATTGATCAGGTCACGACTCTCTGCAAAAAACATAATCTCTATGATGCAATGATATACGTTTGGAACCGGGCTCTTGGCGATTACATTACTCCCATGATAGATCTTCTCTCTCTATTAGTGCCATTACTAAGGAACGGCGTCAGCGAAACCGGGGACTCAATTTACGCCGTTAATGCACTAAAGATATTCCCATATCTTTCCTATACCCTTACTGGACGAGTTTATCCTACAGGAGAAGAGCTTATTGAGCCCGAAGCTTCAAACGCTAAGGCGGCTATCTATCACTTCCTCTTTTTAGGAAAAGCAATTTCATGGCCAAAGCACACGAATAAACCATTTCTTACCTCTCCCCATTCTTCAATTGAACCACCCTACCCATATCTTCGACTCATCCTTCAATTTGATGCCTCGAGCTTTCTAAGCGCCCTGAATGAAGCATTTGAGGACCCCTTCTTGAACGACTCGCCTAAGTCTCTGAGCAATGGTGGGACAACAGGCCTGTCTGAGGAGCGGGTATTTTGCATCCACTCAGTAGACCGGCAAAGTATTGTGCAAGTGCTTCTGGACGTCATGAGCCCCACCGAATTCCCTCCACAGGATACAATATATCTCGATATGTTTATTGGGAGAAACCTGCCCAAATACACCCAATTCATACTTTTATCTGGAAGCGCCTTGCATCGGGTTATTGTTGGTCTTTGCAACTATCCTGGGGAAGACATTGCCGATGACTGTCAACTTAGCGTTGAATACTTACTCACCGTATATCATCCTCCTGATATCGATGATCTTGTTGAGCTCTTCACAAATGCGAAATTTTATCGAGTCCTAAAGTCAATATTTCGCTCCGAGAAGCAGTACGCAAGACTGATAAAAACTTATTTCGAAGACCAGGAATCACAGGAAACGGTTTTTGATTGCATCGGAGACTATTTACGACCTCGCAGCGGTCTTAACGAACGACAATCCAAAGAAGTCCGAAGGGTCATCGAGCAGAATGCGCGACAACTGATTGATATTGATTGTATTCGAACAGCCCTTGTCATCAATACCTACATCCCTGAGATTCATGGAGTTCTTCTTGACTCGATTGAAGATCGTGCTCATGATCAATTCCTGTATCTCCGTACGATCCTTGAGCCGCAGGAAGCGAAGGAAGGCCATGGTAATAAAAGGCCAGCAGCATTGTCAAACCTCTCATTCGTAGAGCTATATATTAGGTTAATGCATGAATTCGATCCCGAGCACCTATCTGATTTTGTTGGTGGATTACAATCAGGCGATCTTCGTCTTGAGAAGGTTCTGCCGGTGCTGGAAAGTAATGGGGTTATGGATGTGGTTGTTTTATTGATGGCTAGGGAAGGGCAAGTTCGGGAAGCGATGAATCGACTGATAACTCACCTCGGAACGTTGGAAGCAGCTTTGAGCGGTACACTCAGTGCGGCCATACATGTACATGAGCCACAATTGAGTTTCGGTGCAGCAACCGAGACTTTGCAATCACTACAAAAGCATGCCCGGGTTGGTGTTTGGCTTTGCCGGGGTCAGATGAAAACCGGGAAGCGGATGACGAGGGCTTCCAGGGACAGGAAGAGATCAGACGAAGCACCCTTAGGTGAAGAGGAAATTTTATGGTTAGATCTAGTGGATGTTGTGGTACGCATTGCAAAGAATTGTATCTCAATTCTGAACAGACCTTCTAGGAACTGGGCGACAGACCCCGATATTGAAGTCAATGGCTCAGCCGATCATCGCTCAACTGGAGTCGACAAAGGGAAGATTATACAATCTCTTCGACTATTTGTTCAGGACACCTTCTCAGCGCTCCTAGCAGCAACATCGAGCTCGCAAACTGTATCATTTCTTCAGATTCTCAAAGCCTTTCTCTCCCGTGCTTCAATGGCTTCACCTTCGCTTGCAGAACTTCGCAGTGTTCTTGGTGGGATTTTCGAGGCATACTTCTATGAGGAACAAATCTTATCACTCGCGAATCGCTTACTCGATAAAGACCTATTCGTCCACGTTGACGAGGCTGCCTCATTGCGCCAGAAAGGATGGCGCCCAGCATCACAGACCTGCGAGGCCTGCGGTAAAAGAGTGTGGGGCCGTGGTGCGGCAGGTGGTATCTACACTGCATGGGAGAAACGTCGGGTGGGAAACCTCAAGCGCCTAGAAAAGCTACGTGAGGAACGAAGGTTAATAGCTGAGGGACCATTGTCCGCTGTTGCTCGGGGAAAGAGTCGGGCAAAGATAAGTGATATCGGCGAAATGGGCGGGGAAAATTCCAACGATGCTGGTGGTAGTGGAGATGGGTCTGGAGATAAAGAGGAGGAGTCTGGTGAACTTCTGTTATTTAATTGTCGTCATATCTTTCACAGGAAGTGTCTGGATAATCTGCAGGAGCAACACTCTCCAGACAGCGACTGGGCATTTAGGTGTATTATCTGTGGGCATGCTGGGCAAGGCATTAAATGATGAGCGTTGAGCGTGGTGTGTTTTGATCAAAAATATCATGGAACGCATGCAATTGAATATTTTTCCCCCCCTCTTGTTCGTGTGAGGGGGTTTTTGTCTTTTGCTAATCTTGGGGCATTGGTATTATAGGTGAGAGCTTTTCATGTATCTATTTATCAATTGTAATTTGTATATGCACATGTAGTGATGTGATATGACGGATCGAGGTCTGGTAGTTTAAGGATGTACAATACTGTATATATATATACATGTGTTTTTAAACTAAGAATACCCATCACCTATAGTATATTATCCTACGCGTAATAATCGTAATATAGGCCCTTTGCGCAAAAGACTCTGTTTGTGCAGAGGGCCTAATGTCTGCAATAATCAGCGTCTGAGGGGAAAGCCTCAAACCTGATCATGCAGTGTTAGAGCTTGTGGTAAAGCAAATCAGAATCCATCCTCGTCCTCGTTCATCTGTCAGCATGGGTACATGTCAATGATATGTAAGATGGATTAAATTCAACTTGTACTAAATTCATATTTGGGTAGCTCATTGTAAAATTAAATTGAAGAGACGAGTAAAATAGTTTAAATCATGCATAAAATCTCAAAGGTCATCATGCTCTAAAACACTGGATGCCGCGTACCGCTCGCCGAAATCTCCTTTTGAGGTTAGAGTGCACAAGCATATCTTGGCGAAACAAGGATCAACGCACACACACACAAAAGTAAGAAAGAGGAAAAAAAAAACTTTCCACCCCACACAGGCCTAACAAAAACCCCACCGCATTTTCTTATCCCCCTCCTTCCTCTCACCACCCCTCCCCTCTTCACCGTTCATCCCTAAACTCTTTTTTCCTCACCAAATTTCTTTCGCTGCCTCTAAATACCATTACAATGGAAGGAAAATACGACGGAGCGATCGGTATCGATCTTGGTTCGTAGCCTGCAACTCTTTTTGATATATTTTTCAGTATATGTTACGTAGTCGCTTCTGCAACTGACTGACATTATTTCCTGCGGAAATTTAGGTACCACCTACTCTTGTGTGGCCATCTACGAGGGTAGTGGTGTTGAGATTAGTACGTTGTTTCTTTCGCCGGTTTTTTTTATTATTGATGTTTTCAATTCTTAATAGCTTGACGAGAATTGGGAAATATACTCGAGAGAGAAAAACTTGCTGACTGCTTTTTTTCCTCCTGCGTTCTTAGTTGCCAACGAGCAGGGAAACCGGGTTACCCCTTCTTTCGTTGCCTTCTCTGAGAAGGAGCGATTGATTGGTGATGCCGCAAAGAACCAGGCTGCTCTCAACCCAAGAAACACTGTATTTGATGCTAAGTACGTCGACTTATAGATAATTATGTAGCAGTGAAATTGCCCTATTTCAGTTGCATAATTGACCATACCGCAATCGAATATAGCTGACAATTGTGGATTAATAGGCGGTTGATTGGGCGTCGTTTCGATGACCCAAGCGTCAAGAAGGATGTTCAGTCATGGCCCTTCACTGTTGTTGACCGTGAGGGCAACCCATACATTGAGGTTGAGTACCTCGGCGAGACTAAGCAGTTCTCTCCCCAGGAGATCTCATCAATGGTTTTGACCAAAGTACGCCTACCTTCCTCCCCCCCCCCCTCCCCCCAGTGATATCCCCGCAGTCTCTCATGTACCTTTGTGAGATATAGATGAAGGAGATTGCCGAGGCAAAGCTTGGCAAGTCTGTTGAGAAGGCTGTTATCACCGTCCCAGCCTACTTCAACGACAACCAGCGTCAGGCTACCAAGGATGCTGGTGCCATTTCTGGCATGAACGTCCTTCGTATTATCAACGAGCCTACTGCAGCAGCTATTGCCTATGGTCTTGGGTCAGGAAAGACCAACAAGGAAAGACACGTCCTTATCTTCGATTTGGGTGGTGGGACTTTTGATGTTTCCCTCCTCCACATCCAGGGTAAGTTTATATTAGTGTATCAATGATTTTCTTTTTGGAATCTAACAAGAGTGTAGGTGGGGTTTTCACTGTCAAGGCCACTGCTGGTGACACCCACTTGGGTGGTCAGGATTTCGATACTGCTCTTCTTGATCACTTCAAGGCTGAGTTCAAGCGTAAGACCAAGCACGATATCTCTGATGATCCTCGTGCTCTTCGTCGTCTTAGGTCCGCTTGCGAGCGTGCTAAGCGTACTCTCTCTTCGGTTACTCAGACCACCGTTGAGATCGACTCTCTCTTCTCTGGTGAAGACTTCAACACTTCTATCACCCGTGCTCGTTTTGAGGACATCAACGCCACTCTCTTTAAGAGCACTATTGCCCCCGTTGAGCAAGTCCTGAAGGACTCTGGTCTTTCCAAGGACAAGGTTGACGAAGTCGTTTTGGTTGGAGGATCTACCCGTATTCCTAAGGTCCAGAAGATGTTGAGCGATCTTTTCGATGGAAAGAAGCTCGAGAAGGGCATCAACCCTGATGAGGCTGTTGCATATGGTGCCGCCGTTCAGGCCGGTATCCTTTCTGGAAAGGCCACATCGGAGGAGACTGCCGACCTTTTGTTGTTGGATGTTGTTCCCCTCTCCCTTGGTGTTGCTATGGAAGGAAACATTTTCGCGCCTGTTGTTCCTCGTGGCCAAACTGTCCCCACAATTAAGAAGAGGACCTTCACTACCGTTGCCGATAACCAAACCACAGTCCAGTTCCCCGTTTACCAGGGTGAGCGTGTTAACTGCGAGGACAACACTTCCCTGGGGGAGTTTACTCTTGCCCCTATCCCCCCCATGAAGGCTGGCGAAGCCGTCCTTGAGGTTATTTTTGAGGTCGATGTCAACGGTATTCTCAAGGTCACTGCTATTGAGAAGTCCACCGGCAGATCTGCCAACATCACCATCTCAAACTCTGTTGGAAAGCTTTCCACTACTGATATTGAGAAGATGGTTGCCGATGCTGAAAAGTTCAAGTCCACTGACGACGCTTACTCCAAGAAATTTGAGGCTAGACAGCAGCTCGAGAGTTACATTGCCCGTGTTGAGGAAATCGTTTCTGACCCAACGTTGAGCTTGAGGTTGAAGAGGGGTACCAAGGAGAAAATCGAGGCTGCGCTTAGCGATGCTATGGGCCAGCTCGAGATTGATGACTCTGGTGCCGATGACTTGAAGAAGAAGGAGCTTGCCCTTAAGCGTGTTGTCACTAAAGGTATGTTTTAACCGCTTCTTCCTTAGCCAGATATAGTAAAGACTAATTTTATTACTAATACAGCCATGTCAACCCGTTAATTCAAAAACTCAATAAATTTTTCTTCTGTCATGTTCTGGTATTTCTATTTTCTTTGACGCTGTAATCGAATGGTTATGGTGTTGTCACCAAAAGTACCTTTTTTTTTTCTTCACGGGGGTTTTATCACTTTTGGTTTGCATGCCATGAAGTAAGTGGCGAAAGGGGAAGGGATACGTAGTTATGTTTTTTTTTCTTTCTATTTTCTTCTCATTCTGGTGGTGCACATAGATCCAAAAATTATGTTCTAAAAGGGCACTCCTCAGTTGGGTGATGAATGCATGTAGCTTGCCCGAGTATGGGTACACATGTTGCGTTGTTAGTGATTTGCCCTAGCCCTACACACAAGAATTGCGCTGCTGGCTATCCTAGAGCCTCTCGGTTGCTGGCGTATGACCTGCGCAGGAAGCTCCTTTCCTTACGAATTCTTCAAGTTCTAGCAACACGCACGTTTCCACTACAAACATGCCCATTCCAGTGCTTGGGGAGATCTATTTCAATGGAATCCACTCCATTCCATTTCTTTTACCAGCTCTTAAAGTTCTACCATGGCTCGCTCTGCTCGTTTTACTAAAGACCTGGTTCGGTGGCTCAAAAAATGCAAATGAACGAGTTATGCATAGTAGAGTAGCCATAGTGACAGTATAGTCCCCTTCCTTTTGGTTTTGTATCATACGAGAGACCCTAATTTTCACTAGGGTGGTACAGCTGGAATAGGGGCAGCTGTTGTTGCTGATCTTGCATCTCGTGGCTGCCAACTTATTCTACTTGTACGTGATCCTAAGGACGTATTTACTCAAGATTATATCGAGGACCTCCGCGAGCGCTACAACAACCAGTTGATATACGCAGAAGAATGCGATCTTAGATCCCTCCACAGCGTCAGGAAGTTTGCGACCAAGTTTATTGATAATTCACCCCCGCGACGCGTGGATATGGTCATATGTTGCGCTGGCATCATGGCGCCACCGATGACTGCAAAGGTTTTGACTAAAGACGGTGTCGAAGCTCACTGGGGCATTAACTACCTTGCGCATTTTCATCTACTTAATATCTTGACACCCACCCTTCGTGTACAACCGCCGGATAGAAATGTCCGTGTGCTTATGGCAACCTGCTCTTCTCACGTCCTCGGCGAACTTGATCTCAACGATGTACAGTTTCTCCAGCGTGGGTATCCGACTATGCGGCAATGGCGCTCGTATGGTGCATCCAAAATGGCCCTTATGGCATTTGCCTGCGAATTTCAGCGCCGTATGCACGCCTACGAAAGACCCGATAAACAACCCAATAACGTCCGTATTTTCAACATTGATCCCGGCCTTGTGAGGACCCCTGGAACGAGGCGTTGGTTGAGTCTGGGAAGCATTTGGGGATTGCTGCTATACATGATCACATATCCATTCTGGTGGTTGGTCCTCAAGAGCCCCGAGCAAGGTGCACAAACATTTTTGGCTGCAGCCATGAGCCCTGAATGTGGTGTAGGCGAGGGTGGGAAGTTTTTGCGTGAATGCCGCGGTGCCCCGTATGAGCTCCTCTTTTTCGAGCACAAAAGAAAAGGGGGGGGAAAAGCTAATTAATCTATTAGATATCGCAAAGAAATTCTCACCACAGAAGAACTTGGAAAAACACTTTGGGCCTTCACCGAGCAACAAATCAAGGACCTTGAGAAGGAAGCGGCTGTTAAACGCGCTAAGGAAGAAAGGGCTGCTAAAAAGGAAGCTAAAGCTGTTGGTAAAGCCACTACAGACGCCTCAAAACCTAAAATCCCCGCTATTCCCAGAATGTTCGACCCTACAAAGCCTCTGGCCCCCGAAGAAGAATTCATATTCCCAGAATTTGAATCCATGAACGACGAAGAGCTTAAGGATATCGTAAAGAAGGCCGCCGAGGCCCGTGCTAAAAAGGAGGCGCTGGATAAACTTATTGCTGAGGAGGAGGAAAGGGATCGTCATGATCGAGCAATTGCTAAGCTCCCCGAGGGTGTTCTCGATACGCCGAGCAGGAATACTAGGAGCCGCACAGCAGAACTCTCTGGGCAAAGGATTATTGAACTCGAAGACTCGGTCCCAAGGTCGAAAGCGGGACCCATGCCAAAAGTGGAGGAAGTCATTGCAGAAGAAGCATCTCTGGTGGCTAGCCCTGCTTCCTCGAGGCCCGGTACCCCGAGCAAGAACAGAAGGCGGACAAAGAGAGCATAATTGATAAATGATGAAAAATGGGCTAGGTAATGGTTTTTCTTTTGTGGTCTTTGGATATAGATTTGCATAGATAGGCGTACGCACGGCAAAATGACTCAGGTTTAGTTATAATTTTATGTTAATGGAGCGTCGAGAAAAAGAGGAGATGCCCACACGAGAAATAAAATATAGTCCTCGAAACTTCTACCCCCGATACTTCGTTCAGGCCCATTTCTAATTTAATGCACCTAGATACCGTATTTATCTATTGAGGAGCTTACTCGGATGAAAAGTTAGTATTCCATCTCAACAGAAGATTTCCTCTAGGCGTAATGTAGATGAAGGCTTAGGTACACCCGCGTGGGAAAAATTGAGGAAACAACGCCTAGACATGATAAAAAAGTAAATACAAAATGAAAAAGTGAGTAGGTACAATGGCCTCTGGGGTCTATCTACTACTTTGTATGGCCCTCTATATTCTTTACTACTGCCGCCATCCTTTTTGGCATCCACCAATACGTTGTCCCAATCTAATCCTCACTCCCCCCAAGCTTTCCGGGAAAGTTCTTCTTCAATAATCTTTACCCTCTCATTCAGATGAGCCTCTCTTCGCTTGCTGACCTTGTCAAAAGGCATTGTTGTTGAGTACTAGTATGCCTTTATTGCTTAACCTAAGTTGTGGGCGCTCACTTTTTTCACTCGGGTGTACATATGTAGTCATGTAAATAAAGCATGTATCTGTACTCCGGTATCAAGGGTAAGTGGATAGAGCGTAACAACACAAACCACACCGCCGCGTTCTACTCACTTACCGTTGGCGCCGTAGTACTCTCATCAGACACATGGGACTGAGTTTATGGACATTATTACCCTAACCGTAGCTAAAATAATATCCGGCCACAGCTCGTGGTTACCCATGCATGCATAATTGATCGGGAGGTAGTAATTTATATGACTTCTTACGCACTGATTTTGGTATATGCGCGTACCAATAGCAGATATGTATTAACTTTTGTTGTCTCGAACCAGACACCAGTGATTGAGTATTGATTAGCCTCGCATCCCAAATTTACCTATATATACAGTATGAAAAAATGGGGTGAAATCACTACCATAGGGCTACGGAATTTAGTGATAAATACCGAATTAAATCGGCATTAGAGGAAGAGTACTGTACAAATACCGTATGTATTCTTATCGCAATGCTAGCGTACCAACGAGAATACCGTAGTGATCCCACCCCTCTTTTTGGTACTGTATAGTAGGTTTGGCTCGAGACAATAGCCTTGCCTCAGTATGATCGCGACCAACCAAGCTCATATCAAAAATTAGAATATATACATAGAGGAACGGTATATAGTAAAGAAGTAGATACACTAGCTAATGCACGGATGAATTTACAATATACCAACATACGCTCGCTCGATCGAGTGATAATCCGTGATCTAGTTTTATACCGTTATATCCTTTGAACTGGCGTGGACGTGATATAACAAGACATTATATAATTATATTCATCTTATTTTATCTGTATACGGTAAGATATACCTTGATATAATCCAGGGAGGAAAGGTGGTATGGTCACTCTACAGGTTGTGTCGATCCTAGGCACATCATGAATGTGAATATACATTGTATGTCGTGACCCTGACTCTTCGGATCCAAACTTCTGAGCTACTACAGAGAGTTACATGTAGTAACAAGTAAACTATGGTGCTGCGAGCGGTTCGGACATATTGTCTACCACATAAGTACTGACATAGATCTCTTCCTAGCCCGATATATGACTATATATATACATTAGGTACAGCCGCGTCCGCAAAGTTTTGGCACCCTATAAAAACATCTGCGATTACAACAAACAAAATATTTCGGTCCCTTCATCGAAAGGTAGGGTTGCGAAGGGTTGTGATAGACGGAAGTATAGGGATATGTAACTATAAACTGTCATTGCAGTCACTCTTATCTGGTTGTTTATATCACGGTTTGAACTGATCATGAGCTTCGAGACTGGGGGTGCCAAAACTTTGCGGACGCGGCTGTACATGTGGTCATAGCTTCTACTTTGGTAATCAGTTATAATATGAAGCTCGAGTTGATGCCTATACATTTTTAAGACTATATATCCAAGAAAAGATAGGTGGTACATGATGTACATTAAGCATTTGACTTTCCTTTTTTGATCGGCGCAGGGATTCCTGGCGCTTCAGGTTCCTGCAAATTTTAGAAGCACAAAAATGTCTCACATACATTAAACAAGGGATTATCTACCAGATCTGTAAGAGATAAGGCCACAGGTTGCAGCTATTATATATTGGCCTCAACGGGGTTGGGTGGGCAAGTCACAACAGGCAGGCAAGCACTAAGCTTTCTCGGAGTTTCTTCGGAGTAACTCACATTCTACCGTGTCGGTACGTATAGTGTTACACTCTCTCTGCTACTGTACATCGCTGCTTCCCTTAAGATTGAAGCCATTGAGGGATCTCGTTCGGCTGGCCGCCATTGCCGCGGTTCCAAATGCAATTTTGCTATGCTATCCTTGCTAAAGTAGACGAATGTGGAACATTTCGCGGACGGTCCGACATATTGGAGACGACCACTGTTGTACTGCTCTTTCGGCTGAACCTCCGAGCATGTACATCACGACCATACATCACCACCTTCCTTGCGGAAATCACCTGGTAGAGACTAATCGGATGTCGGTCCGTACCTGAATATTCCAGGGATGTTGAAAATGGGATATAACCAGCGAAATCGAGATCGGTAGTGGGCAATATCACGTTACAGACCTGCATGACGGCTAAGGCTAATGCTTGTTAATATCTTTTTTTAATTAAGGTGCCTGGGGATTACACCCAGTGTACGATAATGTTTGGTATATTAAATCTTTGCGGGGTTCACTCGGACCCCTCCAACGTCTTTAACATTTAAGTCTGATAAATAACCCCCTGTTTAATAGGCATATATATAAGGGCCATTTTCGGCGAGTGGGTATTACTTTATAGTTTAGCTATAGCTGGTCATCGGCGTGATGAGATACCGAGTGGGATATGAGGCCACATATTTGCCGCCATAGACTATAAAAACAGTTATACTATACAAAGTGGTACTATTTGAAAGCATTTCGCTTGAATAGAGGTGTTCTCGACCGATAGTAGATGCATGTATTTCTGAACCAATAAAATTAAGACCAATCCGGATCCTGGTTATAGCACTTGAAGATATCTCGATTCCTTAGCGAGCTCAGACGAACTTTACCTTTAATTCGGGCGAAAATAACTCGATTATATGACCGCCATCAACATTATATGACGATCATACCGCAGTTGTTATAGTTACATCTATCTAACCTGTGGGGGCCTAATCAATGAACCTAGCCTAGGTACTACAATCGACCGATAGCGAGAGAGATATTTTATTCGCTGCCCAATCAATCGAATGAATTCTAACTCATATATGACTGGCAGGTAGTAAGTAATATAACCCACATAGTCAAATCACAGCATCTCACTCGATACATATAATCACATGGAATATTGTACTTCTTAAGATCTTGTTTCTACACGATGTCTGCATATCTAAGTAAAAATTTCAGGCTATTTACACTCAATTATGCGGTGGGTGGATGTCCATTCCGTCCATGTACAGAGTATGCCCTTATAGTTGGGAATAAACGTATCCCCTGATATTGTACAGCCCTTTGGCCTGTTATAATTTCCCAGTACATAAGAATAGACATCCACACAGCCTCAATTAAGCGATCATATTTACGCTCCGTGAACAAGGAACGAAACGAGTTAACTATAGGCCTATGGTTGTATATATATGTACATGTATTTACCACATATGTAGTCGACCGTAATCCTGTTGCTAAGATACATGTAGTTAAGCTTTGTACCCGTTAGGAATGAAGTACATGTGCCTAATCTTCGTTCTAATATACATGTACTACACGTCTGAGAGGCTAGCCGACCTTCGGCATGCTCGAACATCTACATAATACATATGTAAGTACGTACTTATGCTAATTAATTGAGCTACATGTAGTTATGTGGGTGTTACGGAATTCGGATTAAAAGGCCTAGTTTTCATGATAACTGCAATTGAACGTTTATATTATGCACAATGTGAGGACCAGGCTGTTTGAACATGTGTTCAGCTACATGTAGTATCCGTAGCTTTTAGGGAGGAAGGCGTTGCGGTCAGAAAGGGTCCTCCATTCACATGACCACGCATACATTATTATTATTATGGTTGAGCAGTGATGATATGCGGTTCCTGCTAATGTGCTTGTGTCACCTAGGTTTGGCTAGGTAACCCTTACCTCCACTACATCTACCAAGGAACAACCCATACACACCACTGCCCCGGATATTCTTCTAACAATGTTAAAACAGAGCAAAGGTTTATCAGGATAGCGCAAAAAAAAAATCTGCCACACTCTAGGTACAAGGTCGATTGATCAGGATCAATGTCCCATCATTAGTGACCCATGAATCATGAAACGCATGCGGCCTGGCCACAATCCCACTGACCGTGGCAACCACACACATCTGTAAGTATACCTTAATGCTGCACATTAAAATCATTTCTCCGTCTGACTTTGTCAAAGGTTATATAATGTATGGATCGTTGTTATTGACCTATGTACCTCGTTGGGCGGCACAAACAGTGGTGGTTTGGATCATGTGTGCATGCACATGTAGTAGTAGCACCGGTACATCTATATGCAGGTACAATGGACATACATGTAGATAAAGGTACATGCATATACGTACATATCACTCCATGTAAGGTACATAGTCGTGCTCCATTGCAGGGTTGCAAAACACCCAATAAATAAATGTATCTGAGTACATATAGTGCTTTAGTTGATAGCATCATAACCTAGGGAACCCTGCATGTACCCTACACGACCTTTCGGCTGTAACGGACACTAGGTAGGACCAGGGGCTATATTTTCGGCATCTGTCATTGCTTTATCGGGAGCCAGCAAATGTGCAGGGAAACAAGATATGCGATTTAGGTTTTTTAGATAACTCGAATAACTAGCACAGACCATTATGGTAGTGTTATTATAAGTTATAAAGTCAGGTCAGGGTCTAGTGGCTGATCAGTTGGTATAGAAATGAATTTAACTTATGGCACAATCTAGTATAAATACATGTAGATACATAATCGACTTATAATATAAACAATCGCGATATAAAACAAAATACACGTAGTAAATGGGACTCGATATTTGGTCAATTGGATCACTAGTGTCCAGACCTTGTAGTAACCCCTAAAGTAATATTACGAGCTCCAAACCTTCAAACTGTTGATTTGCCAGTAGCTCTCGGTAAAGGCGTTTGGAGTGTTGGCGACATAATCAGTGCATGTCATTGATGTAGGACTTAACATTCGTTGTCAGTTCCATACATAATAAATGGCTATTTTGAGGGCATGGGAGCTTACCATCCTGAGGTACCCCAAACGTTGCCAGCCCAATCTCCACAGAAGGTTATATTGAAGATGATCTTGTTAGAAACAAACTTTGAATCAATGTCACATGAGCCTTGGAAGAGAGCGGTAGGTGTTCCCCAAGTACTTGGGTCCGGGTTTCCACTCAAAGCGTTGGCCGGGATGGAACCGCGTGGGAAAAACCAAATCCTGATATAATCTGAGGTCCATTCTGTAGCGTAGACACCGCCACCATTATTGTTGAATCCGGTTCCATAAGAGTTAGTGCGGGCGTCCTATTCAAGAAGAAGTTAGTAAGTAAAAATTGGCACGTGTATGGAATATCAAGTAGGGTGATTTACTTGAATACTACAGCCTTGGTTGGTGGATTGGTTTGGGGCGTTGATATAGCAATTATTTGTAATCAAATTACCAGACAGTCCACTGTTGTTAATAGTGCATCCATCAGTGGTATGAAGTGTCAATAGGTTCCGGTCGTCAAGATTGACACCTTCGATGATATCGATCTCGCCATTGTTCGGCCAGTTATCGCCAAGAGTCCAACTGTAAAAGTCAGTAATCGAGAATTATAAATGTTATGGTTTGGAGTAGGGACCCCATCATAGATTCTACTCACAATGCTGGCCATGTTCCGCATATACTACCAGGCATGTGTGCGAGATCTAAGATGATAAGACCGTGTTGGAATCGGGCCTTGCTCTCTAGTCTTACACTGTTTCGACCATTTGCTACGTTATTTGTGTGATCAACACCGACATAGACATTGTTGCTATTTGTCTTGATAATTCCTAGGGACTCGGCGCTGGCTTGGTCGATATATTTAACAAAGCCATTTGTAGGATCGGCACCCTAATGAAGCACAGCTATAAGTCAATACATTATGGCATACCGGGCAAATAAACAGGAAATACCTACAGTATAGAAGTCAAACTTCGAGAAAAAGTTGGCTGGGGTGTAGCTCTCCTGGAGAACTGTGTAGGCTGCATTTGTAACTACTGCAGATGCAATAAGGCTGATGGATGCCGTAGAAAACTTCATTTCGAACTTTAATGTTGTATATATAGGGAGAGTATACGACTCGAAGGTGCTTTTGATTCTTAGTGATTTGATTTGACATTTGAAGGGTAGCCCATCCTCTTTAAATATTCCAAATTGAAACGATGGTTCTTTCGAACTTTGGTCGAACAGATCATTGGCGGGTGTCTTGTGCCTTCAAACAGACCCTAGATTGCTATGTGTTGAAACGCACATATGGATAGCTAGTGCCGTGATGTCTGACCAGGATCAGTACAAGCACCGTTTTGACGGACCCAGCATGTAAATTAGCCTTTTACTACTACTATGTAGTAGCCGGGCTCCCCGATAATCAGAGAATCGGATGAACTGGTGCGAGTTTGAAAATGGACTCTGCTTTGCCCATGAGATTCAGTCAGAGGCCTTGTCCATCCTGGTCCGTCTTGTGGTGACAGGCCACGAGGGTATGAGGCGGTTCTGTATGTAGTAGGTGGCCACTCGATAGGTCCGAAGTACATGTAGC
This sequence comes from Morchella sp. 2018-W30, assembly GCA_024713625.1. Lineage (NCBI taxonomy): Eukaryota > Fungi > Ascomycota > Pezizomycetes > Pezizales > Morchellaceae > Morchella > Morchella sp. 2018-W30. The sequence goes on from JAMJEW010000012.1 coordinate 712,973, forward strand.
CGAAATTACTATCCCTCACAGGGAGGAAGGTTCAGAGAAAGAAGGCCGGGGGGGAGGGGGGGGGGGTGTAGACGGTGTTTCTTTGTGAATTTGGCTAATTCTTATATACGGTCTGGTGTTATAGTGCTATCACAACCAGCTAGGTACTCAAATAATACGTGAGTATATAAAAGTGATGAAAGCTAGGGAGATTTTCTAAGGGTTAATTCCATACCTATTGGGAGTATAGGCAGCTGTATCTAAGTATATGTACGACAGTACTACATGTACTTTGTATATAGGTTGGCAACAAAATCAACAAAAGGTAAAAAAAAACGACACATCTAATGTTAAAGGCCTAGCTAAGTAGCTTTGAGTCGCTTCAGATGCGTTTTTCCCATGTATAGATGGGCCTACATGTATGTATGTTTGTAGCATTTTGTTTTCTTACATAAGTACATGTAGTAAAGGCCACGCCGGCCCAGGTTTCAGATTCTGAGTCTGGCTCTCCTTAACTCGAGATTGATTCTTTTGATCACCGTCCCCGTACACAAGATCTCGGGCAAGGATGCTTAACTATTCGAAATTTATAACTACGGATACTATAGACCTAAGGTTTGGCCATAGTCCAGGAGCACATTCTCATAGCTACAAAACGCCTATCTCCGTTTCGTTGCTATCCCCGTGCTTGAAAGTAGAAATCATTTCTTCCCAACATAGTTCGACATCCGAGAATCTTTATAGAGTCGAGCACGTTACTAAGACATGTGACACCATTTTGATTTATCCAGGATTTAAGCATTCACAGATCTTCTTGACATGAGCGCTGACATGTATATACGTAAATACATGTATGTTTATACACACGCGCTTTCTGTTTGTTTCCGAATAATCGTCCTGGCGCTCATTTAACTAGCTTGGTTTCAAAGTACCTGCTTGACAGTTTCTCAGTCGGTAGGATGAGCTACTGTTTTTTCCCCCTTCCCATGCTTTACCCCGGCTCTCTATAGCTAGCATGGATGATAATACCATAGCTACTGTATGTTCAACTAGATAGTTGGGCTTGAAAAAGCGGGTTTGGTCACATCCCATCACTCACTTACGCATTGAGAGGTGTCTGTTTGTCGTTGTAGCCGCGTTTCAATCTGGACCAGCTCCTGATTGGATCGTGGACGGCCCTTCATTACCGGTAATGCCGGTAGACACCAGAGTACTTGAATAACCCCGTACGTACTGAAAGGATTCGGGCGAAAACCCCAGCTAGGATTTATATTTCCCTGTTCCAACTGAAGCGGTGGGGCGTGGTTATGAGGCCTAGAAAGTGTCTATTCTACCCTCGCACTTATGCCGCTATCCGGGGCCTAAAGACTTTCCAGAATAGAATGTATACGCATCTTTAATCAAGCTTCATTGCGGTAGTAAGTGAATCGGGATGTTAAGAATTAAAATACCTGTGTAACCTGATGAGAGTCAGGTCCTTGTGGCGGATACCAGGCCTTATCAGATAAGATGAGAGTATGAGCTTGGCAATCAAGCTACGCCAGCTATCGTAGACTAAGAGCCTAAGACCCCACCACTCTAACCTCACCCCTACATCTCCAAGTTCTGCACGACCAAACAACAATAAAATGGTACTTCAAAAATCACTCTGTTACACCCTCCACTTTATGTGCGAGCTAATAAGGCGATGCAGTCTCTTCGCATAATCCCCACCCCAAAGCACGCTTCTCAGATCTCTACCACAAATGGGGCTCCCAGTGTCCGTTCAATCCCCGACCCGATGAGGAACGGCCTGCAATCTGTATCTGCCGAGGTGAACGGAAGACATCCTCTAGAAACCAGGTTGAAGAACTGGGATGAAACCCAGCAGGCTCTCAAGATGGAAAACCTGATGAGGGTATACGGTGCGCATGAGCCGATCAGGAGAGGCATGGAGATGAAGATTAGCGGATCGGTTAGTCTCCTTGTACTTCCTAAAACTTTGTGGGGGCGGGGGTAGTCGCCATTTGGATAGATCACGATGGACGGGTGATGAGGGAAGAGTAGGGAAGAGTAGGGATGTTAATGAACTTGAGAACAGGACTGGAGACCGATTCAGCTGGGAGGACCTAGCAACTTCCACCTCGATATTCTGAAAGGGAAGGATACAACCATCGAATGGGAGGATATCTACAAAGGTAAGCACGAAAATCTGTCACTTGTCTTATGTTGGCGTCTGTCAAGCGACAAATGTTCCATTGAGCTACGCCCCTTCTTCCTGCAAAGCTGACTCCATCACTCACCAAAGGGAACGAAAACACCGAGGAACTTCCTGGTTTCCACGCTGAGATGGAATCAAAGCTCAAGATGAACTGGTAAAGATCTGTAGATAAACGTTCTACCCTTTTAAACACGCTACACGGAATTGATATTATCAAAAAGGAAATTGTAGTCTACCCGATATCACACTCTTGGTTGGTTTTCGCCCATCAGAGAGACATGTGCACCTATGGAGAAACCTTCTAAGGATATCTCCTGCATAATATTGTATTGACCTCTTACATGGGGATAACGCACCAACAGCCCGAGACCTCGCCAGCCATGGTCTTGCCATAGGCATAGACATACACCCATATGCACTTCTTTCTCCGATCCCTGGTTCTTCGCGTCTGAGGACTAAGAACACAAAACATCCTTGTCCCGCTCGTGACTTATATAAAACCCTTGAAACTTTAATAAGCTCGCTACAGTATGATTAAACATTGTGATTAAACATTGTAAGTAGGGCCATTCATTAGAAATGACCTACTTAGTAGAGTCATGATTCTGACAAGTGGGTCCTGATCTGTATCGTGACGCTTCCTTACTCAGGCGTAACTATCAAACACCCCGCATGCCTGTTCAGACTTTGGGATATCTAGCCAGTTAATTCACTTTGTGTAATGCCTGCTCAGTTGATCACCTACATAGTCACTTCATAAATTACACTTTGCAATAAATGACCCATAGCCTGCGCAAGTGCGTGACCGATTACGTGATCTAATAAAGGAAATAAAGGCTCGCCTTCTTCTATTGGTGACCCTGACATGATCCTAGACATTCCATGTGAAGGTACACGATACATAACGTGTATACAATACATACATGTATGTAGCGAATACAGTACCAAAAAGAGAGGTGGGATTACTCCAGTATCCCCGCTGATTCGCTAGCAACGCGGTAAGAATACGGGAATTCTACAGTACTCTTCTTCTAATGCTGGTTTATTCGGTATATATCACTAAATTCCGTAGTCTTATAGTAGTGGGTCTTTTCATGCTGTAGTCACATATAATTAATGATGTAAACAAAAAAAAAATGCTGTAGTCACGGCCTCTCACTCGATATAAACTCCAAACCCCCCCCCCCCCCCAAGATCAGATCCCCAAAGATATAGAGGTCGTACCGCTCGATTGTACCACAGCTGCTACAAACAAATTACCCGAAGCTATAGCATCCCACAGGAAGCCTACCCAAGCCCCGAGAACCGGCCCTAAATGGCTGGTACGTACATACAGTGCCCACGCAAGCCAGCTCGATTAGTATCTTCGCATCCCCGAGGCTCCCAAGCGTACGGGGCTAGTAAACCATATTACAAGCCACTCTGTAAACCAACCTGGCCCAAGACCTACCGCTGGATGCACAAGCTTAAGCCTAGACTCGAGATACAGGTGCCAATGGGAGATACGGTTTCTAGTGGTGGGGTTGATGCGCTATAAAGACGGGTTCCTTGGTCCATGCTTATAGTAGTAAGGGTTCTCTTAAGGGTTAATGGGTTACGACAGACACACACTTGCAGTAGTCCTACCAGACCCGGTATATGGGGCTGCCATTTGAAGATGTATATACACTCATGGCTAATTCTAGCTAGCTGCTCCTTGTCAGCAACATTGCGGTCTACATGGGTAAACATGGGATTACTTGCATACCCTAGCAAGACCGAGAAAGAGAAGGTAGGTGAACTATGTACTTGTAGTCCACCCCATATCCATCCCCCACAACCAGTGGTGACAACCTTATCTGCTTTAAGGGACGCAAGATCCGCTTTTGAAATAGTTCTGCCACGCTCTGTACTTTACATTTTACATGTATCTAGCATTGTACGTACTAACGCATAAGCACTGAATTTCAGTCCCTGTGCCATACTATACTATACTACATTCCATTCTCAGCCGTTTCCCACTGCGGTGGTACGGTAGATACATGTACTAAACCCCATTCTTTATACGACATCCAACCAGAACCCACCCGTCACCGTACCGCCCACACACCGGCTTGGTGAAAACGGTATAGAAACTTGTAAGTACATGTATACACAACCACCGGCGCTGCCACTTCTATGCAACGGCCGCCAAGCCCCGGAATGATACCCTCCACAACCCACCCACAACCCATAGCGCGCTGGAGATTGGACCTTAAGTTTGCATATACGCTCTGCGCCTCCCTCCCCAACCCCCACCCCTTCCTCTGGGGTACAGGACTGCATAGATATACCAGGCAGGCAAGCGGGCGGGCAGAACCGAGTGATATCGCGTGACCGGCGCTGCCAAAAACTGGTTGAGCGGCGAGCGGGCTAGGGCTGCTGGGAGGCGCGGGTTGTGTATATGTATATGTCGGAAGCACTGAGTACGCCGTGTTCGGGGGTGCCATGTAACCTCAGGTGTGTATGTGGTGGAATATGGGCATCATAAAGTATCACTCGTTTCACATCACTGCCTCGCTACATGTAGGTACATACCATCATAAGCCCCGAATATATACATGTAGTGAAGGCCTATACCAGGGAAATCCTTTATTACCCAAAACCAGCCCACGGAAACAGTAAGTACAAGAAAGCGGGAGAGGGAGCTACCTATCAATACACCATACCTACTCCCCATACCTATAATAATACACCCGGGCCCACGCCACGCACCCAGACTACGCGCCCCCCGCCCTCCTCGCATACGCCGCATTACTAGTAACTCACAATCAGCACCATCCCCGCCTCCCCATTTCAAAAAAAGGAAACACAGACCCACTCACCTCGTATGGGCCAACAGGAACTTTACGCATGTGAGCGTGTACTTACACGCCCTCGTCCAGGCCTCGTCCTGGTTGAAGGCGAGGCGTATGCAGCTGTCACCGATCTTATCCTTCACGATGCGGTAGGGCAGCCGCATCTCTGGCTCCGCGGCCTCCACGAACTCGCCGAGCTGGCGCAGCACCTCCAGGAAGGCGACCATGGCCTGGTCGAACTTGCGGTGCATGAACATGCGGCCTAGGGGGAGGTCGCCGCTCGAGAAGAGCTCCAGCGTGGTGATCTTGGGATCTGCGTGGTGGGTGGTGGTGGGGGAGCCGGTGGTGCTGCTGCTAGTGGTAGTGGTAGGGTAGTCGAGCTTTTCGATGCGTGAGGTGGAGCCCATGGGGCGGAGGCGGTAGGAGGTGGGTGTGAAGTGGAGTTTTTCGCAGATTGTGGTGAGGAGGAGGAGTGTCTGGCCCCAGGCTGCGTTGATTTCCGTCCATTCGACCTAGAGAGGGGGGAAGGTTAGCTCTTTGTTTTCTCGGGGGGAGGTACGGTGTTTAAAGGAGGGAGTAACTACCGGCTGCGTCGGCAGCCTCCCTAATCGCAACCCATTGATGGTCCCAAAATACCCATCATGACCAATACAGAACGTATCGTTATATACGTTCGTCCTCTGCAGCTTCTCCAGCTGCTTCGAGTCATGGTCATACTGGGTATTGACGCCGTCCCTCTCATTCTGGAACTCCTCGAGCCGGGCCGCGAAGCCGTTCCTCTCACGCCAGAAGTCCTCCTCCTCCCGATCGAGCATGCGCGCCTCCTCCTCGAGGCCGCGAATCTCGCCCTCCACCGCCGCGCGCGCATTTTCCGTCTCGGCCAGCTCGCGCAGGGCCGCGGCCTCCTCCTCGGCGAGGGCGCGCTGCTCCCGCTCGGCGGCTTCGCGCTCCGGGTCGCTGGGGAGCTCGCTGGTCACCCGCTTGAGGAAGTCGACGTAGGCGTCGCGCTCTCGCGTGGCGTTGGCGAGGCGCTTGCTGAGCCCGTCGAGGAGGAGGTCGGTGCATTCGCTGCAGATGGGGTAGTCGATGTCGCTGCGCGCGCTCAGGATGTCGAAGAGGCCCGCGGAGGTGCGCATCTGGTGGCTGAGGGCGTTCTCGTCGTGGGGGAGGAGATGGAGGGGCTGGAGGAAGGGGGGGCCACCGGCACCACCACCGCCGCCAACGCCGCCAACGCCGGTGCCACCACCACCACTACCGCCGCGGGAGGAGGGGTTAGAGGTGTTGGTAAAGGGCAAGGGAGCGAGCTGCGATTGGGTGAGCATCACGTAGCTCTCTGCAGGGTTCTGGTAGACGGACTTTGAGCGGGGGGGCGCTGAGCTGGTGGAACGAGGGGGGATGGTGCGCTTGTGGAGGGGGTGCTGGGGTGGGTGAGTAGCTTTGTCATAAGTGTCTCGACGGTCTTGAGAATAGATGGGCGGGTTGGGAGACGTGTCGGTGCTGGTGAGGGGCGGAGGGTTTGTGCCTATATAATAACAAGGTATTAGCAGGTACTTGTAATAGATGGGGAGGAGGAGGAGGAGGAGGAGAGCGTATACCTGTGAGGAGGTTGAAGGCGGCGGGACTCAGGTCTTCGAGGGAGCTATGCAGCTTTATGGGCTGACGGCACTTTTGGCACTTCATCGTTTGGTGTTTGGTGTTTGGGGGGGTTGATGTTTGATGTTTGATGTTTGAGGTTGTGAGCGAGCTGTCGATAAGAGCTGTGGTTATCGAGTCTGTGGCGGTGTGTGAGTGTGGCTATGCAGCTATGATTGACCACCCCTAACCCTGTGTATATCTGAGATGTTTGTCAGTGCCTGTTATTTGTGTGTGTCTGTCTGTGTCTTTGATGTCTGTTGGTTGTGTGTGTGTGCATTGAGTTGAGGTCAAATGCTGTCTATTCTACAGTCAATGACAGTCATCCATCCGGGTGTCCAGCAGCCATAACTTATGTCATATTAGGTCAAGTCATCGGATGATTATATAAATAGACCCTCCTCCTCTCCACTCACGTGATGCGGCTCTTTGCTGCCAATCACACCGGGGCCGCGTCAGAAGAAGGGAAGCTCTCTCTCAACCATCGCTCTCTCTCTCTCAACGACACTCTCTCACAACCACCACCAATCAACTAAACATCAATTCTTCACAGCTATATATCTATACATAAGTAAGACAATACAGTAATGGAATCCGTAAGTCCCCCATCCCCCCCCCCCCACCAGCCAGAGTATGTCCACCACCAGCCAACACCCCCGTAGCAGCGCCCTCAAGACGGAGCCCTCAGCTGGCGTCTCTCAGCACATCCCGCGACTCTCGGCTTCTTCCTCGCCTTTCGCCTCTGTATGCCATGCCCCACCCTGTATCTACTACATCCACATCCATACTAACCCACGTTTTACCCCCACCCATATAGTCCCTCTGCTCACCTACCTCTTTGGCCTCTGGTTCTCCTCAAACTTGTCTGTCCCCCCTCCCTCCCTCTCTCCACTCCTCTGCACACGACTAACACCCACCACAGCGTCCTGATATTCATCATCGTGATCCTCCTCCTCGCCGCAGACTTCTACTACTGCAAGAACATTGCCGGCCGCCGCCTCGTCGGCCTGCGCTGGTGGAACGAGGTCAGCGCCGAGGGCAACGGCGAGAGCATATGGGTCTTTGAGAGCCCTGACGTACCATCCCCTCCCACTAGTGTGTTGGGCGTATGCTCAATTGAAATACAGGAGTCCCGCCAGATCAATGCGACAGACAGCCGCTTCTTCTGGCTATCCGTGTACATCGTCCCGCTGCTGTGGGTGCTGCTGGCGATCGTCGCTATCGTCAGGTTCGAGTTTATATGGCTGTCGCTTGTCGGTATGTTTTATTTCTCTCTCTGTGTGTGTGTGTGTGCTTGCGCACGGGACTGATACAGAATGTGCGCGCACGGATAGTCATCGCGGTGATCCTCTGCGTCACAAACGGCGTCGCCTTCTCGCGCGCAGACAAGTTCGGCAATGCATCGTCGTTTGCCGGCCACGCCATGAACACGGCCGGGGGCGGGTTTGCGAGGAGGATGGCGGGCAGCGTGGCGAATAGGATGTTCTTCTCCGGCGGGAGGAGCTAGGCGAAGGAAGGGGGGAAGGGAGATGGGACTATGGGACTATGGGACTAAAGAGGGACCTGGGACGAGAGGAGAAACTGTGAGGGACATGTGAATAGCTAACTTAAGTAGGGCAGGGGCGGCGTTTAAAAAGTAGCCGCTTTTTTTTCTTTTCTTTTTTGTTATTTTGTGTTTTTATGTTGTTTGGATTTGGATTTGTTTTTTGCTCTGGTGGGTCTTACTGGGCTGGATAGTTCTTTGCAGGTACATGTAACTACAGCAACGTGATATTCGTGCGGTAGACATACAGTATGAATACCGTCTTCTTAAGAATGGTACATTCCCCAAGATGCCGATATAGGTCGGTCATCTCCAGAAGTAAGTCAGGCAGGTGATACGCATTACAAGTTGAATGCCGCCTGTACACTCCCGTCTTCTGAGCACTACGATAGTCCGAGCGTAGCGCATGGTAAAGAAACTAGCAGCACAGCAGTAGGAGTACCGAATTCTATGGCAGATTTCCCCGTCTGGAATGGCAGCACCACCGAAGCACCGCTGTATGCAAAGCCATGCGTCTTCCCCTGTCATCCTGTCGTGTTACTGTATTCTCTTGACACAGAGTACAAGATGGGTATGGTGATACTACGGTCTGGTAGATAATGTCACGTCAATTCTCTGCGCGACCATCGCAGTACCGGTATTCCTCTCGAGAGTATATATAGGGGAGTGTAGCTGTGCTATAGTACGGCCTCTGGATGCGGTAGGGCTATCGAATACACATTTGCGGCAATGTCACTTCTACTCCAGAAAAAGACCCCCGGCCATATACTCCTCCGGGCGCGCATGGCACCAGTGTACTTACGTAAGAGCACACCAGAGCACCCGGTCTGTCTCGGGCGGTTGAGTCACGGTGGCTCACTCGCCCGCCGGCGGCTGCGGCTACGGCCGTTCTATGTTGTTCTACAACCCAAGGTTCGACGCTCTGGGCGGGTCTGGGTAGACCTGTGGCCCGGCGGGGTGGGTGTTTCGGGTAGCTGGTTCTGGGGTCGGTGTCTGGATGGGTGGCGCGCACCGCCAGCATCGCTGACCTACCATATAAGTACGACCGATAAGACGGCCCGCCTCACCGTCGCTCCGCCATTTCGCCGCAGAAACGGGTTGCTGGGGCAGCTTTGGGGGGGCGCTTTTCATATTGCTAGAGCTAGGAATTATTCTCACCGTTTTAAAGCCGGGGGAATACTTGATTACTCGCCGTCCAAAACATCCAAGAGATAGGTAATAAGGGAGTGGCTATCGCTCGGGAATTGGAACCAGCAACAACAGACTCAGACCGCCCCCGTCCACCAGACAGAGCCTTGTACATAAGAGGTCCCGCGCAGGCTCTACTCTAGTAACTAGTAGATAGATATAGTGTAAGCTATTATCTACAAGATATTTATCACTCATGATCACTGGTATAATATGACACACATTATCATACTGTGTCTTTGAAGACAGGATAGTGTATATCATTACGGCCCGCTAAAAGCAAGAAAGGATATCAGTTGCAGGGAAGGAAGTCCACTACTGGGACAGAACGCTCTAAATCTACGCATTATCCCCCGCCCTCAGCGCGCGGTCATCTCTATCACCACCGCCCTGCATCCCCTCCTTTGCCGGGTCGAAAACATACATCGGAAACTGTCAACATATTAGCAACTGCCCGAAAAGCGCAACAGGGGGAATACTACCTCGAGGCCCACCGTCCTCTTGACCACGACCGGCAACACCTCCCACACCCTCCTCGGCATCGGGACCAAGATACTCGTCCTCCTCAAGTAGCGCTCATACTCGCTCCAGCCCGCGCCGCTCTGCCACCTCCTCCTCGCCCCGGGCCTCTCCTGCAGGTTGACGCCGCTCAAAAACAGCAGCAGCACAACCAGCAGTACGGGCCCCACAACACTCGCCCACAGCGCTGCGGCCGCCCTCCCGCGCACCGCCCCCGCCGCCGCCGGCGCAACAGCGATAAGCCAGATGCTAAAGTGCAGGGTGATCTCCCCAAAGTAGTTTGGGTGGCGCGACCACTTCCAGAGGCCGCTGCACATGAAGAGGGACTTGTCGCGCTGCCCGGGGCCCGCGCGGAAGGCGTACTTTTGCGCGTCGGCGACGGTCTCGGTGGTGAGGCCTAGGGCGAACAGGAGGGTGCCAATGATGTCGAGCGGCGTGTGTCCGAACCGCGGGTGCGGGTGGGTGCGGGTCGTGGAGGGGCTGTTGAGGATGGTGATGGGGAGGGAGACGGTCCATACCCAGAGCATCTGGAAGAGCCAGAAGCTGAGAAACTTGAAGAATTTGTCGCGCATCTCGTCTATAGGGCGGGTTAGTATTTGTGAGAGCCTTACACAATTGAATTGGGGGGGGGGGGTACTGAAGCGGTCGTCCTGGCCGGTTTTGAGAATGCGGAAGAAGAGGAAGCCGGAGAGGCGGGCGCCCCAGATCATCAAGAAGATTGAGGCTACGATGTTCTGCGGAGAGGGGGGCTTGTTAGCTAGAGTATAGACTTTAGCGGGTTTATACTCACTCTTGCATCTTTGGCACCGCTGAAGCACAGGGTGACGATTGCGAGGAGTATGAAGTTTGTTCCACCCGCAAAGTCTGTAAGCTTATCGAACCTGAGCGAGAACGCAATCGTGAAGAAGAACAGCTGGTAGGCGATTGTTATGAGCAGTGTTGCGATGAGGTAGTAGTCGTCAATTGCGTATAGGGACATCATGATCACAACAGAATAGCTAGCTAGTTTATAACTACTACTGAGTAGCTTGAGCCTGAAGAGATGGCAAGCTGTACCTGATATCTGTCTGTCTGATATAATAGTAAGTTAAAGGGCAAGGCTTCCATTTTGGATGCATTGCTCGAGGCTGCATTTGCTATGGCTGTGTTGTGTAGGTGTTTTATGAGTCTGTGATGCTCTCGGAAAGTGTTGATTCGCAGAATCCCATGGCGTCATTGACTCACGTTCCCGAATCGCCGCTTATGTAAAGCAAAGCAGGCAAGCAAGGGGCAGGCAAGCAAGGCTTTGTGGTATTTGGAATATTTCGAGGCTGGGAGATTGCAAACAGGGCTTTGGCTTCGAGTGTTGTTGGAAAAGGTACATGTATGATACCTCCATGGCCAGTTCGTTGGAATGGGGTAACATGTATGCTTTGGAGGAAGCCCCCCCGCGAGTTGAACCCAAAACTAATCGTCGGGGGGGCACTACTCTATGTAAAGTAGCTTAGTAGAGTATCTATCGCTTCGAATCATGAGTGGGCACAGTTCGGTGAGGTTAACTGCTGGTCGGGTCATGGACGATCACTCAAGATCAGAGGCCAATGTCGCAGTGTGTTAGCCGTAGGAAAGGGTAGAGGTCCGCTAGAGTGGTATCTGGTACCTACTAGTAAAGTCCGTAAAGTTCACTTACTCCTGAAAGCCCAAGTCAATCATCATCGACTGCTAATTCAGTCAGTTCTACAGACCTCAATTGCGTAGGTAATAACCACATGTATCAGTCTGCTCTGCTGATTATCGTGATATTGCCAAGAGATGCGGGCGGATCTGATAATCTCAAACTCCCCGCGTCAGAAGTCCGTGTGTATCCTCACCAAACCCGAGGGCCTCGGCCACCACCCCACACAAAAGGGCAAACAATTCAGCCTGGCCGTTTGACGCAGGTCCCCCCCCCCCCCTACAACATGTAACCTTATGTTCGACGATTCCAGGAATTTAACCCCAACCCTGGCCGGTAAACATATAACCTTACATCTCTTCGTCTATGTATCATCATCGGCGGTGAATGGAGAATAGACGGGGATGGCGCGTGTGGGATGTTCCGCTTTTGCATGTGAATAGGTAATACGGCCAAGACCTAGACCCTTTCGGAACGCGGGGGTAGAAAAAAATCTGGAGAAGGAGAGTCTCTCCTCAAACCCTTATGTAGTTTAGATTGGTGAGAGATCGAGGAACAGCGTGGGATGGTTTTCACATGTCAGTCAGGAAGTCACCTTGCTGGAAGGTTGTGGTTGGACAACACTCAAGCCGTTCTTCACATGATGGTGAACTCTGGGTTCAAAGCTTCATGTGGAACCAAAATGACCGTCATTCAAATCCGTAAGCAGGTCTCTGATTGGCTGGCCCCACACTTTTCACGTCCCTCCGCGTGCCAAGGGCTGACAGTAAAGCCTCGGTTGTACGATACCCCGAAACAAGACGCACCCCCCCCCATTGCCGCTTGCGAGCGGTACAAAGTCAGATCCCAGCCCACCACGTCTTCCCACTTCCTCTACTCCTCCACCTGCTTCGTGTCCTCATAACTCACCTCTTGCCCTTTTTTCTCATTCATTGCACAGAGCTCTTCAGTGAAATTACATCTTAGAAAACAACAGCTTGTCGTTATTGTTACTATCTTTCATCACAAACTGAAATAATGGCTCCACGAGTAATTGTCGTCGGTGGCGGTCGTAAGTTGCCCTACCATGAGCTTAATGAGCTTTAGAGGGACAGAGCATCATGGATATAAACTAACCTACCTGCCTTATGGACAGTTTCGGGTCTCAGTGCTGCCCACACATTGTACCTTGCCGGTGGAAATGTCCTTGTTCTTGACAAGCAAGGTACTTCAGCCCCACCAAAGCTTGACAGCAATTTCTAACATGAGACATAGGATTTTTCGGTGGAAATTCCACAAAGGCCACGTCAGGTATCAACGGTGCTCTCACACGCACTCAGGTCGACTCAAAGATCCAGGACAGTGTGCAGCAATTCTATGAAGATACCATGAAGTCGGCACGTGACAAGGCGCGACCAGATCTTATCAAGGTTCTCACATACAAGTCCGCAGCTGCCGTGGAATGGCTGCAGGATGTATTCGGACTTGATCTTACGCTTGTTTCACGTCTTGGGTATGACTTATTCCTGTTATACTATCGATACCTTAGTATTCTAACAGACGCAATAGTGGCCACTCACAACCTCGCACACACCGAGGCCATGATGCCAAGTTCCCTGGAATGGCTATCACATATGCTTTGATGCAGAAGCTTGAGGAGCTCGCCGAGAGCGAGCCTGACCGGGTCAAGATTATCAAGAAGGCTCGTGTCACTAAGATCAACAGCGAGGGCAACGTCGTTACCGGTCTCGACTTTGAGTACGAGGGAAAGACACACACCGAATATGGCCCAGTCGTTCTCGCTACCGGAGGATACGCTGCGGATTTTGACAGCCCAGACTCTCTCTTGAAGAAGCACCGTCCTGATGTCCTCAAGCTTTCATCTACCAATGGAACTCATGCTACCGGTGATGGGCAGAAGATGGTTATGGCTCTTGGTGGTAACGGAATCGACATGGACAAGGTCCAGGTGCACCCTACTGGACTTGTAGACCCTAAGGACCCCACCTCCAAATGGAAGTTCTTGGCTGCTGAGGCTCTCCGCGGTGAGGGTGGTCTTCTATTGAACGCCGATGGCAACCGATTCTGCGACGAACTCGGTCACAGAGACTATGTCTCTGGTGAAATGTTCAAGAACAAGTTCCCCATCAGACTTGTTCTTAATAGCAAGGCCTCGAAGGTTCTTGATTTCCACACAAGACATTACTCCGGACGTGGTCTTATGAAGAAGATTACTGGTGCTGAGCTGGCCAAGGAAATCGGCTGCGGACCCGAGCACCTTCAGAAAGTCTTCAAGCAATACAACGCCATTGCTGAAGGAAAGGTTAAGGACCCCTACGGCAAGAAGTTCTTCCACAACACTCCTTTCGATATTAACGATGATTTCCATGTTGCTCTCATGGAGCCCGTTGTCCACTTCACCATGGGAGGTGTTGAAATTGATGACAAGGCTCGTGTCCTCAACAAGGAAGGCAAGCCTTTCGAGGGTCTCTATGCCTGTGGTGAGATTGCCGGAGGTGTTCACGGTGCTAACCGTCTTGGTGGTTCATCTCTCCTTGGGTGTGTTGTTTACGGCCGTGTCGCTGGTGACACCGCCGCGGAATATCTCTTCCAGAAGGTCTTGTCCGGCGCAGCATCAGGATCTTCCGCTGCCGCTCGTCTGAACCAAATTTCGCTTCACATTGACCCCAACAGCCCAGGAAAGCTCGTCATCGAGTGGAATGGTGGGAGCTCAGGTGGAAGCATTCCCGGGCAGACTGCGACTCACTCTGTTCACAAGGGCAGTGCCGAGGGCCAGGATCCCGGCACAGTAGCGAAGCCTGCGGCAAAGGAGTTTTCCATTCCCGAGAAGGAATTCACATTGGAGGAGGTTGCAAAGCACAACACTAAGGGCAGCGTATGGGTTGTTGTCAAAGGAGTTGTCATGGATGTGACGGACTTCCTCGAGGACCACCCCGGTGGTGTCCAGGCCGTCATGAACTTTGCTGGTAGAGATGCAACTGAGGAGTAAGGCAGCCTTACCGTCAAATTTGATATCCTTTACTAACGTTTTCTTTAGATTTGCGATGTTGCACGACGATGAGGTCATTCCTAAGTACGCCCCTGCTACCGTTATTGGGCGGATAAAGGGCGTTACCCCCAAGTTGGATATTTAAATTGGGCTAGTTGTTTGTGTTTTTTCTTTTGTAAGGGACGGTTTATAGAAACCAAATTGGATTGTTTGCTTTCGGTTAATGAAGTTGATGCCCAAGCGTTCGAGAATTTCTCGGTTGTATAAATAAATATCTGACTTGTTTTGGCTGTATTTCTTATTCCCTACTGGTTGTAATTTCTTCGGTAGTCAATGGATTGATATTACGACATCTACTTTAAAGATCCTCAACGCGTGATATGTTCACAGCCTCTCACTCGAAGTCATAACCAAGGATTTAATTCTCTTTAAGCGGCAGAGTGATACACAAAGTTTTATCCGCTGGTCCCAGAGACTCACCACCGACGCCTTCCCATAGACTTCTACCAACTCCCGTTTGAAACACCGTACAGCCTTCCGCAGTTTATCATGTATCGACTTGACTGTCTTTGTGGATAATTACACCGACAAACTCAACTGTCAATATCTCCGGAGGGATAGTGCGTGCAACCTCCGACTTACAGAACAGCCTAGCAATCCTAGAGACGCAAGCATCTGTCCTCTGCCCGTCGCTCCCACCCCCACTGGCACCCACAGCCGCCGTCCCAGTCTTACCAGTCCCCCCCCGCGCGCCGCGGAGGACACAGATACCGATACAGAGCGCTGGGCCGTCAGCCAGGGCGCTGTCCCTGTCGGTGCCGCGCGCGACACACTCGATCGCGGTGAAGGCCGTGTCGTGCTCGTGCAGGAAGAGGACGACGCGGTCGAAGAGGTCGCCGGTGAAGAAGGCGCTGGGCGAGGCGGGGAGGGCGAAGGACCGGCGGGGGGCGGGCGTGGTTAGGATTTGGGGGTGGGGCATGGCTGGGGGTGCTGGTTGGGGGGAAGGGGTGGCATTGTCGGGTCTGGGGGTGGATGGGTGGGTGGATGGATGTACGTGGTCGTGTCGTCTGCGTAGGTGGTGGGACGGCGTTGGGTCGTAAGCTCCCTTTGGAGTGGCCGGGGGAGGTTTAGTATAGTAGCTATGTAGTAAAGGTACCCTATGGGACAAAAGCGAGAAGCCCAAACATGATGCCGGTTCCTGATATCAGTACCTCCGCCCTAGCTATATACATATATATATAGCCACCCCAGGGTGTTAATATCAAACACGGGGCATCTCAAGACGTTACTGTGCCCAGTCCACTGGTAAGGGCCGACTCCAGTGCATCCAACTAGACCAGTGGGTTAAATCAACAAACAAGTAAAATCCCCCGGGTCCACCGCGCGAGTGATATCCTGTGCTCCAAACCGAATTAGTAGCCCATACATCTTACCCACCCCCACCCCCCGAACATTCCTCCCCACTGGTGAGGGTTGGGATTGTGTTAACGTAGGACACTCAACCTCCCACTCACTCACCCTCTAGTGCCCAACGGCCAGCCCCTGGACCTCTATCGACAACACCAGCGGAAATGATCGGTTCTGCATGAATTGCGGCCGCGGTCGCTCAAGCTCCAGGGCGCCCGGCCATTCCCGGCCTGGACACAGATCAGCGGCGGCATGTGCCGTTGGAGACCCCCGGATACGGGCTCAGCCCCACAGACAGACAGAGGTCACGTTTGCTGGAATACCTCAGGCACATATTCAGGAAAAAAGCAATTTAATTCCTCAAGCAGGGTAGACACCCTATCTATCCCGCGAGAACAGAACAGAACAGTGTCGCATACATACTTTACAAACAGACAGACGGCCACGGCAGCTTCCACCGGGTAAATATACCCCACCCACCCACTACTCTACTAATCCTATAAATAGCGCCCGAGCTGAAAACCGGGGAACTGACTCGCGATACCACCACACGGCGCCCTGCCCGAGGCGGTTTTTGGGTGGGGCCGTCGATCGGTGTCGGGTGGTTGCACCGGGAGGGGGGGGTGGCTCTCGGAGGTGGGAGGTGGTGTTGACCTGACTGTGTTATCGTTGACAGGCAGACAGGCAGACAGACAGACAGATAGGTGCCGAGAGATATCTGTGCTGTACCTACTGTGCCCAATCGGTATCGACAGCATCCAGGCCCGGGACTACACACAATACCTACAATACGATACCTCCATAGCATACACATAGTCCTGTCCATAGATAGTAATTCTTGGGCACGAGACCGCTGCACATTCCCACCAAATCTCCGAGTTTCAAAAGAAGCCTGTGCGTCGAAAAGAAAACCTAAAGCTTGAATAAGGTTTCTGGTTGGTCGGTTGGTACGTGGACGCGTAATGGGTGGGTTGGGCTGGAGTGGAGTGAAGGGGGGGTTACCCTGGTCCGTAGTGGTGGTGGTGTCAATGGCTGCTTTGGCATGTTTTTGATGGTGGCGGCGGTGCACTCTGGCATGGCATGATTACAATACATACAGCGGCTTGGCTGCGTTGGGACCTGATTCTTGTAGAAAGTACATACATAGGTTTAATAGAACTGCGTAGTTGGTGTAAATATTTTGTATCTATATGGGGGTCACCGCACACCTATCTCTAAGTCTACTTGTACTTAAAGTCGGCCCGGGTGAGTCTATCTTCTGGGCCGGCTTCTACGAGTCCGGCACCGTCCCCTTCTCCTCCTCAAACACCCTCTCAACATCCACGCCCCCCATCCTCGCCTTCTCCACCACCGCCCTCGCCGCGCCCACCACCGGCGCATCCACCATCTTGCCGTCGAGCGCCCAACTGCCCTTCCCCTGGCCCTCCGCCACCCTGTCCGCCACCAACACCCTCACCGCACCCCTCACCCTCTCGTCGCTCGGCAGGAACATGCGCTGCACCGTCTCCACCTGTCCCGGGTGGATGACCTGCTTCCCGTTGAAGCCCATAGCGGCGCCCTCGCGGCACTCGCGCGCCAGTGCGCCCGAGGCGCTGGTGTCCTTGTACTCGGTGCACACCAGGTCAATGGCGGAGGGGATGTTGTAGGCACGTGCGGCGGCGACGATGGTCTGGCGGGCAAAGAGGAACTCGGTCAGGCTGGGGCTGCGCGTGAGTGAGAGGTCGAGTGCAAAGTCTTCGGCGGCAAAGATGAGGCCCGAGAGGCGTGGGGAGGAGGCGCAGATGGAGCGGATGTCCATTATGGCGCGGGCAGACTCGAGGAGTGCTGTTGTGGGGGTAGTTTGTTAGTTGGTGAAAGGGAGTGGTAGTGCTCCTGGAGCTAGGGGGGGGGGACCAATGATTTTTATGCCAGTTTTGTTGGGGTGGTTCGAGTGCTCGAGGACATTGGCAACAAAGGTTCTTGGGAGAAAGTCAGATCCACGGGTGGTATAGAGGTATCGCTTTAGATGGCATACATATCACCCGCACTCTCTACCTTCGGCACTACAATAGAGTCGAGATGTGGCGCTTTGAGCTGTGCGTCCATACCATTGGTCAACCAACCGACATAACCTCTCCCCTAGCTAATAATACATAACTACATGGGCGACAAAGTACTTACAACTTCAGTGAGATCGTCAAGCGCAAGCCCGGTACCGATGGAATTTATGCGTACGGCCTGCTCACGGATGCCGGTGGCGCGGGGCTGCGACAGCACTTCGCGGATGCGAGAGCGGGCTGCGAGCTTAGCAGAGACGGTGACGGAGTCTTCGAGGTCGTAGGTCTATTGTAGGATGGATGGAGAGGTTATCATTTTTTTCCCCTTCTTTTATTTATTATTTTCTTTTTCTTTTTCTTTTTGGCTTTTTTCATTGGAGATCGGTGGACGAGGGTGTGAGACAGGGAATCGGGCATTTTACAAGATGTAGGGATCTCTGGGAGGAAAGAGTGCAGAAAGAGGGAAAGACAAGTCAAGTCATGATGATGGAAGGGATATGAGATAAGGATAGGCAAAGGTACATATAGCTAGGTAGGTGAACAGGTATATGGTATGTGCTCAGATAGGCCCACGGGTGATGCCATAGAGCTGTTGTGCTTCAGAGCTCAGAGCTCTACTATTTCCTCCCAATTGGAACGAAAAGCTCAAGACGCCAAGGGCTGGGCATGCATGAAAAACCGCACCAAGATGCGTGGAGGCCAAGTGAATAGAAGTGCACATCCGCAAGGCAAATACCGAGGTAAGGAAAAGGGAAGGTCAGATCTTAGCTTACGATGCAATCAACGTTCAGTGCTCTTGACTTTTCCAACATACGTTGACTGGACCCGGGAACTATATCCATCCGATGCCATGGTCAGCGTAAAGCGCTCAAGCGGAAGGAGAGAGTGAGAGAGGAAAAGAAGAGGCTTGTTCGATGGAGATTGCTGTCCGATTTAGAAGCAGCAAGGTTTCTCCGTCAAACTCATGGAATCTAGTTGATCATGATAGATCTTGATCTATATCCAAATTGATTGCGGGACAAACAGTGGCAATTACCCACCATAGAGTAACGCTCGCCGTAGTAATGGAGCCGCCATTTTTTTTCTTCTTCTTCTTGTAAGGTAGCCTGTAACGGAACCGGGAGTAATGACAGTCCGGGGAAGAGGGAGAGAGGTGGGGAGCGGTGTATTTAGGATGTTGTCTTAGTGCAGGGATATAAGGGACAGATTTTTACTAAGCACTCGGGGAAGGTCTTGGCAGGCACTTGCCTCAGACAGGAAATCGTAATAATTTTAAGTGGGGAGAGAGGGTGTATTGGCTTTCCCTCTGGAACAGCAGCTGCGATTGAGATGGTGGCAGAGTTTGTCGGATCGCTTCAGTAATATGTAGAGTCAGCACCGGTGACAGTAGCAATCTACATGTAATCATCAGTTTCCAAATCCGCCTGTGGGGGTCTCTAGGTAAGTTTACCTACTCTATCCTAGGCAGTTGTATTACTACCTGGAGATACCCCCTCCCAGTGCCAAGTTGTCCTCAGGAATCCAGTGATTTGCTAGATCATCACGCCACAGTAGAGATAGGCTTTCTGACCAGTCACCAGAGGTACTACCTGACATTAATTATCACTGTGGGCTGTGATTGGCCGGCTGAACGTCGCTGTTGTTCATGGATGGGATCAGTGACGTCGGGTGCCTTGGGTGTTTCTATTTCTAGCGCACCAGTCCTTGTTCCTTTTTCCCCAGCGCCACATACACATTGCGTACGCTTTTTTTGAACGAGCCCCACGTCTGCAACGTCGTTCACCCTCTCTTGAGCGGAGTTGTCCGTACCCGTTCCCGGAAAAAACGTGATACCTCTCCAGGGGGAACTATTTGAGGAGACAAATCAAAAAAAAAATAATGGGTTACAGTATATGCATGTACCTGGTAGAGTAGGAGGTACCATACCATGAGTGTAAATAGAATACATGTTGTTTTGCTGACCAGCTGGTTGACTGATGATTGATTGATATATACTTTACACGCACCTATCGGTATCGGTACCTGTTGTATTAATTGGATGAAGGACGAGCAATGAAGGGAATGCACGTACGATTCACAGACGAGGAAATATCATCACCTCCTTTGTGTGAGTGCGAGAGGACGAGACGAAGGGAAGCAGCCCGTATGGTGTGTGTAGAAAAAGAGCATACCACATACATACATACATACATACATACATACATACATACATGCCTTGCTCGCGTACTATTGATTGTGGTGCATGCAAGTTACGCAAGCTTTCATGTGGAACGCAGCAGAAGAGGCAGTTTTTTTTTTTTCAATTGTACCCTTCGTCATCTCTTTTCTCAACTTTGTTTCTCTCCCTTCTTCCTCTTTGCATCCTCTTCTTTCCCACTTTATACTTCCCCCCCACAAAGCTTCTGGAGGATTCTTCTTTTCCCCTCGTCCGGTTACTGATTCCTTCCGCTGGAAGAGTCACTTGTGATCCTGTCAAACCTTCTTCATAGTAACCTACCACTGCTACTGCTGTTACCACCAACCACCACCATCTCTCTCTGCATCTGAAGTTCGGCTGCGTCCCTGTTGTATAATAAGATCGTCTCGCTTGTTACACATTTTCGCGTGGCTCTACCCTAAAATCCTACGTAACCCTCAACACCGTCGAACAGGGAAAAGAAAAGAAGAGCATTTCCTCATCCCGCACCGGTGTGTTTCAACACCTTACTAGTACACAGCAGTATCATCACTTAAAATATACAATCTACTCTATTGCCAACAACCACCCCTTGTGGATCCTTCTAGTCTGGTATATTTTTCCCCCTGCCGCCCTCCCCTCGTACGTTCCTGCGGGAAAGGGAACTAGCAAAACGTCGCTCTCGCCGATTTTTTTTTTTTCCCTCACCTAATCGCTGTAGACGAGCCGTCCATTCGCCACATCTTTCGATTCTTCGCACTACCGCTAGCACCCTCCTCCGTCAGATATATAAAGTAGAAAAATGTCCGCCGCATCGATAAAGAAGGGCCATTCTCGAACCTGGAGTTTGAGGTCGAAAAAGGACAAGGACGAGACAAGACTGAGTTCATTACCGGCGCCGAAGCAGAAAAAGATGACTAAGAACGTGGATCCTACTCGAGCAATCACTGAGGACGAGCCCTGTATGTTGCGTGCACTGGCCACTAGTCTAGTTCCCAATTTGAAGGGCCGTTGTCGCTCAATTGGTTGCAATTGCTGACATTGAGGCGCTGGACTAGTTCAGGTAAATCAGTCGACAAACCAGTACAAGAGTCTTTCGCAGCTCAAGTTCAAAGATCGCTTTGGAAATGATATCAGTAGGGAGACCCTTGCGAAATAGTAGGTGCAATTGAAGGGTTCTAACGTGGTGTTTTTTTTACAGCCGAACCGGATTTGACCAATCCCACTAGGCACCGCTGGGAAAGCCCGCTAGAGACAATTCGCGGCTTTGAAGCTGCAATTGATAAGGACGAGCATCGGAGCTCCTACGTAGGTACTTTATACCATTCCATGATCATGTCTGTGGGGGTTTAAACGAGTACTAAGTGTTTCAGCAGAGAGGGCTCCATCTAATTCTGGCGGTTACTCGTCGGACACTGTAGACAGCGTTGATGGCAATTCTTGGAGACACAACCGTCATCTGCAGCAGCGTTCGTTACCTCCGTTTCCCCAGAGTTTTTTTTGTCTTTGTTTGCTAATTTTGTAGAGGGTAATTACTACACATCAGGATACCGGGGACGCCCGCCATCGGATTCATTGCATTATACTGGTCGCTCTGGGTATTCTGAAACCCCTAGATCAGCAGTTGATGGGTAATATTAGCTTGTGGATTCTCGGCTAATTGTAAATTTGCTAACATGATTATAGTTATGGTGACTCTGAGATGGGCTATGGAAATATGAATAGAAGGTCGCCTGGATCAAATGCTGGATACGGATATAACGGATACAACCCACACCCACACGAGCGCGTTGGGCGACCACAGAGAAGGCCAACCTACGAGTCACAGAATTATGATGGCCCTCCAAATCAGCCTTATGTTTACAACAACCATGCTGCGAATGGGGGTGCTGAAAGCCCTATTAATCCTGGCTCGTCATCGTCGGGTGCTGGGTCCGATGGGCCCGGTGGATATATTCGGGAGCCAGCGTTGCCAGCCCCGCAACCATCCTTTGGATTCCGCGATCAAGCCATGTTCGAGAGTTCTCAACAAATCACCCCGTTTGAAAACTTTGGCCCCTCAGGATCAGGCTCATCACAAGTGCCCCAAAGTCTCCCGACTTCGCCGCCACCGGCCCGAAAACCAATACCGCTCGGCTCTACACCGGCGCCAGCGCCACAGCCGGAAAAACAAGAGGAAAAGAAAAGGAGGAGCTGGTTCAAGAGGAAAAGCAGCAAAGGCTAAAGGTTTTGGAGCATAATGCATAATGCACGTTTTTGAAAATTTTATTTTTATCCTTATTCTTCTGTTTATATTTTTTTTAGGGGTCTATGGTTGGGGAGGAACTCGCTATCAAGTTTGGAGTTGAGGGGGGGAGGGGGGAGGAAGGCTTTATCGGGCTTTATCGATCCCGAAAATCTACCCATGGTCAGTCAGTGGGGCGTAGGAAAACGCAGCGTGGGAAATATGATGGCTGGTTTCCTTTCTGTAAGTGAGCTTTCTTCTAATTTTTTAGCGACGGAAAACAGTGTGTACTATCGGTAGCATATCGTTTCTCTCATTTCTATGCTCTTCTTTGTTTGGGGGATGTATAAACTAAAGCAAAGAAGTTTCACGATAATGGTTGGTGCGGTCAGATTGTATTGTCTATATATATGGTTTCCTTTCATCCCCCCTTTTCGTGGGTTACTTATATCTCTACCCCCGACGTTCCTTCCTTTCCCCTCTTATGAGTGTTATGTTTATGAGGTTTTCTTCTCTTACTTTTGTGTTTCCTCTTTTTTTTTCTTCTCTCCTTTGGGCACGGATTCATGGGGAAGGTTTCGGCGACACATTTTTCCGGGGTTTCACGCTTTTTTCTTCTTCTTATGGTATTCCTTTGGGGGAGGGTGCAATTCTCACATCTCTTCCTTAATCTTGGGATTGTACCTGAATTTACGTCCCCCCTTACTTAATGTACAGGTGTGTGTGGGGTGGGATAGGGTGGGATGGGATGGGAAAGAAGCAGGGGTCGGAGTACAATCAATGATACCCAGATGGTTTACTTATCAGCAACATTCCACAGCGTGCGGATAACAATTAAATTCTTGCTAAAGATATGCTCTGTTTTGAATGCTGATTATCCCACGGGCCACCCACCCTTCGGAATGTTTACGGGGAGAGAATGGGTGGAATCATGGTGTAGCACTCGCACGCATGTACGACCCGCTAGGGATCACAATGCGAATATATATAGAGAGAGGGAATATAAGCATATAGAGGATAGCTTGTCGGCTTTGGACGAAGCATCTTATAGGAGAAATCGTTCTCGGTAAGGGTGCCCTTTCTTTCTTTCGGTTCGTATGTCGGGGCCCTGTGCGTGATCCACGGGCCCCCCATGGCCCACCCCGCTATAAGCGTGTTAGATTCTAGTCCCAGGCGCGCCCTTAAAGATAGCTTCTACTGTAGAATGTGCCTATCGTTTCTCCCCCGCTCTCGCGCGTTTGCGAGGTATAGTATATGACAAGCTTCCCTTAGGACTGACTACATGTAGTCAGCCAAACCCGTGGAAATCAGCCTCGTTTCCTTACTAGTAGGTCCTGCTTAGACACCGGGTCGGCAAGCTAAGATGCGTCCTTGAGATGCATTATTGATTTCTGTGGAAATGGCAGGTTGGTTTGAGATTACCAATTTCGCGGGGATATTAGTGTATTGGAAACGGGTTTTGATATAGCCAGCCATGAGTAGGAGGTGTTGCTGTAATTACTTGATGTATGTATGTATGCGTGTTTCTACTATCTTGACGTCAATTACTACATACTTACATAGGGACTATGTTTCTGTATATGTAGTTGATAGGCTATTAACAACTATATGTACACACATTCTATAGCCAGTGCCGAAGGACTAGTGGCTCTTCACCCCCTCACTGACTGCACCGCCCCCCAAACCCAAGACCTTGGGCCATAAAGCACCATTGACACCGGCCCCAAACACGACCCCGTGGACAGCCGACGTCCAGCACCTACATCCCCCATTAGCACCACTACTAGCACACAAGCTAGGCCAGGACCGGATTAGTATACCCGCCTCAACCCCCGCCGCATCATTCGTCCCCCCCTTCCTGCCCACCACTCCCGCAACAAGCCTCCCGAAGTACCCTGCCCACCCCGTTGTCTCGCTGCCACTCAGGAGCGCCGGGGGCTCCGTGGTGGTCTCGGTCTTGGTCTCGGGGTCTGGGGGGACGTCGCTGCAGGCGGGGCAGTGGTAGGGGAGATCGAGGTGGGTGAGGTCTAGGCTGCAGGTATAACCACAGACGGGGGTGAAGGGCGTGCGGGTGAAGGTGCGGTGGCCGCAGGTGGTGTGGGTGATGAAGAGGAGTTCGCACATTGTAAAAGGGGGGGGGGGTGGTAGAGATATGAGTATGTAATATTAGATAGGCATTAGGAATATTGAGTTTTAAGCTGTGAGAATTTAGATGGGGGGGCGGGGGGCGATAGTTGCGTCATTTATCGTGGGCCAGATGGTTTGCGGCGAGCTATATATATCTGTGTCTATACTTGGGGAATTTGATGGCGATTCTTAGATAAACTAGCAAACTTGTAGATAGTGGGGTTAGGTTGAGTTCTTGGATCATGGCAGGCCGAGTGATAACTTATGACCGTCAGAAACCCAGCCCGTTAGTTCACTGCATATCACCCATTGGTAAGTAACTGTCTTTAACTTAAGGGCCACAATAGATTACATCCTTTAGAGGGGGCGGGCAGGAGGAATTAAACGCTATAACTTCACAACATCCAATAACACCTGAATAAATGACGGGTAACTAGTGTACAAGGCCACCACCAAACAGAAGGAGAGAAAAAAATATTTTCAAGAAACCCCCCCGTATTTAACCCCCTTTCTAGTCCTCATCACTATCGAACTTTCTCGTCTTTCTCCCGCGTGCCGGTTTCTTCTTCGTCACCTTCGCCGCCTTCGTAGTCCTCAGGACCGTATTGCCCTTTTTGTTCGCGGCAGCCTTTGCGGCTTTCGATGTCATTGGTCGCACTGAGACCCTCTTGGCTGGCTTTAGCTGCTCAGTGTGGAAGCCTTGGATCATTTCTGTAAAGTTTGGTAGGACCTCATCATCGTCATCCTTGGCATCTTTTGTGTCATCTACTTTGGCATCGTTGTCATCGTCATCACCATCATCCTCGTCTGATGTCCCGGTTGAGAACTTCTTCCTTGGGGCTCTGGGAGGGCTTGACGTTGACTCAGACTCTGCCATCGCGATGTCCTCGTCTTGACCATCGCCGCTTGTGTTACCGCCCCCATCATCTGAACTTATCAGGGATATTGCGTCTTTCTCCTCCCCCTCCATTGGGCTATTAGAGGCCGTCCGTCTCCGTTTTGCGGCGGGCGCAAAAAGACCTGTAGAAAGTGATTTCGGCTTTGAGGGCTTGGGTGCGTTTCCGGAGCGTTCAACTAGGCCCTTGCCTGTCGGTACGACTGGCTTGAATGGTTTCGTTTTTGGTTGGAATTTTTGTACAATTGGTTCTGGGGGTGGTTTTAGTAGCTCAGGGTCGAACTTCTCTGCATAGACGTTGATGGAACCCTCGTCTATAGAGTTGATTTTCTTGAATAGCTGTATCATACTTTTGGTTACTCTACTGTGTTTTACATATCGTGTCTTTGTTAGAGTCCGCTGGAAAACTGGGAATCTATCCGTTTTGGGGATAGTGACGTGCTGTAGTTCATCTTGGGCATCGTATACAGTTACAGTTTGGAACCGGCGGGCGAGTTCCCGCTGTTCGCTAGGATTCAAAAGACCAGCTTCGGGGTCGGTTAACACTGGTGCCAACTCCTCAGCGGGGAGATCCTCTGATTCCACGTCCGAATCCTTGCCTATTCTTGATGCTTTCATAAAGCCTGTCTTGGCACCTTCCGGCATGAAGAAGGGCTTTACTATCTTTGCCTTTTTGCCCGGCTTTGCATGTGTCCGCTTTGTTTCCGGTTGCGTGTTCTCAACCGGTATTTCAATAACCCTTTTATCAACAACAGGCTGAATGTCCTTGGGCAGTATCCGGGGTGACGAGTCATGGTGGTATGAGAATTTGTTCCCAGACTCGATTTCGTTCTGGATAAAGCGATAGTCGTCCCATGCCCTCCTGTAGTTTTCTTCCTCCTTTCCTTTGCTGAGCAAGACGAGAACATGGCCCTCACGTTTACGACCAGTACGACCCATGCGTTGGAGCTACGGCCAAAAGTTTAGGACACGCCCATTGGTCTTGTAGGGGGAATAGGTTATCGTACCATACGGATAGGTGTTTTGTTCTGGTCGTAACAAACTATCATGTCAACCTCACCAATATCCAGACCTTCCTCACCAATGCTGGTGGCAACTATTACATTGTATATGCCTTGAGAGAATTTTTTAATGATCTACGTCCTGTCATTAGCAGTCTTTAATACGCTGTTGTTTTGTTAGAATAGATAATCCAACCTCTATTTGATCCTTCTGCTTCATTCCTTCAGCTGTCTTTGAATCCTGCTGACCAACAAAAATGTGTGGTTTGATCATTGGCTCATGCTTCTTGAGCACCCTCACAACCTCTTCCGCACTACTCCTGTAACTTGTGAAGACCATGATCCTGGTCTCCCGCTTCTGGTCCATATCTGCAGCCTCTGAAAAATGCTTCAGTATCGCCCCAACCATATAGTCTAGCTTGGGGTGTCCTGAGAAGTCTTCGTCCATTAACATGCCTTGAGCATGTCTCATAACCTTTTTAAATTTTTCATCATTAATGAACCCTAGTTTTGGCTTTGCTCCACCCCCAGATAATATATCATTCTGTATATTTACCAGACTTTGGTAGAAAACACGAATTCCATGTTCCGTAAGATAATGCAGTGGCAGCGCCAACGATGATAAAAATGAAAATGTAAACATTAGCATACTCTTGAGTCCCTGGTTTGCATTTCGACCAGCATTGGACGCCATCCAGTCCCGGGATGCTTTATTGAGACCATACAAGGTTAGCGATTTGGGGTCAGTGATCCAAAACGCTTTTGCATCATTCAATTTCTTGAGAAGAGGCTGTAGGCACTCGCAATAAAGATCGCGGAGCAAGATAATTTCATCTGTGAGTTCGAAGACTTGAGTCTCTATGTGTTTCTTGAATATGTAGGGCTGTATGTCTATAGACTCAAGATTCCTGATTTCGACTCTAGCGATTCCAAGAGAGTCGATAACCTCTTGAACTTTATCAATTGTGGCACCTGGAGTAGCTGTGAGTGCCAAAACACGGAGAGAGGCATTTGCCTTTCGAATCATATTGACCACATTAGCGAATGCATAGTTTCCAGTGGCCTTATGGGCTTCATCGACGACTAGGCAGACAATCCTTTTCGGGTTACAGATCCCGCGAGAAATATCGTTCTGCATTGTCTGTGGCGTGAGGAAAAACATTCTCTTCTCTTCCCAATACTCCCGACGCAGCCCGGCATTTACGGCACCTGTCATCTCTGCTGTCTGACTTCTCGGAATACCAGCAATGTTGTAACATGCATCGATCTGTTGCGCAACCAATGGCTTGGTCGGTGCCAAAAATGCTATCTGAGACTCTGGGGCCCATCGGAACCAGTTGAGCATTACGGTTGCAGCGATAAAGGTTTTCCCAAGACCTATTTGCAAGATTTCTTAGCCCAGCCCGGAATGAGTAGAATGAGGTATATTGCAGCATACCGGTAGGCAGAGCTACGAGAATATTGGAGAACAGCGCCTTGTGAACAATCGAGTACTGGTATTCTCGATGACTAACATTGGATGGGTAAACCCAGGTTTTTGCAGCCTCCCGGTCGATTTTGTGATGTGTAGGGGGCTCTTGAGTACCAACTAATGGGTAATGGTGAACATTCCGCGGGCGACCTGAGGACCCGGGGGGCTCGTCTGGGACTCGTTCACCAAAGAGAGTAGCCTGGCGGAGCTGTCCAGTGGAGGCCGGAGGTCTCTGAGAGCCGCAACCCAAAGTTCCCTGTGGTATTGAAGCACCTAGCAGCTCGACATCTGAGTCAAAATCATCTGAGAGGAACACAATATCATCGCCACCACCGGTACTGTTGATACTGCTAGCCTGTTGGTCCAGCTGCGCGGAAGGTGGTGGCCGCTGGTGGGAATGAACAGTCTGTTCAGCCTGTGTAGCAGCTGCTAGAAGTTCTTCATCGTTAATGTCCCCAAAATCATCACTCCCAAAGTCGTCACTGTCCATAACGGCGGTTGTCTTATTGTCGTTTACCACACAGGGTCGCAGGAAGACGCGTCGGGTCGCGCAAACCGCGACGCTTATTCATCTTGGGTTTTGACAGAGCTTGGCGGTCTCTATCATGCACCCTATCGTGCAACCCCATGCAAATGCAATTACGGTAAGATATCTCTCCAAAGTATTGCGTTTTCAAATCAGTGCACTTTAATAACGATTCTAAACAATGAAGTCATTGCGGGTTGGAGCTTCATTTGTGGGGGAGCCACACGCAAGATTCCGAAATGAAAGGGTTTAGCGAGCTGAGAACGAACAGACGCTCAGCTCAAGAACTCTAAACCTCCAAATACTAGGGCAAATACTCAAACACATGCGTACATGTCATTGGACCCTTTAATCGAACCCCGATGTTTTTCAAACGATAGGAAAAAGTAAATTATACACATTCGGTGATCGTATTTACCCCTGTGCGACTTGCTCGTTCCAGGGTTGGCTCTGATACATGTCTCTAAGAAATATATTCGGAACCAACCCCTTTAATGGGTTCAAAAGTAGGGTACACCCGACGAACAAAAATTAGTAATGATAACTGGCGTCAATAATCGAAATTTACCAGAGCGTTGCTAAGATCTTGTGACATCGGACTAGGTACGTACTAAGGTACCTCATGTCTTCCTTAACGACCTGAGGCTGGATCACGCGCTGGGTAAAATCGCCAGAATCCTCAAACATATCACTCCCTCGGGAGAAGGGATCCCTACTTACTACATAGAGCAAACCGTTAGCGACCTGGAGACAAGGTTCCTCTTTAGATAAACATTTAGAGTATGCCAACGCTTTAAAAGGAGGTGATGATCACTGATCAGGGGAGTGTGGACCGGAAAGTTCGGCTGTATTCACACTTAATCCGATTGCAGGTAACAGTTCATAGGTACCATAGGGAGGACTGTAGAATGCAAAAGAATAATGAGACTGCATGTAAGTACGTAATCTCCTTTCTCCCTCTTCTCCGATGAATTGTAGCCCTAACCTCTACGTAGATTCATGTATTTATTCAATACAGACGGCTGCACGCGCAGTGCCTTTAAATCTAAAAATTGAGAACATGCATAAAACATGAAAAAGATAAAGTAACAACCAGCATCATTGATAACAAGCACACAACCCGTATTCCAGATAGACCCATGGAAAAGATTTGCCAGGAAACAAAACCTATTTACCGCGCCGAGTTTTTACTACAATTTATCCCCCAACTTCTTGATTGGATGAAAAATTAGAGAGGCTTACAAAAATAGTAAATATCGCATCGCATTGGGGTGGATGGTTTAAGCCAATTGAGGAATCCCTGCGACCGCGAAATTACATGTAGCTACATGTAGTGAACTAAAATCCCCTATCCCGCACCCTGCCCCGTTAGTCGCACATCGTTTGCCAAGGGGAAATAGTTTGCCCTTTCTGTCTCACGCCATGCACCCTAGTCGACAATTTGGCCTGCCATATGTCCCCCTGCCCGCGCCAATTCTATCATACCCTCGAGTATTCATTCGCAGTACTTAAACCAAGTCCTCTTCTTCTCCTTCTGTTTCCTTTCTTCTCACCAGTCCACACACTCGCTCCGATCTCTCTTACTTACTACTTACCCTTACTCTATACTCTAATACCTCCTAATAACTGCTCTTCAGCAAATAACAAGAAGTAACCCTCTTTCACCCACTAAACGCAAAAATGAGATTCTCTGCTATCCTTCTGTCCGCTGGCTTCATCGCCCTTGCTGCTGCTCAGTCATCAACCACTACTTCTGCAGCACCTGACCCAACCTTGGTCTGTATCGCCGCCTGCGATGATGGAGATGTCACTTGCCAGGCAGCCTGCGTTGGTGTTCCTGCCCCAGACTCATCAATGGCCAATGCAACAAATGAATGTGCTGCCGCTTGCCCTCAAGGCGTAAGTTAACGACTTATCCACCGAGTGATGAGCTGTGAACTAATCGATAATGAACAGAACGGTACCACAGCCGAGACCGAAGCCTTCTCTAGGTGCGTCCAGGGCTGTATCTCGCAGGAGTTTTTCTCCAGCTCCACTGCTGGTGCCACCGCCACCGGAACTGGAACTGCTGCCACTGGATCTGCCACTGAATCGTAAGCTCCCCATCACTGCTGAAGAATAAGGTTTGAATGCTAACTCTTCTTTCAGTGCTACTGGAACTGGATCTTCCGCCTCGGCCTCTGGTACCTCTGGTACTGCTACTTCTGGATCCGGATCTTCTACCGGGACCGAAATCGCTAACGCTTCTGCCACAGCATCGGGTTCTGCTGCTGCTGCTGGATACACCGTCACTGGTTCCTTCATTGCTCTCTTCGCCGTCGCGGCCGGTATCATAGTCTTGTAAACACCACAAGAGCTTTTTATGGGCAGGATAGGGTTGGAATGGGGCTAGGGTCTTAATGTGCTTACTCTGCGACCCTGTACTTACGGAGCTTTTTTTTAATGAGGAGAGTGGATGAGGATTTTTTTCATTCAAATTAATCCTCTTCATTTCTTATTTTTTTGTGTTTACTTTATTTTTCACTGGTGTTTTTCGGTTCGGTTTTGATGTATTTTTTCGGCCTATTCTTTTTAACAACGGTTTGGGTGGTCATGATCTCAAAGGTATCGGAGAGGGCGGTTTTAATGTTGGGTCAATCATAAAACAGTGTGGTGAGGGTGGATTGGATTGGATGGATCGGGCACACCTCTCAGTGTGTTGTATTATTAGGGAACCGTTTGTAAAAAAAAAAAAAAGGAAAACAAATAGCCATAACAAAAACACCAAAAAAACAAACACTGCTCAAAGTATGTCCGGAGATGAGACGCCCGCATGTGACGTTGTGCGACACATAAGGAAAAAGAAAAAGATGATGGTGTGTGGTGTTGTGCAGACAGGGGCTGCGGGGGAGATTGAAGGCCTATTTTTGATCCTAAACGAAATTAACCCTCCACCACAAAAGCTTGGTAGCAACCGCAACCGCCGTACCGCGTTGCGTCGAGTGCACCTCCCTTGGCATTAACAACAGGTTGCCACAGTGCCACTCACATACTCATCCTACCATCCTACCGCTGGCCGCCCGCCCCACCATACCGCCCCCCCCCCTTACATACCGCCATAGCAGTAACTACGATCATCACATAGCTCACCCACCCCACAAGCTTAGGTTCCTTACTCATATCACCTACAGAAAAGTCAAACAGGATGGACGTTAAGCCAGATGTAAAGCCAAGAACTATCCAGCCTGGCGAGCCGCTCACAATAGTTGTGCGCTCTCAGCAGCACAGTGAGCCCTGCCCTATCTACTACCCATATTATACTCCAACTCCAACCCATAGAATATTAGTAGTTATGGGTGTTGATTATGTGTGTGTGATATATTAGGTGAGCTGGCGTTTAAGATAAAGTCCAGCGCCCCGTTCTATAAGGTCGCCAATGCGTACTGCAAGACGAAGGGTATCAGCTTAAATAGTGTACGCTTCCACTCGGACGGTGTCAGGCTGGTGAACGATAAAACCATTGCTGAGGTATGTCACGGTCCTTTCTTCCTGTGGGGTGAAAGTGGAGTGGACTAATGGTGAGAGGGGTGTAGCTGGATCTTGAGCCGGAGGAGAGCGAGGAGGGGCTCAAAGTGTACATCGAGGCGTTTTTGGAACAGGTCGGGGGTGGGTTGTCTAAATAGTGGTAGGTAAACAAATGCCACCCAAATGATTTCATTTCTTGTGCGGTGTCATAGGAGTGCCAATGATTTTGTTTTTTCTCTGTGGGTTTTTTCTCCTTTGGTTTTTTGTCTGGGTGTGTGGGCTGGTAGGGTTTTAGGTTTAGGGTTACTACTATTGCTGGCTTTTCCCGATTCCCGTACAACTGAGTTGTTATTTTTAGGTATCCGTTCATCAATAAATCCTCATTTCATCATCACCACCATCATCATCATGGGGGCCGTGAATAATTAATTTGTAGAGCCACCAAACTCAGAATGTCTACGTGTCTGTCTCTATTTTTCCGCGCATGATCTACGCTGTATGGTCGTTATATGTGTATGCTGTTCCGGTTCCGGTTCACCTGCTCTGTCCTATCCTTCAACAGGCGCAATAGGCCCCGCCGGGTCCAGTCCTAGCTTGTGCATTTCGACCGCGAGCTGAAATAGATAATCAAGACTGCCACCAGCGCATGTCAGTCAGGCTACATATGTACCATCAACATGGGGGTGGGGGCGGAGGAGAGACTCACCTTTCGCACTGGGTTTTGGCCTTCCAGACGGTGTCGCCCCAGACATAGCTATTTCAGTGTCAGCACCTTAAAGATCTCCCGATGATCGGGGAGGCTGGGTCCATACACCCCATGTCGCCGCACCAGCACCGCGCAAGTATCGGGATGTTCGTTCATCGCCGCCTCCAGACTATCCCTCAGATCCTCCTCACTACCACCCACACACACATTAGACAATTCCCATCACCCCCTATGTAGGGCCGATACTTACTGTGCGGTATTTTCAATAATTGGTATCGTCAGAGTATCAAAGTAACCACAATATCCACCCGTACTTGGCTTTGGTATAGCCTTGATCTGTTCTATGTTCGCAATCTTGAACGTCTTTCCGCGGCTAATAAGCGTGCACAGCACCGCCGCCTGTGAGTGCGTGTGGATACATGCACCCGCGCCGCGCTTCGTGAAGGCCGCCATAAAGAGCGGTGTACACGCCGAGGGCTTGAGGTCGAGCGGCCTGCGCAGGTATTGTTGGGAAGAGAAGTCCATGACGAACATGTTTGAGGGCTGGAGTCGCTCTTTTTGGACGCCAGAGGGGGCGAGAAAGACGTGCGGGCCATGGCGGATGGAGATACCACCGCCAGTGCCAGTTACCTAGGGAGTTAATATGGGAGCACGGAAAGCGGGCGAAGGTGAGTTACCCAGCCGTGGTCATAGAAGTTGCGACAGAGGCTACAAATGAGGTTTGCAGGGTGGTTAGGGTCTAGGCGGCGGTCAGCGGGGGTGGGGGGGCCAGGTATTATCTCTTGGGTTGTTGAGACTCGTAGGGTTCAGGACTTCCTGTTTTAGTAATACAATTGCTACCGGCCCAGTGACTATGCCGCACCTCGGATAGGAGGTCCTGGATTCTACGAGTCTCAATAGCCCAGGGGATAGTATTATAGCTGCTCGGTGGTGCCCAAATGGGGTTCCCACCACTGAGTGATTGCTACCAGCGAGGACGGCTTCAAACCGACGTCATGTCATGGGTGGGTGGGCAAGGCTTACCTTCTGAGCACACCAGTGCTTCATTGTCAGTGGTATTGTCCGCCATTGGGTTATTCTGCGATTGGATTGTGCTGAAGTGTTTGATCGCGGCGGCGGGGCGGGGAGAAGATGTATCGTTTGTGAGATACCCAACAGGGTTGTCTTGATTTGCCGCCCCACCGTAGGGTTTTTTCCTTTCTATGCACCCTGGTAGGTGGGGCTGTGTCAAGACTCAAGAGTGCAGTAACACAGAGTAATTGGTTGCCACGATGGCTTGGCGTATGTATGAAAGTTTGCTTTGGAAACAGCCAGGTCTGGGTAAACAGAACCAGCCAGCTCTTTTTCGTCGTAGTCTGGTTGGTGCCAATTAATTATCCATATACCAATCAGATAGTGTGAATTTAGAGCTGAAGCCTGGAGCCTTTTGATTTTTGCCCTCAATATTGTCACAAGGCTTCGTGGTACGTAATTGTGCATGACCAGTGGAAGGCCAATTGCTAGAATCTCTTTATTGATAGTGGCAAAAATAAAAGTTGTGTTAGGAGGTGAAAGTGGTATGCAGTAGGCCGGACCCGATATACCAGAAAGTACTGGAACAATAAATTAATTCTGCCTGTTTGGCATATGCTTCGTGGGGTTGCGCGTACATGTAACTCCCGATGTACCGTTGCCGCCGGATGTGAGGTCGGGAACAAGCATCACACCAAACCGTAACCATAATTCGAAACAAACACTGAATCTGGCTTTATACCTTAATTAATATCTGGGAGTGGTGAGCTCTTGGATAGTGGTGAACAAGCATGTTGAAAACCGGGTCATGGATAATCACTCGGTTGGAATATATCTGCTCTGAGTGATATGTGCATTTTAGGTTGCATGAGATCGAGATCGAGAGTTAGTCTCGTAGGATGTCAAAAATAAAACTAGCCTCGCAACTAAGCAACGAGGGTTTCTGGTTATTTTTGACAACCTATGCTTACGGGCAGCTTGTAGGAGGGCTGGGAACCAGCCCGTATTGAAGGCTAGACTTATGAAAGAAAACAGTTGGCTGGCGGTGATTTGACCCCAAACCGTGCGACTTTGTAACACCATCGCAGAATCGGAAGTCACCCATGTACATGAAATCGGTTAAAGTTTAGTACTATAAGCCACTTTTAATTTATATTAGAGAAGTGATATTGTTAGGAGTAATCTGTGGGTATTGGCTAGGGGTGGCTGTGGCCGTGTCCTTGTGACCGGCTAATTCCTATCGTCGTCCTTAATAAACACAGTAATCTAGAAACTGACCTCCGGCTCGCATGGTATATATATACTGTCGCGAGCACTGTGGCTGGGATGCCAGTTGTCGGCGACCTTAAATTTTTCTTGGGCTTTCGGGGCTTTGGTCAGTGTCAGTTGGGGTCTTTCCGATATTTCTCGTGTCCCCATATATAGTCCTTTTGTTAACATGCAGCGAGGAGCAGGAAAATGTTAGTGTATATGGTTAGGGTCAGGGTTTTTACAACGACCCTTGTTCCAAAAACCTTTACTTTCCAGCGTCAGGAGCGCCCCGTCCTCAGAGGAGAGAGTTTCAGAAGGAAGTCTTGTCCCAGCCGTAGCGCTCGCGCACGGCAGTATTAAAATTCCGTCCATGGGTGGTACATATGTACATGTATATATTGTACTAGTGAGGAGCGGCCTCCGGCCGCATATGTAATTGTCAGTTCGAGAAACCACCGACAACTTAAAGATCCAGAAACCTCACAGCCCTGTTCAATGCAATAATGAAATAAACATCCCGGCACACAGTCGGGGCCACCTGCTGCTGCACGGCATGCTGGGCCCTCCTTGCTCGCGTGAGGTTGTAGTTTTGGAAGAGAAGAAATATTGATCTTGGTCAGAGGGTACGGTTTGCCAATGTATATGTATGCCGTCTCCCTTAATACACCCGATTCTTTGTCTACTGAACAGCTGTGGCCCGCCAGACCACAGAAATCTGGGCAGCTACCCATCATTGAAACCTTTCGTGATGACAGAGATACCTGAGTCCTATTCTGTACAACGGGCCGGGTTGGCGCTGTTCCTTGGCAACCGAGTGACAGCCTATGATTACCGAAGCACATTTACTTATTTATACTTCATACATTGATTACCGAAGCTCCAACACGGTACAGCTAGGCTCGACACCAAAATAAGGTTTCCTGGTACAGCAAAAGCTTGATTATAATAACCTCTCTTGGTACTCTGAGACGCGCGTAGGGAGTACTGGGGTGAGGGGCCCTGGGGGGGGGGGGGTCAAATTTATATTAGTTCCCGAAAATTAGAAGCGTGGGGTCCGGTCCCATAACGGTTAAGGCGTCACCTTCCAGCGCTGGACGACGGCCGTTCGACTCAGGATCAATCCGTATTTGGGCCGGCCCTGGGAGTTTCGCCCGGGGTCGAGGCAGATTACTCGCTGTTACGGTTACGGGCGAATGAATAAATACCGTAACAGTGAGGAACTGTTTTTTTTGCCTTCTATCTTTCCCTTTTTACCATTTCCATTGTGAGTTGAGTGGGTGTGTGCCTTCCGATGTTTAGTTGTGGTGCATCATGCGCGCCGCTAGGTACTTTCTTCCATCCAAGTATATACTCATAGGGCTAGAGCGCTTCTTTTCTTTTGTAGTTGCGGCAGTTTGAATGGAAGGAGACTGGTATTCTACAGGAAAACGTACGGAGATATGGATCTCGGTATCGTTGTATGTACTTGTGCCTCTGGTCTCGCTATTCCATCCCCACCTCCTAGTACTACGTATGCACACAACCAAGAAAACGGTGCATCGTTAGCAAGGGTCACCGCTGCCCCGCCTTCACGATAGCTATCCCCCCTCCTGGGCGGCCCTCACCAACAAGCAAAACTCCGCCCGAGAGCTCTGCGTGTGGGTTCAGGGCCCGGCGGGTGCTCGGCATTGGGCGTAAACATACATATATAGGGGTCGAGGTGCGGACACTGTTTCAAGCACGGGGCAGGAATTCGGCCCTCAACGCCTCTTCACCCAGCACGATGATACCTCCTCCCATTTTTGCCCAGCCGACAGTATCTAACCCAGGAGGACTTACCGGGTTTTGGTAATAGGCGCGCCAACGGCAGCAGCAAACACCGTAGCCGCTGCGGTGACAAAAAACAAGAGGCTGCATCATTGACCCGGATCCCCGTGGTAAATGACTGACATGGCCCTTCAAGGACAATGCCCCAGACCTACTTATGTGCTTAATCCCACCGGAAGGGCTTTTCTGTTCATTGGTGCCTCTTCCGATGTGGTGGTTAAAAATGTTGGTCATGAGATGTCACTCGCTCATGTCCTCCAAAGTAGGGCGAGATTCCTGTGATTTAACTAGGTGCTAGACAGCTATATAGCTGTGGGGTCGATAATAGTGGCAGACAGCCGGAAGCCTGGTAGAGCTTACCATAGCAGCTTAAGGGGGAGGTATGAGCACCAGACTATGACTTGGGTTGGAACTCGAGTTCTTGGAGGTGTCGGTGATAGTTGGCCAACTAGGAGCTAACTATGGGGAGGCGTACAGTTCTTGTTGCAGGATATGAGGGGATTATTTCTCAGCTATGGCGGCCAAACGGCTTCATTTAGTGATGGGCACGGGACGAGACGTCTAGAACTTTGTCTCGAGATTAAGTGCGAGATGAGACGAGGCCAAGTCTCGTCTCGCCTCGTCTTGAGCTTTGTCTGGTAAAGGTGCAGGGCGTCTCGAGACTAGTAGCAAGACGAGACGGGAACGGGACCTCCGCGGGAAGAGACGAGACGAGACCCGGCCTAAACTAGCCCCGCCCCGCCCCGCGCCGCCCCGCGCCCATCACCAACCCACCCGGCCAGGCACACGACAAACCCGCGCCGCCCGCGCCTCCCTAACAGCCCACAGGCCACCCACGGGGTGCGGAGCCCAAGGCAGACGACTGGTGTATACCCAGCTACGAGTGACTCGTACACGCAAATATTCATTCATTAACGGACGGAACTATACAACTACCCCCCTAACCCCGAACGCCGCCCCGCCCCACGGGCAACCCCGGGGGCCAATTAGATACTAGAAATCCTAAGACTACATGTAGGTAACCCTATATAATTGATAGATATACGCCGACATCTATTTCATATCGGGAATACGCTATGTTTTTACAGGAGTAGTAACCCTAGCACTAAAAGTGTTATGTTACCATCGAGGTGTTCCGGAGACATGTCATCAGCTGCCCGGGAAATTTCAAAGAATCAAAATACCGGCTCGGGTTTAGGTTTAAGACTGGGTGCGGAAGGGATTGGAGTAGCCTTTTAGGGCTCCCTATACACCATAATTGCAATTAACAGGACGGGTGTGGCCCAGAAAGGGTGGAGTGTGGTACTCCAGGTCTGATTCCAATTGCTCTCCCCAGAATAAGATTTAGCTCCACAAACCTTAAATCACCGGATGAAGAAAAGGGGATTGAAATTGAGGGCTGCCGAGTGATAGGCCGTGAGGAAAATGTGGGGGGAAAAGGCTTTCGCCGAAAGAACATCTGGGGAGAACAAAACTAGGGTTAATGCGCCCCGAAAGCTGAGAAATGATCCGGCAGCCTAAATTCTCCACTGGGGAATCGTTGACCGCGGCATTAGAGGATACGTGCAATGCTGGTACGGGTGGTCTCAGATTTCAAAAAGGGCTGTTGATATGTGTCCTTTGTCAGCTGTCCCAGGGGAACCGTTTATGGGATTTTAGTAAGGCGGGACCCCAGGGACAAGATCTGGATCTCGGTTGCCGGATAATTACCCGGGTATTGCCCGTGCCCGTGTAGGGGCCTGCCGAATAGTTTTCAGACAAATACTCTAAAAAGTACCTACTCTGCTTAGAGTAGGTCTATATGGGTCATGATAGAGCACTCGATAAGCTGTAGGGAAAGACAGTCGTCTCACCGGCCGGCCGGTTACTAGCACGAGTCTAGGGCTCATGGGGTCCTCTCTATATCAATGTTTTATATATGCTCCTATGCTTGCAGGTACAATTTCTAGGCCTCCTTGGTTGGAGGTATGCTTTATGCCTTCGCTGGAATTCATGCGGTTATGATTCAAGGCAGATCATGAATCTGTTTATGCCGTGTCTTCTATTGGCACGTCGTAAAGTAGGCATTAATCTTCAGATGAGCGGGTGCCTTAACGAGTTGCAGGCGCATGTTTCACAATACGGCGATGGAAGGTTGTAGAAGTTCCAATTGCGCTACTCGAGGCAAGCTGTAGAAAGAGCAAAACGTGTCCTCAACCATATTGAGACTAGCGCCATCCCATCTAGCACACTAAGCCTAAAACACACGCAAAGGTGGCCTTTTCGTCTTCACGAGTACAAGAACCTACCTTTACCTCCATCTCTCCACTTCGACGCTTGCTCTTCCTCCTCCATACTCATTCTCTATCTTAACAATTTCACACGCACGTACACTTCCCTTATCTACAGGTATCACCTTGCATTCGTTTTTTGTCTTTAGTACTTGCTAGTCCCATTTAATACAATCAAAATGCGCTTCGACGCTCGTGTCGCCTACGGGCTTATGTCCGTTGCGTTGATGGGTTTTGGGGGTGTCATGGCCGATGACATTGATGATGCTCTCGGTGATGCTGCCTCCGTGGTAAGCTCGGCGGCCGCCTCATCTACATCCACAATCGCGAAACCTTCATTCACTGTAAGCTCTCCCCCGGGAATGGCTGGGAGCTAGTTGAGGATCAATTCTAACCTGCTGTCCTTACAAAATAGCCTACCTCAATAAAGGCGCCTTTCTTTGAACAATTCACCGAGGGCTGGGAGTCTAGGTGGAAGGTTTCGCATGCGAAGAAGGAGAACGACAAGACCGGTGACGAAGAGTGGACCTACGTTGGAAAATGGGCTGTTGAGGAGCCAACCGTTTTCAAGGGAATTGAGGGCGATGCAGGTCTTGGTAGGTCATACCGGTCTTGAAATTTCCAGAAAAATATACTAACGCTTCTCTATAGTTGTTAAGGACGTTGCCGCCCATCACGCCATTTCTGCTAAGTTCCCTAAGCCCATCGACAACAAGGGAAAGACTCTCGTAGTACAGTACGAAGTCAAGCTTCAAAGTAGGTTTTTCGGCAATATATCTCCATCCAATTCCCCCCTGTACTGACTTTGTACGCAATAGATGGTCTGGAATGTGGTGGTGCCTACCTCAAGCTTCTTAAGGAGAATGCAGATCTCCACGCCGAGGAGTTCTCAAATGCGTCGCCTTATGTCATCATGTTCGGTCCCGATAAGTGTGGTGCTACCAACAAGGTCCACTTCATTTTCAAGCATAAGAACCCGAAGACCGGCGAGTATGAGGAGAAGCACCTCAAGACCCCACCAATGGCCCGCATTACCAAGCAATCAACTCTCTACACCTTGATTGTCAACCCTGATCAGACCTTTGATGTTCGCATCGACGGTACTTCTGTGAAGAGCGGAAGTCTTCTTGAGGATTTCTCACCCTCCGTTAACCCCCTTGCAGAGATTGATGATCCCAATGACAAGAAGCCTGAAACTTGGGTTGATAAGGCCAAGATCGCTGATCCCGAAGCCAAGAAGCCCGAGGATTGGGATGAAGATGCCCCGTACGAGATTGTCGATGAAGACGCTGAGATGCCAGAAGATTGGTTGGAGGATGAACCTGAATTTATCCCAGACCCAGAGTCAGCAAAGCCTGAGGACTGGGATGATGAGGAGGATGGTGATTGGATCCCACCTACTGTCGCAAACCCCAAGTGTGAAGATGCTAGCGGATGCGGTAAATGGTCGAAGCCGATGAAGCCCAACCCAGCGTATAAGGGTAAATGGACTGCTCCCCTTATCGACAACCCAGATTACAAGGGGCCATGGGCACCTCGCAAGATCCCTAACCCTAACTACTTCGAGGATAAGACTCCCTCCAATTTCGAGCCCATGGGCGCCCTTGGATTCGAGCTCTGGACCATGACTAAAGATATTCTCTTCGACAACATCTACATTGGTCACTCGGTCGAGGATGCTGAGAAGCTTCAGAAGGAGAGCTTTGACATTAAGAAGAAGATCGAGGCCGAGGAGGATGCGGCATCAGCTCCCAAGGTTCCGGAGCCCCCCAAGCCTCTCGGAGAGACCACTTTCAAGGAAGACCCCGTTACCTTCATCAAGGACAAACTTGAACTCTTCTTCGCTGTCCTCAGGAGGGATCCCATTGGTGCTGTTCAGACTTTCCCAGAGGTGGCTGGTAGTCTCATGGCCCTCGTTGGTACTGTCTTGGCAATCTTGTTTAGCTTGATCTCCATGGCAAGTTCCCCGGCCAAGGTTCAGAAGCCTGCCGCAAAGCCTGTCGAGGATAAGAAAGAGACTGGGGCTAAGGCCAAGAAGGAGACTGAGGGGTCATCTACTGAGAGCGAGAAGCCGAAGGCTACTCGACGAGCATCAAAGAAAGCCGAATAAACTTTTTATGTACAATAATTTAATTTCCCGGCCAACTTCTAAACGTGGAGTGTGGGGTTGGATCTTTCTTATTTCTTTTTGTTTTGGGATGTTACGGCGATGAATTGTGGTGGTGATGGGGTTCTTTTGTTTTCCGGATTTCATCATAGCATTTTCTGGTTTTTTTCTTGTCTTTCTAGTTGAGGCCATTTGCTCTCAGCTTGTAGCTTTAGGTTCGCCAGCGTTCAAAAGTTATTAAGTGAACTTCCAAGTTAGCTGTCCACTATAGATGCGTAAATAATGACCTTTGTGATCCTCTCAATAAGATTCCGAGCTCTATATCCCTTCACCAGGCCTCAACGCTAGG
Source organism: Morchella sp. 2018-W30 (assembly GCA_024713625.1). Taxonomy (NCBI): domain Eukaryota; kingdom Fungi; phylum Ascomycota; class Pezizomycetes; order Pezizales; family Morchellaceae; genus Morchella; species Morchella sp. 2018-W30. Next base: position 754,360 of record JAMJEW010000012.1, read on the forward strand.
AGTAGGGGTAAAAAAGGAATGCTCAGAGCACCCCAAATTCAATACAAGTCCTGGGTTGCTAGTGGCATGTGGTAACAGACCTTCGGGCATAGCTTCTAGCACAATGGAGCTGCGTTGCGAGTGATATTATATGATTCAATCATTTGATATTCAACCATTTGAGTCTTAATAGTCACTTCTCCGGAGCGAAACTACATGTACCAAATCTGATCTTACAATCGACTCCCTTCGCCTTTGAGCTCAGGATTTACGGTCTTTACATCACGAAAGCCAAGATCCGTATTTGTAATAGAGATGTATTGGTAACCCAAACCAATAACCTCCTAGTAATGGTCTATTATAGATGAGCGATAGACGCCCCATCTTACCCTGCGGGCTTCACAGGTTGCCCCCTGTGCCGGGTCGGGCCAGGGTATTCAAGTGGTGCTGGATCACTTTGCATGGGCGATGCCCTCACAGGGCAGAAACGGCTCAAGACATTGGCCACTCCTCGCCCCGGGCAGTCTCGAGGGCCGGGCTATACTAGACCGTCACCGTTACCCCCGTCCCCATAATGCCCCCTGAGCTATTATGCCGCACAAGACAATCTGTAGGTCTTTGCCCAAGCACCCGAGGGGGGGTATTTCCATAAGGGAACCCCGGTATTTGCCAGGCCGCTGGTCACAATCTTTGCTCTGGGATGGGTTCGTCTTTTATACTATGTGGTGTCTGTACCTATGGGGCAAGAAACCTAGCGGGGAAATTGAAGGTGCGCCATATAACACCCGGTCCATCTAGGCAAGGCCATGACACGGGCTTGGGCGTGCCTGTGCCGGATAGACAAAGGCCGGGGACAGCCCAGGGTGTAGACAAGATCGATAACTTGTTTTAGCTCGACAGGGACGACCTGTTCACACTCACGACGTTATTCTAGGCTCAGAGGGCCAGTGGAGATCATGTCAGTAGTGGCCTACGAGTGCATCATATGTTGTCTCCCCTCCTCATCGTCTCCTGGTTCCCTTTTTAACCCTCTGCCGGGTGGTGCTCATCATCAGTTTCCACGGAGGGACTACCTGTCAAGTCTCGCCCCGGGAGGATAACACACATCTGTGCCTTCCCCTCCCGGGTGTGCCGCCGTAGGTAAAATCTCTAGGTTCTATCCGACTTTCGCGGTGTTTGGTGGGTAAGCCTTAAGTTCCGCGCTGTACTCGGGGCCGAAGAGGCTGTCCTGGGTACTATACGTGCCTTGCCCTGCCCATGTAAAAAGAGCTCTCAATCTTTAATATTTTTTTTTTAGCTAGAAGGGGAACCTACCCCTTCCAGGGTAATCTACATTAAAGGGCTTCATACCTATATCTGCAATTCCCACAAACGAGTCTAAGTTGTCTCCATGTAAGAGCCCGGGGGCCCATATCCAGTGCCCTAGCAGTGTGAAGCAGGAATGGTAACTGCCCTGTCTAAAGGGGTTGCCCGAGTCGCCTACCAGTTGCGGACCACTAGTGTGGGGAGATTCAAATAAGACCTCTCTCCGGGTATGTTATTTGTAGACGTAAACGTAGCAAAGATGCATTGGATATATACAACGACGCTCAAGATTTCAACCACGTACGACCCAACATTGGCCTCGGTAGAGCGGCAATAAATGGTATACATATAGAGTAAAAGAGTCCATCAACCAGGCTTAAATAAGGTTAGGAATCAGGGTGGTTGCGAAGTCACGGAAACCTCACCCAAGCGCAGAGACTGGAAGGCGTAATCCTTCGGCCTGGTATAGTCCCCGTGATAATCATCAGTTCGATACTTGGCCTTATCCCTCTTGGTAAAGATAAAGCCGCAGTTACATACATGTAGATATTGGCCTCTCACCACCGTGCGGCCTTAATTAACCCCCTACGTATTCCGGCCCTCCAAGCAAGTGCGCATCGAGGTGATATCCTGCCCAGGTATATGCACCTATAGACAAGCTCAGGTCCGCACACCCTCACCGGAAAGGCTATACACGTAAAAACCTAAAAATCGCAGGGAAACTTGGGCTTAATCCCTAACCAGGGCATCAGTTTTTTTCCTTTCTCCTTCTTGTAGGGCCAGTTGTGGCATGTAAGAGGTCTAGGTTCACAAGGATGTCTGTAAGATCGCCATTTCGTCTGGGGTGTGGAGCTTTGGGTGTGGGTCCCTGCCTGGTCGCCTCCGCTACTGTGGGCATCGTTAGGTGCTCTGGGGTGCTATAGCGAATCATGGGGTCTTATTCTTAGGCAGTATAAACTTGTCCATCGTCACTAGGAAGTACTTCTATTGGCTAAGGTGACTTGCATTAGACAAAGAACCGCTCCTGTGGTTGGAAGGGAGGCTATATCAAGAGGGATCCTATATGATCACCGCCCCAAAGAGCATGGCCGGGGAATTCATAGACTGGACTGAGTGGACACCAAAGGATTATATCGACCTCATGAACAGAGACGAATTATTACGCACTAGAATGCACACGGCTACATTACACTTGTACCCATATAGTCTCATACCTATCCCCTACAGCTAGATTTCTGTTCTTCGTAGGGCCTGGGGGCATATATCTCAGACAGTTTTGGGAAAGGACCCCGACCCTATGTCGGGGTAAAAACAGACCTTAGTTTCCGGTCGGGGTGTTAAAGTCATGTCTGATTTCCCACGTCGGGGTGCTAAACCGCGTCTGGTTCTTACTTCACGCACAAAAATAGAGTTTCTTAGGCGGGGGCGGGCATATCTTAACGCTCCGACGTCAAGAGAACCGGACACGACCCCAGCACCCCGACACGCGAATCAACCCCCCCAGGCCCCGACATGGGAATTTTGCGGGGACGGGCATATACTGGCACCCCGACATGTCCACCCTGACCCGAGAGCAGCCAACCAAACGCCGGAGGGTATTCGTCCGGCCCCTACGGTCCAGTGGGAGCTCGGGGGCGGTATATATATAGAGTCCTAAGTATCCTATCGACGGCCTTTTCGCAAACGTGGACATAATGAAAATCATTGCACAGCAGAGAGGTTCTTAGCTGTTCAGTGGGGGGTGAATCCGAGACAAGCATGCGGTGCTTCATTTTCCTGCATAATCGATCATTACCACACAGAAACCTATCTTATAAGTACAGTATATAGAAACCGCCCCCATTCCAATAACCTCCATCCTATTCCTCAAGTCAACTTACTCCGGTCCCATTGATCCACATCTAGACACCCGTTAGCCCACCTGCCCTTGCAGCCCAAGGGGGGGGGGGTACTCACCCGGATGCACGACAGGCTCCTCCAAGCCCTTCCTCAACTCCCTCTTCCTCGCACTATCCACGCCCCACTTCTCATCACGCTCCCTGACAAGCCCCTCTAGATGCGGCGTCATCTGCGTGGTGGACATCATGAGCTTCGGCTCGCCCATGGGCAGGCGGTCGCCGCGGTCCACCTGCCACAGATGGTACGCCTTCCCGTACAGGCGCACGGTGCTCTGCATCTCGCGCGTCTCGGCCCTCTCCCACAGCGCCTGCGGCACGCCCGCGGGGCACGGCATGATCAGCTGCCCGGACTTGACCTCGAACACGTGCGAGTGCCACAGCGCCCGCTCGGCCGCGGGGAGCGTCTCGTAGAGCGCCGGCGTGATCATGTATTCGATGCCGATGAGGCGGGCGTTGGGGGCCGGGGAGTCGTAGAGGAGGCATTGGCGCACGTCTGAATGTTTATGGGGCGGAGGGATTAGTTTATGGCGGGAAAGGGGGGAGGGGAGGGGAGGGTACCGGAGGAGATGTGGGAGCAGTAGTGCTGGGTCTCGACTTTGCGGCTGGGGTCGTCGGCGTAGATGTGGAAGGCGTTGAGGTGGGCGCAGATGTTCTTGACTGGCGCAAAGTCTTGGGTTATGCTGGCGGCGGATTCGAGGATCGAGTCGCTGAGGGGGACGGGGCCGCCGGGGACTTTGGGGTCGGGCTGGTTGGTGGTGGGGCAGCTGGACATTGTGGGTTTTATATTTCTCTCCTTTTTCTTTTGTGTATATATGTATATATGTAGATATATCTATCTATCTAAAGAAGGGTATGAGGGTATATATCTATAGGGCGCAGAGTAAATAGTAAATAGCAAATAGCAAATAGTAAATAGTTGATTGGAAGTCGCTGCGCGCGATGAGGGTCTTGATATAAGTGTGAATAACTGACGTCATACTGATGGAAGGGGTAATGATTGCGGACCCTGGTTTTTGGGGAGTTGATTAGTAGACGAAGCGGGCAGGCATCAGGGGGGGTGAGACATACGAGCCTGTGATTGGTTTAATATATATATAAAAGAATACCAGAGAAAAAGAACTTTTAAATTACAGACCCAGCCCAAGTTATCTACAACACAAAAGAGAAAAAGGAGAAAAAGGAAAGAAAGGGAGAAAAGAAGGTTTATTATAACAACCCCCCCCCTCTATTACCACTACTCCTTCGCAATAATCATACTCTCCCTCGCCGGGATCCTCCTCATCTTCCCCTTCTTGCTATGCCTCCTCTCGTTCTCCTCTCTCCTCTTGATGCTCGCCTCCTCAACCTTCTTGATCTCGCCCGCCTTCTTGATCGTCTTGGGCACATGCCTGTGTCTCGCGATCCTGCGAATCTCGGGCATGTGCTTGTAGCGCTCCTTGAGCGCCGCATCGTACTCGAGCTTGAGCTGCTCCTTTGCGGAGCGCACGTGGGAGCGCGCGGAGGCCTCCGCGCGCCAGAGGCGAACGTTGCCGTCGTCGCTGCCGGAGAGGATGTAGCGCGTGTCGGTGGAGAAGACGACGGAGAAGACGCGCTGCATGCGCTTGGTGTGGTAAATGTCCCTATCAATGATCGGTCAGCATGCTGGGGATTACAGTAGATGGAATAGATATTACATACCTCGAGTGTCCCTCGCGGGCCTTGAAGATCCTGATGGTCCTATCATAGCCTCCCGTGACGAGCTCCTCACCGGTAGGTGAGTAGTCCACATCCATGACGGCCGCAACATGGTCCTTCAGCACATTGAGCGCACGGTCAAGCCTCCTCATATCGAATATGTAGGCATTATGGTCCTCGCTGCCCGTCGCCAGGTTGAACGGCTCCATCGGGTTCCAGCAGATTGCATTCATGCGCAGCGTCGTCACGAGCTTCGAGATCGGCGACTGCGTCCTCAGGTCGTAGAAGATCAGCGTCCGGTCGGTCCCCGCTGAGGCCAGAACGCTCGTCTCGCTCTGGTTGAACTTGACGGTATTGATCGTGTCGATACCCCAGTTCATGCTCGCCACGGGCTTCGACCTTGTCGCATCCCACACCTCGATCGTGCTCCCCGCCGTCGCAAACGTGTGCTCTGTCCTGTGGTGCGTGACGCCATTGAACGCGCCCGCACCCAGGTACGTCGCCACGGGCAAGTTCCCCGCCTCGCCCGCATACGGGTCCCACAGCTTGACCGTGCGGTCGCTTGCGCACGACAGCAGCCTCTGGTTCTCCCCGGTCATGTTTGCGAAGCACAGACCCTTGACGATCCCGTCGTGGGCCTTGACGCTGCGCATCTGCGAGCGGTCCGCAAGGTCCCAGATCTTGACCTCGCCGTCGCCGGACCCGGAGGCGACGCGGGAGAGGGAGCGCGGGTCTTTGGCCAGGACGTAGACACCGTCAACGTGGCCGTTGCCGAGCTGCGCGAGGAAGGGCGCGGCGAACATGCGCTCGAGCTTGGTGGCGTTGAGGGCGCGCGTGTACTCGCGCGCTTTCTCGAAGGGGTGGAGTTCGGGGTTGAGGTTGCGGGGCTGGACGGCGGAGGTGCTGCCGGAGGGGGCATAGGACTCTGCAGAGCGGGAGAGGGCTTTGACTTTCTGGGAGAGGGTGCGGGGTTAGTTGGTGTCTATGGATTTGAATTGGGGGGGTAGCTGGAGGGGGAGAAGAGGGGGACAGACCATGATTGTATATGAGACCGTAGAGGTCACAGTGAATATTCTAGAGCTGGTCAAATATTCTAGAGCTGGTCAATTGATATAGAAGAAGATGACGGGGCGGCGGCGGTGGTGGTTGTGGATTTGTAGAAGTGAGAGTGAGAGATGAGGGTTTGGGTGATATGCGGTGATTTGCGCCTGAGGTTGAAAAAAGATGTTGTGGGTTAGGGTTGCGTGGCTCCCACTAATTCTAAACCCCACTAGCTGCGGGTGGGAAATGATCATTCTTACACAATCTGCAGCAGGACCGGGGGCCGGCAGCAATAACACAATTTATTCAAAGCAAAGGGCACAGCTTATACAAATGCCTCAGTGGATACAATTATTAAGAGTAGAGTTATATATACTCAGGCGCCGGACGACCTTGGCCGATTAGAGGTCGTGGCTGCTTCTTGGTATGTATAAGATAACTAGTATTTCTGTCTCGAAACATAATCCATAGCCTACATTGCTTTAGTTTCAATAGAGAATTACTTTCAGAAACAAGGCAATGCTTATGCTTGAGTATGGGTGATCTTAGCTACATGTATTTACTCAAGCACCCTACGTATAGAGGGTGCTATATATGTTCAGTGGTCCTAAAGAGCTGCACAAATTGCAATTATCACCAAATCAGATCCCAATAATGCTAATGAGAAAGTTATTTTTGCTCGCCCAGTATGTATATATTTACAAAGTGTTATATGAGCCCCCTATTTAATCCACCCATCCTTCTACACCTCCGGCGCGCCCGCAACCGCCACCTTGTCATTAACCACCAACTCACTGATCCTCAGCACCGTATATCTGTGCTTACTCTTGACCTTCTTGATCCTCCTATTCCTCCTCTTCGTCTTCTCCTTGATCCTGAGCGGCTCGGACGTCTCCTCGACCACCGTCGCCCGGCACTCAAACAGCGCCGGATCGATGTACGGCGACCCCTTGAGCGTGTAGTCCCTGGACCCGAGCACGCTCGCGTGCGTGATCCTCAACGAATCACCCACCTCAACATCCTTGAGCCGGAACGGCAGACGCACCAGGTCCCCCACCGTGACCAGGAACGGGAACTTGTGGATGTGGATAGTGATGTACTGCGATGGCTGAGCCTTTAGCGCCGAGAGGAGCGACAGCGACGGGTGGTGCGCGGACGGTGCGGCGCCCAACGGGCCGGTCTGTTGCGGGATTGTTGGGGTGACGGGGGTGACGGGGGTGGCTGCGAGGTCGCGGAGGCGGGGGGTTGTGGTGAGGGCCCGGAGGCCGAGGGAGGAGGTTGCGGGGCCGGTGAGGGGCCGGAGGGTGCGCTGGAGGGTGCGCAGCAGCATGGCGGTGGTTTTAAGGGTGCCGGATGTGTGATGAGACGCTGGCGGGTGCTACAATTGATAGTTTGAGGATTTCGAGATACTTATGAAAATAGTGGAATGCCCGTCGAGTGAGGTACGTGGTGTTACCCTGCCCCCACGTTACCCGGCACCACCAAATTCACCCTCCATAAAGATTTCGATATTAACTACCTACAACTAAAAACTATTTATCTGCATCACCAGAACTCACCCACAGACCAGAACCCCCCCCCAAAACCCACAATGCCCAAGCGAAAAGACCCCAATGCCTCCAATCCCAATCCAAACCCGGACACCCCCATGGACGGCGACGACTCAGACTCGGACTCAGACTCCATGGACATTGTCAATGTCGACTTCGAGATGTTCGACCCGCAACCCGCACACGACTTCCACGGCCTCAAGACGCTCCTGCGCCAGCTCCTCGACGCCGACAACACCCTCTTCGACATCTCCGCGCTCACAGAGCTGATCCTGTCACAGCCGCTCCTAGGCACTACCGTCAAGGTCGACGGCAACGAGAGCGACCCCTACGCCTTCCTCACCGTCCTCAACATGCAGGAGCACCATGTTTGTCCCCTCACCCTCCCCCCCTCCCACAATTGCGCAGCACTAACACACCCCACCCAGGACAAACCAGTGATCCAGCAGCTCCGCGAGTACCTGACCTCCCGGGCACCCCCATCCCTCAAGCCCCACCTCGAGACACTCCTCTCCCCCACGGCCCAATCCCACACGGGCCTGATCCTGACAGAGCGCCTCATCAACGTCCCCACCGAGATCGTGCCACCAATGTACAAGATGCTCCTCGAGGAGATCACCTGGGCCGTTGCCGACGGCGAGCCCTACCGCTTCGGCCACTTCCTGATCCTCAGCAAGACGTACACGGAGGTGGCGTCCAAGCTCGACGGCGAGGACGCGCCGCCGCGCACAAAGAAGAGCAGGAAGGCCGCCGGAGGGAAGAAGGAGGTCTTCTACTTCCACCCGGAGGACGAGGTCATCGGCAGGAAGGCCCTGCAGAAGGGGCCATACAGATATGTAAAGGAGGCGGACGAGGGCGCGGCCGACAGCAAGAGGGCGTTTAGTGAGTGTGGGATTGCGCCGCAGGGCCATATGATGCTGCTTGAGAGTGGGCAGCTGGCGGGCGTGGTCGAGGACCTGGAGGCCCTGTTTAGGCCGTAGTGAGGTGCGTTGGGGGGGGGGGGTAATGTAAATAATTAAATGGGAATTGTAATTGGCTTTTTTTTCTCCCTTTTTTTTCCTTCCCATTATTCATGGTCCTACTCTTTATGACTAGTCTAAATAAACAGCGAAATGTGGCTGTGATGAGACTCTTTGGGCGAGAGAGTCGCGAGTGGCCCCCCAAGGGACTGCCCGAGGAGAACTGGTCCGAGAGTCAATGATCGTAAGGCATGAAAAAAAAAGAGATAAGATTTGGGGAGGGAAAGCTTATCCGACTGCAGTACTGATGATCAATAGAGAAATATTACCTATGATAAGATTAGATAGTAGCCACTCCCTCCCCACTAATAATACTATTACTATGTCACTTTACCACTTACCTACAACTACATGTACTTACTACCCACCCCCCCCCTCACATCAACCTCTACCCTAAATCATATCGAACAAATACAACTAAATACACTTCAGAAAGAAAAAAGAAGAGAGAAAAAGAGAAAAATTAATTTACTAAAGAAAAAAGAAAAAGAAAAATACAAAGAAGCCCCAAGTTGGTATCAAACACCACCCATCACTCGTCCCCCCCCCCCCCCAAGCCTAGCTAGACCTTCACCACCGTCCCCGTCTTCAACTCGGCATCCTTGACAGCCTTCTTGTACTGCCCCGGACTAACAAAGTCCACCTTCCTCTGCCGCCAAATACCCCTCCTGGCTCTCCTGGCCCTCATCTCCGCAATCTTATACCGCTCCTCACGCCCGCCAAACTCAGCTCCCGTCTTTGCCTCATACCTACATCCCCACCCCCTCCTCATTAGCCATAATTCCTCCACCACCAAGCAAAGCAAAAGACAGGGGAAAACTCACACCATAGCCAACCCCCTCTCCAACATCTCCCCGCCCACATCCCTCCTCGACCACCCCTTCCACACACTGACCCCTGCCACAGCCCTACCATACTGGTCCCTGCGGTACAGCGTGACCTTCACCGTATGCCCCAGCAAGTACTCCTTCAACCAGTCTAGGGCCTTCTCCGCGCCCGGCTGGGCGATCCTCCCGAAATGCGCGCCCTCGGGCGCGTCTACGCCCGCAAGCCTAATGTGCACCGTATCCTTGACGCCCCGGCCCGCAGGGACAGAGCGCAGCCAGTGCCAGCCAAGGAGGCGCCCGCCGGGGGTGTGGTAGATGCGGAAGCCGTCCCCATCGCCGACGGAGGTGACGGTCCCGGTGAGCTTGCGGTGCTGGGTGAAGTAGTGGTGGGGGATGGCGTCGGCGCAGGGGATACGGCGGAGGCGGGTGCGGTAGAGGTGAGTTGTGAGGAGGGCGATAGTTGTGAGGGTGAGGGTAGGGAGGAGAATGGGCTTGTATGTGTCCCAGTATTGCTGGAGAGCTGTTTGTGGATGGGGTGGGGTGGGGGAAGAGGAGGTCCAGGGCGGCCAGGGCATGATATAGATCTACAGATATATATAATCTGTGGGGGGAGGGGTTAATTTGAGGCTTGTGGTAGGTGAGATCTAAGATGAGGAGCTGGATCTCAGGTACGTATGTAGTTGATTCATAGATTTCCAGATTTGAGACTTTGATATCGGACTGACTTGACTGGGTTGGGTTGGAGAGATGTCAGATTGGATTGGCAGATGAACTGAGACCCCCCAAAAAACAACAACAAATAACAAATCTCCTTTGCCAAGTTGTTCTCGGCTTCTTCCGCAGACTTTCGCTCTCAGTCGGGGAAGATCGACACCCTGCCTTATTATTATTGTTGTTATTGTTATTATAATTATCGGGTGTGGGGTGTGGCGAAGGGTTGTGGCTTTCCCTCCTCTTCCCCCTCCGAATGAATCGTGCCGGATAAATGCTGCACATACTCCACATAAACGCAGATTCCCGAGACCCGAGGAGGGCCTGGGCTTTCCCCGCACTTTCGGATTGGGACGTGGTTTCCGCTTCTGCGAGGAAATGCAATGGTTTTTTCTTCTTTCCCTACTTTCTTTATTTCACTGTAACTGACTGGCCAGCTCACTCACAACCACGATAAGCCTTCGATAGGCAGAAAGAATTCAACCAAGCACAGCTTTCCAACGCTGTTATTGTTTATAGAAAAATAGGTAGGTAGTCCCCAACCCCGCTCCATCCATGAAAGTCGTTACAAAAGCATACAAAAAAAAAGATATGTAGACAAGATACAATCTTTTAATTCCATCCCCAAAAGAGGTGATAAAGAAACAAAAGGAGTGGTCTTAAGAAAAGAGAAAATGTTAGTAGTAAAAATAAAAATAAAAATAAAAATAAAAAAACGCCATGAGTCCCATAAAGTTCCATTAAACGAGAGCCTGTCGAACAAAACAGTGCACAACAAAAAAAATAAAAATAAAGGGTTATAAAAAAAGGACAAGAAATGAAGGCGGTAAAAAGAATACAAGCCCGGCACTGCTACCTCAACCCGCAGGGGTGGAGGTGGAGGTGGAGGTGGGTGGATACAGGGAGGGATCAGATAAGGATTTGGCTTGGATTTAAGCAAATCTTTTCTGGATCTCAGCATCAAGTTGGGGAGTTATCTCGTCACTGGTCTTGCCACGGACGGTCCACAATACACCAGCCTTGTCGTAATGCTCAAGGAGGGGTTCTGTGGCCTCAGCGTATGCCTTTAGACGCCTAGCAAATGTCTCCTAGAGGGACTGTTAGTAAATATAACCCCACCTATGGACGAACGGATATTATATTGGGGAAACATACAGGGTGGTCATCAGGACGGCGGGTCAAAGGTTCGCCAGTGATATCGTCGACACCCGGGTTCATGGGCTTATTCCATGTGGTATTGTAGACTCTACCCGAAGGCTCGTGCTAGAAAAAACCATCAGCACAAACTCTACCTAACCACCCAAAACGGGCATAAAAAAAAGAAATTCAAACATACCACCAGTCTCCCGGCAATCCTATCCAGAATCACATCATGGGGCACATCAAGATTTACAACCTATCAAAAGAAAAAGTATTAGCAATGACTCATTCTCTGCAAACAACGCAAGGGCCCACAAACCAAGTTCATCTGGACTTCCTCATCCAGTGACTTTGCCTGACTCTGTGTCCTCGGGAACCCATCGAGCAAGAAACTCGCTGACGGGCAATCCGAGGCCGCCGGGGCACCCGGTTTACTGATGACCGAGAGAGGGCCCGTCAGACAGATACCGGATGCCAGGTTTCCACGGGTCTCCACCCAGCCGCGTTTCGACAGTTCGCCGACGATAAGTTTGACCATGATTGAGTCGTGGACGAGGCCACCGGACTTCATGATGCTCTCAGCCTGGACACCTGTTTCATAACTGTTAATTCCTTTCTTCTTTCTTTCTTTTGTCCCCCTCTGGGGGAGACCCCGGGCCGGGGGAAGGGGGGGAGGGGGGGAGGGGGGAGTGAGGGCACTAGTAATTACCAAGTGGGGTCCTGGCCCGGACATTCTGGCGCAGCAGGTCGCCCGAGGAGATTGATGAGAGTTTGAAGTGGTCGAGGAGACGGCCAGATTGCGTTCCCTTTCCGCATCCAGGGGGGCCGACAAGAATCACACGGGCAGCTGTTCTGAGTCTTCCGAGGGCCATTTGTATCGTTGTATCTAGGTGGGTTTTGTAGTTTTTAAAAAGTTCGAATATACTCGTACAAAGGATTCGAGTTGAGTGATAAGTTGGCGAGTTTAAAATTCGTGAGCGAGAGAGAGAGAGAGAGAGAGAAGAGAAGAGAGGGAACGAGGAATTGAGTGACTGGGTGGACGTGGCGAGACGGCAAGCTTTATTCACGAGCAAGATAGCAACGGGGGCGTTGTAATGGGGGCAGATACGATCTTGCACCCGGGACGGGGGGGGGAATTTAAGCAATTGGAAAATCTAGATAGGGTAATATCTCTTGGTGTCTGGCATCTAGGTTACGAATATCTATCTAGGTAATTCCCCAGGGGAGGAGGGGTGTGGTAGTAGTGACTATTACTAGATACGGTTTGGCTTTTGGCTTTTGGCTTTTGGCATGCAAGTCAAGTCCCCTCCATCTGGATTCTACTCAACAACCCACCATCCACCGCCCTCCCACCCACCCACACCCACCCAACCATGTCCGGCGATCTCGAAGGGGGCGGAGAAGTTCCAAGCGGGTAGCGAACGGGTTAGATCAGCGGTTTTTTTTTGCTGGGGGAATGGGCCCACTGCGGGGTGGTCTGTGCGCTCGGTTATTGGGCAGAAAAAACTGTTGAGTGCAGGAGGAAGCGGGTGCGGTCTTGACTTGCTTGGACAGATCCCTTTTTGATATGTACGATGCTGGATAAAAAAAGACCATACACCCCCCCCCAAACTGCTAGGGTAAAGACGTAAAGCCATCCGCCATATCCCCTACATGTAGTTACTAAGAAGTTCGGTTTAATTTGGCCGTTCCCAGCCTTCTAGTACAACAACGTTCTTCGTCCCGCACTTGTAGCCCTACAATTCAACCTGTCTCAACAGGAGAATTCTTTCTTACCTTCTAGAAGGTACAGAACTGCGGGCGAAAGAAAAAAAAAGGGGGGGGGGGAGGGTTTCTACGTAACTACATGTAGGTAGTATGTAGCTACTCTCGCCATCTCACCAGGAAAGCTTGTAACTACAACAAGTCAAACGTCACGATATTAGCGACGACGACAATGATGATGACCAATACCCAATCAACCCTGTTTTGTTCGTAAAAACCCAGGAGGATGGCTGCACAGTGCCCCTAACTGATTCCGCGTGATATGATTGCTGGCTGTTACATCATCACCACCATCATCGTCGCCATCATTCATCATCGGCGGTGCTACTAGGGAAAACTCCGATTCGTTTCACGGTGGTGGTAGTGTTTGGAGCTACCTAAACCCGACCGCGGTTTCGGGCTTGGACAGGCGCGCAGGCAGCTCTCCAAGTAACTGGTAACTTAACAGGTACAGAACATGGGCTCGCCAAATCCACTCGGGTCCTCCATGGCATGCACGTAAGGTAAGGTAAGGGAGTAGAGTACATGTATGTAGCTGGTATTTTCTACAAAAGTCTCATCCTCCTCCACTCCCTGTTCCCCGCTACTGGAGGTACGAGGAAGATCGATGGAGATCCAAATAAACCACCCGCTAGCTCGGGCTCTGACATCTCTCGGCGTTGAAGTGAGCTGGCAAGCAACAAGCTGGGTTTCTCGCCTAACGATGGGATTGGTTGGAGGCAGGTCTAAGCCCTACCTAGCTAGCGATCATGATATTGCGAATAGCACTGCAGAACATCGGTCTCATCGGTGTAGAAGTTAGTACTTAACTCATTGTTTTGACGAACCACACCCTCTTCTCCATGGGAAAGAAGAAGAAAAAAAGCTTGCCCCCCCCCCCCGTAACACAGCCATAGGGCGCGGGATATATGATGGATGAATAGCTGCTGCAGCCTTGACCAATGGCTTCTGGTTGAAGCACATGTGCATACAAGGTTTCAGTAGATACATGTAGATACACAATTGACTGACTACTAAGTATGTGTAACTCTCTACCTGACTACCTGCCTGCCTGTCTCCACATACTTTACAGGGACATGGTAATTTGTAAGAATTGTAGCCAACGACCGCATAGCATTTCTACAGGTGTCGGTGGTGGAGGCGCAATATACTCCCAGTATCTGTCTTCCATATACTACAGCGATGAGTAGATGCACTACGGTAAGAGTCCTATTGGCCGGGCCAGCCGCCTAGGCCCTGTTTTTAGACCCCCTGTTTCTACAATCATTCTCCACATCGCTGTACACACCACTGCTGCTACTGAGGCAGAAGAAGGGAGGGGAAGGGGGGAGGGAGGGGGGGGGGAGGGAGGTCGATGTGAATGTGCACTTCGCGTCACGGGGTATCAAGCCGGATCAGAGTAAATACAGTACTACATTATCGTCAACAAGAGCTGAAGGCTTCGGCCGAGAGAGGCCGACGTGTAAGTATGTAGTCAGGAGCTTATCGAATGTTCACGAAAAAGATAAGGGATATTTATATTGAGTATCCAGTTCAATTTAGTCGGTTTGAGCTAGCTATTGAAGTACATACATGTAGTTACTTTTTGCATCATATCAGCCTCCCTGTGGTGACATGTAGCTTCCTAAACAGTGAGACAATTATATCATTAACTCGACTCCGGGTCTAACTGCAACTACCCATAGATGAACCTTTCATTGTTTGAAACAGGTATGATCATATATAGCATAAACCACTCGGGAATAACATATGTAGTTCTCAATATTGCCCTTTGGAGATAAGGGCGGCAGTTCACATACATTTGGTTCTCACCGAGGGGTACATGTATGAATATGTAACCGGAACACAGAAGGCAGAGAACACACAGGACCGCCGGGCGTTATAATTCGTGCACTGGTGATTCAATTCATGTATGTACGCTTCATATGTGCGTACAGCTAGTCGGAAAATGTGGAGGAGGAGAGATCTCGAGCGCGCCTAGAAAATTGTGCAGGGTGCAGTACTACTGTATGTAGGTCTGGTTCGCCTTTAATTTTTTTTAGCGGTCAACCTTTGTGGGGAATTGGTATGCACCCAGTATGTACGTACGTGCAGGCACGGCAGAGGATCGAGCGAGAAGGCTTTGAAAATGTGACTTGTCGGGTAACATGGGTAAATGTTTACAATACATGTAGTTACCGTGTCATGATCAATCACTCGGCTGAGTCTAGCACTTTTACTCTGGTCACACCACATCCCGGACTCCGACCCCGACTCCGACCCCGACTCCGAGCCCGACCCCGTCCCCACCGGCCTTTAACGCTGCTCTTGCAGCGGCCATGTGAAAGCCCGACTGACTCCCTCTCCTCACGCTAGGAACACTTAAGTAAAACTAACTTGTTTAGCTTTAGCCTACCTCTTTCCCCCCCACTAGAGTGCCTCTAGACTTACCCTTACCCGGTACATACGGAAGGTGTTGGATCACTGCCGGAGTTTATTGGGAGGTGGTAATAGTCAAAATACTTGAGGTGGCTATGGACAGAGATATCAGTAAGCTACACGAACTGAGGTGGAAAGAACTACATGGATGTGGAAGCAAAAGCAAGACCCCGCGATCACGAGGTGACCCCTCTAGTACTTTGAGTACGATAGTGGTAAAGTGTTTTTTGTATTCCTCTATTTTATTCTGGGGGGCGCTAGCCCCACCATGGGGGCTACCGACTGACACGCATCTCAAACAGCCGCTCTGAATCTCCAACCCGAACCTTTCCTTCGCACATGGACCTTATTGTATCTCTTCATATCCGTCCCCGGCGGAAATCATGCTCGAATACTGGTTCTCCAGCACCTCTCATGTTCGCAAGCGCGGGCTACTGGAGGTGCCACCGCAAAAGCTTATCAGACACTCTGTGAGGATCCGCCAGATCTCGATACACAGGGTCCAGATGACATTAGCTATTTTCGTCCCACTATGAATCGACTATCTCCAGTACTATGTGCTCATGGAATAGCGATTTTCGCCCTTTCCCGATCGCTGATTGGCCGAGAGTGAGAAACCCTAACCCAGTATGGCAGCCAGCCCACACCCAGTACCAGAGTTGGACTTAATTTAACTAGAATAACTCAGCTAGAAAGAATTGGACTAGTAATGATACCATACGGTAGAAGAAGGGGGCGAGGCCTACGGCCCCTAATAATAGCTGTAGAGGCCCAGCTGATCAGGATTTGATATATAATAAAATCCCTACAACAAGCAGTCGCAAGATGGGATCCCTACCATCACAGTAAACATCGTATTTCCCAAGTTGCAGACGACTGTTGCTCACCGATATAATGTCGCTCGAAGCTCTATGTTCAACACGTATATATATATACTAGTGAGGAGCCTCCGGCCGCATATGTAATCGTCAGTTCGAGAAACCGCCGACACTGAAGGATCTAGATCGAAAGCTCACAACCCTGTTCAATGCAATGATGTGGGATAAACATCTTCGCACGCAGTCGGGGCTACCGCTGCGCGGCATGTTGGGCCCTCCTTGCTCGCGTGAGGTTGTAGTTTTGGAAGAGAAGAAATATTGATTTTGGTCAAAGGGTTATTATATAGTGATTGTTTGCCAATGTATATGTATGCCTTCTCCCTTAACACACCCGATTCTTTGTCTACTGACAGCTGTAGCCCACCAGACCACGGAAATCTGGGGTAGCTACCCATCCAATTGAAACCTTTCGTGATGACAGAGATACCTGACTATTCTATTTAGATAGATAGGAGCCTGCGTAACAAGAACGATTCCTAGCACCTGGAGGAAATTTACTTCCGTACAGGTGTACGTTGCGAAAGTGTGACTGATTTAAGTAGGATGTCATGTAGAGAAGAAGCCGAACCGAAACCCACCCTATATAACTCATGGCGCTCCATACGTCCCAGCCTGTTCGATCATTCAACTTGGGAACGTCCCCTAAGCCTAGATTATAGGCGGGCGCGATGAGAAATCTCACAGTAATTCGATAAAACCTTTCCCAGAAGGGTACAGTCGGCTTTGGAGCAACGACGAGCTAGGACATTGAAACAATGACGCCCAGGAAGATATCAAGTGTCACGGATTGGTTGGAGTCCACAGTTGCGGTTCGTCATTACACCCGAAGCAACTGTAGCCAAGTGTGTGTAATATCCATTCCGGTCTGTAGAACGAGTCTTGTTTTTAGGACTTAAGGCTCCACTGCTCCGATTAGTCGCAACCCACTACGGGTCCTTAAGATATGGACCAAGACCTTGGCCTTTCTTTTGGTTGGCAGAATGATTTATTGAAAGCCCGCACTTTCCGTGAGGCGTTAAAGGGGCTTCTATGGTACAGTTCGATATTGCCTTTTTTAGTTTTGGTATATCCAAGAGCAGGAATATGGTATTACAAAAAAGAGTGCTACAGCGATAGGAAAAATTATTGTAGAGACAGGGGCCTAAAAACAGGGTTTAGGTGGCTGCCCCAGCCAATAGGACTCGTACCGTACTTCTACAATAATTTTCCCCATCACTGTAGATGGCTTCCCCAACACGGTACCCTCAAGGTTCAACTCACTGGTCAGCAGCATAGTTCCATTGGCCTAACCGCGCCATGCCGTAGAACCTTGAGGACTCGCATTGTCAACTGCGACGGTCCCCAGTATAATAATAACTATAGCCTGAGAGAAGCTAGCGCCCCACAAACAGATATAGTGGTTGTTTAAGTATCATTAGAGACTGTGCGCAAATGATATTGGTAGACTTTGGATAGGTATGTAGTATCAATTACCGCAAAAACTCGAAAAATTGCTATCTCCGGCCAGGGATTACCTCCTTCACGATTGGCTGAAGGGCGTAGATTAGGTCTGTTTATAGCTATAGTAATTTTGATCTCATATGCATAGCCAATTTTTCGAGTAATGGCGGTAGGTTAGTACCAGAGGATGCAGCCGGCTCCATCTGCGCAAAAGATTAAAAGCTACCGACACCGCCGACACGCATCTCAAACAGCCGGCCTAAATCTAACTGCAAACTCCAAGATTGATCACCGGCATCCGTTTGTCCATACTATGTACATGCACCTTCCCAGAGACACATGCATACACCTACACCCACCCTGCCCACTGAACCCCCACAGCCGAAACTTTACCGAAACACCAAATGTAGCTACACACATGCAAATACGTAGGTATGACTCTATCAATCACGCACCATATAACAAGCATTTGGCATCCTCGGCGCATCTCGGGTTCGTTGCGACTTCATCCGATTAGTGATTTTGCTTGGCGCTTAGCTATCTAGACAGAGTAGTGGGGGGTTGCTGCATGGATTATCACTCGGCACTTGTGGTTAGGCTAATTTCAACGTGGGACGTATGCTGTTCGTGTATGCAATGCCGTTTCACGGCTATTTGGGAGATTGAGAAGCTGGCGTCGGGTAGTAGCATACAGGGCGAGGTTAAACTTTGGGGTGGTGGTGATTGTTGCGTTTTTTGTACAATTGTGCATGCAGCGGGATATCATGTATTAGCTATGAATTGCAATTGAGCCGTTGACTCCAGCTGTAAAATTGGATTGTGGTTTAGTGGGTGGAGGGGTCGGTACTACATGAGTAGATAGAAGATAGAACTGCCTTTTTTTGATTGGGTTGTACTTGCGGCCTAAAGGCACATGTATGTATATGCAGGTACCAAATTAAATATAAGTAATATTAGCCTTAGCTCCTTAGCTTAGAAACCTTTTTCTAAGTATTGTAAGGTGACAAAAGTTCTCGTGACTTCTGCATAGCAACCAGCAGAAACTTCCTGAAAGTCTAACCCGAAAAGCCGGCAATAGGGACTTCAGCCTAGATACTACATATGTTCTATCAACCTTGAGCTCTCTAACAATACTAATATCTTCTTTACATCTCTTGTGGTCGCCAAGTTATAGTTGGTTCACGACCCACCCTTCTACAAAATCACGGGAACTTTTGTCACCCTACAATACATGTACTCGCTCATATCAGCTTAAGTTCAAAGACCTGGTTCATTATTCACGAGCCAAGCCGAGGACCTCGAGACGAGACTCGAGGGTGTCCTCGCTCAAGGCATCCCGTGCTCGTTGTCTTTAATTACATCTATCTATCCTCGAGGTCCGTCGCCACAGGCACTCCGAGGATACATGTAGTAAAGATCATTCTGCGGGGACAGGGCTGGAGTAAAGTAGGGGCTTATATATATGATCCCGAGTCCTTCAAGGAGAGCTATTAGTATCCTCACACCATAAGAGTTACTATACCCATATGATGCCCTCTAAAGAGCTCAAGGTAAGGACAGGCAGTATTGTTTCTAATCTAGACCTCCTGTCCTTTCTAATTACTACATGTATCTATGTATGTCCTCTAGTGGCGCTTGACGTTCTCGTGGACCATAAACCTGACCCTAGGCCAAGGTTAAACCCGACCTTAGCCCTAAGAGCGGCCAAACTTTTTCTTAGCACGAAAATTGTTATTTCAATAAATAGTTCTTTTCTCCTCAACTCTCCACCACCAACCATCACCAACCACCACCAACCATCACCAACCACCACCACCAACCACCACCCACCACCACCACCACCATCAGCACGGCTCCGGGGGCCAAGGACCGGAACTGTGGGGCGAGGCCCCGGACCTATCAGCCAATTGGGGATTAGGCACCCCCGCAGGCCCTTGTGGCCGCATCGCGAGGCTTGGCCTCCGACGTCCCTGTTGCCTCTTCGGAGGCATAATGGGTTTCCGGACCAGCGCGCAACCCCCCCTAACCGTCCCTCTGTCTCCCTGTCCAGATTTTCTGGACTGGGAACATGGACAATTTCTCGGTTTCCCCGTTAAAAATTTTTTTTAACGGGAACCGCGAAGCTACGGTTAGAGCATTCTTTGGTGGGTTAGGGTTTCTTTTTATTTTTTTTATTTTTTTATTTTTTTTTAATGTATATTAATATTTTATTTAATTTATTATTTTATATCCATTAACTGTTCTATTCTTCATCTATTAACCTATTGTATTGATTGAATCGATTCAACCAGGCCTAGCCTAGGCTAGGCCTTCCTCGATGACCACATACTTACTGTCCCCGAGCTCGACGACTTCCTCATGAGACTACATGTAAGTAGTAGACCCTCCTCTAAACCCTAGCTCCAGTATATACAGATATAATATAGGAGTATTAACGCGCACATATTCTATCCCTATCCTCAATGCAGTAACCGGCGTACAAATCTATTCCGCCCTCCCGGTCCCCCACAAAAGAAAAATGAAGAACATTGTGGGGCCGGTAGCACTAGAGAGGGAACCCAGGGCAAGATTACATCTGTAGCTATACAATTAGATCGCCCTATGAGGGTACCCTATATAGGTAGTCTGTGGGAATATTTGGCGTGAAATTGACTGGGGCCTAAGATATATGTAATCTTCCAATAGTAAAACGAGTAAACGACAAGCAGGACACCTCTGTCTCGAGCTACAAAATCCAAAACGCAATCGTTACAAGCTGGCTGTAGCTGGTAAAATTGAGCGCAAACCTTCCGCTTAGCCTAAGACTCATATTACCATACTATCAAGAACATCAGTATAGTTCATGAGGCCATAGTACTCTCGGGGTCGAGCACGGGCGGTACATACAAATCAAGTGATTCACAAAGCTGAGCACCTCGAGGCCACAAAGGAGACATCAAGGCCCTCAAAACTCTAGCTCTATATTTTAGAGAGTCTGGTACCTTAATTGTAAGGTTGGATTCTAGTCCTTGTATTCATAAATATATCCCTTTGGATATAGGCCATGGTTTTCCTTAACAATCGATCGCGAGGGCGTGGGCCGTGGGTTAATTGGCCAAATACTTATGTGATTAATAGGGATATGAGTAGGCTATAGGTCTACATAGATGGGGTACTTCAGATTTCTTATACATACGCGATACTGGTGAGATTGGATTCGTAGAAGCGTGAGGCGCTTATAATTTTATACATCTATAGATCTAGTTATAATGCGATTGACAATGGTGTGAGAACTACATGTAGGCTTTTGGTTTTAATTCACATGTAGCTTTTCTCCAGCCTAGTGGAATAATATTTAGGTAAAAATTGAGGTGTTGTTTGTTAGGTGTGTGTTGTATAAAACCCATAGTGTGATGCACATTTCCTTCATAGGATCTCACTCGCGACCGGACAAACCCAAATCACTGCTTTTGATTTAAATATTCCGATGCAGAAACGCCAAGCGAAGACACCAGCAAGAGAATTGGTTAACTAGATACTCGTTTCATCCCAAGAGCTCTCCCAGCAGCCTAACCTGACTCACAGTACTGACTCATAGGGGCACTACAATGACAACGATATATATACTCCTAAAGCTAGAGGCCACGAAATTAACATTGGCTTTAGAGTTTTGCTCCCAAGTCCTCCCAACATCCTATTTGTGGTTTACCCATGGCCATCCCTCATTGCCTTACAGCAGGCTTGGAATCCAAAAGTTGGTAAGCAGGGTATACTGGCTAAAGTGTACGGAAACTCTTTAGGCTTGTTGGCGATGTAGAAACTACGCGCGTTACGAAACATCCTCCCTCTTCACTAAAAAATTTAGCTGCAGATTGTTTGTGCAGTATATATGCTTATTTGAAACAGATGACTTGACTTTGTAATGGGTCTAGACCACCTCACGACCTATCAAGTCATTCTTCTTGACGAGAATACCGCATGAACGTACGTTATGACCGCAGGGGAAAAAACGTTGTGTCAGTCTGAAAATGCGGTTCACTAGGAGAAATGTCTCTTATCTCACCTTATGAAGAAACCCGAGACATATCCACCATTGAGTTTTATACACCTCAGCACATCATAGTCCCCTCTGCTTGGAGACGGCTGAGTGGTTTCCGAATTGCACACTATCTTCAACTTATTTGGATATTGGGTAAAAGTACCTTAGATACTATCCGATAAATTTCAAGGCTCTGCACCTCTTCTTCTAATACTTATAAACTAAGATTGCATGGGGTTTGAGATTCAGTCAAAGTCTTGGAGAAAAGGTATTTTACAAGGGTCCTCCTCCATCCTTAAGATATCATTCCTTATGGTAATGTAGCTTGGGTCAGATTCACTCGTAAGCAGGATCTGTTTATACAACTTGCATCATACGGAATGTATTGATGATAAACGTCTTCCGTACCATACTTTGGGTCAGAAGACTCAGATGCCATGATACGTAAAGAATCTTGAGAAAATCTCGCGAGTCTATCCCGTTTTTGTTGAAGAAAAAGGCCATTCCTGAACTGTCAAATCGGACCAACTAGAAGGTTTAGGCAGCCGGCCTGAAATAGCGAGTCCGATTGAAGGGTAGCTCCAGTAAGTTTTGTTTTCTTTTCCCAGATATGCATGCCCAGGTATAGTAGTCCTGCTTCAAGGCCAGAACTGCTTAGATTGAAAGGAGTTCAAGGAAGAGCAGAAAGAAACCAAATTCCTTCCTTTCGAAGCGCATTAAGGCTGACTAGGGTTTCAAGAACGGAAAAACCACTGGAATCTCTTACCCGGGATAAGGGAGTCGCTTATCCTTTGTATGGGCGCTGCCGTCGTTAGGGTGGTTTGGCGGTGGCTCTTGAACTAACTGTTGTATGTGGGGATACCAACAATCCATATATGGTGTTCAATTTATCATATTCGCCTCAGCCAGTAGGTCCTTAGCACCGTGCTTCTAGCGGACCAGTACATTGTTCCGCAATACTAGGGAAAATACAAAGATTTTAGGAGACTTTATAGGACTTGATTGTTAGTCCAAGATTGTAAACGATTGTACGAGTATGCTGTATTTTTGCGCTATATTTAAGTAAATTAAAGCCCATATTATAACTAAGTCAAGGGAGGTAAATTTATGATATCGAAGACCTTTACTTACCTGTGGTTTCCTTCCTTGTGATTTGGTTTTCCGCCCACCCTGCGATCAATGCCCCGCCAAACCCATCCACCATGCCTCATCATTTTGGTACATAAGCAAACGCGATGGAATCTATCTATCGTTAGGTCATTATAGGGATCTAGGGGCGGCAATATTAATTTATTTAACCAGGTTAACGGGTACTGTTACCTACCGCAGGGATGTAGGCCATATGCATAAGATCGGCTGTGCTCACGAAACCTCACTCCTCCCGGTCATTGCGGGGTTCTGAAGATTCGGTTCGAGATTAAATATTAGACCACGGGACAATCTTTGGCTTTGATGTACCTTGAAGCAATGATACGTTGTCGTTGTATCTTGAAATTGACGACAGAATGAACGTACTGACACCTGACACACCTTATCCGACCTCGGGGCCAGAGGTAGTCTCGTACCCATCCCTACGAGCAGCTTTCTGCTAGCCGAGAGGCTATCTTAATGGGCCACCGACGTATAACTCTCTCTCTCTGCAGTGGTGAAGTGGCACCTCAATCAAATGGAGAAGGGTACCCTGTGTTGGGTGTACTTCTGGTGGGGATGGCAAATAAGGATTGCTTGTAGTAGAGGGTTATGGTTTAGGATTCGATCTAGTGAAGTGGACTGATGGTTTCTTTGTGTAACAGTGTGTACAGCCTCTAAAATAGTGAGTAGGGTCGAGCTTAGTTCGTAAGGTAAGTAAGTGGTGGTGGTGGGAAGAAGGAAGGTTTAGCCACGGTTCTAGCGGATAACTAGGACAGAGTTACATAACTACATGTATTACTGTCAACCTTTCTCAAAATTTAATCCAGCCGTTTATCCTTACATGTTATCCAAAATTTTCTATTAAGACTCATGTACGTATCTATCGTTATCACTATAGCCGACTGGTGGCCAATGATGTCCTTGACTCACCCTTTCTCAACATTCTAAATCTAGAGTATATCATCTCTGGGATAGGATAAGCAGGATAACTTACTGATTCTTCGTGCTTTTAGCGCTAATTGATTTTTAAATATTATGGCATTCCAAATATACTTCATGTAAGGCTCCAAAAAAATCTGCTATGGCTCTCGTGTCTTTGGCGTTTTATTTTTTTTCCACCATTTTTAATATATACATATTTCGTACTGACGCGGCCTTTGACGTAGAAATCACACCCTCACGGGCGAATTATTACCGTGCCCGAAAAATTTAAGCTGAGTCTGCTCTTGCTCTGTGCTTCTGAAGATTTGTACGAGCACTGCCAGCAATGCTCCCAGCCCGAATTTATTTAAGATTTAATCAATGATTGACAGGTTTACAGGGGTTGCGTAGGACTTTGCTACCATGGTACATACATGTACTTACTAACCCTAGTACTCTTTTCTCCGGTGGAAGGAAGTAAAATGGTACAGGCGTGGATTTCCGAGTCCCATCCGCAGCATCATATTCCTACTCGAAGGAAACATCATCCCGACTACTAAATGAGTCAAATTTCAAGTTTGGGCATGAGTGCATGGCATCACTGCTAATATCTTCGGCGTCTTATTAGTCTGATTACTAGGATTATTTATGGTAACCGGACGGAGCGGGGTTCCGCGTCCCTTCCCCAGCCGAAATCTTTTGTCAACACGGGCCGACCCGACGGTGTAATATGTTCACCCAGGGGCTGAAGATCTTCGATGTCAAAGAGCTGCCCATGTTCTTATGCCTGCAGCATATCGGCGATATCCGAGGAATGAAGAGACAGCGGGTCCATGTTCCGGCCTGCGTATGCACCTTTGAAAAGAAGCGAGTTATCGTGTTACAGTTAACCAGATGATGTACCACGAGGGCTCGGGGGGTTGGCTATCTCCGGCCAGGGATTACCTCCTTCACGATTGGTTGAAGGGTGGAGAACAGCTATGCTTATAGTAATTTTAATCTCATATGCATAGCCAATTTTTGGAGTAATGGCGGTATCTCACGAAGTTTCAGGCTTACCTGCTACATACATAATATCCCCAAATATAGAAGATCTAGCTGGCAAAGAAGCCATCAAGTGGTTACAAAAAAATCTCCGGATCCTCACGACGTATCACTCGGGCCACATGCTCGTGGTTAGTAATATACCTGGGGTAACTTATCAGATGCAAACTTTGGGGCTGAAGGATAGGGACCCGGATTTTGTGGTATTTGTTCGAGAATATCTCCCTTCTGGGTCTGCTGCAAGACTGTCTATTCCTCACAAGGGATTAGGTAGCTTCAGCCTTACACCCGGAATGCTTAATTCTTTGACATTTATGTTTCAGACCTGAATAGGCATATGTCTGGAAGGAAGGAATATTTTCCATACATGGATTGCTATAGTACGGACCCCACCACTACTCAAGTGCAAAATTATCTACCGACATACATACATACATACGTATGCACATATATGTAGTAACACCTCAGGTCACGTTACAAAAAGCCTGAATTATATATACATACATGTACTTATGTACCCCCTATATAGTAGCTCAGCCCGTACCCTCGATGTATCTATAGCTAGGGTATGTGCGAAGGGTCAAACTACTTACATCTACATATTCTAGTCAATAATTAGAGACTCTGCTTAAGTCCAGTAGTGTAGAAAGCCTTGCCTGTATGCAATTAAGTTCCCGTCTAAACATCAGGTAAAACAAGAAACCCGAAATATTATATTTATAGGTTGTAAGATCACAGGCATACTTGCTTACCGAGCCATACAGACGCTTAGTCTCGAGGCGAACCAAAGGATCAACTTTGAGAGTGCGAAACAAAGCAAAGCTGCATAACCGGTGACCATCAGAAAAGTATGCAGCCTCGTATGACCCGAGGGTACCGAAGGGATACGAAGAGGGCGCGAGACATATGCAACGCGGCTGTGCTCTGAGACAGGAACCAGGAAAATACCATGCAGCGGCGCGGAAATCTCCAGAGATCGCCAGGGGGGGAATCTTGGACAAAACCTTATTTCATGTGTGCAGTGTACCGCCACAACGTTGGTCAAGCGAGATGTGCACCGCCTTGAAAGCTTGAGGAGGCCTAACCCTGACTGCTGGATACATCTACATACATGCACACAAGTAATCGGAAAATTAAGTGCAATTTGTAAGAGAGTACAATCTTTTTTATAGATTATAATATCGTTGAAAGCGACGTTGGTTGGCACCATTAACTGAAGCTTTGGGGCTAATTATGTAAGTACATGTATATATGTTTCTGGAGTATCGCCGGACTAGGGTATAGATTCAGACCCCGCTGATTGTGCCACAGATTCTACTCTACTCATGCCTTAGCATCAGCTTTTGGTTCAGTTTTTTACTTAACACCATAACTCATTTACTACTTCACCCTTTCAAGAAACGAAAGTTTGATTTGGAATATCACACGCGGGCATAAGCGCTAGGCCTGAACCTGCGTCGAGAATCCCCGTATATCACTAAACAAAAATATCAGCACCAAGACTTTAGAGTACAAGCCAGATGTACCTTATATCCACCTATCATTAATTGCTTACTATGTCACGTGGGAATCTTCAACCCCGTGTTTCACAATTGTGGGACCCAGGCAGAAGACTACATGATGTACTTGTATTCCTACTTCGCCTCATGGCAGGTATGCAGGTATATGCATAAAAAAAAGCGGGTTTAGTTATAAATGTGTAATAATAGTAGAGAACAAGTAACAACACCACATCTTGACAGAAGTCAAGGCAAATTCATAATCAACGACACAAACTAGTATACCAACTTCCACCATCTAAAAAAAAAAAAAAAAAAAAAAAGCCAGCTAAACACCAAATCGCTAAAGAGAAGAAAAAAAAACACTTTGACTCTCCTTAAATCGTACAGATCATGAGACGTGAGAATATATACCCACTTATACACGGAGAATATACTCATTTTCACTGAGATACCTTTCCCGGTCACGAGTACATGTAAGCATAACTTCTTGCAGACGAAGTAAAGGGCCTTGGATATTACTTACTGAGACAAGTGGGACGGTAAGGTATAGCCCGGAATCTTCTCCGCTGATTTCAATGCAGTAACTGCATCTTTGAATTGTAACTGTGCGTTCTTTAATGTGGAGACGTTTCCGAGAGACATACAAGCCTCCGCACGCTATGCCTGTTGTCAGCAAAGTGTTGATACTACGTAGTAGATATCGGGGGTATCTCACAAGTGCTAGAAGCTCCCCAGTGAGACATTGGCGAATGTGCGAATTCTGGACAGCCCTTCCAAAGAATTCAACTGCAGGAATGAGAACCGCACGGGCCTCGACATAATTGGCGGTATGCCTTCTTTTCTCTTGGATTCTATCATCTTCTTCAGTACCAGAAGAGGACCCTTCTTCCTGGTGAATCTTCGAAAGCCAATATTGTGCCTTTGAAAGCCAGGCTTGCCCAAGGCCTTTGTACAAGAGTGAGCATTTGTAGTAATACTTAGTGAGGTAAAACAAAAGATATATATATACCTCTCAAAGCGTCAATATTGGTACCATCGGTGCTAAGAACTCTGTTCCATTCCCGTTCGCACCACGCCGAAAGATCAGCAATTGAGCCATTGTCCGCATCAAAGTATGCAAAATTCTGGATTTCAGTGATGAACCAAAGTCTCTCGTCAAGACGGTTGGTGCCTAACATAATTTGGCTGGTCTCAATGTTGTTCACGCATGTACGGACTGTGTCGGCGTGTTTTTCCCACTGGGAGGGACTGTTAGAAAGGGTGCTACGGATGTTGTTGAGGCTAGCTTTGGCACTAGTGATGAGCTGCTCGTGTTTTTCCATTGTAATAGCTTCTGGGGATTGCTTGTAAGGTTTTTGGAACTGAAGAGTGTTCTATGGTGATTGTAGAGGATTGAGATGTGCTGTTGAGATGAATATATAGAAAAGCGAAAATAGAGGCCCATTATATACATATATTGCAGTATGCATTGCTGATAATGCTCCGATCTGTTTTGGCATAGCACCACTTACTTCATGCTCTTCGAAAACAAGTCAAAAAAACAAAGAATAGGTTCCAAAACAACGGGACACAGTGACCGAATTGTCAACAAATGACGTGCATTTTGGAGCTGAAAGAAACTCGGGGAGAGTGGGGCTTCTCGTGTTCCCTATCCTTTTGCCCGGGAATCAAAGATGATATTCTCATCCCTTGTTTCGACCGCCACCCAGTCTCTATTGAACAATTGGCTGTAGAGTAATAACAATCTATTTTGATCAAATGCATCTGAGGAGAAGGAGTCACCTTATCCCCGGGACAGTGCATGCAACTGGTTTCCGGGTCCCGGTACTATGTAAGGTTTCGTCTTCTCGGAAAGAAAGCTGTTTTCAGTATATTAGGCTATAGCCCTATTGAAATATCAGATGTTGATAGGCCTGGATAGAAAAGCCCTTAGCTAGTATTGTATCCTACAAAAGCATATTTATGCCGTGAGGACCCGAGTCCTCGGTGAGACGGTAGCATAAGCGAAAAGTATGCAGCTGCAACTCGATCGCAGGGCATCTGAAATCCCGGAACCAAGGAAGCAGAGAGGAAATCCAGGCTTTAAGGTTCCACAGAAATCGATGGGCTGTGGAAAAAGACGCCGCTCGCGGTGGTATTCGAGCGGCAAAGATTTTGGGTTCGACGATAGCCGTTGGGTGGTAACCTTGCGGTCAAGATGGACTGGAATTAAAGAAACTGCCTTGCCTAATTTTCTCCGGCCTGACTCAGGTAGAGCAAAATATGCAAGTACATGTAGATACTACTATACGATAGTTAGCTATAGCTACGAGTGGTAACTAAAAAACATCTAGATATATCAGGAAACCTAATGACAGCATGGGTATTCGGTCCGCTAGGGTCCAATACATGTAGATTATAGAAAGGCACTGCGTAATAGTAGATATGCAAGAGATATAATGAGGCCAAGAGTATAAACATCAAGAGCCGCATAAATGCCCTCTTTTGTGTAGATACATACTTGGGTTTTCATTTACATACATACAAATCAGTCAATCATAAGCAAAAGGCAATCTAGAGAACCCCCGAGAACACTCTAGGGGTAGGGGGTGAGTGGATTATGACATACACATACACATACTCATGGGATGTTTAAGTCATGAGTAGTATGTAAGACGGGCAGCGAACGTCCGCTAGCATTTTGTCATCTTGGAGGTTGAAGAATCGCATTGTTATTCGCCACGAGGTCAGCATGCATGGCATTGGGAACGAGGCTTAGTTCGTTGGTTGCACGATTTATCGGGCAGATTTTATGCCCGAGCTAAGATCTCGCCAAAATCCGGAGCGATCCTTTAGATATAGCATTTTAGGTATCCACGATAAAAATTTCCAGCTCGGCTCAAGAGCTGAAGAAGTTAATGATGATAGATTCGACTTTAAGCTGGATACCATCATATAGTGCTCGACATGGGGATTCGAGGAATCAAAAGACCCTTGGAGCTCACCTTCCTGAAGCAGGGGAAGAAGGTAAGGTAAGGTACATGTGTGTAGTCGTCAGGGTAATTGGTACGGTAGTTGCCAACTCTCTCTCACATGACGGAACCCGTGATTTCAGTGATCAAAAGAGAGGGAGGTGGGATGGGAGAGGTTTTGTTTGGCAAGAGATCAGGTTTTCTTTGTGCCCAATAAAAGATGTGAACACGTAGGCCCTGTTTTTGCTCCTACCATCTTCCATCGTCCTTCTCGAATAGGTCCCAACTTCACTGGGTTGGACTTAATCGGAGCTTCATTTACCACTGCAATAAAGTAAGTAGCCCAGCCTGTGCGTATTGGTCCGCAGTGAACTGGTCCGTGCAAAACCCACACTGCTCCCGGAGTCCCCGACAGCTCCGGGCGCAAGAGAGCTTCCCTACATGTGCAAGCGCTGTGTAGAAGAAGCTCTGTAAAGTAGCTACCATCCCCTCCCTTTACACTCTTCTCCATGGAGTCCGTAGTATATGCAAACTCGCCATTGGCAGAGTATCTTGAAGGTGTGTATTTGTCTTGGTCCTAATTTGTTAACTATTGTCGATTAGTCGCCCACAGCGGAAAGAAGTAAGGAAAGGGAACACAAGCTTATGGTTTTTCTCGCGTATGCGCGCGTTCGGCATTGCAGGAAACGGAGAAAATGCGGCCGATTGGGAAGTCGAGCCTCAACTATCGGATCCAACGGATGGCTTCAATAAACATCACCACTTCGCACCGCCATTGTCGGCACGAATCACAGCTAGGGGATTGAAGTTGGGCGTGGGAGAGCCCGGATGGGCGCGGAAGGCGAAGTTCTATGAGCTCTTCTCCGTAAGGATCCTTACCTTACGCATCTCTCTTCCAGACAAGGTCCCAAACTGATTGTTGTCATTCGTCTTTTTTTTTTCTTTTTTTTTCTTTTTTAGAAAGCAGTAGATTCTCGATTAAGCCGATCCGAGAACGCTCGGTTTCTGGAACGATTTCGTTATGTGATTGTGGCCTCGCAACTCCTGAATGAGCATGTCAATGTCTCCCATTACGACCGGAAATCTGGGGAGGTCGCCCTACCCCTCGATGAAGACGCCGCCTCTCATATATTTACTTCCCAATATGCAAAGAGCCGGTACTGGGCTGGTAGTGGAGGGTTTGTTCTCGCAGTTTCATTACTACTGGCATACGTTTTGAGAGGCGGGAATGGAGGTGGCGGAATAGGGAAATGGCGGGCAATTGCGGCGCTGTTGCTCTCCATAATGGTGGCCATATTCTTGTTCGCCCATGCAAGGCGGACCTGGTTGCGATCACTAAGGGTAAAGGCAATAGAGTTTGCGACAGTGTTTGTGCAGAACAGTCAGTCGTTCGACGTCCTTGCCTCGAACGCCGTAACACTGATCCAGGAGGTTGAATTGGTATCGAGAGGATATAGGCTGTGAGTCCTTAGTTGGGTCTTTATAAAAACTATCTTGGGGAAATTAGATCACTCGGGATCGGTTTTGTGGGTATATGAATGTTTACTGACGATTCCAATAGTAGCACCCCTCTCCCCCCCATCACTAGATTGGAGAGGGATAGTCAGACGCGAAGATGTGCCCGGCTCCGGCGCTCAATTCTGTCCGCCCTTACACTGGGAATCCCGCCCCATATAGGGGCGTGCAAGTATCTCCGCAATCTTACTCAGGAAGTGGATCTAGAAAAGTATTACGATATATACGATATCCAGAGAGAGGATGTGGGGAATATGGATGTAGGCATCAATAAAGACGATTTTGAGGATATGGAGAGCTTGAAGTCTTTGAAGAGCTTACTTCACTGGCTTCATACTATCCGACGGATACTTCTGTGTTGTTTTTTAGCAGTTGATGCTGACGGGGCCCACCCGGATTACAATAAATGGCGTATGGTGGTTGAGCAATTGCAGGCACTAGGAAACCTAATGGGTGAACTTGGGGCCGAGTTGAAGCGAATACTTAGCGAGGAGCAAGGTCCGTATAACAATTTCAATTTTGACTTGACTTGCAAGTAGCAACCTACATGTAAATCCACAACATATATTACACAATACATACGTAAATGTAATTACCCGCAAGCCAGCTGACACTTTTTTTCGCAGAATTCATAATCCCTCCGACCCCTAAACTCGCTACCAACACTGTTGAAAACGAGCGCTACCGTGGCCAACTCCGTAAGCTTAACTCTCTCTCCCAGGCCCTCCGTGGTTTACAGGCCAAAATGCACGTACTACGTGAAGAATCCGACCGCAACTCCCGCGACTCGCAAGACTTTAGCGAATTTGCCCCAGAGCTCATCGCACACTACGACTCGATCGGCTCAGATTTACATGCATTGGTCAGTGAGTGGGAGGACGGTCGTTCCTTCCTCGCCATGAATCTCGACCGTAACTCACCACACACGAAGTCCCCCGAGTCCCTCAGTGGTGCCACGTTAATTGGCGAGACACCGAGAAACTCAATGACCTTCAGCAAGGACACAGACATCCTGGGATTAGGACTATATGCGCCATCGTCAGCATCAGCAGAGGAAGAGAATGATGTTGAGGAGGTATATGAAGCTGTGTCGGCGCCGCGGCCAAGGAGCATGATGACGAGGGAGGAGAGGGTCCTGAAAGTGGCTGAAGAGAGGGCAAGGGCACTTGAGCAGAAGAAAAGGGTTGAGGCGGGGCTGGCACTGCAGAAGGAGCTTCAGTCAGTGCTAATCAAGAGGCCGCCAGCGAGAAAGAGGATTATGAGCCGTAATTTGAGTGCGTGAGGTAATAATATTTTATTTTCATTTTTTATTTTCATTGTGTTTATTGTCTTTGATTTATGGGCTTGAGTTACTACTGTGTATTTTCGCCCAGTTGTTAAGTGCGCAAAGGGGTATTCTCAATATTGTGCAAGCTTACATAGTTCTATTTCCCCTTGGTGGGATTAATTACATGTAGTAGGTAATGACCAGAAACCCCAGTTCTATATTATATAAGCAACCATCACACTTTGGGCGATGGGGAGAAAAAAAAATACGTTTCTTTGCGTGCTGTGTATTTTATTTTATTTTTACTTTACTTATTGGCTAAATTACATGTATTTGATGAGAAACGATGCTCAAACTAGGAGGAGGACGTATGTAATGTAATAGACCATGTACTTAACTAGAAACACACCTCGAATTCTAAACACTTATCTGTGCATGGTTGTAAACATTGCAGAAATATCATTACCACCGATCCGATAGCTTCCGTGAAATATCGAAACAGACTGCATGGCATCGGCAGATCTAAGGAATGGTAATCCACCTTCCCCGTGACAAATACTTAGATAGTTGATCGTGACTCTGAAACCAAAACTAGGATCACCGCACGTTCGATAGGTGTATCTACATAACTATAGGTTGAGTTGGCTTAAAATAACGCACCCGGATGAGTAACAAAACACCATAGATTTATATAATCCGTTCAAAGCCGTATTCGCAATTGCGACTAGGTGTCTAGTTAAAGCAATCTGTCACAGATTACAAGAGGAATGCTCGCCTAAACAAAAGATATTGGGCAATCATTCTCGAATAGACACTTCCTAGAGCCCAACCAGAACGTACTGGGAAATATAACCCGGGGAAATGGATGATGGTACATGTGGATATCTGGAATGCAGCCCAGCCCAGCACAACCCAGCCCTGCTGCAGCCTTGAGTTTCTGCCCTGCCAGTATCACCCTTGTCTGCATGTCATTGCCCAACCCACCCCTTGAGATTCTCCTTTCTCAACACGAACACCATCAACAACGTTAGAAAAGCACAAAACAATGGGTTCTGAGAACAGGGAAAAGTCGCCGGCACCAGTGGAACGAGAAGAAGAGAGTCGGAGGGAAAGGTCACGCGATAGAGATAGGGAGAGGTCCCACAGACACCACCGCAGCAGTCACCACCATCATCACCATCACGAGGGCAGGGATAGGGACAGACACCACAGAAGCTCGGGCAAAGACAAGGGCGAGAGCAAGGGAGATCGGGACCGAGACCGAGGCCGAGACCGAGATCGGGACCGAGACCGGGGCCGGGGCTCTGATCGCCACCATCGAAAGAAGCGCTCTCGTCACGAAAGCTCCCACGACGATGATCAACGGCGACGCCGAAAGTCACGAAAAGAGGACGACGAAGGCGGAAAAGCCGCACCTGCATCTGCAGTTAAGAGTGATGATGAGGACGCCGGCGAATGGGTAGAAGCAAAAGCGCCTGTAATTCCCACTGACACTACCGAGGCTCCTCCACCCACAAACCCCGAGCCTGCTCTCAAGCGCGACACCTGGATGACCGAGCCGAGCGCCGACTTTATCGATTACACACAAAGAGGTGCACGAAAGGCCACACCACCAAGGACCCTCGCCAAGCCAGATTATCGCCCAATCATCCACAAAAACGAGCTTAACCAGCAGCTAGTTGCCGGTAAATCCCTCGACGAGTATGCCGCCGACACCAATGACGAGCCATCCTATACCTTCGGCGACTCCGGGTCAAAATGGCGCATGACAAAACTCAAACGCGTCTATGAGGCTGCGGCCGAGGGAGGTAAGCCCCTCGAAGAGGTCGCGATAGAGAGATACGGCGATTTGAAGACATTTGATGAGGCGAGAGAGGAGGAGATGGAGCTGGGGAGGACAGACATGTACGGCACGGACCGGAGAGACGCGAAAACAAGGCCAACAGGAGAGCTGTATGCAGAACGACTCAAGAAGATGGCAGATGAGGACATGAAGCGGAGGGAAAGGGAAGGGCGGTACCAGGCTGACTATGGCCTTCCCAAGCTTGCAGTTTTGGAGACGGTAGCACCGCCGGCCAAGGTGTTGGATCAGACGGCGCTCAATCGGATGAAGGCGGCGTACATGAAGGCGCAAATTAGGGGCGACCCAAAGGCTATGGAGATGGAACAAGAGTATAATGATGCAGTTGCAGCGGCCGCAGAGGCAAGGAGCAATCTGAGTACAAACCAGTCGCAGCAGGTAGTGATTACGGCTATGGACTCCCGTCACATTGCTGGCCTGGAAGGACGCATGGGACGTGAGGTTGTTTCAGGGAAGAAGGGCAAAGTTTTGGCTAACGATGAAATGACACTCGACGATATGGTCCGTGAGGAGAAGCGGACACGCGGAGCTGTCGCCGGTGGTGAGGGTATGCTCCTTGCTGAGCGCATCGCCAGAGATGCAAAGTTCGATGCAAGTTTCCTGCTCCATTCTCTGAAGGACCCCTACTGACAGAAGCAGGATAATCTCGATTACCTCGACGAGAATGCGACCAAGTTGGCGAAACACGTACAGCGCAGCGAGCTCGATCTGAAAAACATGGCCATCAGCGAGTTCAAGCGCATGCAGCAGGTCCTCAATACATGTCCCCTGTGCGAGCAGGACGACAAGCCCCCAATCGCGCCAGTCGTAGCAACGGGCACCAGGGTATTCTTAACACTGCCGACAGAGCCAGAACTGAGCGCTGGGGGCGCCGTCATTGTCCCAATTCAGCACAGAGTCAACATGATGGAGTGTGACGACGACGAGTGGGAGGAAGTTCGGGTATGTCACTAATATCTTCTAGAACTACCATCATGAAAAGAAACTACAGCTAACTTTTCCGGCCCTACAGAACTTCATGAAGAGCTTAACTCGCATGTACAGCTCCCAAAACCGCTCCGTAATTTTCTACGAGAACGCCGCCTCCCCCCACCGCAAGCGCCACGCTGCCATTACTGCCGTCCCGCTGCCACTCGAGCTCGGCGAGACCGCCGCAGCTTACTTCAAGGAGGCAATCATGTCTGCAGACGAGGAATGGTCGCAGCACAAGAAGCTCATCGACACACTTTCGCGTGCTCGCAAAGAAGGGCTTGGTAAGCAGGCGTTCCGCCGCAGCTTTGTCAAGCAGATGCCGTACTTCCATGTGTGGCTCGAGATTGATGGTGGACTCGGCCATATCATTGAGGATGAGAACCGGTGGCCGAAGGGTGATCTTTTTGCGAGAGAGGTCCTGGGAGGCATGTTGGATGTTGGGATGGAGGTTGTCAAGAGGCAGGGGAGGTGGAGGCGGGGTGGGGAAGGTGCGAGGGTGAAGGTGTTTAGAGAGGCGTGGGAGAAGTGGGATTGGACGAAGGTGTTGTATGATGCTTAGTTATGAAGTCCATCTTGTAATAGTACATGTAGCGTGAAAAAGTTTTGGGCCACTCGATAAAATGGGTGTGATGATAATGAGAACGAATTGAACCTCCTGATAATCTAGATTTACTGCCACAAGAGAGATTGCGTAGGGTGGTTGTGGGGGCTAATTTTCCTGTCTGAATGATCATTGCCCCTATCATACCTAGGAGCACACCGGTTGTAGGTTCTACATGCAGACCGCGTATTATTATTAACCTTTCTGATGCTCCGGATAATACCATGAGTCAAGGCTATTGTCTGAATGAGGTTGTTAAGAGTTCAACTTCTCCTGGTCAACTCTGTACAGACCCCGAGCGGAGGCCAAGCAGCTCCACCGACAACTTAATCACGTAATAGAAGCCCCATAACTAATTCATAGAAACCTAAGGGGCTCAAAATGAAACCCAAACTAGAAATAACTACAAATTACAAACAAAAATTTTCTTCATGCTTCAAGCTAATCTCAAAGACCAGACTGACATACCGTTAAAGCAGGCTCTAGATTTGTAATTGTCCCAGTAGAAATACACCCTCCCAGGACGGCCCCCTCCAAGACATCAATTCGAATTTCGGAACGATAGTTGGTTAACCCAAGCATCAGCGCCTATATTCCCAAATTATGATGATGTGAATTACGTATATGAAAGGCCCGGCTGCGCTCCAGACACTTGAGATGAATAAGGACATCTTGAAGACCTACGAGAGCTTGGTATAAACTAACAGTTCCTAGAAGTTTGGGAGGCTATGGTATGGGGCTCATGAACCTGGGAAGTATCAGAAGTCGTATACTTGAGAAGTTGCAAGAAATTTGGTCTCGCCTCGGCTCGTCTGGACTTACGCTCATACCCATGCCCGGGCGCCCTAGGACTAATTTTTGGCGTCTCGGTCCCGGACATCAAAACAAGAGTACCTTTTGCCAGGTGAGCAGCCATAGTAGAACTTAGACAGGTAAATTGTTGTCACATTGACGATTGGATAATATTTGATCAGGTGGCAAACAGTACCTAGATATGAGCGACAGGTAATACGTGATGGAACGCCCTGAGGTACAAACACCAGATGTTGGTGGCGTTTTACCAAAACAGGCACCACTGTGTTCCATCACTTATTACCTAAGATTATGTGTATATATATATGTATGTATTTAGTGAGGGCATGCTGAGCTTGCCTGTACGAGTGTCTTGGGGAAACCATAACCCAAACACGCTTGTGTTTGGAGGGCTGGAATGTATTGATTTGTGCGCACATGTGGCCCCCCGCAGTCTCACCACGATGTCAAGGATCCCCCAGCTTCATGGCTGTCTGAGACCTGCCTTGAAAGTGCAGGGCCTGTCGTGGAATAAAGAGTCAGCTTATGGGCCCCTCGTACCCGTAACCACCGAGAAATGAAAATTAAAGGCTACTCACTAGTTGGGACTCGCGGAACTTAATTCTACTGGTGGCGCTGAAGACGACGCTTTAATTTCTGACCAAGCCGGTTGGCCTGGTATCGGTTCTATCTTTACAGCGGCGGACACCCACTACGGATACATATCGCGGCCTTAGACAACTACTACCTACTACTAACCTTGCCTATGTACATGTAGTTCTTTACGGCCGGTCTTACAGCAGTAGTTGGGTGAGTACTCTCTTGGCATTCGAGTGATATCCCATGATAGAACGCCAACCTAACCCCAAGCACAATCGCGTCAAACCCCCTCTCAGACGTACCCTTGACATAAACCCGGACAAAAAAATAACCCAACCAACTCTCACTATACGTACGCAGAGGAGAAACACCAGCGGGTTAGAAGGAAGCCACTGATTTCGGACAACCACCCTTGTGGGGGAGCTGGCGGGGGGTGATCTACAAACCAGCTAGGCTTATATATCCTCCTACGCCCAGCCAGCACAAGGAAGAGGGGCGTAACGATAGGTCCATAAACTGTCCTATCACCGATACTGCTTGGGGGTAATAGCTGTAAGTGGCCGATTGGATTGCGGGCCTAAGGTTTAGTATTGCGGTACCAGTCAGTGCCCATGGGGCGGTTTCACGGTTATATATATGGTGGGGGCTGGCTTCACCAGTGGGCACAGTGCGACGGGGCGAACTGGACATCGTAGTAATCCAAATACAGTTGAAACTCTCTAAAGGGTACGTCGGGACCAGAGCTTGGTACCCTTATAGGGCGCTTACCCTTATACTAAGAGTGATTTTGTATGAGGAAGGCCCAGAGGGCCGTGGACACATACTTGTATCTTTGCAGTCGAATGTCCCTATAAGGGTACAAAAGTGGCGCGTAGTCGTACCTTATAGGGTGTGTACCCTTATAAACAGGGTGAAATTGTGTCTACGAAGGCTATTATAGCCCAAGAATTCCTATACCCTTATAAAGGCGGTTACCCTTATAAGAGGCGCCCTTATCGGGTGATTTAACTGTATAGGGCGATTGTTCTTATAGGGGGTGCCCTTATAGGGAGGTTCGGCTGTATGGCCGCCCTCCCGCCGCTGCCGCCTTGTTGTAGTTATAGCATTCTGTTCACTGCCTCGTATGACATTAGGGTGGTCGCCTGGGGTTGGGGGGTTGGGGGGATGGGTGGATCACGATAAATCACTCGCCGCCGCCATACACAATCACTCGCCCGGCCCCAACACTCCCCGGTAAAGAGAGAAGGTAGAAGCTGTAATGACATTCCTCCCCCATCTGGGGCCAGAAGAACAAGAGAAGAGTTGGGGTACCCGCCAGCTGTGGTATGTCGGCCGTGGCTCATGGCGGGGTGGGTGTTTATAAATGGCCAAGGGGAAGTATAGTAGCGTATACAACGGAACCCCGATAGTAGCATACTCGATAGGAGCATATTCTCGATAGTAGCGTGTTGTTGGCCAATATATCCCGAACGAATTGGCACAAGAAAATCTGTTCTCGATACGGACATATTCTCGATAGTGACAGGAATTTCCATTCCGGACCATATATGTCACTAGTATCGGGGTACTTACATTGTATGAAGTCTCATTGATCCCAGACCTAATTGGTTTGGGGTAGGGAGACCGGTAACGGGGCCCGGGGGGTTTGTACCGGTCCCTCCTTTTTTTTTTTTTTTTTTTTTTTTTTGCCCGGTTTCTATGGGGTTCCCTATCGGAAAAGTCCGCCGCGGCGGGGCTATTTAGAAACCCTAACTCCTCCAGAAGATTATTGCCCCAGACCCTACGGTGTTTCACGCGACCCGACTCCAAGGTTTATCTATCACCACTGTGCGGGCCGGGGACGGGGCCAGGAGTAGTTTATCTTCTATCCGTGCGGTATTTCTCAGCCATGAGATATCACTCGGCTGGATTGAGTTATGCAGTGCATGAGCGCGACCCACGCCATCATATTGTAGTGTATGCAGATGCTCTACAAATTTACAATAGAATGGAGCTTGCACCCTTATCAGGTGAATGGGTATACCATATATGGAAGACCGCTTAAACTACCAACGCTTCGTCAACATGTTCTACATCTAATAACACTGATTACCTCTTGCTCAACGTCCCACACTCATCAATTACCGCCAGCAAACTACAGCACCAATATCGCACCTCAACCAACTCTCCAAATCAAAGAAAAAAGATGCTCAATAGGTAAATAAAACATACCTCCCAAACGCCCCAGAATGCCAATAATACATATCTCACCACTACTCAAGGGAATAAAAGGGGGGGAAAGAAAGAAAAAGAAAAAAAAAACTGGGTATCACACTCACGCCTGCCCCTGACCCGAGAACGATATGCGAACCCTCTTATGCCCTGGCGTCTCGACCTCCGACGGGCTTTCCGACTCATCCTCCCCCTTTCTGCGCTTCTTCTTGTTCCGGCCCTGCGTGCTCAGCCTCGGCAGGTTCTCCGCCACCGTCGGCGTACTCGTGCTTGTCGCGGGCGTCGCGTCTTCCTGTTGCTGGAGCTATATATCCCACCACCACCACCGTCAGTCGGGCCAATCGGCCACAACCACAACACCATAGGGCAGCGAATAACATACCTTCGTGGCATACGTATACGACGATAACGAGAAGATGCGGTCCGCATCGCTGATGTTGGTCCTCCGTCGGGCAGCAGTGCCCTTGATGTAGTTGTCAAAGCCCTTGACGATGTTCCCGTTCTGCGTGTCCTCAAGATATGCGATCTCACACTTTGCAATATTCTCCTCGTATTGGGCCTATATATATATATTTGAAAATGTTAGTCAATCACCCCGTCTGTCTAGGAAGGGTGGGGGAAGTGGGGGGGTTGGGGGGTTGGGTTGGGTTGGGGAGAGAGAGTACATACAAGGTTCTTGTCGAGCACGCGTTTTCGCTGGATGAACTCGCGTAGCTCCTTACGGATCTTCTCATAATAGAGCATGGCCCCTTTTTCTGTTGTGCCAGGGACTGCGGAGGTGGGTGTAGATGCGGAGGTGGGGGTCTTGACGGGGGGTGCGGACATGACGGTCGAGTGATGAGTTGTGTTGTTGTGTATATGTGTGTGAGTGAGATACGAACGACGTCAGACAGCTAGGGGTAGGAGAAGAGGTTGCTTTGCTTTGCTTTGCTTTGCTTTGCTTGCTTGCTTGTCCGCTTGCTTTGCTTACGATGGCATGTCTGCTGCTGTCGCCCAGTTGCATTCAGGAAAGAAAGACTTGGCAGCAGTAGCGCACAGACAAATCAACCGGACATCCGTTCTTTCCTTTTTGTTTGTCTTGGCGACCGACGGCTTTGTTGATCTGATCATCGTAAGACAACACTCAGACACCGCACTAAGAACCAAGAACATCGATTCTGAACTCCGTACCTACACTACTGTAGGTAACCCATCCATCCATCCATCCATCCATCCTCAACCACCACCACCATCACCACCACCACACCTCCTCCCCTCCTCCTCCTCCTCCTCCCCCTCCTCCACAGTCACATCATCAGACTAGCTTTCCGAACAATCAACACGGAGGAGAGGGCAAGGGAACAGCTAAACCACTTTCACTAACAGGCCAACTTTAAAGGAAAAAAAAAAAAAAGACACACACTCTCTCTCACACACACACTCTCTCAATCACTTACTCTCAGCACACAGCTAGCAGGAAGGAAACAAACAAACCGCCCAACCACCTACAATCATTACCAATAAAAATATATACATACCCCCTCCAGCCATTATATTCTACACCCCCCAAATCATAACAAACAACCACTTAAACTCCCGGCCGCTCCCCCCCCCCCCCAAAGCCAAAACATCCATAGAAAGAAAGAGAGAGAAAAGGCACCACACTCCTTACACAATGTCCTCCACCAACACAGGCCCTCTACGGCGCATGAAGAAATTCGCCTCCTCGTCAGTCCTGGACAGTAACTATAGTGACGCCGCTCCACCCGCTCCACCCGCCTACAACAGCCTCCGGACGCTCACAAACATTACCAACCAGCCCCTAACAACCCGAGCTCGTTCGCACTCGCACTCATACTCGAACTCGCAGACGGCCAGCGACAGCAAGCAGCAGCCGGGCCCGCAGCGCTTCGCAAAGAAGGCCCAATCGCAGGCGGCACTACAACCAAAGCAGCACATAACTATTGAGAGCCTGATCAGCAACCCGCCCGCCTCCCTGGCGGAGGCCCTTGTGGAGCTGCGGTATCTCATCCTTACCGAGGGCGTCACGGCGGACCTGGACGGAAATGTATGTCCATATACTGCCCATCCCCCCCCCCTCCCCATATTACCAGAGATCTATATATAAATATATACATATATATAGATTAGTAGGGTAGAGATAGATAGTAGAGAGAGAAAAGAAAGAGAACTTACGAAGCACCTAGTCCCCCCTCCGAATATACATCTGGTCCATTCTCCTCGGCGTAACCCCCATGCGCACCAGCGACTACGTGCTCCTCGTGCGCCGCGGCGCCTCCAGCAGCTACTCTAAGATCCGTAACGACACTTTTCGCACGCTCGCCACGGACCCGCTCTTCCGTCGGCGGGTGTCGGAGGCTTCACTAATCCGGCTACTCAATGCATTCCAGTGGAAGATGCGGGACGCGGGCGTCGACGCGCAATACGTGCAGGGCATGAATGTCATTGCAGCGCCGTTCCTATATGCGGCCAGGAGCGAGGTGGAGGCCTTCTCGCTCTTTGCTGTCTTTATACAGAGGGAGTGCCCGGCATATGTGAGACCGACAATGGAGGGGGTTCATAGAGGATTGAAGGTAGGTTCTGGAACGGTTAGGATGGGAGATGTGGGGAGGCGCTGATCTGTGTGATGTAGCTTGTGGATCAGTGTCTAGAGACGGTAGACCCGAAGTTGTACAGGCATCTGCAGGAAAAGTTCCTTTCTGCAGAGCTATACGCATTCCCATGTTTGTTTCCCCTCTCCACAAAATACTCAGGCGCTTCCTCTAACATACCCCATAGCGGTCTTAACCCTCTCCGCCTGTACCCCGCCGCTCCCGGAGGTTCTAAAACTATGGGATTTCCTCCTTGCCTACGGCGCTCACCTCAACATCCTCTGCGTCGTCGCCCAGCTACTCCTAATGCGCGACGAGCTTCTTGCCGCCCAAAGGTACCCCCTCCTCCCCCCCTTTCCCCCCATCTTATCCAACTCGTACTAACTCACCCGCTACCCTCAAAAGCCCAATGAAGCTCCTTCGCCAGTTCCCGCCTCTCAACTCAAAAACAATCATCAGCGTCGCCGTCAGCCTGGTGCGTAAGATTCCTGAGGAGCTCTTTGAGGAGCTGGTCAACCATGCTAGGTAATGGTTTGCTTAAAAGTTTTTATTTATTATTTTCTTGTTTTTTATTATTATATTTGTTTGGTA
This sequence comes from Morchella sp. 2018-W30, assembly GCA_024713625.1. NCBI lineage: Eukaryota > Fungi > Ascomycota > Pezizomycetes > Pezizales > Morchellaceae > Morchella > Morchella sp. 2018-W30. The sequence goes on from JAMJEW010000012.1 coordinate 796,572, forward strand.
ACTATGGTTTTTGTGGGGGGCGCCTGGGGCGTGCGTTTGCTTCTTCTTTTCTTCTTCCCTTGCTTTCTTGGCCTTTTTTGCCCTTTTTCCTTCGGATTAATTCCCTATGTTATTGCTATTGATTAGTTTTGCAGCCGAGTGCGGATTTTGTTTCCGTTTGTTGTTTCTTTGCGGGCCTGGTGGAGTTGGGATCTCGTTTTGTCCTTTTTTTTATATATATATCCAGATCAGATTTCCCATTTATTTCTCTCTTCTTTTCTCCCCGATCTATCATGTTTGTCTTGTTTTTCTTTTCTCCCATATCATGAATACTGCGTGGACGGGGTTCTTGAATACTATTACCTTGGTGGTATACTTTATGATGTAGTTACATATCATTTTTGACTAGCTAAGGCTAGCTGTCCTGTTGGTCACTTGATTGGTTTTGGAAGGGATAGGGAATAGGGAATAGGGAATAGGGAATAGGGAATAGGGAATAGGGAATAGGGAATAGGGAATAGGTTGGCGAATCTGTGAAATTCTAAAGAGGGAATACGCGCAGGGAATAGGGAGTCAGTGGGAGTGGAGTGGTGAGACAGAATGTGAATAGACTTTTACCAACGCTGCGCGTATTATGAGAAGGTGTGAAGTAAAGCAAGTGCTTAGTTCATGGTGATCAAAGTATATACGTGCGGTGACTGTATTTGGCCACTGATGTGTAGAGTATAGTCATGGGGTATCACTCGGAGGGCAGTTCCCGGTTGTGAATGTAGTTGAGAACAGGGCCCAGAAGCACAAGAGCGAAACTAAACGCCTGGAGAAGTAAGAGGGTGGGAAGTCACCGGCCACGACTGCGGACTGTGGTGATAACCTACAGCGTGCTGACTCGGTCGAACTTGGAAAGCGTGGACCATGGCTATTGTTCATCCTACCTGGTAGTACTATAGAACCGCCATTACTCCTTTCTCTTTCCCCTTCTCCATAGACATTCACCACTCAACAACTCCGACTCGTACAGCCCACCGGATAGGAAAGAGGTATGTACGTCCCCCTCGCCCGGGTTTCTATACCAAGACACCACGCAGTCTTCAATATATCTGGCCCCTTTCTTAGCCGTGACCGTGGGCGCGGGTTGAGTAAGATCTGGACGTAGAGTGACTTTCGGGATCATCGAATGTCACTCGCATGCCAAGAGACTATACCAGTATGCTGTGGTCGGGGGCGTGGATCATGGGTTCTTTGAGTTATTGGCGTTCTGGTGTGCGTGTTTGGAGGGGTTGTTGGGTCTTGGTTGTTATTTAGTTTGGAGCCCTTAGGCTCCTTTGGTGGCTGGGTGTGAGGTTGGCGACTGGTCGACTCCATTGCTTCCCTCTCAGGTGTTGACGCCTATAACCAGAAATTCATAAATACGCAAAAAAAAAAAAAAGAAAAGAGAAGAAAAAAAAAAGAATAGAATGACGTTCCAGGCGCACCACTTACGTACCTAGAGCCATTCCCCGCCCCATATCTATATCCCAGGACCTACTTCCTACCGCCGGGGACCAAACATGCGGTGCGGCGGTCAAAAAAAAAGAAGAAAAAAAAAAGAAAAAAAAAAAGAAAGCCCCAACTAACTACCAATCTCTTAAAACATTAGGGCCCTACGGGCCCCACAGCTTTTGGATATAGTGGACTCATGGGTCACATACTGTGGGGAGGAGCAGCAAGTTCTGAGCACTACTAAGTGTTGGCGCTCCACGACACTTTCGGGGGCGGGGTCAGGGCCTAGTACGTACCATTTCGCCGGTTTGCCTTCTCCTTCTCCCCATAGCCCATTGCAACTACGACGCGCAACTCTAGGAGGGTCCATGCCGCATTTACGTTGTGAGGGTGCCTATGAGCGCCGCTCGACCTGGGGTTATAAAGTCGGTGGGTCTCAAACTGCCGGGGGTGTATGTATCATATTCCGTACACAAAGACAGATCCGGGGGACGACCCGCGTGTACTTTTGCTTCTGGGCCGTGTATTACTAAGTTACATGTAAAACGTGTATACACTGAAAACCTTCCCATCTACAGCACCAGTGCTGGGTCGGGATCCAAACTTGGTGTATTCAACTCAGAAATCTCGCAGGGGATAGAGGAGGCCGCTACACCCCCCCCCCCCACGTATACTTACTGACGCCGATAATCTTGACGCTTTTCTGGATAACTGGGACCAATACTTCACTACTGGTAGTACCTAGCGCACCGCGAGCCACAGGAGGAGGTACACGTACACCTAAGATACAAACCACGGCACCACCTTTCCAGGAGTGTGTGCATAGACTTGCAGTTGACTTTACGATATTCGCAATATTGCGATGATGAATATACGCAGCTATAGAGAATGCGTTGCCATTATATTAGCTATCAGTAAGGCCAGGGACGGGAATTGATTTTTCACACCCATAGGACACTATCCTGGGACTTGAAGCGTCGGTTCTGCCCCACCTCTGGTACTTAATACTACTTCGTACATGGGCAGAGTAGACAATTCAGGCTTAGTTGGGTGTATACGTACTCGGTAAGGCCGCTCGGTCATATCCGCGAACACCAATCCGCCCTACTATGCTACCCAGCGAGAGGCGATACATCATGATAGAGTCTGACTGATAGTTTGCCTTCCACAGCTTCGGAAGTCGGTGAGATGATGGACGTAGTGGTGGGAATGCCCAAGATTTTTAGCGTCCTCTATACGGCTAATGGTTATCGCGAAACACTTACTGTCCCCCTTCTCCCCAGCCCATTAACTCATACTCTCCACAACTACATGCATATAGACCTACCTGGTTTAGTTCTCTGTCTTTAATCTCAGGTACACATATAAACATTTCACGACCACCATACCATCCTTCACAGCACATCACTCGCCTCTCTCTCTCTCTCTCTCTCGGATAAACCCCTCTGACCCTGGCACCTCCATGTTATCGGGCACATAGGTGCCCTCACTGGATCGGTAAAAGCTGCATCGAACCGAGCAAGCAGGCTACATATGTACCTCTGTACCTGCACCTGCATGTCTGAATTCACATGCCAACACGGCAACCCCCGACCCGGCCGGCCGACCCACCCTAACGCCTTACGCAATACGTTCCCCGGCTAAGGTCCTGACTGACTGACTGACACTTTGACGGGTCTTGGCCCGCCCCCAACCCCATATTCCACTAGACTACGTGAGGGGGAAAAAAGAAATCGTGGGGCAAGGGCCGCAAGGCTAGACTGGGACACAGACTTTTGGACCTAAATAAATTATGCGTACGCGCCGCATCACAATTCACAGAAGGGTCGCAGATAATTTACCTAATTATCCAGCCCCTGACTTAAGAAGGGGAAGGGGATATATATACATACCCTACTATTAGGAATCACTCTAGAACGGTGATCTCGATGGTAGATGTGCCGATTGCTGGCTGCTAGTCGTTGATGCATTACTTGCAAATTCCATCCGGGGCGTAGTGTATCGGAACCTGTTGTATAGTAGAAAGGTCAGCGAGTGATACACTATGAACACTGAGTTACGTCTACTTTATACCCTTAGGTTTCTTTGCGGCATCTAGAATGAAGCTATAGGTTGATCAATATATTATGTAGATCATATTAATACAACTAGCTACCAATCTCAAATCCCGAGGTCGGGGGGCTCGACCGTCTTAACTTCTAGTTAGTTATTACCGAGTAGTACCGCGGCATCTAGTAATGGGTTTTCCTAGCACTCTCGATCTATCTCGGTACCGAATAGTGAGTGACCTGGTACGCGTATATAATGCGGGGGTGCGGAAAATTATATTCCCTAGCGGTGCTAGGGATTCTGCGCACGTGAATTAGCCTGGGATACCGAGGAAGTTTTAAATTGCAACTGGGTAGAGTGTAGAGTATCTTAAGTGTGCTTATGAAGACACAGTTAGATCAGGGGGTTACATATGCACAACAGATTTGGGCAGAAAAGACTTCCAGGAGGGGGGGGGGGAATCTTGACCTTATATACCCAGGCCCTAATAGTTGCCTGTATATCAGCAGGGTAGGTTGTTATGGATGACCTGTAGTTACTTTGTCCGAGTACCGGTAAAGAGGCAGGCAAGTACATGTCTTTGATATCTAAAGTCTCCACTAGATTAGTGCAAAACACTTCTAGGAGTAATATGCCACGCATATGGTAAGCCCGCGGCGCCGGTACTACCATATCGGTAGTTATACAAAGTTAAAGGAACCACTTAATCATACAAAACACCATCTATATCCTAATTAATCAAAAACAATATATTATAAATTATATGTCCCCCCCAATGCACCATGGCCAGCGAGGAACTAGCCTTTGTACGCTGCCCAAGGACCCAATAATAGTCAATTGCAAGACCAACACAATCGAGATACTAAAAGAATATGGCCACCACCAATTGGAGGTGTAGCTTCTCCATATATTACCTAGTGTCCAGGCCTAATTCTTGTGGGAGTTATAAATTTGGTGAACTAAATGTTTGTACAGGCTTCCGCAAACTTGGGAATGAGGTAGATACTTGCCCTTCATATTATTGAATTGATGGGTGGATAATTATTCTGTTTTCTTACTTATATAAGAGCATAGATGGCTTCCTATAACCATACTGGCCGCTATATCTAGACCTGTTCTGCATTTACATAGACGGTTATCCGAATGATAGCTCTACACCTCGTAGGAGGAGCAAGTGGAAGGGCACCCCCTCCCCTATACATGGTCTAAAGCCTTTAAACCCAATTTGCCCCGAAAATCCCGCTCGCCACCCCCCCCCCCAATCGATTACCCATACGTACCACAATACACCTATATATGATTAGAAATTGGAAATCAATATAAACTATAAGCCTCAGCACTCGGACCATAGTATAGAAGACAATCTTACAAGTTCCGTAATCATAGACTGTACACTTAGTATGACCACGGGAAGCCATCCAAGCTTCATTGTTCAGGCTAGCGTTGCCCGTTCGAGATGATAGTTGTAAATGGGAAAACCTGGATGTTGGTTGGTGGAAATGATGATGTGCGCAATAGACGCAACATACACCATCACTCACACACCTGGGCTATACCGATTGAGAGCACTCCTTCCATTCGCCTAGCTAACATGTATGTCAATAATAGTACGTGAATGATACCGTATGTAAGTACTTAATGTACGTACCAACTTGATATTCTAATTTAATACATGTACATGTAGTACATATGTAAGTATACATGTATGTACCACATTGAAGGCCCTTTGAACATGTATATACATACATGTATGTAGGTACATTCAGTACATACGACAGTTCACATACATGTAATATCATAATACCCAGGTTCACTCTCAGCCCTCCCACGGTAATTACAACAAGCTGGAGTAACCATAGGGGATAGGCACGAGGCTAAATCATACCTACATGTAACCCGACCGGTTCCCCAATACCATACCACCGGGTACCTTATACTCTATCAGCTCTTCACTAACAAAAATTTAGGTATTTCTACAAAAGATCAAGAACACGTTATACGACACTAGTGAGGAGCGGCCTCTGGCTGCATATGTAATCGTCAGTTCGAGAAACCACCGACAACTTAAAGATCCAGAAACCTCACAGCCCTGTTCAATGCAATAATCTTGGCACACAGTCGGGGCCACCTGCCGCTGCACGGCATGCTGGGCCCTCCTTGCTCGCGTGAGAGAAGAAATATTATCTTAGTTAGAGGGTTATTATATAGTGATTGAGGTCTGCCAATGTATGCCGTCTCCCTTAACATACCCAATTCTTTGCCTATTGACAGTTGTAACCCACCAGACCACAGGGGCAGCTAACCATCCAATTTAAACCTTCCGTGATGACAGAGATACGTATATACCTGACTACCCCCTTTGACTGCTTATATATACGCAATAGAAATTCGGGTAGAAAAGAAGTTCAAATAACATTGGGCATGCACTTAGGACGTCAAGTTTAGTGTTCAGACAATACACGGTTAAGACTGTAAGGGCGCAGTCTAGAATAGAGATAGACAATAGTAATATAATAGCAAACCGACAAAATATCATATATATAGGCCGCCTAACAACTGACCCTTCCCCCTATCTTCAGCGCCTTCTACGCCTCTTAATCCTATCTGCCATGGTTAACCCACCTAGGTTTTCTAATTTGATATCTAGCTCTTGGTCCTCCCTTTCAGCCCTCGAGGTCCTCTTCGAACCCGAGCCTGCCTCTTCTTTCACTGCTTTCCTCCCGCTTTTGGTAGCCTTCTCCTTATTAACGACAAACTTTTTTTTGGCACTTTTTTCCTTTTTGACGGCCCTCTCCTCGTCTTCTTCCTCCTCCTCCTCTTCTACGTCATCCTCCCTTTTGACCTCCACCTTTACGTTTCTCCGGTCAGCCCTCTTTATGATGGTATTGGCCGTGTGACCTTCCTTCTTGGCCTCAACTTTGGTTCTTCTCTTACTCCTTCTCACAACATCGGTATGAATAACTTGGCCATCTTCTCTCCTCACATCAGTGGTGGCGCTGGTGGTCTCCGCATCTACTCCGTCCCCGCCCTTATCTCCATTCTTAACCCTGACCTCAAGCTTAACCTTTCTTGCAGTCTCTCCAGTGTCTGTTCCATCCTCATCTTTAACTCCTACTTGGACCTCACTTGATATCTCCTTCTCCATAGCGATACTATTACTGGTACCAGGTAAATCTTCACCACTACTGTTACCCCCTAATTCCTTGCCCTTGACCTCCCGCTTCAAGGTCTTAGTCGTAGACTTCTCAACTTTGACCTCCTTGACTGCAAATGTTTTCAAGTCTGCTGCAAAAAGAACCTGTTCAGACCCAAGCCGTGAGTATTTTCCCATTAAATTAGTAAAGTCTAGTAGATGAACCAACCGAGTGTGCCCACCCCGCTTCCTCTCCCCAGAGGTCTCTGAAGTGGTCTCCAATCGCCAAATAAGTCGCCTTAGTTAGGCTCTTATGCTTCCCCTTCCCAAATCTATAATCCCGCATCGCAATCTGCCACACTATCCCCATATACCAGCGTTGGTTTCACCTCATTAACTCACACCTCCAGAGCGCTGAAATAACATACCATGTGTATCAACAGGAACGCTCTCCTTCTTATCCAAGCTCATTAGGCACACGCAGTCGGCCACTTTCGGGCCTACTCCCTGAAGCTCTAATAGGGCTTCATGTGCCTCTTGATAAGGAACGTGCCGCAACCCGTGCAACCAGTCTTCCCCGTGTGCAGCAACAATCTGTGCGGTCTGATGAATGTACTTCGCGCGGTAACCAAACCCCAGTTCTCGAAGCTTCCCTTCGACACTGGCAGATGTGAGTTTAGACGGCGGTGGAAAGTCATAGTAGGACTCCTCCCCGAGCTGCCCAAGTGATTCCCCAAATGTTATGCAAAGGTTCTCAACCTAGTTATTGAGTGTTAGCATGTAGTTAATCGAGGTGATATTCGTACCAATTTGTCGGTTTATATCTCTCTAAAAATTGGCAGGGCAGTATCGAGATTACCATCTGTCCAATGCGACTGATATTATTGTTTGATGAGCAGATAAATGATACTAGGTTCTCCCATGGGCCCTGTCGCAGAATCCGGATTCCTGTGAAGGCGGGAGCCTTCTCCCTAAAGTGTGGATCGCGAGATGACCATTTCTCATAAAGCTCGGTCAAATTTACAGAAAGATTGAAATAATCGCGTATCAATTCGGCCGTATCGTCTATAGCAATACCATTCTCATATTTTATATATTGTTCCCTCTTGATGTTGTCTTCTTCCTTTTGTATCACCGCGGGAGAAGGAAATATTGCACGGAAGTAAAGGTGGGTAGTATCCTGTTTGAGCGATAATATACGACCACTCAATGCGCAGGACCTGGGTAGTGTCAGGAACAGGTTATTAGGTTAATCTGGTTCCTCTAATCTATTGTCTTTGGTTTGTAACGCCTCGCTCACCATTCATCGTTCCCGGAGGATTTCCATCTGAGTTACGAGGCCGTTAGCTTGATTATTTGGTGCTAAACTCAAATGGTAAAACGGTAGGGTGTTTACCTGAATGATTGACCGCAGCGAAGGACTCTAGAAAGACACAGCTCGCTTGATGGTACGGGTATCTTCTTCCACTCCATGTTTTCGTAGGTGAGTTTTATAGCGGAGAGAGTTTTGTGACAATTGCCTACAGTACGTACCAGGTTACGCATGTATCACGTGAAGGGCCCAGACGCGTAGCTTACTAATACCGATGTTCCATGTCCCATGTTCCATGTACTTCCACACATGGCGCGTTTGGGGGAAGTGTGGTTTAGAAACTACGTTAAGCGGAAGTTTTGTTAGCATTGCTAACTGGGAAGGAAATATTAAGACAAGCTCAGTTAGGTGATTTTATGTGTATTGCAACGGGAAGAAAGGTCTAGCCCAGTTTTTCCGTTAACGGCTCTTAACCTCCGTTTAGGTGGTCGCCAAACGCGCCCTTAGTTACAATGGTCAACTTCTAGGCTTCTTTTAAGAAACCTACATATCGTCTATTTAAACTTAGAGTAGAAGTATTTGTAATATAATATACATGTATGTGTATACCGTGGTAAGAGTACTCTAAGAGAATTGTTACCCAGGGTAAAGATCACAGATGACACGGGACCTCCATCCCCCCCGAATGATAGAGGTAGGCCGGGATTCCTGGCTTCTCCTATACATGTAGTCTACGTATCAAAGCGCCAGCTAACCACCGCAGAAATCGATTTCATTCTTTTAAGCTAGATTAACTACCGAGCGCGGATTAGATACCGGATCCAACCCAATTTATATTTCTATGGACCATGCAGACATGCTATAGTGTATGACTTTTACCGGTGTGGGTCCCTAGCTCCTGTAAAGATTTTTGGTAAACTAATTATCTACACGGACCTCATGTTCGGTTCGGCATCATAATTTTATGCGCGAAATGTAGGCACGGACTTTGAAGGGCGAAAACTAAACGTAATGGGAGAAATGGAATACCAAAACCTAAAGCGAGTAATATAGGAATAACCTCGCCGCGGTTAGATCAAACACACTTTCCTTGCGACTTAGGAGGTGAATACATACTTCGAATATGTCTGCTACATATATCTCTGCCCATATCAAGACCGCCCTTGTCCTGGTGGGTAGATCTTCTATGGTGTGGATACGAGGGTTTGGGGTGGATGAAACGTACTAGGCAGTTTAATACCCCATTCCAGTTAAAGGCAAATCACAGCGGCAGGAGTGTTTTTCGGCCTTTCTACGAAAAAGGGCTAATACAGGATATCTCCCGTTATTTTCGTCAAATAGTGAGGATCACATAGTATCACTCGAATCATATCTTGCCAACGAAATTCGAGCTCAGAAAAATCAAGACGAACATCATTGCTTAGATTAAATCTTCGCGGGAATTTAATTCTGTAGAAATGACCACAAACCTAGATGGTTGGTTCAAGGCTTGCTTTCTCTGTTGTGTATACGTGTCGTAGCGTAAACTCTATCTCTTCTATATTTTTATAATTACATACAAATAGTATATAGGGGGGGTCGCGGTGGGAGAGTTTACGCTAGGAGGTGGTCTTGTGTCCGGCCTATGGTGTGGTTCAGTACACAGTCTACAGAATGGGGAACGAGTTGACAAAGTCTGGGAACGAGACTAACTAACTAAGAGATGCTCAAAGCAGGTCTAGACTCATGATTTGCTCCGCGGACCTGACTTAACCAAGAATTAATGATTACATCTTGTACTCAAGCATCACCGAGTATAGAGATACCGGAGGGTGAAACCTCCACGGGCCAGGTGTCCTCGATTTACGAGCCTAGACTCGTGGCAACCAGACATCTTCCGATTATATATACCCTCTCATACTCCACCCGGACAAAACTTAACGGATCCGAGTGATATTCCATGAACAATCCCCTTTTCAAGAGAAGGATCGGCCATCATATGATGATTGATTAATTTGGCTACCAACGAACCAAAACATTGGATCAGTGAGCGACAGGAGTAGAATTTTGGTGTTCCAGACGTTTCCGGAACTGGTTGTCCTCCGAGCCTTACAGCCAGGGTTGATGCCGGATATAAAACCACGCATGTCGTATTAGTGTGGGTCTGGGGAAACGTATGGGCTATAGCTATAGCACTAGCAGTGCTCGTTAAGATGCGATTGATACTCGTAGCGAGCAATGTTCGGGGAAGATACTTGCGCAGTAGTTGGGGTATTGCGTTATCTGTAAACTATACTGCCGTGTCCAGTAACTACTTTAGTTGACGTGCTGAGATGAGATGAGACAAGGCATTAGTCCCTGTGTCACAGTCGCAGCTTCAGTAAGGCTTCAGAATATGTAATTTTTTGCAGAAGGTTTGGGTCAATGGGCCCCAGCTTTCTATGGTTTGAGGTCGATGCAGTCCTACCATAACTCTATAAATAATCACTATTTGTATATCCACTTGCTCTTATAGATGCTGATAATTCCCTTTACTTTTAGTTGGCTGATAAAACCTTATCGATTATACCTAGTCCGAGTTCCACGGCCAAGACCCCTAAAGGTTCTCGTAGATATATATCGAGTACTTACAAGTATGAATCGCGGTGGCTCCATATGAATCTCAACCCATGGTCAGTCTGCAGCTAGCTCGAGCTACCTAAGTTGTACCATCCCCCAAAAATATCTGTTAGCAGGTGTGTGGATGGGCCGGGTTTCCCCCAGCCTACCATGAGACTTGACCGGTGAAGTGATTCAGATCACGGCATACCTCCAGCACCATGATTCTGGAAGCCACTACTACTGTCAGTTAATTCCGCGCACGGATTAAACCGGCCGGGAGGGAAGAGGGGAGGCAGAAAAACAAAGAATTCGTAGAACACACCTGCCGCGCATTCGTAAAAAGGTATCCAATTACACCTGCAAAAGCTGCCTGCAAATTTCAGGCCCTTGGGTGGCTGTTCAAAACGGGCGCCAATGATTTTGTCAAAGCGCTGTGTGGAGCTGTAATTGGCTGCAGCGCAAGCGCCAGAGTAAATTCGCCACACCAAACAGAATTGTGCATATTACTTATGTAGGTACTATCTGTTTATCAGCAGCGGTCTCGTCCAGTAGTTCGATGCGACTGATATGATTGTCGTCTAATCCTTTCCAATCACCGTTTTGTTCCTCTCCTTTCCTGTCCTATAGATTCGATAGTTCATGTAATTATATCCTTTCATATTAGTGCCGCCAATGACCACTCCAAGGGAGAGTGCAACATTTGGAATCCGGATCTTGAATTCATCCCAACACGAAGTCCCTGTGCGAGTCGAGTCCATTGGAGCCCATCCCCGGCCGCTCTTGCTAGAAGCGCTTCCTAGGCTTGTGACCTTGATCTGTGACAAATAACCAGGAAATTTTTTGAAGGTTCGCGAACCTTTGGCCTGCGGCTGGTGCTTGCCGCTCGCGCTTGCAGCTGAAGTTCAATCAAGAGGGCGCTGCTGCTGCCTACACGGAGGACCTAGGTAAATATATATACCTACATGTAGGCACTCATATAGAAAAAGACAGAGCGCGCAATGCCATACTCGATTCATGCGGATGTGCGGGAATTTCATGAGGGAGCCATTTCGGGATGGTGTCTTAAACATCCTTCGATCTGGGATAGATGAGGGCTAGAACTAGGGCAGGTTGATGTTTAAGCGATATGTCTAAGAATCAATAAAAGGCAACCTGGGAGGATGAGGGGACAAGTTCACACAGAGAGGGTTCCTGCATTTCCATCCGAACAATAATCCTGGTGACCCATGAATTTACCCAGAATGTGTGCTGTGGGCCATATATATGCAGACCCCCCTATTCCACCTGTAGAGTATGTATGTACATCATACCTGCATCAAAGGTCATCCCCACTTGCCTACAGATGCTTAGCGGGCGAGAAACTATACGAGAATCGAAATGACTTGACCACAAGTCCATTCCTCGCGAATCTTTTCAAGCGTTTAATGCTTGGCCAGAGGATATATTGATGTGAAGTAAGGTACATGTATATTATTGTTTTTTAAAAAAAAGAAACCTTTAACCACGTACCCTCTACTTTGGCCGATATTAATTCGTGCATATTTGGGTTATTGAATGAAATTGCGTTTATGTCATTGGAGGTACATGTATTTCTCTGGGTACTCCACATGTACATGCATTTTATGTATTAGGCGTTGTGACCTTTCCACCAGCATGGTGGATTAAGTCAAGACCAAGAAATTCAATCAGATTAAAGCATGCACAGGCTGTTCATTGCAACTAAGGTTTCATGTCCATGCAGAATAGATCGGGTCCCCCAGCAGTTGTTAAACATCGGGCGAAGAGGTGGATCTTCAGAAACAGAGATCTACCGGGTCATTTGTTGTTCCTCACGAGACTCAGGAAAAGTACATGTAAGTGTCCAATAGAATGTACCTCCAACACGTACAGCATACCACCCCCGCCTTTTCGTGGGAGGCTGGGCTCAACAAAAGCCATCTCAATTCGTTGCCTGATGGTGCGTATCGATATTTGATGCCTTCATGCAGATTATTAGGATCTGGTGTGTCATCGCTTCGTTCAGCTGAGTATGAGGCTTCAACATGTTCTTGTTCCTGTGCTGGGTAGACTACATGTAGGTGCAGGGCGATTGGCGTACCTTACAGCTAAGCGAGAGAAAGCTAGAGACCATCATCGCTCAGTGGTTTGCCTCCTCGTCAGCTCGCACCGCCCAGTTTGGCAGAACAACGCAACTACGTCAACCACTGGGAGCACATGAGGTAGACCAGCCCTTAGGCCATCGCTACAAGGTGGAAATCAATATGATGTCCAATTGCCAGTTGGACCTCGCTATAAGAAATACCATAGAAAGTACGTGTAGGATTTTGGCGCAACCCTTTTTTACTTCTTATAGTGAGTTGTAGCTGTAGATACATAATGCATGGGGCTGCCATTCCCCCTTACATCGTTGACTAAAGTATTCTAAGGCGACTTTTTTTTTGTCTAGTCAACGTTCTTAGGCTCCAAGGGTCGAGGTTTAAGTGTCTGAAGGGTCAGCCAGGTAAGTACATTAGCTAGGTAAGTACATGTACTTTGTGCCCACCGACGTTGTCTCCCACACCACCTCACCCATCTAGGCACTCTTTCCTCCCTGCCGCAAGGTCACCTTCAGGTCAACCCGCCGTGTGTCCATAGCCTCAGGTCTCCGCCTCTGGGCGGCGGCCTATCGTACTTCGTCGCAATGCCTTTCCAAAACCTGAATCCTAGCAATGGACCTTATGCAGCCACTTAAGTACCAAACACATGGCTAGGAGCAATCATCCCCGGAAGAATAAGCTGTAGAGGCCTAGCCTATCCCAGGGCAAGCAGCCTGTATGTGAATTGGGTTTGCCCCAGCAGGCCTGTATATATCATGTCCTCTACGCCCACTGCGTGTGGCCTTTACAGATCTCCGACTTTTAACCCAGCTGTGCTCGATTTTCTCAACTCTCGTCCTCCCGGGTAGTTGCCGATAGTCTTTGTTTGAGTTGCTTCATCAAAGATTTCCCGAGTACCCTCTTGCTGCTTGCCACTCTACCGCCGTCGGCTCCCTTAATTGCAGAAGAAAACGACATTCACTCACTTATATTTTTTTCGTTAATTTACTACTACCGCGTGATAAGGGCCTTAAATCTAATAAAGACCTAGTCTGAATTTTATGCAGTGCCCGTAATTGACATTTGGGATAACCAGCCCATCAGGCGCAAACTACGAACTTTTTCTTTTCTTTGCTCCACTGGAATATAACACCCAGCGCCAATATGTCCACATTGACTGCTTCGATAGTAGATGGGTGCCCGAGACCACTCCTTCCCGAGGCCAACTACCCTTCACTGGGTGGAGGTGAGCGATGAAAAAATCTGTCACTAGATAGAAACTAACCAGTTATTTTAGATACAAATGCACGGTTCTGTGTGCCAATAGCTGCGGTTGGGGGAACAAGTTGCTGTCTGCCGTGCCCAAAGCAACATTATGTCTATCCAGATAGTGAGTCCGGTCGCTGCCATCTATCAGATAATCTCGGGGTTCCATCTAATCTATCTTTAAAGACTTTCAGAACTTGGTACATGCTACAACATATGTCAATGTAGTTGGGATCGGATGCTGTGCTTTCCTTCTATTAAGCTTTGCGGTGTTGCCAGTAGAGTATACACGAAGACATTATTTAAGTGTTTGCTTGACGTTTGCTATTCTGTTGATGCAGGTAAGCATATATTAGACACAATGGTATCTCTAGATATCACGACTAACCTGGAAAGATGTCATTTGTGATTCCCCTAGGCAATCAGAAGACACAATGCTTTGATAAGATTACACCGCATGATATGTATTCAAGTATCAACTGTGCTCTCTCGGGAGCTTTTCTGCTAGGTGGTGGATGGTCTACAGTTATGTGGGGTACGTGCAGTTATTTAAACTTCCTCCTTTAGTGCCATATTAACAATTCTAGTGTTTTTACGAACACTTTCATTGCATCTCCAAATCTGCTGGCAGGCAGTTCCAGGTCGTCGATTTTTCCTAACCTCGCAGGCAGCCGGCTGGTCGATCCCCGTTGTTTTCCTTGCTGTGGCTCTTTCCGTGACCGGTGTTTCCTTCCGCTTCGGCGAGTCATGCCACATCAACTCGAAAAATGGTCTGCAGACATTTTGGGGCCCACTTCTTGCTGTTGCCGCTGCCTCGATTGTGACACAATCGATAACGTTCGGATACTGTATCCAAGTGTACCTCCGCAGTTTACTAGAGGAGAAGCAAACAACAGAGCTTTCATCACATCTTCCATACGCCAATAGTATCAGAACTGTGTCGGCGGCCCAGGCCTTGCGGAGAGTACAGCGTGTGGTCGCGTTACAATGGAGGGGAATATTTGTGGTTATTATCATTCTTGTTGATGTGGTATTTTTTGCTACGGTATTCCTGCAGTTCGACGGTACTACAGAAAACACACCAGAAAATGTAAGGGCAGGGATTGAATGGTTGACTTGCGTACTGGAAAACGGTGGGGATAAGAACAAATGTCTGGATCTCGCATCGACATTAGTTGTGCCTGAAGCAACCGCCTTGGCTGTGCTTTTCCTACTTTCGGTAATTACAATCAAACTTTAAGTTCGTCGATCAGTGGTCACTAATTCGACTATCTAGTTCAATGGAATCTGGGCACTTATTCTTCTCGGAAACTACAAGATCCTCACGGGGTGGTTTCACTTTGTCCGTGATCTGTTCAAGAGGTCGAAGCCTAGTGATGAGTTTGTCTCTTACAATGCCCGAAGGGTCTCCGAACCGGACGCATCATATGAGATGCTGGACTCTATCAAAAATAAGACCCTCTCTACCGCCGCTACCGACGTTACCAAAACTTCCTCAATCATCAAATCACCAGAACCACTCTCTCTATCAATGCCCCGAGAATATAACCCATCTACTTTTTCTGCGCAGCTTAGAACCAGAGCTGATTCGGATGTTTACCCCCCATCTGTGAGGTTGGGATCCGACTCGAGCTTCTCATCACCACCATATACGCCATTCAAAGATATCGCATCAGTGGGTGGCGGAAGCCCACGGGTAGCTACAGGGTCTCCCTTCTCGCCATATAGGGATAGCCCATCTTTAAATATCGGAAATAGCCAGTTCTCACCATACCGGGATATGAGGGCAGAAACTGAGGCGACTGACTACATGTCTATCTACTCGCAAGCACCAAAGTACCCACCTGACGCCAAGATTGTTGGCCTCGCTTCATGAACATTCTTTTTCCCCCTTCTTCCTTCCTCTCGGGTTTTTACTTTATTTTGCGCGGCATTTTGCGGAACATCTAGCGGGGGCAAACATTCTGGTGCTTGTGGGTGGGTTTGTTGGGTTCTTTTCCTCTAGTGGGGCATGGCACCCCCTAGATTCTTTTCACTTGGAAGAAAATATTATCATTCTTTTTTATGCGAGATGGACCAAGAGTTCTAAGGACGGAGCAAATAACTGATGGGGTACCGACCTCCACCTAGGCCCGGACCATGGGATTAGGTACAAAGAATTGCATATTCTTTCTGACTCATTGCCTTTTATTTATTGTATATATGCTGGCATACAACTGGGTTCACGGTGTTTATGAGGCGTTTTATTTGTCTATTAGTCTAATACCCCCCCCCCCTCCCCCACCAGCCTTCAGCTCCTCCTTTGGCTATTATATATAATTAATTTTTACCATTCCAGCTTTGGTTGGATTGATGTATGAGTTAGATCAATTGGAGAAAATTGGCTAAAAAGGAAAGAGAAAAAAAAAACTTGGCTAGAGCCTGTTTCATTGAAATTCCTTCAAGGTTTAGCAAAATATATAGTGGCGAACTCGCGAGTGGGAGCACATGCCATACTGCAGTTGGACAAGGCATTCTAGAAACCATGTTTACGCTGTGTGTAACCACTTGGCCAATGTATGCGATTGAGTATGTGGGTCACAGCCAAAGCAGATAGTTCCGTTTCCCTTTCCTTAGGTTGAAAAACCCTGCTCGGATGCAGGCATCCGCCAATGTCATGGCATGGCGATGTTACTCAGAGCTGTCCGTTCAGCTAACTGAGACACGTACACAAGGTTCGAATAGAGTATGTACTCGGGGCAGGTAAGAAGAGCCTGAAAATGACTTTTAATGATAATAGCCTCTGGTTCGTTCGCGACTACTCGTTTACCGCAAGAAGGACCAGGAAATGCAATTGAGTAGAACAGGGATGATTTGTAGGAGAGGTCATCGCCAGTCCATAGAAATTATCCTTGCCTGAGCAACTACACTTTTGGGTTCTTATGGTGGTAAACGAGTACACCAAATTGAGCTTCGGTTTGCATTTTCAAGTTCGGGCAGGAGTTGTCTCTAGATGGTGATCACTTTGAGCTAGTAGCCGTTAAAAGTAAATTTAGCTGTGGCTTTGTGTGACATAGGCAGGCGAGTGACAGTTTGTGAGCGACAGCCGCATATTTACTTATACCAGCGACAGCTGCTTGGTGTAACAGATAACATACGAACTCTGGGGACAACGGCGGTAGGCATGACGAGGATATACATTTTGTTACTATATTTGAGTATCAAGTGCCAAACGGCCGCTCTCTCACTATTTCTATCTAGTCATTTATAATCAATAATCAATATTGCGAGTTGTCAAAAATAATGGGACGCACCGAGAAGACAAGGCTCAACAAACACTGCGACACTCACCCCAACCCCGTAAGTTCCAATGAGCCCGGTGCCAAATCTGATGTGCTCGCGCGGCCGAATTCTAACTAAATCACGTGGTGCTGGTTGGCAGGTTTCTTGCACTGCTCACAGGTCATGTGATTGAGTTAAAACTTATTATTAGTATTTACTTTGTTTGTGGCTTCTTCCTATGGTCCTGGTTGGTTGCGTCTCATTATTTTTAACCCGGCAGAGAGGAAGGTCGGCAAATATTAAATAAAAAGATCAGCATCTACCAGCCAGAGTTAGTAGGTATGATACTTTCTATTCCACTCAAGGGGGCCACTATCATCATGATGGTATCAAGAGTACTACAACTGTGCGAGCATGGTTATTAAATGTATTTACCTAATCATACCAACCTAGTATGGCAGGTGGAGGAGTATATTATTTTGCCGATCTTTTTTTCCTGCAAACAACAGTAGCTTGAAAGGTTTAATATCTTAGTTCAGTGTAACGGAGTAACTAGAACAATCGGACGACAGATGAAAATTATGACGCAGGTGAGATCGAGGAGTATAATAAGGGCTAATGGAAGCATAAGGCACTGGCAACGATGAGGGCATAAGCTAAGATAAAGACGGAGATATGGTAGGGAAAGTGAGGATCAGGTGAAAACACCGAGTGAGAATATCAAGAGACTCAAGAATTACCTTCTGTGAAGGTGAGTTTAAAACAAAACAACAATAGCTATGAATAGAAGTATATTCCCATGTACTGAAATAATACGATTTCATGGATACACTAGTATTAGAGGACTGGAAGGATTGAGATTGGTAAGAGATTACTGTGTATTAGGAGGTAAGGATAAGTTAGAAAAGCTTCTATAAGTTTCTGTCACATAAAGAAGTGAGTCATAGTTAGGGTTACATGAGCGTATGAGTCAGGTCTTGGGTACAGAATGTCTCAAGGGGGTGTCAGGGGTGTAGTTTTGTTCCGCAGGGTGCGTAATAGTAACAGCGATACCTCCAAGAGGGGGAGGTATATGGTAACGAATAAAGAGACAGCGATAGTGACTAGTGTATAATAGAGACTATAATAGATTGGTATATAGATACAGAAGACGTTGCGTGAAGAGGAAAGGAAAAGAAAGAAAGTACAGGAGTAGGCGCCGTTGCCTCCCTTATATACCCACTATTTCCAGAGCCAAGCCTGACTCATAACCCCACGTAACTCCAACCATGACTCACAACTTCGCATAACAGAAACCCGTAGAACCTATTCTGACTCACCTCCACCTCCTAGCTTACACTAATCCTAGCTCTGCCAATCATTCCAATCCCCCGAACTTAGCCTATCCATGAAAGAATGTTGAGTATATATCACAGCATCATGATGGAATCTCGTCTAGAGGTGTTGCGGGAAGAAAGATTAGTTAGGAGTTTGTCCTGGCGCATCAGCAAGCTTTACGGTTTGTGACTGGAGTCTCCTGAGTCTCCTGAGACCCCTGTAATCCCCTAAGACTTGTAAAATCTTGCTGATGCGTCTTTGGATGGTTCCCAATGGTTCGGTAGTCGTAGCGCTATTGTAACAGAAGGAGTTATATTAAGTGAGGAGAGGATGAGATGAGGTGAGGATTTTGTCATTGGGTGCTATTAGGTTTGGTTGCAGAGAGGATTGGAAATAGATTTTAGTGAGAAAGTGGGGAGAAATACGAGGTGTGGTTACGATAGATTTCTATAGGTTTCTACGAGTCACAGTGTGAGTCATACGGGACTAGTGGAGGTAGAAGTGTTAAATAGCAGATATAGATGTTTTCCTCAGTTCTTGCTTTTCTTTCTCTCTATCTCGTCCTCCTGTTATCTTGATATATGAAATATACTTCTATTTCTAGCCATTCTTTTCTTGACCTCGAAACTTATCTTCAGTAACGAGGAAATCTATAGTACCTCTCATCGTTCTTATTGAGATCTATTCAACCCCTACCCACTCTCTCTGCCTTGTGCCCCTTTTGCCTCTGCCCTTACCTTTGCCCTAGCCGGTGCCTATGCATATGCCTGCCTGGTGTTTTTCTCTGTCCCGGCGTCTTGGCATCGGTCGCGAGAGTTTGGTAGTTGTCACACTGTTAGGACTGATAGAGCTAGGTTAAGTGAGGAGGGGATGAGATGAGGTGATATTGTCGTCATTGGATTCTAGGAGGTTCGGCTACAGGGAGGATTGGTAATAGGATTTGGTGAGATAGTGGGGAGGAATACGAGGTGTGGCTGCGATAGATTTTTATGAGTTTCTGTGGACTAATGTATGAGTCATATTGGACTTGCAAGGGAAGAGTGTTAAATAGTGGGCATAGGTATTTCCTTTAGTTCTTTCTGTCTTTTCTCTCTGTCTTGTCTTTCTTTTATTTTGCTACATACGAATATACTGCTATCTCTAAGCCTTAGTCAACGAAATCTCTGAAGCTGCCCCAATATCCCGGCATCTTGGCATCAGTTCTGAGGGTTTGGTGGTCGAAGCACTGTTGTAATTGTTAAGGTAATGCTAAACGAGGGAGGGGTGTGCTGAAGAGGGAGTGTAGTCATTGGGTTCTAGAAGGTTCAATGGCGTGATGTATTTGTAATGTAAATAGAAGAGATGGTGGAAAGGAATACGAGATGTGATTGCGATAGATTTCTATGGGGTTCTGTGAGTTGCTGTATGAGTCATAGCGGATATAGATGTTTTTCTTAGTTCTTTCTTTCTTTCCTCCCTGTCTTGTCTTCCCGTTATTTTGGTACATAGGAATATACTCCTATTCTCAAGCCATAGTTTATCAGCAAACTCAACTTGTGGTTGGAGTCTCTCAGCAGTCTCCCGGGTCTCCTGAGAGTCTCCTGAGACTCCTGAATATTTTTTGAGTCTCTTGAGGCTCAGGAGACATCAGGAGACAAATGAAGTCTTGCTGATGTTCCTCGTACTCAAAACCTTGTCCTCTTCAGAGGAAAGCCATAGCACCTCTCATCATTCTCGTTGAGACCCATCCGGTCCTCACTCTCCCTGCTCTGCGCCCTTTTGCCTCTGCCTCTGTCTTTGTCTTCGTCGGTGTCTCCGTTGTGTTAAGCTGTACTTCTCGAGTCCTTCTACGTAATTATTGTCATCTTCTACTTTTCGTCAGTTTGTCCCGGCGTCTTGGCAGTTGTCCCGATAGTTCGGTAGGCGATGCACGGTTGTGGTTGTTAGGGTAATGTTAAGCGAGAGTGGGTAGTACGAGGTGGAGGCTGTCGTCATTAGGTTCTAGGAGGTTCGATGGCGTGATGGATTGGTAATGTAGAATAATGAAGATGGTGGGGAGGATTACGAGGTGTGGTAGCGACGGGTTTCTATGAGGTTCTATGAGTGAAAGTGTGAGTCATAGCGGACTAGGGGAGGAGGTGTGTTAAATAGCGGGGATAGATGTTTTCCTTAGTTCTTTCTTTCTTTTCTCTCTGTCTCGTATTCCTGTTCATTCCGGTACATAGGAATCTACTCCTATTTCTGAACCATAGTCTCTCGTGCTAAAGACTCGATCCTCTGACAAGAGGAAACTCATAGTACCTCTCATCGTTCACGTTGAGGTCCATCCGGTCCTCACTCTCCCTGCTCTGTGCTCTTGTGCCCTTGCTCTTGCCTTTGCCTTCGCCGGTGCCTGTGCTTGTGCCTGCCCGGTGTTGTCCCTGTCTTCATCAGCCCACTCGTCGAGTAGACTGTGCTCCTCGAGTTCCTCTGCGTCATCATTGTCATCTTCTTCTTTGCGTCGGGTTACTCCGTCACACAGTTTATTCCATCACAATACTCCTATCTATAGCCATAGTATTTTGCCTTCAAACTCGCCTTCACAAAAGGCAACTCCATCAGCAAGATTTTACAAGTCTCAAGAGATTACAGGGGTCTCAGAAGACTAGGGAGACTATCAGGAGACTTAGGAGACTCCAGTCACAAATGGTAAAGCTTGCTGATGTTCCAATAACCATGCTAATATCTATATAGAGTCCTGCACTTAAACCCATGCCCAAATCGACGCCTAAGACACGCTCATAGTGACGCGTAGGACACGTCCGAAACAACGACTACTACAGGTAGGGAGGTGGACGTGCAGGTTGGTGCACGGGTAATCGCGCAGACATATACATCAGCAAGACTTCATTTGTCTCCTGATGTCTCCTAAGTCTCAGGAGACTCACAAAATCTCCAAGAGTCTCAGGAGACTCTCAGGAGACCCGGGAGACTGTTGGGAGACTGCAGTCATAAGTTGAGTTTGCTGATGTATTTCACACATAAAACTAAATCACATAACATTAAATAAACGATTACCATTAGTCACCTGAAGTGTCTGAACGTCAATGTGACGTTAATTCCTAGTGAAAATTAGCGTCAAGATTCTGCTACGACGGCTAGCCTGTCAAAAGGTACAAAACGAGGTTTTGGAGACTCAAGACGTAATTTTGGAGACTAATGACAAGAAATCCGTCTTGGGAGCCCAAGACTACATCAGCAAACTCAACTTGTGACTGTAGTCTCCCAACAGTCTTCCATGTCTCCTGAGAGTCTCTTAAAACTCCTAAATATTTTCTGAGTCTCCTGAGGCTAAGGAGACATCAAGACACAAATGAAGTCTTCCTGATATTTAAATTTCAAGGGGGCAATAGGATGTAGCTTCGTTCCGCAGGATGTGGGATAATAACAGTGATACTCCCTAGAAGTGGAGAGTATGAGGGAAGTATCTGAATAGAGAGGCAGCTACAGTCACTATTGAGGTAGAGATTATGAGATATATTGGTAGATAGATACAGAAGATCTTACGTAAAGAAAAAAGAGAAAAGAGGAAAAGTACAGAAGTAGGCGCCATTGCCTCTCTTATAAATCCAACATTCCATCGTCAAGCCTGACTCATACTCTCGTAGAACCCCAACCATAACTCACCCCTTCATGTAACAGAAACTCATAGAAACCTTTTTGACTCATCTTCGTCTCCTAGCGAACAGTAATCCCAGCCTTGCCAATTCCAATCCTTCCAATCCTACCATCTAAGTGTATCCATCAAAGTAAATCATTCCATCCAGATTTGAAACCTTTCATTTCTTCAACTAGAGATTTTAGAAACTTCTCTTCACCTGTACATGTCGTACCACATACAACAATTTTTAATAGATTGAAGCTTACTGTACTGTTGAATAGATTATCCATATATATGTTATATTGGTATGTCATATAGGGGAGCTCTGACGCTAATTGATATACAACAGATGTTGTTGATGTCAAACCCCTCTGAACTTGAAGTTCTGCAATTCCGCATAAACGGGAGGTCAATAACCAACTCCAAGTGTACCCATAATCACAAAAGACAAATATTTTGTACCCTTGGTTTATTGACTTGCTCGGGATTCGTACTGTATGTTTTGTGTATCCCTCATATCGTACCATCATCTCATAACTTAAATTGCTGGCGGGTCTATACAGTCCTTTTGGAACGAAACGGAAATGACTATAAAGTGGCTCTAGGTTATGCTACCAGTCCTTATCATGTACAACGGAGGAAACTTGACGTGATATGTGAATAAAGCGCTTGAGTTGCTGAAACCGGTTCAAAAACATTCTCGATCTTTTTCTTAAACTAAACCCTATAAACTCAGTTGGGGAAATACCAATGTCCCGGCGTATTAGCATTAGTCCCGGTGATTTGGTAGATGCAGTGCTGTTGCGATGGATGGAGTTAGATTAAGCGAGGATGGGGTGAGTGAAGGAGAGGTTGTCGTCATTAGGTTCCATGAGGTTCTATGGCATGATGGATTGGTAATAGGAATTAGCGAGATGGTGGGGAGGAATATGAGGTGTGGTTGTGATGGATTTCTATGGGTTTCTGTAAGTGAACGTGTGAGTCATATTGGACTGGTAGAGGAGAAGTGTTAAATAGCGGAGATAGATGTTTTCCTTAGTTCCTTCTTTCTTTTCTCTCTGTCTCGTCTTCCTATCATCTCGATATATAGGAATATACTCCTATTCTTAAGCCATAGTCTCTTGCCTCCATGACTCTATCCTCTCTAGTAGGAAAACCCATAGCATCCCTCATCGTTCTCGTTGAGGTCCATCTGGTCCTCAGTTCCCCCGCTCTGTGTTTTTGTGCCTGTGCCCTTGCCTTTGCCTCTGCCGGTGCTTGTGCTTGTGCCTGCCCGGCATTGTCTCTGTCTTCGTCAGTCTCCCCGTCGCGTTGGCTGTGCTCCTCGAGTTCTTCTGCGTCATCATTGTCATCTTCTACTTTGCGTCGGGTTACTCCGTCACAACCAATACTAACGCTTCCGTGTCAGGTACCTACCTCATTCTGATTGAATCCAGCACTTTGCCACTTCCCGAGCCTTCACAACACTTAATACCATCAGCACTCCTAGGAATATCTGGAGTTGTCTTTTTCCAAAGCCGGCACTGGCAAGCTATTGACACTGACCCACACGCAAGACCCCCTCTCCGCTTGACTCTTTTCCTCTTCTCATAAAACTCATCTGCATACTGATTTGTAGCGCAACTGATCATCACTCCAAAACAGCTTGAAAACACCTAGCGCATCCACTTCAAATAGTAGGTTTGGCTTCCCATCATGTGGCGGATACTCATGCACCAGGGGTTGAAGTGTTACTGGTGAGTAAGTGCGGGGCAAACGGCTCTCGTTGATAATAGGACTTAAGAGAACTCTTGAATTTTCAACGGCTTCTCTATTTCGCAACATGGCAGTACTTCATGAACACCTAAACACCAGCGGACACGAGGAGGGGCATGAATGGGTTCGAACGGGTGCGGGCACACTCAAGCGAGACACCTGAAGCTGAAGGAAGCTGCTACAGCTATTTGATGCCAAGCCGCCGAGCCTGCAAAGCACCAGGCGATAAGTGCCCCCGTAATTAACGCTTAAGCGGGCGCGCGGCGCAGTCAAAACAGCCGCATCTGTTTATGACCTCACGTTCATTCTCAACCTACGTACGATACTTTTTACCACCGCATATTCCTGGAAATAAAATGGCGATTCCGCCTCGGCCTATATCTAAATTTGGCAAAACTTATGAAGATGACATTCCCGAATTCCAAGCAAACGTGCTCTGGGAAACAATCCAATCCGTTAGGTTGGGTATCATTACGCCCTCTTCCGGAGCCATTGCCTGCTTCACATGGATCAGCGACATAGTTAGCGGCCGATGTCCGCCGTTCTATATACAGACCGAACCTAAGCCTGAGTACTGGCAAGCAGCTGGATACAGTCCCGGCGACAACCCTGGTATGGAGGAATTCCACAAATATTTCTGTGGATTTTTAATGCAATCTGCAGGGCTTTGTGATACTCATGATCAGCAAGACCTTCTTCTGAGCTTTGTCCTAGAATACTGGAGGCTTCTAAAGACAAAGAAGTGGATCTATCGGGGGGAAACGATGGAGCTTCCGACGCTGGGGTTAGATACAGTCTTCTGCCGCAGGTGTTGGCATTATCATTGGCCACACGAAAGGACATTAGGTACCGCTCCCCCCTGTCTCCTCTCCGAACCCATGTAGTCTCCCTTCATTTGGCCCAGAAAGTTTGCTGAAGGAAGTGCATATATTTAGCCCAAACTACTCCAGAGCCCACCTATGTGCCTCGAGAAACCCGCTTTTTGGCGTTGATTAGCAAGCATAAGCGTTTCGCTTGGATGCATGAGGAACTCTCTAATCGCCTGAATCTTTGTTTATGCTGGGATCCAGAGACTGGAGTCACGCCCGTGGGGGATCTAGAAACGGCCGCAGAGATCGTGGAGATCGTGGGGAGAGAACTGTACAACCTGCAGGAAAGCCGCGAGGATGCCCCCCATAGCTATGAATTCCTGGACTGGAACTCGAGGATTGGCCCGACCTGGCGAATTTGGGGGGGGAATGGGGAGTGTAGGAAGCGTTGGGCTGGGTGGATTGAGAGGCTACAGGCTCTTGTGGCGGCTGACCGCCCGAGCAGGGAATTGAAGGGTATGGCGGGAAGGGCGTTAGCGGCTTTGACGAGGGTTGTGGAGGAACAGAGGGCTATTGATGCCGATGCGATCTAACTGTCAAGCTATTAAACTACATGTAGAGATAACAGCAGGGTGCTACCGCCACCCCGAATCCTCCCCAACTGCAGGGAACAGTACTCCACCTAAACCACTTCTGGTTGATTCCGATTGAACCATTCTTAGCTGAACACTTTCATGCTCCAGCTGGGCCGCTGTCAGTTCAATTATTTCGAATTGAAATCTTTTCTAGTTGAGCCGTTCTTAGTTGAACTGTTCCCAGCTGGGCTGTATACCGTCCTAGTAGCATTTCCAGTTGAATAACGTGCCTGTATGTGCGGCAAATGTGTCAAAAGTAAATTATTTTACCACCGGTGGTGAAAATAATACTGACATTTATACCTTTAAATGGGCAAAATCACGGACCTTTTGGCCGAAAGGGGCTATATAATTCCCGATATAAGCCCTATAGCCCACCGGTAGGAAATATTCATAAGTGTTGGCACTAATCTACTAATGAAGTATCCCTTAGTCTGGCGATGCTGGCCACCCTAATTGATGACAAAGCTCCACCAACTTTAGCATTTTTCGCCAGCTTAAGGGATAGTGCAACATAAAGACTGAAATTCAGTACATGTATACAGTTTCCGGTAGAATTATTGCGAAAACAGGGGTTAGCGAGGTGCTGTGGGGCTTCAGAGGTGGCGAATGATTTTATTGGTGGACAGAGAACCTCAGGTCACGGTTCACGGTACAGGTGAAAAATTTGCAGAGGTTCACGGTCAAGGTGAAAAATTTGCAGAGGTTCACGGGCAGTGGTAAAAATTTATGAAAAATCAGGTGTTTAAGAAGGGTTTCTGAGCCACGGTTCAGATATTCTTTCCTTCTCTCCAGTCATCGATTATCAGTATTTGCAATTGAATCACCATGGTAACGGTCAGGACAGAGGACGTCAGCTATGAGAAAAGATGTTATATTCAGGCACTTCGACATAAAGCCGGTTGGACCATCCAGCGAATTGCTGAAGATCAAGGTTTAGCAGTTTCTACTGTTTGGCAAATATGCAATTCGCCAGCTACACCACAAAGAAATGGTCGATGCGGACGCAAAATCAAGATTGATACACCTACCCGCCGTATCCTGGTTTTTACTGCAACTTCTACAGCTGAAAACAGACGGAAGCCGCTCTCTGAAATAGCACAGGAACAAGGTATCGAAGCCTCAGACAAGACCCTACGAATTGCCTTTGCCAAAGAAGGTTATCACCGCCGTGTTGCAAGAAAAAAGCCATTTTTGAACCAGGTTAAGAGAGATAGACGACTACGATTTGCTCTTGAACACCGTCATTGGACAGTTCAGGATTGGAAGAAGGTTATCTGGACAGATGAATGTTATATTTGGTTAGGGGGATCACGCAGGAAGATATATGTTACCCGAGCAGTTGCTGAAGAATTTCTTGATGATTGTTTAGTTCCAAAGTTTGCTAAAGAGGATTCAATTATGGTTTGGGGGGGTATTTTAGGAGCAGGTGGTAAGAAAATCATCGTACTATGGGAAAAAGATGATTGGGGGACAATTACAGCCCATACGTATATCAACCATATCCTTATTCCTATCCTACAACCCTTCTGGTTCCAAGAATGTCAAAACAATAATCAATGGCTTCCGGTTATGGAAGATCATGCTCCAGCTCATCGGGCAATTTCAACTCAAGTATGTTTTTTTTTCTTTTTTTTCCATAAAATATTTACTAATAATAAAACAGAATGTCCGTAACCACTTCAGAATTCCTTCTCTTGATTGGCCTACCTCCTCACCTGATCTTAACCCTATTGAAAATATCTGGAGTCTTCTTAAAACCCGTCTTAATGAAAGAAGACCTAGACCCAGAGGAAGAGCAGAAGTGAGAGCAGCAATCCTGGAGGAATGGAATCTCATCACTGCCGAGGATATCACCAGATGTATAGACAACATGCCTGAACGCATCGGGGCAGTGATCACTGCCAATGGTGGTCACACTAGATGGTAGCTGGTTGGGATCGGGTTTGAACAGACAGGAACTATAGCTGTATATAGAATAAATCAGATATACTTGACACTCACGTCTCTCAGTCCATTTGGAGTCACCATAGATTTTGATACTCGCTAGGTGTTACGGAGCAACACGGAGACAACAGACAAGAGAGCCGAGGTACACAACCGAGGCAGGAACGAGGACAAGAACGAGGAGCGACGAGGAGGGAGCCTAACCGAGGAGCAGAGTTGTAGGGCAGAGGGTCCAGATGGCCTCTCTAACGAAGACGCGAGACGTATGCATCAGTAGAGACGATACGGACTACGGTCATGGACTATGGACGAAGCGAGGCGAGGCGAAGCGAGACGAGACAAGACAAGGCAAGACGAGGCGAGATGAGATACTATGAAAGACCCAAAGGGGTCTTGGCGGAGACTATGGTTATGACGTACTATATTCAGAACTAAAGACACAAGATAAAACGAAACTAAACCGTAGGGTTGATAACAGGAAGAACACGTAAGGAAAGAAAGAGAAAGAAAAGAACAAAGGGAAGATCCGTAGCAACGTATATATATACCCCTCCTAATCCCTGTACAGTCATGACTCATAACATCGTGTAATGGAAACCCATAGAAACTCCAAGAACCCAAAAGAAAACCTTATACCCGAAACCCTATTCTCCAATATCCTCCTCCTCCGCGAAGTCCGTAGTACGCCGTGATAGATTAGGCCCTCCTTCAGGCCTAACTCCTGGTAGGCCTAGGTTTGCGTGGGTAGCTATCATGAAACTCTTTAACCAAATCGGGGGCATGCTCCAAATTCTCAGGGGGTTGCCAGGATGGTTCGTCATCATCAGCAAACTCAACTTGTGACTGGAGTCTCCCAACAGTCTCCCGGGTCTCCTGAGAGTCTCCTGAGACTCCTGGATATTTTTTGAGTCTCCTGAGACTCAGGAGATATCAGGAGACAAATCAAGTCTTGCTGATGATAACCAAGATACCGAACCAAATACTCCAATTTTCCATAACGCCGACGGGAGTCTAAGACTTGTTCCACTTCCCACTCCTGTTCACCTTCGATTTCTATAGCTGGGGGCGGAGACTGTAGTTGACCGGGAACAGGGTTGTTGGGCGCAAGAGACAACAGAGACACATGAAACACCGGGTGAATTTTCATAGAAGCCGGGAGGTCAAGTTCATAAGCATAGGGGCTAACCATCCGCTTAATCACGTAGGGGCCAATGCGTTTCCAATCGAGTTTCTTCGAGGGTCGCTTGGTCTCAAGATTCCGGGTTGATAGAAAAACTTCATCTCCGATAGCATATCTCGGGGCCGGGGTTCTATTTCGATTTGCCGCTTCTTCATGAATCTTCTGGGCCCGAACCATTTCATCGCGCAGGTACTCATAAATCTGTGCCATCGTCCTTGCCATGCCATTGGCCTGGTCCTCATTGGTAGTCTTCCCATGTTGTAACGGAGCGAAAGACATGCGGGGGGTCCTTCCATAATTAGCCTGAAACGGAGACATCTTGGTTGTTTCGGAGACGTGATTATTAGTCGCAAACTCCGCCATAGAAAGATACCGAGTCCAGTCATCCTGTTGATACGAAACATACGCTCGAAGATATTGTTCCATAACGGCATTAATCCTCTCCGTTTGACCATCTGTCTGCGGGTGAAAAGCGGTGCTATAACGAGGAGCGATC
Organism: Morchella sp. 2018-W30; assembly: GCA_024713625.1. Lineage (NCBI taxonomy): Eukaryota > Fungi > Ascomycota > Pezizomycetes > Pezizales > Morchellaceae > Morchella > Morchella sp. 2018-W30. The sequence goes on from JAMJEW010000012.1 coordinate 825,464, forward strand.
TCGAGGCGGGAACATAGGGCTTTCCAAAATTCGGCCGTAAACTGTGTGCCACGGTCCGAGACAATAGTTTCCGGAAGTCCATGGAGTTTCCAAATTGAATCAAGATACATAGTGGCTACGTCCCGGGCATTCGCTTCTTCCGTACAAGGTATAAAGTGACGCATCTTCGTCAAACGGTCCACTACCACCAAGATCGCATTGCAGCCATTACTGAGAGGAAGTCCGGTAACGAAATCCATGGATACATCTGTCCAAGAGCCCTTGGGTACCGATAGTGGACGGAGAACACCCTGAAGTGCATTGCGAGGCGCTTTACTGCGAGAGCACACATGGCAATTCATCACATAGCGGTCAACATACTTCCGCATGTTAGGCCAATAGTAATTGCGGCTAAGAAGCTCAAGGGTCTTGGCACGGCCTGGATGTCCAGCGGAGGGTCTATCATGATGATCCTGCAAAAGACGAAGCTGAAGGTCATTATACTCAGGAACGTAGATGGCCTGTCGATACAGGAGGAATCCATCCTCTGTCTCGGTGCATTCGGCGAGAGAAATTTTCTTTGAATGCTTAGTGCCATTGCGGAGCATCATAAGAACTTGATTGGGAAAACTATCTTCATGGTAAGCTTGGATCAACAACTCTTTCACGGTAGGCATTCCTTCAGCGGGTTCATTTGTCAAAGAACCCGCCAACAAACTTAGCTTAATCCTTGATCCCAAATTCTCTTGTTTCAATACCACCTGCGACTGGTGTGTCAAACGTTCGTCTCCTTCCTTGGGTAGATCCCTCGATCTCCTAGTGAGCGCATCTGGTTTTCCCCCTTGCCTTCCTGGTCGAAACTGAATAACAAAATCAAATCGAGACAAGAACTCAGCCCAGCGAGTCTGGCGACGATTCAACAACTTAGTGGACATAAAATATTCCAAGTTCCGATGGTCGCTCAATACTTTAATAGGGAAACGGGATCCTTCCAAATTCGCACGCCATTCCTTGAAACTCCTAACCACTGCCAGCAATTCCTTATCATAAATCTCGTAGTTACATTCCGCCGGGGAGTGTTTTTGGAAAAGAATGCTACCGGATGGAGAAGTCCATCATCCCTCAGATCGACATAATACCGGAAACATAATCTGATGATCAGTTTCACAACGACTTCTTTTTCAAAATCAAAGTGGGCAAGGATCGGAGCCAAGTAATGCATCCTGCTTCTGAAATGCCTCCCGCGCCTTCTAATTCCATTCGACCTTTACATTCTTCTTGGTCAAGCAGTAAATGACACAACTCGAGAAGAAAGATAGATAAACCGTCGATAAAAATTTGCAAAGCCTAAAAACTCTTGAACCTCCCGAAGCCTGCTGGGTATTTCCCAATCCCTCACTGTCGATACTTTGCTAGGATCCATCTGGATGCCTTCCGGGGTCACAATCAATCTGAGGTATTTAGTCTGCTGCATATAGAACTCGCACTTCTCAGGTTTGAGATGGACGCCATGAATTTGGAAGACCTTCAAAATTTCCCGGACATGTTGCTTATGTTCCTCTAAATTCTCGGAGTAAATTAATACATCATCGAGGTAAGCCGTGGCAAAATTATCCAAATAGGGACGTAGAAGATCGTTAATCCAATGTTGGAACGCAGCAGGGGCATTAGTCAATCCGAAGGGCATCACGTTATACTCGAAATGTCCATAGCGGGTCCGAAAGGCCGTCTTCCACTCATCGCCCTCTTGTATTCTAATCTGGGAGAGGCGGGACAGAGTTTCCGGAATTAGTGGCAGGGGATGTCGGTTCTTAACCGTGATCTCATTGAGTTTCCTATAGTCCACGCAAAGTCGGAGGGAGCCGTCGGATTTCTTCACAAACAAGACAGGGGCGCCAGCGGGAGATTCGGAATAGCGGATAAACCCTTTCGACAGATTTTCCGTAATATAGTCCCTAAGAGCCTGCAGTTCCAAACGGGACATGCCGTATAGCGGACCAAACGGGGGAGTCTTTCCATCCTGGAGGACTATTTTCAAGTCATGAGGACGGTGCGGGGGCAAGGCTGTAGCCTGACTTTCCTGAAACAGAGACATAAACTCCTGAAGGTCTTTCGGCACATGGGCTAGAGGGTCCTGCGATATCTTTTCGGCCAAGGCTTCATCGATTGCACGGATTGAGGCGCAGAAGAGTTTATTCTGTCGGCGCCGAGCGAGGCCTATGAAAGGAACGGCCCCAATAGCCGCTATCTGAATGGCCGGGGCATCCGGGAACGAGACCGAAATTCCTTTAACGGTAACGGGAGCATGAAAGCGAGAGCAATTTTGAACGCAGAAATCAGAGTCGAAGATGATCTTATTCGTCTTCGGTCTGATGGCCAAGTCATGACGTCTCATCCAGGGAATACCCATAACTAATGGGTAGTGTCCTAGCTTGGTAACAAAGAACGGGGCAGTTTCCTGATGACCGTTGATATCCAGCGACAATTTCACCATATGCGTAATCTTTCCTGATTCTACCAGCCTGCCGTCGATTACTTCAAGCAAGCGTGACTTCTTCAGAGGGACCGGAGACAGACCATGTTGCAGAACGAAGCCTTGGTCAATAAACGCATAGCCTGACGCACCTGTATCTATCAGAGCGTGGGTGGCGACGGAGGCGGTGGCATTTTGAGCAACGGAACAAGAGACAACGAGGGATTCCTCAGACATCCTGTCTTCGGAAACAGCGGCAGCGGAAAGAACAAAAGCGGGTGGCAGGACTAGCCCCTTTGGTGTGCCAATTTCTACCAAAGGGGCTGACCTTTTAGCGCCGGTTTAGAGATCACCTGTTCAACTGGTGTGCTTCTCCAGTTGTCAAGGGAGCGAGGGTCTTGGGTACGGGGGACGAGATAGCGAGACTTGGGGGTTGAGGCAGATGCAAGACGGCGACGCAGATCAGCAGTAATGGCATCAGCGTCAGCAAGGGCTTCCTGATGCAGGGCCAGGCGATAACGAAACTCCTCCTTCTCAGCTGTGAGAGAGGCCACTTCTTCCTGGAGGTCCTTGATAGCCTCAACTGATTCTTCTTGGGCCTCACACATGCGTGACCAGAGATCAGCAACCTTTCCTTGGACTGCGTCGAGTTCAAATTCGAGGTTCTCAATAACCTCATCGTGGGCCGTACATACGGCTGGTTCTTCAGGGGCGAGGGCGGGGGCGTCGGTGGGGGCGGTCAGAGCGGCGAGGGCTTCTGCAATGAGGTTGTGAGCTTCGGTGAGCTCGTACCCGAAGTCTTCCTCAACGGGGCCAAAAGTTTCCAAGAAACTAGCAAGTCTCTCGGTCAGTATCACGGAGCGAAGCGGAGGACTTAGGCGAAACGGCCAAGGTACACTACCAAGGCGGGACGAAGCTGTTTTCTCCAAAGCGGGGCGAGGCGAAACTATGGGAGCGAGGTGAGACCCGAAGTAGAACCAGAGAACCGAGTATATTCTAAAGGACTACAAGCTCCTGAAGATAGGAAGGTTGCGTGAAGAGAAAAGAAAAGAACTATCTACAAGTAAAGGCAAAGCCTCTCTATATACACCACATACCAGTCCAATGACTCATCCGAGTAACCCTGTACAGAACCCCATAGAATCCCCCAAGACATCCACAAGACCATATCACCGAGCTTACACATCTTATCCCCTATTACCGAAACCATATCTCCGATCCGAACCCTTGTCACCGAAACCTCTAGAACATAAGAGAACCCCTGACTAATCTCTCTTCCCGCAACCTCGCTAGCCGTTGCTCCACGCCGTGATAGATATTAGGTCCCCCTCTGAGGCCTAAGTCCTCTTAGGCTTAAGTGGGTATCGTTCATGGAAGTCTTTGACCAACTCGGGGGAGTTATCTAGGTCGCCGTAGGGTTGCCATGATGACTCGTCGTAACCAGTATACCGAACAAGATACTCAAGCCTTCCGTGTCGCTTCCGTGAATCCAGAATAGCGTCCACTTCCCACTCTTGTTCGCCTTCTATTTCGACTGGGGGCGGAGGTGTCTGTATTTGTCCTGGCACGGGATCATTGGCAGCGGGCGAGAGCAGCGAGACATGAAACACTGGGTGTACTTTCATCGAGGTAGGAAGCATAAGTTCGTAGGCATACGGACTGACGATGCGAGAGATTGAATAGGGTCCAACTTGTTTCCAGTCTAACTTCTTTGACGGACGTTTGGTCAATAGATTCCGCGTGGATAGCCATACCTTATCCCCAATAGTATAACGTGGAGCTGGAGTGCGACTTGCATTAGCCGACTCCTCCTGTATCCGTTGAGCTCTAAACATCTCCGCTCGGAGGAAGTCAAGCACCTCTGACATATCTCTTGCCATAGTATTGGCCTGGTCCTCATTGGTAGTAGTGCCGTGTCGTAGGGGGCCAAAATTCATTCGAGGATGTCGACCATAGTTGGCTTCGAAGGGGGAGAATTTAGTTGATTCGGAGACATGGTTATTGGTAGCAAATTCTGCCATAGGTAGATAAGTCGCCCAGTTGTCCTGTTGATAATTCGCATAACCTCGAAGATATTGTTCCATAATAGCATTAATCCTCTCTGTTTGGCCGTCGGTCTGAGGATGAAAAGCAGTAGAGTACCTGGTTGAGATTTCGAGGCGTTCGCATAGCGATTTCCAAAAGTCTGAAGTAAACTGGGTGCCGCGATCTGAAATTATCCTTTCTGGGAGGCCGTGTAGTTTCCAAACATTTTCTAGATACATTCGGGCTACATCTCTAGCCCCTGATTCTTCGGTGCATGGAATAAAGTGTCTCATTTTTGTAAGGCGGTCAACGACGACGAGGATGGCATTATAATTATTACTAAGGGGTAACGTATTTCACCGTGTACCCGTTTTCACCATGTAACCGTGGTAGGTGCCGGAACCAGTGACTTTCATTATGAGTGAGTGAATGAACTTGAACAATAATTAATATTATGTTTTACTGCCTCTTAATGTATAATGTCTAATGATAGTACCTTTCATGGTAGTAGTAGGTACATGTTTATATGCCTCGTCCCCTTCTGAATCCTCCCATTCCTGCTCATTCTCTTCAGATATGTCGGCGTCTCGGCGTCTCGGCGCGTCAGGCGTTGGCTTCCTTTTGCTGGCTTTATTCTTCGCTTTGGTTTCCTTTATTTTTTCTCTTGCTTCGGCTTCCTTCTTTAACCTGACAACTTCATCTGCAGTTACTACTAAGGCTTTAGACAAGACTTTCCTACTATTAACCTTGTTGGAATCATTAGCAGCCTTTTGTTTTTTGCGAAGATACTTTAGCTCTTGCTGTAGAACTACTACTTCAGCAGCAGACTCTGCAGCTGACTTTGCCAATTTCTCAACCATATCTTTAACGAGTGACCTGCTCCTAGGTGTGTCACTTTTAAGGAGGGCAAATGTACGTCTAGAATGTACAGCAATAGTCTTGCCATGATAAGGTGTGCGAGGAGTAATGTCTTGATTTTTGGTTTCGGTACTAATTTTAGGCTGCAGAATAATGCGAGGATTCAATGGAAAAATGCCAGTTGCAGCAAAAGCACTTTGTATATTTTTTTTCGTATATGTAAGTGTTCTAGCTTTGACTAAAAGCCTGTTATGCTCTCAATATTAGTTTTCGTATATTTGGTATAGGGTTAGGGTTATCCTACGGGTAAAATGTCCCTTTATGAATTCCAGAATTACCATCCTGCAACCAATCATCCAAGCAACCCGCATAATTGTGCTGTAAAGGTCCAAATAAGCCGACATCTAGAGGCTGTAATAGATGTGTCGAGTGTGCGGGTAGACATAACGGGATGATATTATTTGTTAAACAATATTCGAAAAACTGCCATGTACAATGTGATGCATGACCATCCAGAATTAAAAGCCTTGTTCGACCTGCGGATCTAAAAAATATGAGAAATTAATAACAATACAATTTGGATACTTGTTACTTACAGTTCTCTGGTACTAGGTTCAAAATTACTTTTTAAGTAACTAAGACCAATCTCGTTACTTGTCCACCCTTTAGGAGAAAAACTAAAAAATGCTTGATCCCCAGCCTTTACAAAAGCATGCCAGCCAGTGTATTGTGCTTCTCCTTTGTATATGATCGTAGGTGGAATAACCTTCCCAGCTGCTGATACAGTTTCAATAACTGTTATCAACTCCCTCTGTCCCTCCTGTGTCTTCAAAGCGCGTTTTTTTCCTCTACGACAGATCACCTTTATCCGAGCTGATCTTCCCATAAGAAAACCTTTTTCGTCCATATTGTAAATATCTTGTGGCAAGATCCCGTATTCTCTAATGATTTTGCTCAACTAATATAGTTAGTATGTTTCTTTAAAAAACCTGACTTTCTTTTACCTTTTCAAAAAAATCTCGTAGAATTTCAGGATTACTAGTATATGATCGTTGTCTATCCAGTCTGGTTGCAAACTTGGAGGATAGTTTAGGGTGACGCGCTAGGAACCGAGTTAACCAGTTTTTTCCTAGTTTTGGTGTGACCGTTATAGCTCCATGGCTGTGTAGAAAATCTAAAGCCATATTTCTCACATATTCATGTCGTGGTGGAAAACCCCAATCATCCAGTTTCAAAATCCATCTTTCTATCGCATTTTCTTCTATGGAAGAAAGACTTTGTTGATCTTCCCTAGCTTTTTGACGGCTCTTTCCCCCTTTTAGCCTATCACGAAGTGTGCTAACGGCTAGGCCATGTGCTTCAGCGGCTTCACGGGTATCTTGAAACCTGCCAACAGCAAGATCGACTTTAGCTTGAGTAATGCGTCGTTCAAAGTCCTCTTTTGCTTTTTGCCGTCTGGATGCCATGTTCCGGATATAGAATGTAGGTGGAAGGTAGCGAGGGAAGGTACCTCTTCATGCTCGCATACCTTTTGTTGGGGAAAATTTCTCATGCTGACTAAAGTGAAACAGTTACACGGGGAAAATGGGTACACGGTGAAATACGTTAAGTCGGTAACGAAGTCCATCGAGACGTCTGTCCACGGTGCCTTGGGAACTGAGAGAGGGCGAAGGACTTCTTGAGGGGCATTGCGATTTGCTTTGCTTCGGCGACAAATATGACAGTTCATAACATAGCGATCTGTGTATTTCCGCATGTTTGGCCAATAGTATTCGCGACTGAGTAACTCGAGAGTCTTTGCTCTACCTGGATGTCCTGCTGAGGGTTTGTCATGGTACTCCTGAAGAAGTCTGAGCTGTAATTCCTCTTGTTCCGGTACGAAGAGTTTGCGTCGATAGAGAAGAAATCCGTCTTCGTTTTCTGCGCATTCGGCGAGCGAGATTTGTTTTGATTGTTTTGTTCCATCTTTTAGCATCGTAAGTACCTTATTTGGGAAACTATCTTCTTGGTAAGCTTTTATAAATAACTCTTGAACAGTGGGCGTTCCTTTAGCGGGTTCATTTGCCAAAGAACCCGCCAACAAACTTAGCTTAGTATCCAAATTTTTTCTTTTTAACACAGTCTGATATTGATATGCGAGGCGTTCATCCCCCTCCTTAGGGAGATCCCCTGATCGCCTGGTAAGCGCATCCGGTTTGCCTCCTTGTTTGCCTGGGCGAAATTGAATAACGAAATCAAAGCGAGATAAAAATTCTGACCAGCGAGTCTGCCGACGATTTAACAGCTTGGTTGACATAAAATATTCAAGGTTCCTATGATCTGTTAGGACCTTGATAGGGTACGAGGCTGTTTCTAGAAAATAACGCCATTCTTCGAATCCCCGAATAATTGCCAGAAGTTCCTTATCATATATTTCATAATTACACTCCGCCGGCGTGTGTTTCTTGGAGAAAAAGGCGACTGGGTACAGAATCCCTTCGTCATCCCTTTGTGACATAATGGCGGCTGAGACGTAGTCGGAGGCGTCCGTTTCCACAATAATTTCCCGGTCTGGATCGAAATGTCTAAGAATAGGGGCGGTGGTGAATGCAAACTTAAGGTCCTGAAAGGCCTTCTCCGTCTTGTCTGTCCATTTAAATACCACACCTGTCTTAGTTAGGGCCGTTAGCGGAGATACTACCCTGGAGTATGCGTAAATGAATCGCCGATAAAAATTTGCAAAGCCGAGAAATTCCTATACATCTTTAAGACAAGTTGGAGTTTTCCAGTTCCTGATAGTTGCTACCTTTGCATTGTCCATCTTAATTCCTTCAGGTGTGGGAACGAAGCCAAGATACATTGTTTCCTTTACATGCCCTTCACATTTCTCAGGCTTAAGGTGGACCTGATTTTCATCGAGTATCCGGAGGACCTTGTCGACATGTTCTTTACGTTCTTCGAGGGTAGTCGAATAGATAAGAATATCATCCAGATAGGCAGTGGCAAAGTAATCGAGGTGAGGACGTAGCATGTCGTTGACCCAATGTTGAAATGCGGCAGGGGCGTTGGTCAGTCCAAAGGGCATAACGGTGTATTCGAAATGGCCGTAGCGAGTACGAAAAGCCGTTTTCCATTTGTCTCCTTCCCTAATCCGTAATTAATGATAGCCATTGCGAAGGTCCAATTTAATAAAATACTTGGCCGAGGAGATACCCATGAAAGTCTCGGGTGTCAACGGTAGGGGATGTCGATTCTTCACCGTTACTGCGTTTAATTTTCTATAGTCCACGCAGAGTCGAAGGGAACCATCAGCCTTCTTAACAAACAATACCGGAGAGCCTGCGGGAGAGGTGCTATGTCGAATCCGTCCATTGGATAAATATTCCGCTAGATAGTCTCTGAGTGCCTGAAGTTCTAACCGGGTCATCCCATACATAGGTCCGAATGGTACAGTCTTTCCTTCCTGGATATCAATAGACAGATCGTATTCGGTGCGATGAGGAGGGAGTCTGGCGGCATTTGGCTCACTGAGGAGATGCAGATACTGATGATGTTCGATAGGTACGAGTACTCGAGGATCCTTGGGTGTTTGGGCCAATAGGTCGTCGAGGGTTTTAAGTGTGGTAGAGTAAAGTTTCATTCCCTTTCGTTTTTTATTGATAAGCCTATGGAATGCGTAGGAGGCGATAACCGAGATATTGGTTATTGGTTTAATGGGGGGCTCGATAGAGATCCCTTTAGCGATGACCTTGGTGTGATTAAGAGAGCAATCCTTAATGCAGCTGGAGGAATCAAAATGTATTTCATTGGCTGCGGGAAGAATCGTAGTTGCGTGACGGCGCATCCAGGGAAGACCCATTACAATTGGATAGTGTCCTAATTGAGTAACAAAGAAAGGAGCATCCTCCCTGTGGCCGTTGATATCGAGACTGAGAATGACTTTGTGGGTAACCTTTCCTGATTCGATAGGTCTACCATCTATTACGTCTATGTGTCGAGGGAGGATAAGAGGAGTTGTTTTTAATTTATAGTGGCATACGAAGTCCTTATCTATGAACGCGTATCCTGAGGCGCCAGTATCAATGAGGGCATATGATGGGATAAAAGAATCTTTATTTTGAGAAATTGAGCAAGTTACGACTAATTGATTCCCATCCATATCCTTTTCCAAAACCGAAAACCCAGAAACCGAAATCCTAGAAAAGTCCTTTAACCGTCCCTGAAGTGAGCCACTCAGTCCAGGGAAAAATCTTTTAACGCCTCATCGCTGGAGGCTTCTTCCTTCTCCTCTTCTCTAATATCTACCCTAGCTCCCCTCATCCTGGGGGCTGGGTTCCTGGGAGCCGGCGCCTGCGGGCATTCCCTTACAAGGTGTCCTCCTTGTCCACAATAAAAACACCTATTTTCTACGCGACGGGCCTCTCTTTCCTGAGGGTCCGGGCGGCCACGACCTGCTGACAAATCCATAGGGGCCACTCCTCCGGGCGTATGGGACGGGTGGGCAGCTGGGGGAGTGGGACGAGCGGGGGCTTGGTAGCGAGGAGCCGGAGGAGGCGAAACTAAGTATCGAGGAGTAGGGGCAGCTGGAGCCTGATAACGAGATGCGGGGGAAGCGGGAGCAACATAGCGAGGTACCGGGCGAGCTTGAGGTGCGGGGGCCTGGTAGTGAGGGCGGTAGCGGGCAGTGATCATCTGCTGCTTGTTGTCCAAGCGTTGGAGAATAGTGGCTAGTTCGGTAATGGTGGCGGGAGTGTCTTCGTGGACCATAAGCTTAGTGAGTTCCTCGCTCAGGCCTTCCATAAAGGCCTCCACATTGGCAGTTTCTCCCATACCAGCTTCCGCGGCGTAGCGTTGAAACTCGGCGAAGTATTCCGAGAAGGGACGGTTGAGTTGCCTAATTCTCCTGAGAGCACGACGGGCAGTACCTACCTGGTCTGGGTCCCCGAAGGCTGTGTCCAGAATTTCAAAGAACCTTCCCATTGATGAGAGGTCAATGCCGGTGGTGGTAATATAGGGCATAAACTGATCGGCAGCGGGGCCCTCCAAGCGAGAAATGGCATAGGTTAACTGGTTCTGCAGAGTGGGATACCTGTCGGCATTGCCCAACAACTTGAGTTTCAACATATTTTTGAATTGAGGAAGTCCCTTCCTATTGCCGCGAGCCGACCTTTCAGGCCTTGGTTCTTGGGTAAGGGTGATGCCTTCTAAGAGGCGGTTGCGACGTCGAGAAGGGGGTGGCGGAATAGGGTCTGCTGCCGGAGGCGGAGGAGGAGGCGGGAGTGCAATCTGGGCGGCGAGTGCGGCTTCGGCGGATTGCGTTGCTTGATTTGCAGTTCTTACTTGGGTTTGAAGGGTGGTGACCTGTGTTTCGAGAACTGTTATCTGTCCCTCTAGATCTTGGTTCTCCCTTCCCAACTTTGTAAGTTTCTTGGTCCATTCTTTTCGAGCTTCATCTCCATCCTCTATTTCTTCCTGCCAATTTATTATGAGTTGCTTGACGGCTTGTTGAGCGCGGAACATTAGGTCATGGATTTTCTTGGCCTCCTCACTGGCGTCATCAGCGACGGTGGGGTGTGCGGCTACGAATGTATCAAGATCCCTTTGGAGGATCTCGTAGAGTCCTTCTGACTCTTCCATAGGATCTGCGTGTGACATGGTAGATAATAAGAGATTGTATCGAAGTATGTAGTGTAGGTTGGCGTTGGAGACGCAACCTTAGTATCACGGAGCGAAGCGGAGGACTTAGGCGAAACGGCCAAGGTACACTACCAAGGCGGGACGAAGCTGTTTTCTCCAAAGCGGGGCGAGGCGAAACTATGGGAGCGAGGTGAGACCCGAAGTAGAACCAGAGAACCGAGTATATTCTAAAGGACTACAAGCTCCTGAAGATAGGAAGGTTGCGTGAAGAGAAAAGAAAAGAACTATCTACAAGTAAAGGCAAAGCCTCTCTATATACACCACATACCAGTCCAATGACTCATCCGAGTAACCCTGTACAGAACCCCATAGAATCCCCCAAGACATCCGCGCACCATATCACCGAGCTTACACATCTTATCCCCTATTACCGAAACCATATCTCCGATCCGAACCCTTGTCACCAAAACCTCTAGAACATAAGAGAACCCCTGACTAATCTCTCTTCCCGCAACCTCGCTAGCCGTTGCTCCACGCCGTGATAGTCAGAGTGTGAGGAGCGGAGGTAGCAGGGGTTTCCAGGGGGCGGCCAATGGTGTGTTGGGACAGGACGGGGTCTCTGAGGCCACGAATGATTGCTTCAGAGTCATGGGCGGGGCAGGAGTCATCGATGGTGGGAGCTCCGACATGGAGCTTTCCCGGGGCAGTGATTGTAAAAGTAGCCTTAGCCCAGTAGGCGTCGGCGCGCTTGAGACCGTGGGAGATAGCATACTGACGAAGAACATGGACATGGGGGTCCGAACCGAGACGATTGCCAAGGTCGAACCAGTGGGAGCGGGGGACAAGAGCGAGGTGACAGTACCCCTTTCTTTCTGGGAAGAAGCACTCGAGGGGACCGGGAGAAAAGAAGACAGGGTTGGGGCAGTCCCCCATAGGGACATCCCAACTAAGATCGGTCATTATGACCGGAGCAAAACGAAACGAGGGCGTTGTGTAGGTCAGCGGGGGGGGACGTGTTCTTAGTGTTACGGAGCAACACGGAGACAACAGACAAGAGAGCCGAGGTACACAACCGAGGCAGGAACGAGGACAAGAACGAGGAGCGACGAGGAGGGAGCCTAACCGAGGAGCAGAGTTGTAGGGCAGAGGGTCCAGATGGCCTCTCTAACGAAGACGTGGAGACGAAGGTACCAGTAGACGATACGGACTACGGTCATGGACTATGGACGAAGCGAGGCGAGGCGAAGCGAGACGAGACAAGACGAGGCAAGACGAGGCGAGACGAGATACTATGAAAGACCCAAAGGGGTCTTGGCGGAGACTATGGTTATGACGTACTATATTCAGAACTAAAGACACAAGATAAAATGAAACTAAACCGTAGGGTTGATAACAGGAAGAACACGTAAGGAAAGAAAGAGAAAGAAAAGAACAAAGGGAAGATCCAGAAGAACGCATATATATACCCTCCTAATCCTCAGCATACAGTCATGACTCATAACATCGTGTAACGGAAACCCATAGAAACTCCAAGAACCCAAAAGAAACCTTATACCCGAAACCCTATTCTCCAATATCCTCCTCCTCCGCGAAGTCCGTAGTACGCCGTGATACTAGGCTTTTTTAGCGCACTCGCTAACCCCTGTTTTCGCAATAATTCTACCGGAAACTGTATATACCAACGATAGTAAATAATTTAACCGTTAGTAGAATTACATGTAGACTCACTTATGGGGGGGGGGTATGCCGAACATGGGGGAATGCCGAAAACTCGACGTTGCAACCAGCTACTCCTGCATGTTCGGCATACCCCCATAGTCTACTTTTGACCCCGGAGGCAAATTTTCTAATATTCCACTTTTTTCCCTACTATACCACACAAACACCACCAAACCATGAGTAATTATATCATTCGATACGACAACTTCTCCTCTTACCCTTTCCATTCTTGTTTTCGGAATTGGTATCTTTGGGCTGTAGAATTTATAAGGCAGAGATCGGGGTAGAAGGTCATGGGAAGATTCGGATTAGAGGCCTGGGGGGGGGGAGGGTCTTTTGCTCTGGGCGGTCTGCATGTGGAATTCATCCCCTGGTCTGTTGAGAATTGCAGAATCCAGGACTTCCTATTTTAGTAATAATTGTCCCACTTTTTGCTAACAAACGCCAACAATCTCTGGCAAACACCCACAGAAAGTGACGGGCTCCATCAGCAAGACTTCATTTGTCTCCTGATGTCTCCTGAGTCTCAGGAGACTCAAAAAATATCCGGAAGTCTCAGGAGACTCTCAGGAGACCCGGGAGACTGTTGGGAGACTCCAGTCACAAGTTGAGTTTGCTGATGAGTCAGTGACTTTGCCACAGCCCGAACAGGAAGTCCTGGATTCCGCGAGTCTCACCAGCCCAGGGGATAGATGGCCCGGGAGGTAGTATGGGTTTTGTGCCTGTTGCAATTTGTCTAGACACATCAATATAAAAAACAATCCAGTAAGAAATGAGTTCGGACGTGAATGCCGATCTATAATAAAGAAGGTTTTAATGTCAGGGAGATCCATATTAATTTATCTGTGCAAGAAGAAGTTCTATTTCGAATGGATTATGGTGACGTTTTGGGCAAGATTCACTGATCCTCAAAATTAATCCAGGAACAAGTGATATATGTAGGTACATGTATGTCTCCGCCCCCCCTTCACCCCAACTTTCGACATCCGTCCCCGATCGGCCCTACTCGCACTAATCTACAGGAGCGAGTGATATTATATGTCTCTCAGTTTCCCTACTCTCGGTATCTAAGTAGACTCGATTAATCAGATTTTTGCGGCCCCAAGCATAGATGGATCGTATTTAAGATTGGGCAGGTCTTTTATCACGGCGTACCACGGAGTTCGCAGGAAAGGAGGATATTCGAGAACGGGTTTATGGTTGCGGTGTTTTCTCTCGGGTTCTGGGAGTTTCTATGGGTTTCTGTTACACGATGTTATGAGTCATGATTGTACAGGGATTAGGAGGGGTATATATACGTTGCTACAGATCTTTCTTTTGTTCTTTTCTTTCTCTTTCTTTTCCTACGTGTTCTTCCTGTTATCAACCCTACGGTTTAGTTTTGTTTCGTCTTGTGTCTTTAGTTCTGAATATACTACGTCATAACCATACAAGAGACCCTAGTTGGCCTTCCATAAGACTGTTCCGCCTCGCCGCTTCGCTCGCCTCGCCTCGCCGCCCATAGTCCATGACCCGTAGTCCAGATCGTTTACTGGTACCTTCGTCCACGCCTTCGCCAGAGAGGCCATTTGGACCCTCTGCCCTACAACCCCGCCTTCCTAGCTTCCGCCGCCGCTCGCTCTCGCTCTCGCCGCCAGTGCACTTCTACCCTCTTGCTTGTTGTCTCCGTGTTGCACCGTAACATCTTTGGTATTAGACTACACTTCATGAAGTCATGTATTCGGTATACAGAACCCTAACCCTTGGCCTAATCCCTCTCGAGGTATTTGCTTCCGGACTTCAAGGTACATCAGCAAACTCAACTTATGACTGGAGTCTCCCAGCAGTCTCCCGGGTCTCCTGAGAGTCTCCTGAGAGTCCTGGATATTTTTTGAGCCTCATAAGGCTCAGGAGACATCAGGAGACAAATCAAGTCTTGCTGATGTATTCGCTTCGTACATATAGCTACATGAGTATCATTAGCTAGATTATGCCTTAGCAGTAATTATTTTGATACCGTATGATAGCGCCGTGTTGTTAGACTATGTAATTATCCACGATCATAGCTGAGTTAGATATTTACACTCGGGTGACAGAAGTTTTGGCGATTACACTTTTTAGCTATTTTTAGCGACCTAAACAAACCACTCAATGCTAGGCAAAAAATTCAACCTTTGGGCAGAAGCTCAGAACTTATCTCGAGATCATAAATGAGTTCCGGAATTTTAAATTCAATTATCAAGAATTTGTGAAGCATCTTCTAAAAATGAGTTTGAAATTTTCCAAAATTTGTATGTGTTCCCATACAAATTTCTGCATGGCAACAGGCTCAAGATTACAAAATACATCACCAACACTGCAGAAGAAAAATTTAAATTGTGGAATTCATTTATGACAATCTTGAGATAACCTCTGAGCTTTTGTCCAAATTCCAAATCATTTGGCCAACGTTGTGTGGTTGATTCAGGCCCCTAAACATGGCTATTTTAGCTGTAAAAGGTGTAACCGCCAAAACTTTTGTCCTACTACTATACATGAGGCGGTGGGTCAATCATTGGAGACTTTGCACAAAAGACTCCAGAGTCTTTTTCCGGTAAGATCCGCCAACAATACAAGTGGAAAAGACTGCAGTCTTTTGCGCAAAGTACCTATTGACTCCCGTCCAGTGACCGGTATCGGGGCCGTGTATACGTGAACCTGGAAGGTTTACTTCGGCTGCCTTTGGGGGAGAATGAGGGAAATATTATTTGGGAGAGAGTAAACGTGTATGCGTTCCGGGGTGGGAGGATGGAGGGCGCCTGATAATGTCTATATTGTTTGAGGAGAGGACAGGAGGTGGGTGACGTTTGTTATCCTCTAGCCCGCCGTTGGCCCACTATTAGCCCACCGCCTGCCTTTCCACTAGCATAACACAAGTGCAAAATTCAAATCTTATGCATCCTATTTGGGTGTTTATCTCCTTCCCCCACAAAACCAAAAAAAGAAAGAAAAAAAAATTATAGGACCGTTGGGTTGGACGGAGCCAAGGCCTCGCGGCGGGTTAGGGGTGCATCATGGAATATCACTCCGTTTCTAGTTGGTATACATGTATGAAACGTAGTATTATACGGCGACAGGTAACAAGTACCCGAAAATGCTGCTGAACTGCGTTGGTGCATTTTCTCTTTTGGTCCAATAAGAATTGCATCTCACGTCTTGCATATTCGGGTATCTCTTACCTGCCGCGAGTAACTGTCCTGTGCGAATAACACGTAGAAAAGGCCCGGAAGCCTGTAAGCAGGGAAGATACATGTACATCATTATGTATGTATAGATTGGATCACCGAAGCCCCTGTCTGCCGCCAGGATATCCCGACATTGAGGTTCCCTCAGATGTCGCCATGCCCAGTCGTTTGCGCGTATCATAGCGGTCTGCAGCGGTAGTAGTCGGGGAATTTGGTCCCTTCTTACACCAAGGCGTGGGTGGGTAACCTACAGGTCAGTACCGAGAGACGTCGCTACATGTGTTTATAATCTAGGTACATACTCTACTAGGGTCGGCGGTTTGGATGGTGAAGGATGAGGGATGCTATTATATATGGTATAGATCACTGGGTTACGTATATACGAGGGTAGGTACTGAGTGTGGTACAAATGAGCACATCCCGGACGATTGAATATTGTGGCGTGCACCCACTCACTTCATGAATGTTGCTGTAATGTAAAATGTACCTCTAGAGTACCTTTAGTCGCTCGCGGTACGTAGGGCGGAACAGGGCATGTGTGGGTGGCCACTCCCCGGTTGGGCTCTCAGGCCCCTTGCGGCCTGGTGAGACAGCGCACAAAAGGAGTTTAAGGGGTAGCTGCTGTCTTATCTGAGGGAGGGACGACATGTAGGTACATGTAGGTACATGTAGTTACATGAGGAGGAGGAGGAGGAGGAGGTAGGGCTTGAGATGGGAGATGGAGGAATTATTTACGCTAACGCGACCCGATGCTGGATGCCCAGATATTTGCGATTTTGATTTGGTGCCTGGCAGATTGCCTGCCTGCCTGCCCCCCACTAGAGTGGTGGATAATCAACCAACCATCTACTACAAGGAGAGTGGGACGGCGCCTGCCTATTTGCCTTATGTGTTTCTGCATTTCAGTTCCGGCTGTTTTTTTGTTCGAATCGTAATTCTTTGATTCCTTCCCTTCGTTCCTGTGTCCTTTCTGCCTGCTTGTGCCAGCCCTGTCACTTTTCTTTTCGAGTCCTACCACACACGCTCTTTTCTGAACGGCCCGGCGTCGGCATTGTTTCTGCTTTTCTTTTTTCTAGTAGAGAGCCCGTACCCAGCAACCACTGAAGCAAGTAGCAAGTGCACCAGCACTGAGGAAATAACCCCTTCCATTAGATCGATCGTCGCGTCTAACTTACTACTCTACTCTACCGCTCGGCCAGCCAGACAAGCTGCCACTACTGTCTTTTCCTCATCTAACAAGCAAACGAGCAAGCTGCCTACATACTGACAACCTTCTCCCTTCTTGGGCCTATTTCTTTTTTTTTTTCTTTTTTTTTTTATTCTACAGTTAGTCGCTAGATACCTGCATCTCGTAACTACAGAGTACTACTCTGTCCGCTCCCCAAAGAGAAACAGACAGATAGCAAAAGCAAGACAAGACAAGAAAGAAGAGGGTCTCAGCGCTGATTTGCCAGCCGTCAGCCTCCCCCAATCAGAGCGAGCGTGGCCCTGTATCGTACCTACATACCAACTCCCCTCCCTCTCTTCAGCCAGCCTCCCACTCACTGACACCTACCCAACAACTACCAAAACACTACACACCACCACCACCACACTCGCTTTTTTTTTCTACCACCACTACTACCATCATCGTGGATAGACGACGACCACCACCACCACCACCACCACCACCACCACCAACGCACAACACCGGCCAGAAATGAGGCCACCCTCACTACGAGTCCCCTCGGCGCTCCTTCTTTCCACCGCAGCAACATTCACACACGCGCTCACAGCAACTTCCGTAATCCAGCCCACGCTCAACCTCGCGGGCCTTGGCCGCGTCGGCATCGCTGGTGACTTCAGCGGCATCTCCGTCGTCGAGTA
The DNA here is from genome assembly GCA_024713625.1 of Morchella sp. 2018-W30. Lineage (NCBI taxonomy): Eukaryota > Fungi > Ascomycota > Pezizomycetes > Pezizales > Morchellaceae > Morchella > Morchella sp. 2018-W30. The sequence goes on from JAMJEW010000012.1 coordinate 843,203, forward strand.
CAGCAACCAGTCCGAGACTTCGCCCTTCGTCAATGGCTCGCAGAGCCTTCTGTCGCGGCTTCCCAACGGCGTGTTCACGACGCTCGCCTCGTCGGACGCCCAGATCCAGGCTTTGTGTGTGCACGAGCTCGCCGACGGTACCGTGAAGGGTATTTTCGTTGGAGGTAACTTTACGAGGCTTGGGAATGTTGCGGCAAGCGGTGTGGCGCTATGGAGCCCGGGAGATGGGAGCGTGACAGCGCTGAGCGGGCTGGTAGGGAAGGTGCACGCACTGCTGTGTGATAGGGAGAAGAGCACGGTGTATGTAGGAGGGGATTTTAAGGCGAATGATAGTAATAGTAGTAATGCGATCGCGTGGGTCGATGGGAAGGGGTGGACGGACTTACCATTTGATGGGTTCAATGGGCCTGTGAAGTCGATCACGGCGACGTCAAATGGGACAGTGGTGTTTGGAGGAAGCTTTACGAGCTTGGGGAATGCATCGAGTCCGTTGGTGAGGAACGCCCAGACGGTCAATTTGGTGTCGACAGATGTCACGGCGACGCAGACAACAGATCTGGCAGGATATAACGACCCGACAAGTATTGTGTGCTCGGAGGGTACGAGCAATCAATGGTTGACGAAGGATGGGCAGCTGGGGTCTTGGACAGCTAACTTCAAATTTCAGTTCAAGCCGACAATGTTGAGGTTGAGAAACGCTGACTTTGAAGGTCGAGGGACCAAGATATTCAGGTTCACCGCTTTCCCCCTAGGTGGTATTATGAATCTCACATACACCGATTCCTCCAACCAAACCAAATATTGTGATGCATGGTGCGAATTGGGTGAAGGTGCTACCCAGGACTACCTATTTGTGAATGATGTCAATATGAATTCAATTCGAATCGATATCTTTGAGTACTATGGTGCTGGAGGAGGACTTGCTGGAGTTGAGCTATTTCAGGATGGTATGTGTCAATGATAATTTGTTTCTGTCACGTGCTTTGCTTCAAGAACCCGGCTAACGGATATAAACAGACATTTTCTCGTTTGCTTCGACGGATCTAAACGAGCCGACATGCGCTTCAAGCTCTGCTGATGCTAGATCAAGCTCCTCCGTACAAGGCTCATGGGCCAAGATTGATAACGACGCAGTTGATTCTGAATACTTATCGATAGATCTTGACTCTACTGAACTTTCCTCAGCAAGCGTGGTATTTGAACCTCACATTGAACAGTCTGGAGAGTACAGCGTACTTTTGTTCACCCCAGGATGCCGGCAAGACAATAGCTGTAGCACTCGTGGACAGGTCAACGTAACTGGTGTCTATTCAGCAGATGGGACTGTCGAAAGCCCTGTGGTTTTGTTCCAAACCAACGACTATGACAAATACGATACTGTGTATCGTGGCAAGGTTGACGCTTCTGAAAGTGGCTTCCGACCCCGTGTCACGCTCACTCCGGCCTCGTCCCAGGTTTATTCGACCGTCAACATTGTAGCCCAGAAAGTTCAATTTCAACTATGGAACAACACGACAAGTAGTGGCAGTGATACCATCGGCACAGAGAGTACAGGTACAACTGGTCTAAATGGGCTTTACGAGTTTAACCCGACACAGACTGGGACACCCACAGCGTCCGACATCTCGAGCTCTGTTGTCAACTCTGCTGGACGCGGGTTGGGCCCTAGCGCCATGATCCACACTATGGCCACCAAAGGCGATATCACTTACGTTGCAGGTAATTTCAGTGCTGATGATGGGAGTTTCTTGCACTTTTTCTCGATTGGTCCCGATGGGCCCATTACACCACCCAGAGGGGGATTGAACGGCACCGTGTTTTCCACACTTCTTGTAGGCGACATTTTGTATGTTGGGGGAAACTTCCAAAACACCAACACTCAGTCAACCGATGGTATCCAATTTGTTGCAGCCTATGATACTGCTAACGACGAATGGAAGACCCTAGGCGCTGGTGTGAATGGCCGTGTCATGGATATTGTGGTTCTCAATGTGAATGTCAGCTCTGGAGCCGAGGAGGCTATTGCCATAAGTGGCGATTTTAGTAGGATTGAATCGAGCGGGGATTCTGATGCTTTGGATGTTGACGGCTTTGCTGTCTGGGTTCCTTCTCAGAACCAGTGGTTGGAATTGTTGGAAGGAGAAAAAATTGCCATTCAGGGGGTACTATCTACCTCTATTATAATTCCTAACGATGGCATCTTGTATGCCGGGTCTATCTCTTCTCAGACTCTAGAGGCATATGGAGCTGTTACCATCTCGAACACAGATCCGATAGCGCTCCAGGCGTTCCCAATGACAATCCAGGAAACACCGACCTCCAACATGAGACGGCGTACAGTTGTGCCCAGAAATTACCAAGGTGTAATTACAGGTGCTTTCTATAACCAAGGTAGTACAAACTTGACGATTCTGGGGGGTCATTTCACTGCAAGGGCAACAGTTGGTGGCGCGGTCAATAACTTGGCAGTTATTGATGGTGCCTCCAGTGATTCTGTGACCGGATTCGGGTCCGAAATTAGCAACTCGAGCGTCGTTATGACACTTGCAAAAGTCGACACCCTTCTCTTTGCTGGTGGCTCGATAGAGGGTACCTTGGGTTCCACCAATATTGGGGGGGTGGTCGTTTGGGACATGTCTACCAATGCACTTGCCACTGAACAACCCGTTGGCCTGCAAGGTGATGCCGTTGCAGTATACTCAATCAGCAGGCGTCCAAATACACAGGAGATTTTTGTTGGCGGATCTTTCAACTCCGCTGGTTCCCTGCCTTGTCCTAGCTTGTGTGTTTTTGACAATTCTGCCAAGCAGTGGACAAATATCGGAGGTGACGTGAACGGCACAGTCAATGTTATACTTTGGCTAGATAACGACAGTCTTCTTGTCGGTGGTGGCATGACGCTTAATAATACTGCTACCTATCTGGCGATTTATAATGCTAGGTTGAGCGCCTGGGAGGCCTTTACGGGCGATATTTCAAATATCCCCGGACCGGTGCAAAGCATTGCGTTTGACTCGTCAGCGAAGGATTCGTTTTTTATCTCAGGAGTTACGACATCTAATGGGTCTACGTACCTGATGAAATATGGAAACAACAACGATAACAAGTTTGTCACCGTGGGTATGTTGAGGCTGCCTTGTTCGTAGTGAACGTGAATTATGCTAATATTGGTTGTAGGTGGATTGGGCAGCGGTTCAATAGTTAGGAATGTTCAAGTCCTTGATCTCCAGACATCCCATGCCACCACCGACTCTTTAAGGTCGGGCCAGTCTCTTCTCGTCATGGGATCATTGGATATTCCCTCTTTTGGAAATGCCTCTGCCGCCTTATATAATGGTAGCGACTGGACACCATTCCTTTTGGCCTCCAAGTCAAGTGGTGAACGAGGTTCCGTGACATCGCTATTTACAGAGAATGAACAAAACTTCCTTTCTGGCCGTGAGTGCTACCTGCAGCTTGCTGTCCTTTTGTGTTGTGCCAACCTAACAATCTATTTTTGTATAGGTGGAAAACTTGCAAGGGGATTTGTAATCCTGATATCATTAGCGATTGCGCTAGGACTTGTGTTCTTGATAGTTGTTTTGGGTGTTCTGTCATCTTACCTTAGACGACGACGAGAAGGATACTCGCCCGCCCCCACGAGGGCTTCGCCAGTGGAACAATCAATGCAGATGCAGTCAAGGCTTTCGCCAGCTGCCCTGTTTAGTAGTATTGGACAGCACCCGACGGGATCCCCTGGGTCAAGGCCAATGTTATAGATCTTTTCCAATTATTTTTCCTATTTGATTTCTTCGTATCCTCAGGAGACATACTATTTTGATCTGCTCCTTTTCTTTTCTAATTATTACCCTCTTCTTTTGTCTATTTTCTTGCATTTGTTTTCGTTGGAAGTAAAGGAGTTTAAATTACCCGTTTTCTTTTACAAGCAGTCTACCTTTTTACAATCAGTCTAACTTATTAACGCCTCGCCCCTTTTTTTCATTTTTTTTTTCGCGTTCCTTCTGACGAAATAGTATTGCGCTGGAATAATAACGTGTAGGATCCTCTAGTAGAGATGGGGGCCATGTATTTTCGGCAATATGCCGTTTCATATTCATTTTCTTTCCTCCCTTTTCTTTTTATCAAGTTAGTAAATTTGGGGTTATTGATCTTTGTTCTTTTTTCACCGCCCCCTCCGACTTATTGGTGGTACTGTTTTTCTTCGATCTCCTTTTCTGATTTCTCAAGGTAGTTGAGTTAGTTGGGTGTTTAGTTAGATTTGCACTGGATGGAAGTTTGGTTTGGGATGGACTGGGTGTGACGAGGTTATGTCGGAGGAAAGGACCGAACCCTAACTAGGCTGGACGGATTGGAAGTGTATCGCATAATTTCTGAAACGATTACTTGTACGAACGTACGCGTGTGAGGAGTAGTAGCTACTTATTGTTTTAACGGCGAAGGTCTTTTATTGAAACAACGGACTTGGATATCACCACTGATGATACTTTTGACATGTTCTCCAACTCAAACACCCATACTGTGCAACATCCCCCGTCTCTTGTGACACAATACATTACCATGACAAGTCCTATCAATAAACTTTGGGTAGTGCACCCACCAAGGGACAGCAGTTACTTCAACTATACAGGACCTATATTTACAGTTTTTTTTAATCTCCTATCCTGACAGTAAGGGCTGGAGAAAACTACATGTAGTTGTTATCATTTAGTATACATGTATTAATAGCATGCAAGTCCATAATTACTTAATGGTATGGGTCAACTAAACCTAACATACTAACATCCGTGGTATAAAAGACCTTTGTCGCTGTTTTAATTTTTTTTTTACGTCTGGGCTTCCTGGCAATATAATAGCGCGTCATAACATTTTTTTTGTCAAATTAGTTAGGTTGATCTTAAGCTTGATTATAAGGATTCTATGATCACCCCCTACAGAACGACTGCAGTTGAAATAGGGGTTTGACTTGAAAAGCGGTTTGTGCAAATCTTTACTTGATGAGGAACACGATACTTCTACTATGTAATTCTTGGTCGTGTTTGGAGGGACGAGTACCTACTCCCTACTCAAAATTTCACGTTTCTGAACATGACTAATATTACAATGTACTACGGGGGTAGGGGAAAGTCTCCAGAGCTATGGCCTGTTGCAACTATGGTTGTGTTCTGGAGACTTTCCACTACCCCCGTAGTACTTGGGCATTTAGTAAAGGGACCTTTTACTGAACGCCTAAGTAAATGACACAAAAAACCGCCAAGGCTACATTAATATGCAGTGGCGGTTGTACACCAAAATAACTATAATCAGAACTGAGAACAACAAGATTCGTCAGACCCGCAAAATCAGTTGAAGGCGCAGAATATCACTCGGGCCTGTGATTATCAGGGTTTCCCTTCCGTAGTGCTGTCGTCGACGTCAACAAAAACCGGATCAAAATAGCCATCATTGCCTGGCTCTTTGGAAGTTTGAGCATATGCACACTCGTACGCCTAATTTAATAAAATGCCATTTGTAAGTAAAGATTCTTTGTGCGGAGAAAGGATGCTATCTCCGGATTCTGTAAATTCAAGGCGCGTGTGATGGAGACCCACTTGAGCTGATGGAGATGTCGGGAGCTGCATTATTAGTACAAATATTAAAAAATAGGTTAGTGAGTGTCAACTTACGTTTACTAGGACTGCCGGGTCCTTCAACTTAGCCACTCTTGAGTTTGAGGCCTCCTAAACATTTCGTAACACAGGAGGTGTTAGTTGAAGGGTTATGTGTGCACCACATGCTTGTACCAGCATATTTCTCGTGGAATTTGAACCTGCGGGATAGAGACGAGTTTTTTTGTGGCACTTCTATCAAAGTCCTTATGTACAGAGGTCTTTTTACGTTCGATGGGTGTGCTGTCAAGCTCAGCTACGAAGGTTGTGAAATTTCCATGATTGGTTACAAGTGTACTTGGCGGCTGCTTTTTGGTGCCAGGTTGATCGGTAGCTGTTTCATGAGGCTTGTTAGAAGTGGTGGAACTACTTCCGGCCATGGTAAATATTTGAGGTGGAATCGAGTGCTTGAGCTGAGGGGTGAATAGGAAAGCGGGGAGGATCATCTTCTGGATTGAATGTATGACTGCTGCAGGCTGCCAATCGGTATGTTCCGGGTGCCAAGGACCACCTGCAGGATATGCGAAAGCTTGACTAAGTTCTTGTTGGTGGCCGATCTCAATGCCTGAAAAGTAGGAGGCTTAAGTTAGTACTCCGAATTGTAGCAGAGTAATGTGAGTACTACCACATAGTATTTATGGCTACCTAGAAGAGATTATATGTATCATACAAGGCTTAGGGATAAAGTGAGCGAACGGATCCCACCTGTCAACACCATACATGTAGTTCACTCACTTTATCCCAGAGCCTTGTACATAACTTTATTAATACAAGACTCATAAAATATCCCAAATGACTGGACACTTTACCGCCAGTCCGTATAAAAATATCAGGCTGATTTTGAGACCCGGGTCTGATTAGAGCGTGATATGAGCTGTAGATGTAGAATCACCCTCAATCTTTCCTGATTGGGCGATAACTCTGATATTTTGGGCCTATTCACATCTCAATCAGGCTTAATTAGGGTCCTTTTGGATTGAATCATTCACGGAGAAATCAGATGATCAAAAATATCAGCGGGAATGAGGGTTAGAGTTAAGGACTTAGAGATATATCACGTCCTCCTTCCTTCTACACCTTCCCTACACCTTCACCCCTACACCTTCATCTCTACACCTTCATCATCTTCGTCTCTACAGCTTCATCTACACCTCTCCCCAATCAATTATTATTATCATCATCAGGATATGAGCTAATTAGGGAATCAAGCAGTGAATCCAGCGAATTCAGCATCCAATCGAGCGCTGAAGTATGCCTTTCATCTCTACACCTTCCACACCTTACCTCTACACATCATCTCTATGCTTCCATCTACACTGCGCCCCCCCCATACAACCCTACCGCAATTGAGTATCTTATTATCGTCAAGACTCAGACATGCTAGTGGGCTAATCAGTGAAATAGGCAGTGTATCAAGCAGGTACGGTAGGTGCAGGCAAGCAATCAAGCAGCAAGCAGGTAAGCAGGCAAGCAGGCATGCGGGCGGGCAGGCAAGCAGGCAGGCAGGTGGACAGCTACAGTAAAGATTTGTGTACATAGTATGAAGTATCTAATCAGGAAATAAATAAAAATTTAACCTGTGAAACTTACCTATACAGAATCAGCGCGAATACTGGCCTACCTGCGTACCTGTACCTTTCAGCAAGTAAAATCACCATTATATAAGACTTCTCACATAATATCATATGATAGAGATATCAGACTGAGCCAAAAGTTAGCTTCAACGAAGCATGATAAAAAAATTCATATGAAACACCAAATCAGCCATATATCCTGTTTAACTAAACCCTATATCAGGCTGATAATAATATGTGGACTAACGGTAATGTAATCATATGTATTATATTTATTAAACCAATATTATGATTACCTTATAGTAGTATTATATATATTAATGGGTTTCTAAGATTTTATTGACTTACGGTACAAATTAAAAAATGTAAATTAATAATACGTTAAGAATATGCTACTGGTACACTACTTGCCAAAATTTTAAGTTTGTTCACTTTGGTAACCAAATAGTACTAGTATATCGTTGAGCTGCAACCCCATAATTATCAATACGTTTGTAACTTAATCAATTGTCAATTCAACTTTATACTACAAAGGGTCTGTTCTGAATAGTGTAGTAAGTTCTCTTGTGTAGACTATGATTGCGCAGCAGCTAATAAGTGCCAGTAACTATAGAAGCAGATACAAATAAAGGTGTTGGGAGTGTATCAGGTCGAAAACCAACTAGGTTAGAGGTTACACGATATAACAATACAGCAATTCTTACCATGCGAGATCCTAAACCTCAATGGAAACTCTATTCCATATGATACTATTGAGAAAACATTGGCTTGAAATTAAAGTCAAGCATATTTAGTAAAATTGACAAGCGTGCAAGGCGTTATTTCTCTGGTGATGGGAAAGAGATGGCACTAGAGACTCTTTTGCGGCCAGAGACTCATCAGCAAGACTTCATTTGTCTCCTGATGTCTCCTGAGCCTCAGGAGACTCAAAAAATATCCAGGAGTCTCAGGAGACTCTCAGGAGACCTGGGAGACTGTTGAGAGACTCCAATCACAAGTTGAGTTTGCTGATGGAATTTGGAGAGTTCTCGGAGTCCTGGTTGTCCACCCATTGTTACTCAAACTGATAAGCATCCTATTATTGCAACAATAAAAAAAGATTGGACTAGCCGGCATATGTCTCTAATGATTAATGTCTAGAATTTTGCTAGGTTCAACCAGCTCTTGATCTTAACAATTTTAAAAGCAATCCATAAGTATAGACTTAAAATATATAACAAAGAGTAAAAATTTATTCATAAGGAGGAATATATGGTTGTCCTAGCATCTTGGCTTTGGTCTTGGTGGTTTAGTAGTCGTAGTACTATTGTGATTAAAAGGGATAAGCTAAGAAAGAGTAGGAGGAGATGGAGTGAAGATGTTGTCACTAGATTCTATAAGGTTCGGTGTGATGGAATAACCGGGCACAACGTGACAGATGACAATGATGATGCAGCAGAGCTCAAGGAGTACAGCCAGTACAATGAGAATATCGACGGGGACAGATGAACACCTAACAGGCGTAAGTATAGGCACCAGCAGGGGCAAACACAAGGGCAAGGACAAGAGGACGCGGAACAGGGAGAGTGAGGACCGGATGGACCTTAATGGAAACGATGAAAGATAATATAGATTTCCCGGTTACTGAAGACAAATCCTGAAGTCATGAAAACTATGGCTTAAAGAACAGGCGTATATTTCTATGTAATGAGATGACAGGAAGACGTGACGAAGAGAAGAGAAAGGAAAGAACTAAAGGAAACATCTACGCCCACTATTTAACACCCCCTCCACTAGTTTAGGATGATTCATACAGAAGCTAATAGAAACTTATAGAAACTCATCTGTAACCACATCAGCAAGACTTCACTTGTCTCCTGATGCCTCCTGAGCATTAGGAGACTCAAAAAATCTTGGAGACTTTCAGGAGACTTTCAGGATACCCAGGAGACTATTGGGAGATTCTTGTCACAAGTTGAGTTTGCTGATGCATACTTTGTATTCCTCCCTACTTTCTCCATAACTCTATTACCAATTCTCCCTGCAACTGAACCCGATAGAAACAAATGACGACAATCTCTCCTTATCTCACCCCATCTTTGTTCAGCATAATCCGATCAATTACAATAGCGCTACAAATACTGAATCGTCAGGATCAGTCCCAAAAGGCTGGGATATCTTCCCGCAACATTGCTAAATTTATCCATCAGCAAGACTTTATTTGTCTCCTGATATCTGTTAAGCTTCAGGAGACTCAAAAAGTCTTGGGGAATCTCAGAAGACTCTCAGGAGACCCGGGAGACTATTAGGAGACTCCAGTCATAATTTGACTTTGCTGATATTCTATGCCGTAATAACCCTTCAATTTCTTCTGCATTATTATTTTCATCTGTCATCTAGCAACCTCTGGGTTACTCCATTACAATGTCAGTACCTCTCAACACTACCCTCATCAGCAAGACTTCATTTGTCTCCTGATGTCTCCTGAGTCTCAGGAGACTCAAAAAATATCCGGAAGTCTCAGGAGACTCTCAGGAGACCTGGGAGACTGTTGGGAGACTCCAGTCACAAGTTGAGTTTGCTGATGCTAAGTATATATCTTCGAAAACACAAAAAGTATTTCTAACATATTTGGCTTCGTATTTTAAATGAACTTTAGTGATATTATCTTTCATCAATGGAACATTGCTTACTTCCCTAATTACGATCGCTCTCCTGGTTTCATCGTTCGGCCTCCTGCATCTCGCCTCCTACTGAGATGCCTCCAGAACAAGATTGTAAGATAGTATTGGTATCACGGCGTAGAGCTCGGTCGAGTAGTGTTGCGGGAAGAGGGATTACTCAGGGATTCTCTTATGTTCTTTGGGGTTCGGTACTAGGGGTTCGGTTCGGAAATAGGGTCTCGGGTATAGGAGATAAGGTCAGGTTCGGATATAGGGGTTTTGGGAGGTTCTTTGGGTTCTGTACAAGGTTACTCGGGTTAGTCATCGGGTCGGGTGGTGTGATATATATATGGGTCTTGCCCTCGCTTGTAGATAGTTTCTTTTCTTTCCTCTTGGCAGCCTTACTATCGCCATGAATTTGTAGTCGCTTTAGAATATCTTGATCTTCTACCTTGTATTTCGCTTGCTCATAGTCTCGCCTCGCGCCTCAGATATTCTGTTCGTCACGCTGGGTAGTATCGCCAGCTCGCTTGGCCCTCTCTCTCTTCCGCTCCGTGATAATTGGTCGATATTGGAAGCAGGGTAACAGTTTAGAAAGAAGTTCGGATGATAGAATGTAAGCACTAGGGATATTAGCGCAACCATCAGCATACTCAACTTATGACTGGAGTCTCCCAACAGTTTCCTGGGTCTCCTGAGAGTCTCCTGAGGCTCAGGAGATATCGGAAGATAAATGAAGTCTTGCTGATGACTTCAGGATAAAGATATCGTTATTGTGACGGAGTAATCTGATGCAAAGTAGAAGATGACAATGATGGCCTTAAAAAAAGCTGAAGAAGAAGCCAAGTATAGCGAGTGCAAACAAAGACAACAACAACACCGGGCAGGTACAAGCACAGGTACTGGCAAAGGCAATGGCAAAAGCAGAGGCAAAAGGGCACAGGACAAGGAGAGTGAGAACCAGATGCACTTCAATGAAAACAATGGGGGGTACTATGGATTTCCTCTAACGAGGATAAAGTTTTAGGTGCGATAAGCTAAGGCTTGGAGAATAGGAGTATATTTCTATGTACCAGGATAACATGAAGACGAGACAGAGAGAAAAGAAAAAAAGAACTAGAGGAAAAGTCCTCCCGGACTATTTAACACCCTCCTCCGCTAGTCCACTATGACTCATACTTTCATCTGTAGAATCCCATAGAAATCCATCACAATCACACCTTGTCTCCCTCCCCACCATCTTCTTTAAATACATTACAAATCTATTACAAAATAGAATACCATAGAATCCAATGACGAGACCTTTACCTTATCACATTCCTCTCTCGCTTAACATTCCTTTATTGGTAGCAACAGCACAACGACTATCGAACCATCGGGATTGATGCCAAAATGCCAGGACAAGTGTGACGGGGTGCTTGTAAAGAAGAAGATGATATGATGATGGCCTTGAAGGATCAGGGAAGCGCTGACCTAAGCAGGAAGCCGCGAAAAAGGGCAGCAGGGAGGCACAAACGCAGGCACCGGTGAAGGCAAAGGCAAGGGCAAGGGCACAAGGGCACAGGGCAGGGAGAGTAAAGACCGGAGGAGCCTCAACGAGAACGATAAGAGGTACTATGGATTTCCTCTTTCGAGAGGACAGAGTCTTTGGTACGAGAAGCTATGGCTTTTAGAAATAGGAGTAGATTCCTATGTACCAAGATAATAGGAAGACGAGACAAAGGGAAAAGAAAGAAAAAACTAAGGAAAACCTCTATCCCCACTATTTAACAATCTCCTCCACCAGTCATTATGAGTCGCTTTTGAGCACTCATAAAACTATATTCTGTGCGTATTCCTCCCCACCATATCCGCTATTTACATTACCAATCTATCACGCCATCGAACCTCCTAGAACCCAATGACATGACTCCTCAGCATACCTCACTCTCATAAACGCATTCTTTCCACAACCAGCAACCGCCCGACCAGAACCGGGACCGATGCCAAGACGCTGGGACACCTGAGACTCCTGCATAACTTTTGACTTTCCTGAGGCTCAAGAGACATCAGGAGTCAAATGAAGTTTTGCTGATGTATCTGTATCACGGCGTGGAGCGTATTGGGCGACACGGGAAGAAGGATTAGTCAGGATCTTCTATGGCGTTCTATGAGTTTTAGTTACAGGGGTTCTATGAGTCAACAGTGTGCATGTATTTCTAATAGAAGGATTTCTTTAGGGTTTTATGGGTTTCTACGTCATGAGTCAGCAAAGGGATTCTGGGGCTATATATCGGGAGCTCTCTCCCTCGCTTGTAGGATTTCTCCTTCTCTCCTTTCTTTTTGACGCAACCTTCCTGTCTCTTTAGTCAACCTGTACTTTCGGATCTTTAGTATCAAGACGTCCCTTTCGGGACTTCAGAAATTCCCATAGTCTCTGTGTGTCCTGGTATCTTGGCATCGGTCCCGACGGTTCGGTAGTTGTAGTGCTGTTGCAATGGATGGAGATAAGGTGAGGTTGTCGTCATTAGGTTCTATGAAGTTCAGTTGCAGGCAGGATTGGTAATAGGAAGTGGCGAGATAGTGGGGAGGAATACAAAATGTGGTAGCGAGAGATTCCCATGAGGTTTCATGAGCGAATTTGTGAGTCATATCGGACTGGTGGGGAGAGGTGTTAAATAGTGGAGATAGATGTTTTCCTTAATTCCTACTTTCCTTTCTCTCTGTCTCGTCTTCCTGTCATTTCGGTACATAGGAATATACTCCTATCCTCAAGCCATATTTCCTTACACCCGAAATACTGTCCTCTTCTGAGGAAATCTATAGTATCTCCTATTGTTCTCGTTGAGGTCCATCCGGTCCTCACTCTTTCTGCTTCGTGTCCTTGTGTTTTTGCCTTTGCCTTTGCCTTTGCCGGTGCCTGTACTTATGCCAGCCCGGTGTCGTCCCTGTCTTCGTCGGTAACCTCGTCGCATTGGCTGTACTCCTCAAGTCCTTCTGCGTCATCATTGTCATCTTCGACTTTGCGTTGGGTTACTCCATCACACTGTGCCTTCTTTTGCCTCGTCTTTCGTCCCTAGTTATCTTCGTAGGTCCTGTCTCACTTCGCCTTACCTTGCTCCGCCTCGCTTTGTCCAGTCTTCCCTTGTCTTGGTTGTGTACTTTGGTACCTCTGACTATGTCCTCGTTTCGTTTCATGATAATCTGTCTTCAGTAACCTGTGACGGAGTAACCCGACGCAAAGAAGAAGATGACAATGATGATGCAAAGAAACCCGAGGAGCACAGCCTCAGCGACGAGGGGACCGACGAAGACAAAAATAACACTGGGCAAGCACAGGTACAGGCACCGGCGAAGGCAAAGGCAAGGGCAAGGGCACAGGAGCGCAGAACAGGGGAGGTGAGGACCAGATGGACTTCAACAAGAACGATGAGAGGTACTATGAGTTTCCTCTTTCAGGAGGACAGAGTCTTTGGTACAAGAAGCTATGGCTGTAGGAATAGAAGTAGATTCCTATCTACAGAGATAACAGGAAGACGAGACAGAGAGAGAAGAAAGAAAGAACTAAGGAAAATATCTAACCCCGCTATTTAACACTTCCCCCCTACCAATCCGCTATGACTCATACATTAGTCCATAGAAACCCATAGAAACCTATCGTATCCACACCTCACATTCCTCCCCACCATCTCCGCTATTTACATTACAAATCCATCACGCCATCGAACCTCCTAGAACCAAATGACGACAACCTCCTTTAGCATACCCCTCCCTCGCTTAACCATTCCTAAACAATCACAACAGCGCTTCGACTACCGAACTTTTGGTACCAATGCCAAGACGCCGGGACATAACCAGAAAATCTATAGTATCTCCATCAGCAAGACTTCATTTGTCTCCTGATGTCTCCTGAGCCTCAGGAGACTCAAAAAATCTCCAGGAGTCTCAGGAGACTCTCAGGAGACCCAGGAGACTGTTGGGAGAATGCAGTCATAAGTTGAGTTTGCTGATGTTTCATCGTTTCTATTAACGTCTATCCAGTCTTCACTCCTCCTATCCTACACCCTCTTGCCCTTGGCCTTCCCTTTACCTCTGCCAGTGCCTGTGCTTGTACCTGCCAGGTGTTCATTTTGTCCTCGTCAGTGTTCTTGTTGTTCTGGCTGTGCTTTTTTAGATCTGCTGCCTCATCATTGTCATCTGTCACGTTGCGCTCAGTTACTCCATCATACGTATGAGGGAAAGAAGTACCGAGACACTTCATATTTTCTCATTTGAAAACTCTAAATATTTTCCTAAAAATACAAACGAATAACTGCTGATTATCGCTTTATTTCAGTTTCATATGAATAGAGATTTGTAGTTATCAAAAAACATTTTGATGAAGTTCGAAAAAAACGAGAGTAGAAATGAGGTCAAGAAAGTTGTGTTGTAAGAACTACGGGGCACACTATGGACCTAATACCTGTTTGGCTGTCAAGTATTATCTTTTCAAAAAATTATATCATCTCTTTTATGAAATTTCCTTTTCTTGAGCCACCAACTTTTAAAATTCTCTCTGTGTCTCATCTGGCGAGCTGCAGGATATATTGAGTGAAGTGTAGGGGGGGTTGACAGGTGATGTTGTGAACAGCAGAAGGCAGAAAGATGTGAACTAGATTAGGTTTTGGCAATGCCAATCTCTACATAGAATCATCGAACTTGATTTTTTTATTGATCTATCTTTATCAAATTTTAGATATTGAGGTTTTCCACAGCTTTTTATTTTTGTCCCGGCGTCTTGGCCACAGTCCCGAGGGTTTGGTAATCGAAGTGCTGTTGTGGTTGTTAGGGCAATGTTAAGCGAGGGAGGGGTGAGTTAAGGAGGGGATGTCGTCATTGGGTTCGAGGAGGTTCGATGGTGTGATGGATTGGTAATGTAAATAGAAGAAATGGTGGGGAGGAATACGAGGTGTGGGTGCGACGGATTTCTATGAGTTTCCATGAGTTGATGTATAAGTCATACCAGACTGGTGGGGGAAGAGTGTTAAATAGCGGGTATAGATGATTTCCTTAGTTCTTTCTTTCTTTTCTCTCTGTCTTGTTTTCCTGTTATCTCGGTACACAGGAATCTACTCCTATTCTCAAGCCATAACTCCTTGCCTTCAAAATCCTATCTTCTTTAAGAGGAAAACTCATAGCATCTCTTATCGTCCTCGTTGAGGTCCATCCCGCCCTCACTTTCTCTGCCCTGTGCTCTGTGCCCTTGCTCTTGTCTTTGCCTTTGCCGGTGCCCGTGCTTGTGCCTACCCGGCGTTGCTCATGTCTTCGTCGGTCTCCTCGTCAACAAGGCTGTTCTCCTCAAGTCCTTCTGCGTCATCATTGTCATCTTCTACTTTGCGTCGGGTCACTCCGTCACAATTTTCGAGTTCGAAGATGTCCCGGGTTGCTGCCTAAAATCTATAAAGGAGAAGTAATTTCCTAGTGAAATTCTATCCACATACTAGTCATACTTCAAAATGTCTCAATCAACAACACAAGCGAGTAAACCATCCAAGTCTATACGAGTTGAACTTTCAAAATCATTACGTCCTAAAATCAGAACTCTTCACTATATCACTTTTTAGACTTTTCAGAAAATTAGTAAACAGTTGGGGGTCCCGTTATCTACTGTATACAAAATGTGCAAAAGTTCTTCGCCCTCTCCTAAAATAGTTTCAGGCCAACCCACCCTCAAGCTACAACTTCCAGGTCGTTAAGACCGTCTGCGGGTACTTTCAGCGATAGTACTGAAAGACCTTATTGCTCATAACACTGCTAAACAAGAAAACTATTGTCAACCAATTCGATAAATTGGAGAGGAATTATTGATCATGGTAAATGAGCGTGCCCTTCGTAAAGCCTTTGCTGAGCAGGATTACTATCGATGCGTTGCTTGTATTAAGCTGTGTCTTTTACTGAAAGCAAAAATCAAAAATCTGGATTGTGCGAACGACAGAATGCGTGGTTGGTGCAAGGAAGATTACAGGAAAGTGATCTGAATTAACGAGTCTGCTTTTAATGTTCGAACATTCTCAGGTAACACTTGGGTAACAAGAAAACCTGGAGAGGAATATTTTAAGGATTGTTTCATTCCCAAGTTCAGGAAATTAGAAACAGTAATGATTTAGGTCTGTATCCATTAGCAAGACTTCATTTGTGTGATGGAGCAACCCGACGCAAAGTAGAAGATGGCAATAGTGATGCGGAAAGACTCGAGGAGCACAGCGTCTGCAACGAGGAGACCGACGAAGACAGGAACAACGACAAGTAGGTTCAAGCACAGGCACCAGCGAAAGCAAATGCAAGAGCAAGGACACAGAAACACAGAGCAGAGAGAGTGAGGACCGGATGGACTGTGACGGAGTAACCCGACGCAAAGAAGAAGATGACAATGATGACGCAGGAGAACCCGAGGAGCACAATCTAGGCGACGAGGGGGCCGATGCAGACAGGGACAACACCGGGCAGGCACAAGCACAGGCACCGGCAAAGGTAAAGACAAGAGCAAAGGCACAAGAGCACAGAGCAGGGAAAGTGAGGACCAGATGGACCTCAATGAGAACGATGAGAAATGCTATGAGTTTCCTCTCGGCAGAGGATCAAGTATTTGGTACGAGAGGCTATGGCTTAGAAATAGGAGTAGATTCCTATGTACCGAGATAACAGGAAGACGAAACAGAGAGAAAAGAAAGAAAGAACTAAGGAAAACATCTATACCTGGTATTTAACACCTCTCCTCTATCAGTCCGCTATGACTCACACATTCGTTTACACAGACTTATCGAAATCCGTCGCTATCACGGCGTGGAATGGACTTAGCGATGTTGCGGGAAGAAGGATTAGTCAGGGTTTTCTATAAGGTTCTATGGGTTTCCGTTGCAGGGGTTCTATGAATCAACGATGCGCATGTATTGGTAATCGAAGGATTTCCTTTAGGTTCTATGGGGTTCTATGGGATGAGTCAGCGAAGGGATGATAGGGTTATATATAGGGAGCTTTCTCCCTTGCTTGTAGAGTTTTCCTTTCTTTCCTTTCTTCTTCACGCAACCTTCCTGTCCCTTTAGTCGATACTGTACTTTAGGATCTCTGGTCTCGATAACAACCCCCCTCCGGAGATTTCGCTCTACCTTCATAGTTCTCGTGATCCTTACTGCCTCGTGTTCCCGCTCCTGGTTATCCCCGTACCCCTTACCTCGCTTGCCTCGCCTCGTTTTGCTCCGCTCCCCCGCCTCGGTTGTGTACCTTGGCACCTCCGACTACGTCCCCGCATCGCTCCGTGATAGTCGTAACCACACCTTGTATTCCTCCCCTCCATCTCACCAATTCCTATTACAAATCCATCACGCCATCGAACTTTATAGAACCTAATGACAACATCCCCATCTTATTTCACCCCATTCTCGCTTAATCTCACTCCATCTATCGCAATAACGCTATGACTACCGAACCTTCGGGACCGATGCCAAGACGCTGGGACAATTTGTCTCCTAATGTCTCCTGAGTCTCAGGAGACTCAAAAAATATTTGGGGGTTTCAGAAGACTCTCAGGAGATTCGGGAGTCTGTTGGGAGATTCCAGTCACAAGTTGAGTTTGCTGATGTCTATGGTAAGCACTCTACTATTATTTTTCACCCCGTTCTAATTTTCTTTATTTTTTTAGGGAATACTAAAGGACCATTTGTTTTTTGGAACAAAAAACAGTCGGGCGCAACTATTAATGCCGAAAGATGTTGTGAACACATTGTTAAACCATATTTGTTCATATTTTGGAAGGTACAGCTTGTACTTGATCATGTATATATCATGCCGGACAGAGCACCAGCTCATCGGGCCAACCTTACAGCAAAGGTATTGAAAAAATTAGGATTTTTTATTTATTTTTTGCATGGCATGGTTAGTATTGCTAGCGGGTTCCTTGCCTCTTTGGATTACACAGTGGGTTGCTACTATTACCCTTCAGCCTCTCTCACTCAAATATTAATCCTTTGTTTTTTGAGGCAGCTCCACAGACTGCAACCCAGTTGAGAATGTATGGCAAATCATCAAGAGTAGGATTAGGAATAGGGTGCCCCGCTCCACAACCACTGGCAATTTGAGCCTCCAAGCAGCAGTTAGTTGATTCAATGCCAGAGAGAGTTGAAGCAGTGCCCAATGTACTAGGGGGTCATACAAAATACTAGTTACATTTTTATGTTTATATGTAACTAAAATCCGTACTCGCTTATCGCCCAGACAGACCCTTGACCTGTTCACTCACTATCCCTTAAGCTGTCACCCTAGATGCTGACCCTTTCTGTGGGGGCCGTGTTGTATGCCAAGTGATCCCCGGGTGGTGAATTGGTCCGTGCAATATCAAAGTGAATATGAGACATATGTCTCAAGCGTGTAGTGTTGGGCGCGTTCAGCTGTGGATGTTGAACACGCTTTCTATCCACAAATGATGCCGGACACTAAAGAATGCGAAAGGATGTCAAACCCTACAGGCGAAACCTATCAGGAGTTAGAAGAATATAAAGAGTTGGATTCTGACTGTGAAAGTACGGCAATGGATGGTGCGGAACCCCCAGTGACATTTGGGGATAGAGAAGATGATAGGGATACCTTTGGGCCTCACGGAGAAGTTGGTTCTGACGGCTTGTCAATGGAGGAAGAAAATAATGAAGAAAAAGAGAGTTATACCCCACCTTCTTTGGATTCGGTCCCTAGTTTTGAGCCTCTCAAATCCAATTTCACTGTGCATAAAGCAATCCCTTGTATACCTCCACTCTCGAGGTTAAACAGGAAGAGTCCACTTGCCTTTTTCAAGCTTTTTATACCGGATTCCTTGTTTGAGACGATGGCAACGAATACCAACGCATATTCAGAGTCAAAGGGAGCAACTTTTGGAAGCGGTAAAGGGAAAAAAAGGGATTGGAAGCCTGTAACGGCTGGGGAATTGATGATCTGGTTTGGACTTGTTATCTTTATGGGATTAGTAAAGACTTCAGCGATTCATCTTTATTGGAAAAAGAACAAAACGAACTCGGATTTTGCACAATCAGAGTCTATGTTCCCACCAATGAAAAATATGGGATTAACCCGTTTTCAGCAAATCAAGCGTTACCTCCATATATCACCACCTGTTTCACCGGAGACAGCCGCTCAACCCTGGTATACCAAATTGGAGCCTTTAAGCACTACGATCCGAAATGCTTCCTCCAGCTGCATTGTTCCATCTACAGAGGTTTCGATTGATGAAATGATGGTTAGATTCACTGGTCGATCATCTCACACAGTCAAGATGGCAAATAAACCAATTAGTCAAGGCTATAAGCTCTTTGCACTTTGCTGGCATGGTTTTACTTACAGCTTTCTCTATCACTCTCGCACCAAAAAGATAGGGGAGATTACAAAACTAGTCGATCATTGCCTTACCTCCTCTGCAGTAATACACTTGGCAAAGACACTCCCCTATCACTCATATCGATTTGATATTTATATGGACAATTATTTCACAAATATACCTCTTTTCCGATATCTACGGTTACTACATCAGCAAGACTTCATTTGTCTCCTGATGTCTCCTGAGCCTCAGGAGACTCAGAAAATCTCCAGGAGTCTCAGGAGACTCTCAGGAGACCCGGGAGACTGTTGGGAGACTGCAGTCATAAGTTGAGTTTGCTGATGTAGGAATAGGTGCATGTGGTACAACTCGTCAGGGATCGAAAGAATTCCCATCCAGACTAGGAAAGAAAAAGACCTCGAAGAGTGAAAAGAGACCTATCTGGAATACCATGGAGGGGGAAGAAGTGAATGGAGTTCTAGCATTGTTATGGATGGATAACAACTATGTTCTCATGCTTACGACAATACACCAAGTAAAAGGCCTTGACAGCTATGTTTGGCGTATACGGAGAAGACCTGGTCCTTCAAGTACAAACGCAAAAGTTGTACGCCCAGTATTTGAAGGGAATACTACTCGTCGCCTTCTAATTCCTAGTATCATCAATATGTACAATTTCTTTATGGGAGGCGTAGATATTGCAGACCAACGGCGAAGTTACTGGCCTACACAATTGAGAGTATCAAGAAACTGGCTTCCACTTTTCTTCTGGCTACTAGATACAGGTAAGTAACTATATAAATTCGTTACTAATTTTAACTTAAAATGAAAGGACTGACCGTTATTGGTATATCAGCAATTGTAAATTCATATCTTTTGTATCGCACTGTCTGTATTTTGGAAGGCCACCAGGTTAAGGATATCATGAGTCATCGACAATTCCGTGAAACTCTTTTTGAAGGGCTTATCACTGAAGGAATCAACCGTCGTGTAACAGTCCCTAGAAAGCGCCGTGAAACTATGAATTTCCCAGCAACCCGTTTTGAAGTTGGTGATCATATTAGGAGTAAACTGTCTCGTAATGAAGGCCGTTTAGGATATTGCTCTTATTGTACATGGGAGAGAACTCAGGCACGAAAGACTGTAGTAAGTGCAAGCCGAGTATTTGGTACATCTATTGTGAATGGACAAGCACGACCAACTATCAATCCAATCGAGAGCGGACAGTCACGGTCCCTAAAAGGGGCAGGAAAGAGATCAACCCAAACCCGTCACTTCTGTCTACATTGTAAAGCTTTCCTTTGTTCAGAGTGTTGCTTTAATTTGTATCATAGAAAACCGGAGAATTGAGGTTCAAGTGAGACAGTGGCGCATGCAGCCATCTTCTATATTTTTTTAGCCCCCACCGGAAGGGTCAGCATATGACAGCTTAAGGGATATGCCAGAGCCTTGTACTTACCCTTACACCCCGGTACATGTAGTAACATGTACTACGGGTGTGGGGTATTAACATTGTCAACCGTGGTTGTAATAGTTCTTACTGTCGCCAGACAGACTTACCCCTACACCCATAGTATACCGCACTAATTGAGAAAATTCGTTGCGCTGCAGCAGGGGTCTTCTCTACCAAATCTTGCATATTGACGTCCAAATCTTGCCTCTGGTTGGCTCATACCTCTGCTGCAGCGCAATGAATTTTTTCAATTAATGCGCAAGTACAGTCTTTCACGGTCACTTGACGAGTACTGCCAGTTGACGAACAAGGGACTCTGGGCCAATAGAAGCTAGAGTTGACTGGAGATCTCGCGGCTTGGCTATTCCCTGCCATACTTGGAATCCCTGTTCGTCAAGTGGCAGTATTCGTGAAAGACTGTACAAGTAAAACAGGGAATAATAACATACATACATGTAGCTACTATTGCTGAAAAAAAAAAAGTATGGTCTCAACCCGAACATCCCCGGTTGCTTTCTGGCCTTGGAGACCATACTTTATTTTTCAGCAAGTACATGTACTTACATGTAGAGTACTAGGTAGTACATCGCCGTGTTCTACTCATTTATCCTACTGTGCTCGCAACTTCATAGCATTTTTGAACACGGCTGCTATCTCTATACAAAAAAGCAATCCTCTGTGTATGCATCTAATATTAGCCGTGTTTGGGAATGTTGTACACGAAGTGACGATGGTCCCTCTGTAATGGCGGGTAAGGATTGTAGGCTAATAATAGAGTTTACTCTGGCGACGCTAAGTTTAATTATAATGCAGGACACCACCAAGGTATTTAAGAGTCTGCTATTTAACAAGGCTGGTCCTGCTTGGAAGTATATTTTCGGGCAGCAGAATCCCGTCTCGGGAATAAGAGGAGATAAACTCCGAGGAGAAGTATGCTGATTGACCTTTTGACATTTGTTTTTGAGGAAATAGCTATGGTTGGCTTGGCCTATTTATCTAGTCGAGGACATTTACCGCAAACAAGCACTAGTAATTGCTGAACGGATGTATTCAAAATTGGAGGGACCCATATAGGCATCTATATATGTAGAACATCTAAATCTGTAGAGTATTGTTGGCCCGCAAATCTAACTGCAGGGAAAGAAGACAAATAAAATTTTCACAATCATGACCTAGTGTAGCGATAATGCCAATACCAGTTATTCCTGAGGGTGGGAAAGGATTTAGGCTCTTTTCCCAGTTCCCCCACGGTCTACCATGCGAGTGTGTATGTGCATACTAAAAGCAGTTACGGCCATTAGACTCTAGTACAGCGTACTAATATGCGGGTAGGAACCTACGGAAGCACCGGAGGTACATAGAAGAAAATCTAAGACAACCAGGAACATCAGTATCTGCAGATATGTAATCTGGCCCGGCGAGGCGACCGGGTGTTCTTGTGGTGTGTCATAGGCTTATGGGATATTAGAGGGTGTGCCAATAAGATAAACATCTACGCCAAACAATAAAATATTATCGAGTCTGTTTCGAAACATTTCCGTAACTCTCATGGTATGGTCAAGTAAGCTGTGTTGAGGTTTCTAGCTCCGTTCGTAACCTTGTGGAATACTTCGCATTATTTGGGGGCAACACCAGGAGTGTAGTGGTGATTGGTCAATTATTTGATTCAAATATCTGTAACCATGGTTGAGGGTAGAACACATGACGCACGAACCCCCCATAATAACTGTTTGCAGCAGTGGTTGTATGAAGGCCAGAGATATCGGGAAGGCCAGCGGGGAGAGCAACGACGTATGTAGAGCCCGGGAGTATTTTAGTTTGACCCACCGAGCGAAACTCACTCCCTCAACCCCTCTTCTCCCCACTCCGCCACCACCATTGAATTCTTCCGCTCTTTCAATAAAGTCTTCTACCATTACCACTTATTATCGTTGAATTTTGAAAAAGAAACCTCTCTGAAAATCTCAACGCTCGAGAAAGATGACCGACACCATCATCCAGCCAGATGTTGCTGCCAATGCTGGGTTTGTTCTCCCACTGCCTATCTACCTCTATCCTTAACCTCGCCGCCTTCCCGCCCTAATTCACCCTCCCCCCCCCCCAAACCTTTCAATTTTTTTTTTCGACAGAGGGACAGAATTGAGTTTGGGGAAGCCTTGATATCAATATGGCTGCTATTATTTTCCAGCATTGCAACGGTGGGGGCGGGGTAGTTTCTAGTATTTGATGCTGATAAGCGATTGCAGCACGGTGGAGCTCAAAGAGAACACGACTATTATCGTTCTCGGTGCTTCTGGTGATTTAGCGAAGAAGAAAACTGTGCGTATCTGTCTCTTATGATTGCAAAGGTTTAATCATAACTGACGATTTGTGTAGTTTCCGGCTTTGTTTGGACTGGTTAGTGATCCCCGAGGTTTCAATCATCGAGGATAGCTAGTTGACTAGTCAAACAGCACAGGAACAAATTTCTTCCTAAAGATTGCAACATCGTTGGATATGCGCGAACGAAGATGGATGGGAAAGAGTATCTCAGTCGGGTGAAGTCTTACATTAAGACACCTATCAAGGAGATGGAAGAACAACTCGAGGAGTTTTTGAAAAAGTGTTCCTATGTGTCTGGCCAATACGACCAGGACGAATCCTTTATTAGACTTCGTGAGCACTTAGACGAACTTGAGAAGGGCCGACCAGAAAATCATCGCATCTTTTATATGGCACTCCCGCCATCTGTTTTCACGACAGTCTCACAGCATCTGAAGAAGAACTGTTACCCTCAGAAGGGAATTGCACGTTTGATTGTAAGTTTTAGCAATAAGGTTAAAATGAATAATAGGCATGGCTGCTTATTCTCGGAATAGGTCGAAAAACCATTCGGTAAGGACCTCCAGAGCTCCAGAGAACTTCAAAAGGCACTTGAACCGGACTGGAAGGAAGAAGAAATTTTCCGTATCGACCATTATCTTGGAAAAGAGATGGTCAAGAACCTACTTATCCTCAGATTTGGAAACGAATTTTTTGGTGCAACCTGGAACAGGAATCACATCGATAACGTTCAAGTAAGTAGCGTAAATATAATTGTCAGTTGATCACCCTCCCTTTTCTAATATATGTACAGATTACATTCAAGGAACCTTTTGGAACAGAAGGCCGTGGAGGTTACTTTGACGATTTCGGCATTATCCGCGATGTTATGCAAAACCGTTAGTTATCATAAAATACAACCCATTCTAGACTTGAGGAGCTGATAAGGAACTAGATTTGCTTCAGGTATTGACTATCATCGGAATGGAACGCCCGATTTCGTTTTCGGCGGAAGACATCCGTGATGAGAAGGTGAGATGAATATTTAGCTCTTATTGGAAACTGTCGTTAACATGGCTTAGGTTCGCGTATTGAGAGGAATCCCAGCTATCGAACCCAAGAACGTCATTATCGGGCAATATGGGAAATCGCTTGACGGTAGCAAGCCTGGATACTTGGATGATGATACCGTCCCTAAGGACAGCAGGTGCCCCACGTTCTGTGCACTCGCTGTTTACATCAAGAATGAACGATGGGATGGCGTGCCATTTATTCTAAAGGCAGGAAAAGGTAAGACCAATCATATTAAACTTAGCTATGAAGTACTTACATTGTGTCTTGGAAAGCTCTAAATGAGCAGAAGACCGAAATCAGAATTCAGTTCAAGGATGTTACAAGCGGAATCTTCAAGGACATCCCTCGTAACGAGCTCGTCATCCGCGTCCAGCCTAACGAAAGTGTGTACATCAAGATGAACTCGAAGCTTCCAGGGCTTAGTATGCAGACGGCTGTGACTGAGCTAGATCTTACCTATCGACGTCGTTTCAGCGATCTCAAGATTCCAGAGGCCTATGAGGCTTTGATCCTGGACGCATTGAAGGGTGACCACTCCAACTTTGTCCGTGATGATGAACTGGACGCGAGTTGGAGGATTTTCACCCCTCTATTGCACTATCTTGATGAGAATAAGGAGATTATTCCTATGGAATACCCATATGGTAAGTTCGCAACCCAAGTTCCGTGTGATGATTGTCTAATATGATATAGGATCTCGTGGCCCAGCTGTGCTGGACGACTTCACTGCCTCTTATGGGTACAAGTTCAACGACCTGGCGGGTTATCAATGGCCTGTTCAGAGCACAGTTCCCAACAAACTATAGACTTTGATACGATCATTGTACTATGTGATACGATATAAAATTTCTTGCAATAGTCCAGCAGTCTACTTCGCAAGACTTTGTGGGGCTTTTTGGACGTGTTGGTGGTTGTTTTGAATTCCCTTTCACTTGTTACAAATATCTCTTGCGGGTTTCGGTTCTTTTCGCTGTTCGTTCGAATTTTTGTCTTTCCGCCAACTTCTCTCTTTCTTCATAAGGTGCTTAAAAGATCTGCCTGTTCTTGCTGAAATGAGATGCACCCAAATAATCCTTGGCCAATTTATATAATGACGTAGTATACGTGGTTACCCGACCGAGATGACCCTTCTATAGATTCAGTGCACGGAAAGAAAAGCACAGCGCACATCGAAGCTGACGTCTCTCAAGGGTTGTCAACGAGCCGCAATAGATTTTATCACCCCCATCCGCTTTCAAGTTGTTGCGCTCTGCCCGTATCGACTCTTTTAATACTTGTATTAGGCATTCTACCTGTGGGCCCAATCGGCAATTGACTTACCACTTAATCAGCCTGATTCAGCCACTGAACCAAACTCCTAAGGCTTAGGGTTTGCACTTTTGATGGCGGCTACATGGGGTGGTGTTCCAGCCATCAAAGGTCCCACCGACTCGGTGCGGATGATATTCTTGACGATATGGTTGGTGACTGCATTCGTAAATACAGCTTTGGGTCGGATGGGAGATTATACTAATAGTCTAAAGCCTGACTGGTGTCCAATTAGTATGGAGTGTGGAAATGTCATGTTAGTTTACACCCTCGGAGGTTATTCTTGAGTTACCAGTTCACACCGTCTTGGTTGGCCAATAAGGGTAGCTAGTGATATACTCTACTCAAAGCTGGTTATTTAAGAGCTGTAGTTCGTGAATTACGTTACAAAGTTTTCTCGTATTGTCGTCATTTGTTTATATGACTTGATTGCTGACTCGACCTGTGCTCTATAGATTGTGCCCCTTACCTTTTATCACTCGGTCTGACCAAATCTCTCATGAGCCTGGTTTGGGTTGTGGGGCCTATGGCTGGGCTCACACAGCCCGTGGTTGGTGCTATTGCGGATAGGTCACGATTACGGTGGGGTACTGTCACTATTTGAGCTTATATCTATTCGAATTCCGATTTAATGTGTGTATAGGAAGAAGACGGCCGTTTATGGTCATCGGGAGTGCTGTGGTCGCGATTGCACTGCTAATCTTGGGCTGGGCGAAAGAGATCAGCACCTTTTTCTTTGGAGAAAGTGATGCGGTCGGTTCCATTTATTTACTCTGATGTTGTAAGGCTTGTGATACTGACTGATTCCAAAGGCCAATACTATCGCTATTATTATTGCAATTATGGCACTAGCTTTGGTTGATTTTGCTGTAAATGCCGGTTAGTAATGATGGTATTAGTTTGAAAAAGTGAAGCCCACTAACTATGACAATTTAATTCAAAGTGCAAGCATGCTGTAGAGCACTTATTGTTGATACTCTCCCAATTCCTCAACAACAACATGGAAGTGCCTGGGGTAAGTCCTTGAGTTCGTTACTTTGTACGTCCAGTTTACTCATGATCTGAAGCTAGTAGGATGATAGCAGTGGGGAATATTGCTGGTTACTTTGCGTAAGTTTCCCAGATTGTATAATGAATAACGAACAAGACAATTTAAAATAATCATAATCTTGCAGCGGTACTGTAGACCTTAAGGGAATATTTGGTACTTCTCTAGGAGACAGTCAATTTAAACAATTAATGGTCCTTGCCGCATTCTGGTTGTTATTCTGCATTCTTGTCTCCTGTTTTTGCGTAGATGAGAAAGTCCTTTTGGCAAGACGGTGAGATTTCTACCTAACTTACTCTTCGGATTTTTGGCTAATATTACACTTTAGAAGTTCTGATGAGAAATCATCCGCGATTCAAGTATTTGCCTTGATATGGAGAACTTCATGGCATCTTCCGAAAAGTATCTGGGATATGTGTGTAGTATTGTTTTGGGCGTGGATAGGTAAGTGGAATTGAGTTTTTTCGATAATCGCATTTCTAACCGATCTTAAGGGTGGTTTCCATTCATGGTTTATAGCACAACATTCGTGGGTGAGGTTCTCAAGCGTTATGATATGGATGGCCAAGAGAGTTTGCAGTCGTCTACGGATGTTGTCGGAGATATTGCACGAGTTGGTAGTATGGCGTTGGTTATATTCTCCGTTGTATCTTTACTCTCATCGATCATCTTGCCCTGGGTAGTGACATCCCCAGAATCTGACGGGCTTCATCAAAAACACCCAGGGAATGGCTCACTGGCAGATTTTTTGGAGGTTATAGTACCCCTCAGGCCAAGCTTAGCAACTGCATGGATTGGTGGGCACGTCATGTATGCGTCACTAATGCTTATGACTTTGTTTGTGTCGACTGTGAATTGGGCGATGCTCTGCGTTGCCCTTAGCGGAGTGTGAGTATATTATCTCCAGCTGATACTTTTACGACCATTGTTGACTTAAATATAGGGCCTGGTCTCTAATGACTTGGGTAAGCTGTCTCATCCTACATGTCGCTTTTGTATTTTATGTCTAAAAGAGTGAAAGGCCCCGTTTAGTATTACTGGAGAAGAGATTAATCGGCTCAATATATGTGGGCATGTCAATGGTTATCGTCCCCGGAGATTGAGTGGTGCATATGGCCCTCTAGATCAACAAAACCCCGAATATGACGAAGACATAGAGATGGATGAAGTGACAGGGAACCCTATCTCCAGAGGTACTACCCTAACCATGGTACACCCAGAAACTGGTTCCGACGAACTTGTAGGAGTTTAGTAAGTTATATTTATCTTTATTTCTCAGAAAATTTGACTGACGGTAGTAGTCTCGGAATTCTAAATGTGTTTGCATGTTTGCCACAATTTGTTGGCTCCTTTATATCCTTTGTTGTGTTTTCAATATTGGAGCCGGGACTCAGTCCCGAATTCTCGGAGGGGGATGTCGGGCCTCCAAAGGTTGGTGTTAATGCTATTGCAGTTTGCATGGGGATTGGTGGAATTTCTACATTGATTGCAGCACATTATACTTTGAGGTTTAAGCATCGCTAGTAGAGAGTGTGTGGTTCGTTGGATACGTGTTGCAGTATTCCCTGGCCGCAAACTCGGGATCCCCCAGATTTGGTGGGGTTGTTGCCCTGAAGGAAAGTGCAACGGCCAAGGAGATCTTGCAACAACCCCTGTATCACCTCACCAGGCCAGGGGATAACTTTCACTGCTAGGTTACATACAGATTAGGGTGTGTTGGCTTCTGGGTCCAAATATTTATGCTCTTAGCTTGGATTACGGGGGCTGGCAGCCAGCTTTACTCGGCATTAAACCTAACCCTCACCCCGTGAACCTCTTGCTGCGAAATCATTTTCTGTGACCTGTTTTAGATTTCCGGAACACCACCATGCTGTCGGGGCCTAATACGTCTCCATTTTTGTTGCGACGAGTGAAGGAATATAATTACATATTACAACGTGGTTTTCATAGTCCCATTTGGCCCTTAAAGATTTTACTGCGAGCATAGACCAATTTCACGCGTTTTTGCAATAATGTGGGACCTGCGTATCCTTCCATGGAAAGAGCACTCAGTCTATGGTTTTACATAGGTGCATGCAAATAGTGGCCCAGTTTATAAACGTCTGGAAAATAGAGTAGAGTAGTGATTGCTATTCTTACAACCTTGCAGTAGCGAGTGGCGGGGCCAACCCCCCCACATGTTAGCTGAGGTCTGGGTAGATCATCATCATCATCATCACCGTCACCGTGCAGTGTTCCTGATCGTCATTCGAGCCTGCCAAGGTCACATTGACATTGGCGAGTGACTAAGCTGTAAAAAAAAAAAGTCGGGAGCTTCCGCTACACACAAACAATACAATATACCCCTCCAACAGTCCGGAGCATCACAGCATAAATTTTCAGTTACAGTACTCCATAGATATGATTACAATTGGTGAGTTTTCTCTGGCTAGTGCACACCTAATTGCACACCTAATTGCACACCAAGAATTGTTTGTTAAGCTCTATGTTTTAAAGAGGTTCCTTGCTCATCAGCCAATATTGGTATGAATAAAATTCTCCCATACTTTTCTTTTTACGGGGAAAGCTCCTATGGGAAAGTATACCAAAATTGATCTCCCTTAGGCCCCGGTTTCGACGTAGTGGGTTTATCCCTCTCGATCTGGCTCAAGCTTCAGGTCGCCTTTAAAGCCACGGCAGCCTCTTCGCATCCCGTCAACTGCCAAATTACATACGAAGGTGAAGGAGCCGACCATGTTCCACTAAACGCAGAGCATAATCTTATCACCCGCACTGCACTCTATGTACTTAAGTGTCACTCCATGCGTGCTTTCCCGAGCGAAACACATGTGCACATTATTAACCCCATTCCCCTTGGCCGTGGCCTTGGCTCATCCGGTGCTGCTGTTGTTGCAGGTGTGATGCTGGGCAATGTGGTTGGAAAACTCGGTCTCAGTAAGGATAGGATGATGGACTATTGCCTGATGATTGAGCGTCATCCAGACAACGTTATGGCGGCAATGTATGGTGGGTTCGTGGGCAGCTATCTAAAAGAACTTGATCCTGTGGACATGGAGCGAAAAGAGATACCGCTGGCAGAAGTTCTACCAGAACCAGCTGGTGGTGTAGATACGGGGTTGAGACCCCCAGAGCCACCGCTCGGGATTGGGCACTACATTAAATTCGGTTGGGCGAGAGAGATCAAGGCTATCGCTATCATCCCACAATTTGAGGTTTCTACTGCGACAGCTCGAAGTGTGCTACCAGCGAACTATAGTCGGGCAGATTTGGTGAGTGTTTTTCCTGGTTGGCTATTATACATAATTTAGGGATAGAGGTACTGAACATTAATAGATATTCAACCTGCAAAGGCTTGCGGTACTTACCACAGCGTTGACCAGGTCTCCCCCCGATGCGGAGCTCATTTTCCAAGCCATGCAGGATAAGGTACATCAGCCTTACCGTAAAGGACTGGTATATTTCTCTTCTTTTAATCATGCATTACTATTTTATTTAGAAACTGAAACTCTTAGATTCCCGGGCTACCTGAAATTCTGGCCTCAGTTACCCCACAGTCCCACCCGGGCCTCCTTGGGATTTGTCTCTCAGGAGCTGGCCCTACTATTTTGGCGCTAGCCACCGAAAACTTCGAGAACATAGCAAATGAGATCCTGACAAAATTCAAGCAAGAGGGAATCACTTGTGATTGGAAAGTGTTGGAGCCTGCCTATGATGGTGCCCGGGTCATGAATTCGTGATTATTCTATCATTGGCCTACGTCTAAAGCTTGTAAAGAGATATAGAGAGAGGGGGGGGATGATAGAGACTTCTATGCCCCAGCAGGGGCGGATCCAAACGGAATATAATCGTGCAGTGAATTAGGAAGCAGGCATGACCATAGTGGGATTGTGACATCTAGCACATTTATTCATGTAATAAAGCTAAAGTTCACAACAACCTCGTCTTGATTATTTCCGCCTTGAGATCATCTCACCTAGACAGTACCGCCGATATCCGAAGCGCCAAATCAAGAACCTGTAAGTGCTCGTCGGAGCCATCAGCCAGACGTTTATCGATTTCGGAGAAGATTAGGACAATATCGTTCTTCTGTTCTGCGGTCACAACATCGTTGAATATTAACTTATTGTACATCTAATAAAATTATTATGTTAGAGATTCTGAGGTAATTGTTGATAGTTTAAAATAAACGAACCTGCAATACAACTTGGCTCGCACTCCATCCATCCGCGATAATATCACGAACCAGTTTAGATAGTTGTGGATATGCGCTCACGCCCTTCTTCGGCTCACAGGCTTTTAGCATTTCTTCGACTGTTGCGTCTGGTATCACACCCGCAATCTCCTCAATTGACCTAACGGTGACAGGTTCACCGGCTGTTACAACGATTCCATCGTTCTCCATCTCCTCATCTCCATCTCTATCTACTGGTGCATGCTTGATCGGATTATGTAGTCTTGCCGCCGACTGTAGGTAGGTGATGGCCTTTCGTAGGTCGCCGTCTGAGACCCGAATCAATGTGTCGATGACACCACTCTCATAATCTACCCCCTCTACTCTTGCGATCAACTCTAACCTTTCCCTGGAATTGCTTTCGTCTAATGGCTTAAACCGGAACTTTGAGCATCTAGAAGCAAGTGGATCAATGATCCTCGTGACATAGTTGCAGATTAAACAAAATCGAGTGATCTTGGAGTATGTCTCCATTGTACGTCGGAGAGCGGACTGTGCATCCTGTGTCATGGAATCTGCCTCGTCTAGGATGATAATCTTGTAGGGAGGGCACGGATAGGCGGAGGACTGGGATGTAGTTGCATTGGAAACGGTAATACGGGCAAAATTTTTGACTTTTTCGCGTACGATGGAAATGCCGCGCTCGTCGGAGGCGTTGAGTTCGAGGACTCGGGTTTTCATGAGGTCTGGGCCGTAGAGCTCTTTTGCTAGAGCGAGGATTGTAGATGTCTTGCCTGTGCCTGGTGGGCCATAGAACAGCATATGAGGAAGCTGTTGAATATTAGATTTAAGTAAATTGTGGGTATTGACGGGACTGACATTTGAGGATTGGAGGGTACGTTTGAGTACTGTGATTGTGTGGTCCTGAGCAGTGACATCACTAAGGTTTTTTGGGCGACTAGAGAATCTTAGATATTGTGCTCCCGGCTTGATATTCGGACGAAGCTGCGAGGTGGATAACTTACTATTTCTCGACCCAGGGAACAGGCCGATTAAGGTCCTTTGATTTTGAAGTTGAGGGGATAGCATTGCTCTGTGCAGTCGCAGCAGCAGCTCTTCGGGCGGCGACGTCAAAGAAGGAACCCATGAGCGCTAGCTCTTAAAAATCAAACAAAAGGGAGGGGTATTATGCTCGAGAAATTTTTGGTTGTGCTGGATAGACGGGGTACGCGCTAAAGCTATTGCTCTTGACTAAGCCAGCGGAATTATTAATGAATTAAACAAAAAAAAAAAGCCAACGGAACTCTCCTGACACTCGGGCCACTCGCGGCGTATCACTTAAGTACTCGGCCCTGACTCTATCCAGCGGTACTGCTTCTATCTACAGTGTTTCATTCTATCGCTCGCATCCCTCACGCCTCTGTTCCTACAACTGTGACCCACTCGTCCTCGGGTTTACTCTCCCCCGTTCCTCACTTCTTATGATTCAATGAGCGATGCCGCAGATCCACAACCCCCAGCTGCTACACTCCCCGAGGAGAACAGGGAGAGCAACGATGTGCGCTATTCGAAGCTACTCAAGCAAAAGCGGGGAGAGTATTTAGACCACTTGCTAAGAAGCTTAGACATGATCGCCTATTGCCATTTCTCGTATTTGTACTTCTTAGAGTATGTAATTACCACCCGCCCTTGCCTTTCTTCCAGAAGAGGAAGCGAGGAGCAGAGCTGAACTCATGGGAAAACAGTTGTAGTCTGTTTAGATTTATCATCCGTTCAGCGATTCAGCTCAATTTCCTCACACCAAAGCCCCCGAACTTTCCTGTACATTCTCAACGCCGCCCGGCCATTGTCGCGCTGTTTGGTAGCACAGCATTTTGTTTTCTGTGCCATGTTCTTGGGGCGGCGCCGAGCGCCGGGGAGCTAAGCAATGGCTATTTGCATGGAGGGTTTATTATAGATTTTATCGGACAAGGTCTGCTACTACTCTCGCCTTTTGTTTTAGGCTTTGCTTAGACTGAGATGACTACAGAGGGGCCAATCTCAAAATGGAGGCTGGGGTTTATGGATGTTGTAATCTTATCTTTACAGATTGTTATGTTAAGCCTCGTGGTTTCGAAACAAGAGCAAGAAGCTGCGGATATGACCACAGATGAGCGGAGAATTCTCGCCCCTATACAAGATTTGGAGTCCGAAGAGCGGGGAGAGGCACGGCGACACTCGTTTACATCATCAGATTCCAACAGCTCTAGCAATCGATCCGAGGACCAAAGGCCGGATAATACCCTCTTTATGGACGGCGATGAACACGCGGTTGGTATGATAGTCGATGGAAGCAGCGAAGCAGAGCGGGAAAGGCTACGAAGAGTCTTTGAACTCACCTCAGGAGAATTTATAGCCGCGGAGCTCAAAGTTGTTGATGTAATACAACGGCAGTGGCGTAAGAGCGGCGTCCCAGTCGGAGGAGAAAGAAGAGGAAGGGCTGGGGGAATAGCTTCTGGAGGGGAAAGAAGACGTCAATTAAACTAGACATAACTAGTTTTTTAGGGCCTTGTCTACTCATATCTACTTCTATAGTAATATTTCAAAATATTTGTTGCTTTGGCGTTTAATGGTTGGGAGTCTATGGTACTGCTGGTTTGTTGACGTAATTAAAATTGGAATAATAATATGATCTTCTATTCTGCGCAGGAACTGTATGTCACTAGGGTAGTCTTGACAGTGTTTATAGCCTACTTGGTTACAGCAGTGTCAGGCTGGGTGCTTTTAACTACTTATTCTCATTGCTAGAAAGTGATCGCCCAGCATCCCCATCAAAGTGTTTAATATCAACCCCACCTAATGTCCTGGCGTCTTGGCATTGGTCCTGAGGGTTTGGTAGTGGAAGTGCTATTGTAATCGAAGGAGTAATGTTAAGCTAGGAGGGGACAAGATGGGGTGAGGTTGTCGTCATTAGGTTCTATGAGGTTCGGTTGCAGGAAGAATTGGTAATAGGTTTTGGAAAGATGGTGGAAAGGAATACGAGATGCGGTTGTGATGGGTTTCTATGAATTTCTATGGGCTGATGTATGAGTCATGTCGGACTGGTGGGGAAGTATTTTAAATAGCGAGTATAGGTGTTTTCTTTAGTTCTTTCTTTCTTTTCTCTCTATCACGTCTTCCTGTTACCTCGGTACATATGAATATACTTCTATCTCTAGTCATAGCCTCTTCCATCTCATAATCTGTCTTCGGTAACAAGGAAATCCATAGTACCTCTCATCGTTCTCAGGCTCGTTGAGGTCCTGTCCCAGCGTCTTGGCATCAGTCCTGGGGATTTAGTAGTCGAAGCGCTGATGTAACTAAATAGAAAGAGTTAAGCGAGGAGGAGGTATGCTGAGAGAGGGGTGTCGTTATTGGATTCTAGGAGGTTCGATGGCGTGATAGATTTGTAATGGGAATAACAGAGATGGTGGGGAGGAATACGAGGTGTGGTAGCGATGGGTTTCTATAAGGTTCTATAGGCGAAAGTGTGAGTCATAACGGACTGGTGGGGGAGGCGTGTTAAATAGCGGGGATAGATGTTTTCCTTAGTTCTTTCTTTCTTTTCTCTCTGTCTCGACTTCCTGTTATTCCGGTACATAGGAATCTATACCTATCTCTAAGCCATAGCTCCTCGTACCTAAAACTCTGTCCTCTACGAGGAAATCCATAGTATCTCTCATCGTTCTCGTTGAGGTCCATCCGGTCCTCACTTCCCTTGCTCTGTGCTCTTGTGCCCTTGCCCTTGCCCTTGCATTTGCTTTCGCTAGTGCTTGTACTTGTGCCTGCTCCGTGTTGCCCTTGTGTTCGTCGGTCTCCTCGTCGCGTAGAGCGTGCTCCTCGAGTCCTTCTGCGTCATCATTGTCATCTTCTTCTTTGCGTTGGGTTACTCCGTCACATCCACCAGTCCGCTATGACTTACATATCAGTTCATAGAAACCCATAGAAACCTATCGCAACTACACTTCGTATTTCTCCCCATCATCTTTCCTATTTGCATTACAAATCCATCACGCGATCGAATCTCCATCAGCAAGACTTCATTTGTATCCTGATGTCTCCTGAGCCTCAGGAGACTCAAAAAATCTCCAGGAGTCTCAGGAGACTCTCAGGAGACTTGGAAGACTATTGGGAGACTGCAGTCATAAGTTGAGTTTGCTGATGAGTCATAGAACCTAATGACGACACCCCCTCCTCAGTACACCCCTTGCTCGCTTAGCAATACCTAAATGATTACAACAGCGCTTCGACTACCGAACCCTCGGGACTGATACCAAGACACCAGGACACCATAGCTCCTATAGAAATATGCGAGGCTTTATATGAAAAATAGAAGAAATGAACGATTGCCTAAGGAGGTCAACATGGAGCTATTCCGAGGTTCTTATAGGAGGGAAAAACATACCATACTACTATCGCGATCCTATGACAATTATTCGATTCCTCCTTGGACAATGGGCATTCAAGGAGTCTCTTATATTTGCACCGTCAATGGAGTATAACGAGAAGGGAGAGAGAATTTACGGCGAAATGCATACAGGGGACTGATGGTGGGAAACACAGGTGAGGAGAAAGCTTTCCGAGATCTTGAGGAGGTTTCGTTAGAGTCAGAAAAGTCATGACTGATCTCAAAGAGAATTCTCTCCCTGAGAGTTCAACGTTGGTTCTGGTAATCTGTGCCTCGGATGACTCTCACCTGACGAACTTTAGTGGTGATAAAAAGGTATGGCCAATCTATCTCACAATTGGGAATATCAATTCCTCTGTGAGAATGAAAGTCTCTGGGCATTCGTTAGTACTCCTAGCGCTATCACCAGTACCTCCTAAGCTTAGTTCAAATACGAGTGCGAATGCAACTTTGCATCAAGAATCACAGATGGCTCTGCACAATGCTCTCAAAGATATCTTCAAAAGCCTGAAAAGTAGTAGCGAGGAGGGTGAGTTGATATCCTGCGCGGATGGATATGAACGGCTATGTTTTCCTGTACTGTGTGGGTGGATCGCGGACCAACCTGAGCACGCCTCCGAGTCGTTGCAAAACATCAGCAATTTCGCTTGCCCAAGATGTGAGGTGGAGTATAAGAACCTTGGAAGCTATAGGCAGAGCTCTATGTGTGATCAAAAGACCTACCAGGAGATGATACGGCAGTTTAATGAGAACCCAAAGAATACATCACCAGTAGAATACCTTGTATTGAGGTCTTTGAAGACTCTCTTCAATGCTTTATGAGATATGCCGAGATGCAGAGTGTACGACTTGAACAAACCAGATCTCTTGTACAACATCTACCTCGAAATGTTAAAGCATATGATGGAATGGGTTCAAGGATTTCTCAAGAAACACGGGCGTCTCGACGCGTTCGATATAGCAAGGTCAAAGATTGGGCCTTGGCCTCGGCTTGCAGTACCGAACAAGCCTTATAGGGCAACCACGCAATGGCAGGGCAAAGAGATGCGAAACCTAGGGCGTATATTTCTGGGAGCTCTGTCAGAGCTGACTTCGGAAAGGTTTTGAAATGCGTTCGGGCACTGATTGACTTTCACCTGATGGCTCAATACAGGAATCATATCAAGAGTACACTTGAATATTTGGAGGGTTATCTCAAGGACTTCCATAGGTATAAGGATATCTTTTTAGAATTTTGAGCCTACAAGCAAACTAAGAAAGATGTAAAGAATTGAACACGGGCTCTCCGCCAGGAGAGCTCTCAGAGAATTGACTGTGGCTTGGAAGAGGTCCGGGAGATTCGCGAGAAATCTCATTTCAACTTCATCAAATTGCATCAATTATCACCTTACCGGGAGCATGTGGGGCGATTCAGGAATATTCCTATGTTCTCTACGGATATCAGCGAACTGGCCTACGTACACCAAATCAAAGAAGCATACGCCGCTTCAAACAAAGTTAATACAGATACTAAACTTCAACGATATCGTGGAAGCTGACAGATCTTCTAAGAATTGCAACGAAAGCCTATGAGAGGATTGTGAGAACCTACGGGGATTACTTGATATTTTTAAGATAGAAGTGTCCCGGCGTCTTGGCATTAGTCGCGAGGGTTCGGTAGTGGAAGCGCTGTTATGATTGTTTAGGAATAGTTAAGCGAGGAAGGGGTGTGCTAAAGGGGGGTGTCGTCATTAGGTTCTAGGAGGTTCGGTGGCGTGATGGATTTGTAATGTAAAATAGCGAAGATGGTGGGGAGGAATATGTGATGTGGATGCGATGGATTTCTATGGGTTTCTATGATGTGATGTATGAGTCATGACGGACTGGTGGAAGGGAGTGTTAAATAGTGGGGTTAGATGTTTTTCTTAGTTCTTTCTTTCTTTTCTCTTCGTCTCGTCTTTCTGTTATCTCAGTACATAGGAATCTACTCCTATTTCTAAGCCATAGCCTCTTGTACCAAAGACTCGATCCTCTGACAGGAGGAAACTCATAGTATCTCTCATCGTTCCCGTTGAGGTCCATCCGGTCCTCACTCTCCCTGCTCTGTGCTCTTGTGCCCTCGCTCTTGCCTTCGTCTTCGCCGGTGCCTGTGCTTGTGCCTGCCCAGTGTTGTTCCTGTCTTCATCGGCCCTCTCGTCGAGTACACTGTGCTCCTCGAGTCCCTCTGCGTCATCATTGTCATCTTCTTCTTTGCGTCGGGTTACTCCGTCACAAGAAGACCGCAAGAGAGCACTGAATGAACGGCCTATAATCAACTCCGAATTACCCTTAAAAAGGCTTTGCAATCACTATACCAGGCTAGAAAGCTTATGCGATATTGCAGATGAACTCAAGATGAGTAGAATAAGATTTTATCGCATGATTAGAGGATGCGGGGTGTTCAGAGAGCTTTGGTGGAAGCCTTGAGAACCTTGGCGAGCTCCAAGTTGAACGATTTACCTGCCTCCAGGTTCCGGTTCGAATTTTTCAAAGATCAGATGCGTACGAAATTCATAACCTGCACTGCACGGGAACTGCAGCATTTCGAAAAGGATCACTGAGGAGAGATTGGATATGGGTAACGGTGGGGACTCGAAATCAATGGGGAGCGTTTGGGGGAAGGCTACCAGGACACCTGGAGGCTTTATTTAAGCTACAAAATAATAGGGGACGGGTGCACCGGCTATGCACGATTGAACTCTTGGAGGCTAAGGACCTAGGGATTCCCGATAGCTCTCATGGTCTTCTTAAAGCCTCTAGAAGGAGTAGTAACCAAATTTTGGTAGTGAATATACAGTGTATTTTTTTAGAGATGTCACATTTATTTGAGATAGACAGAGGAAACTGACTCGTGAATACTAGAATAGATATGCGGACATGGAATGAATTTAGTTAGATATTTGGCTACCTATAACTTCGTAGAGACTCGCGATAGTGAAGGGAGCTATCGCCAAATCTCCTGGAATGCTAGGTGCCGTATGGGACACGGGAAATCTCCTGGCGTGAATGGAGAAAAAGAAGAAGGCGCCTGGCGCAGAATAATTCGGAGAATGGTGCCTGGCGCAGAATAATTCACGGGATAACGCCTGGCACAGAACGATTCCTAGGAGGGAGCCGGGCACAGGATGGTTCCCAGGGTGGCACCTGGCGCAGGGTAACCACAAAGTTTGCGCCAGGGCTGAGGGTTATGCGCCCAGAGACAACTGCAAGCTTGTTGATGTATGTACCAAGATAACAGGAAGACGAGACAGAGAGAAAAGAAAGAAAAACTAAAGGAAAAACCTTCCCGCACTATTTAACACCCTCCTCCGCAAGTCCACTACAACTCACACCGTTGTCCCGGCGTCTTGGCATCGGTCTCGAGGGTTTAGTAGTCGAAGCGCTGTTGTGATGGTTGGGGAAATGTTAACCGAGGAGGGGTATGGTGAGGAGGGGATGTCGTCATTGGTTTCTATGAGGTTCGATGGCGTGATGGATTGGTAATGTAAATAGCGAAGATGGTGAGGAGGAATACGAGGTGTGGCAGCGATGGGTTTCTATGGGATTCTATGGGCGGAAGTGTGGGTTATAGCGGACTGGTGGGGGAGATGTGTTAAATAGTGCGGTTGAAGGTTTTCTTTAGTTCTTTCTTTCTTTTCTCTCTGTCTCGTCTTCCTGTTATGCCGGTACATAGGAATCTACTCCTATTTCTAAGCCATAGTCTCTTGTACCAAATACTCGATCCTCTGACAAGAGGAAACCCATAGTACCTCTCATCGTTCTCGTTGAGGTCCATTGGGTCCTCACTCTCCCTGCTCTGTGCCCTTGTGCCTTTGCCCTTGCCTTTGCCTTTGCCGGTGCCTGTGCTTGTGCCTGCCCAGTGCTACCTCTGTCTTCGTCGGTCTCCTCGTCGCTTAGGCTATGCTCCTCGGGTCCTTCTGCGTCATCATTGTCATCTTCTTCTTTGCGTCGGGTTACTCCGTCACAGCCGTCACCCCATAGAATCCCATAGAAACCACTCGTCACCATATATCGTATTCATCTTAGACATAGGCATATCACAGTGGTAGCAACACCTTTTACTATAAAAATTTTTTTGAAGCAAAATCTTCACCATTTCATTATTTTCCTCTTCAAACACCCACTTTTTTCATCTTTTACGGCCCTGGAGACACACGCAACCCCACCTCTGAAACTGATTTTTGAAAATAAATCAACAACCAACAGAGATATCATCAAACCGACTTCAGATCCATCATCTCCATCTCAACTTGCACCTATTTACTAACTCCTGAAATCAGAGCTCTTCTTTTGCAGAAGTTGCTGTGAATTTCCCCTTTTTTTCTGCTATTTTTTACCCCACCTTGCTGCCAAGCCAGCTTCAAACAAAAATTCTGCCAAGCCACCCTTACCCACTCCACCAAATTCCTAGTGCCACAGCCACTTACCTCAACATGTCTGAAGAGGTTGAGCAATCCCTGTCAGGCATAACGTCATCCCCTTACCATACACAGTCAGAAGACAGGGATATGGGAGTTAGAGATGACTATAGTATAGCCTTAGATAGAAGCGAACTTAAGGACCATATGGAATAACCTAACAGTGATGTCCTAGCCTCCAATGGCCGACATCACAAAATTATACCAACTAAAAGAGTATTATTTCAATCCAATGAAAACATTTCCGGAAAAAGACAGGCTCTACCAGGACATTCTGGTCAGCCTCTTTCGTTTGGATCCTCAAACTATATCAATCAAGGACTATGGGATTTCGTTCAGACTCTCACATCACAGAATACTGAAATCAAAGAACAGAATACGAAAATCAGAGAACAAAATCAACAGCGCATAACTCAGATTCAAGCATTGCAGACCCTTGTTAATTCAGTCCTTGCCGCCACAAACCAAAACAACAATGAAATGAAGAGCAGATTCGATGCAATGGCTAGATCTATGAAAGCTTCATTTATTTATTTATTTATTTATTTATTACTCATACTGCTTGCATCCGAATCCGGATATGGCATACAAAGAAAGAGCCCAATCATCACGGTCATATACTATCTTTCATAAAGCGAATCCTCCTCACGGCCGTGTTCCTATCAACCCTCTTCCAAGGTTATCATGCATGTTGTCCTCCATTCCAGCTCATAACGATAGGTGCAAGCACCTTGGTGACTATCCTTCTCCTTCCCTTTCTTCTTCTTCCTCAAGTCTCCCATCCTACGTGCTCCTTCATCTCCATCCCTCTCCCTAGTGTCCAGTTTCTAGTGGCGATCTGGGATGGTAGAAGAAATGTATC
This sequence comes from Morchella sp. 2018-W30, assembly GCA_024713625.1. NCBI lineage: Eukaryota > Fungi > Ascomycota > Pezizomycetes > Pezizales > Morchellaceae > Morchella > Morchella sp. 2018-W30. The sequence continues at coordinate 883,462 of JAMJEW010000012.1, forward strand.
GATGGTTGCCTGAAGTCCTTTATCTGTATGCATGGCGGACATCCAGTGGAGTGGCATTGGTTTGATTGTGGCGGTAAAGATCTTTCTGAGTTCTGGTAGTGGATGTTGTTTGCAGTAAAGTAGAGGTGCGTTGGGGTTTCCTGGAAGTATCCACACCTGCATTCCGCTGTATCTATATTTGTTGTTGGTATTCTGGATAGGTAGGATTTGGTGTATCCATGACCCGCTCAGATTTGGGTAATTGTGCTTGCAAGTTTCCTTGTGTATGTTTTGACGAAGGGTGCAGACATCTTGGAGGAAGGAGCACCTCTGTAGCTCCTTCCTTTCTTCATAGTTTTCCAGTTCTCTCTCCACGAGCCATAGAGTGCTCCTTGATTTTCCTCTTCAAGTGGGTGATTGATACCCTTGCATCTGGTTTGACCCTTTCACCCTGTGCCCTCTTTTTGCCAACCTGTCTGCATGTTCATTGCCATCCACCTCCACATGTCCTGGTACCCAGTGGATATGTGTTTTGATGTTTAGTGCTTCAAGTTCCAAGAGGTTTGATCTTGCTAGTTGAACCCAATGTTGGCCTGGGAATGCTTCCGGTTTTTTCATTCTCCGTATCGCTGCCTGGTTGTCTGAAAAGATCCAGACATCATCTGCGAGTATCGTGAATTTTTGATCTCCTTCCGCAAGCTGTGTAGCTTGAGCTATTGCGTAGAGTTCGCAATCAAAGACTTCGACCTTTTCCAAGGTGGTAGAATTGCTCCACCACTATTTCGCTGTTCTAATGCCAACGACTCCAGCCCCAGCTTTTCCTTCCATTAGGAACCATCAGAATAGAATACCAAACGGTGTAAGTTGTTGTAATTGTCTTGAGTTGTTTGTCTATGGTTTTGTGCTGCTGTATCTTTATCCGCTGTATCAATTTGTATGTCTATGATGTTCTGATGCCATGGGGGACAGGCAATTGTATCTATGTCCTCCACCAGACTTTGAGGTTGAATCCAATCGCTGACTTTGTTTAGGATCCGGTGTAGCCTGGATTGGTACTGTGGCCTAGCACCAGCAGAGTGCCATGGGGTAGCTGTGAGTTCTTCCTCTCTTCCTGATTCCTGTGTACTTGGAAATGAATCTGGGCTAAAGGTGCTAATAAGGGTGGGTGGGTCGGCATGCTTAGAATGCGAGGGCATATTTCTGTTGCTGGAGGTCAAGCCTGATCTCTATGGGTAGTAGCAGTTTCTGCTTGGAGTGCTGATGTTGGTGTTGTTCTGAAAGCACCAGTGATCCTTCTCATCGCATTATTTTGTATCTTCTGAAGCTGTGTTTTGTATCCTATCTGTCCATTCCACCAAACCTCTGCACCAAAATCACTGATTGTAGTGACGAGGTCTGATAGAGTTGTCTGAGAGCTGTTTGGCTCAGCCCTTTCTCTGTATTTCCTAACCTGGCAAGTGCAAGAAATGCCTCATAGCTGAAGCCGCTTTAGTTTTGACATGATGTTTGAAAGATAGCTTTATCAAACCAAACACCCAACCATCTCAGTGTATCGCTAGCTTCAACCAGAGTACCATCAGGCATTCTGACCTTGGCTGTATCCGTAGTGTTTGTAGTGCGTTTGTTGTGGAAGTGAAGTAGTTCTGTTTTGGGGTTGTCGAATGCCAGAGCATTGGCTTCACCCCATGTGACAGCTAGCTGTGCCATTCTTTCCAAGTGTCTGCAGTTCGAGCTTTCATCTTTCCCCACCATTATCATGCCAATATCATCAATATAGCTTGGTATTTGTTGATGAGGAAAGTGGCGTTGAAGAATATCGAAGAGTGGTGATAAGTAAAGAAGAAAAAGAATCGGTGATGTTGGGCTTCCCTGTGGAATTCTGTTGCTATCATTGACATAGGTTCTTGTTGTCCATCAAAGGCTAGCGAAGCTTTCCTGTTGCTTGGGAGGTTGTCTATCCATCTGACTATTTGAGCGGTAGGCGCTTTTCTTTCGCTGTATGTATGAGTCTGTCCTTGGATACATTGTCAAATGCCCTTTGACATCCATAAACAGTGCTGAAACGACCTTTCCTTTCTCTTCGCTTCATCCACTACGCTTGCTACCAGCATACAGGCATCCACAGCAGATCTCTCCTGGTCTTCCTCCAATCTGCCAGTGGTGGAGTAGATTGTATCTCTCCGCTAGGTATGCAAGTCTTGAAGCCATTATCTTTTCCAGTACCTTGCCTAAGCAATTAAGCAAGGAGACTGGCCTATATGCTTTTGGAATTGAATAGTCTGGTTTGTTGGGCTTTTTTATAATAACAACAGTGGCTTCTCTCCAAATGTGTGGGTGATAGCCAGCGGTCATGGTTGCTTTATAAAATGAGTTGAAGTGGTGAGGTATCGCTAGGTATGCTTGTTGAATGCATTTAAAGTTGATCCCATCTGGCCCTGGAGCTTTATTGGGAGATGAAGTCATAATCGCCCTCTTGATTTCATCATCCGTCAGGTCCTTCCATGGTATTCTGTCTCCTTGCGCTTTGGATGTCCCTTTGAGGTGAGATAGGGGAGGTGGGAAGAGAGCAGCTCTGTATAGATTGGCTTTTTCTGCAAATGTGGTGGCGGTTTCTCCAGTTGTAACATTGTTGAGTGGTGGTGTACGCCCGCTTTTTCTGGGTTTTGTGAATCTGAAGGCTGTGAATATGTCTTTTCCTTGAGCGTTCTCAAGGAAGCTGTTCCCATGGGACTCTTAGCTCTCCTGATGCATTTGAAGTATTCTGATCTGTGCGATCTGAATCTTTGATGCATCATTGAGACCTTTCCAACTTCCATTCTCTTAAAGACTCTTCATATGCCGTCTATGTTCTGTAATCTCCCACTCCACCATGGTTTAGATCGAGGAGAAGATTTCCTGATAGGAACATTCCGCTCAGCTGCTGTGGTTATAAGTTCCAGAAGTAGGATAGCTCCTGCTTCTAGGTTTTGTTCATTTGGATGAGAATGAAGGAAATTCCATCGAAAGACTGAGTTCAGGGAGAGATCTCTAAGCGTTGTTTGAAAGGATTCCCAATCTGCTTTATCCCAGTTGAACCGTTCAGTTGAAGGGGGAGGTACTGATTCAATTGAATCAGATACAAGATCAAATCGAATTACTTCATGATCTGATCCTGTTGCTGCTTCTTCATCAATAGCCCAATTGGAAGGTAGTGTGTTGACCGCTGTAGATGCAAAAGCTAAGTCTAGAACTGAAGTGCCAGTGCCAGTTCTATAGTGGTAGGTTGGGATGTCTGGTTCGTTGATGAGAGTGAAGTTTCCAGTTTCCAGGAGTTGAACCAATGCTTCATGGTGTTTGGGTGTACGGTTTGCTGAGTTCCACCATGGATGATGCGAGTTGAGGTCTCCAGCTATAATTGTTCTTGTAGGAGTTGAATATTAACCAATAGTCTCTCCACCGTATAGGGTTCATTGCTGTGTCCAGGTGGATCTTCATTATAAATGTTAAAGAGGGTTAGGGCAGGTATTGAGGGGGTTGATATCTCTATTGCTTGTAAGTCAGGATCGTTGACGATATCTGGTTTAGGTTGAATGATGAGGTGGGGATTGAGGTGTGTCTTGATGGTGAAGGTGAGTGTTCTTGGTGGTCGATCTGATGTGGGAATGATACTATCGAAGGAGGGGTGTGATATTGATGTCCAGGAACCTGCAATTCGCCAGGCATAACAAAAGGTTCCTGAATTATAACTATGTCTGCTGTCTCATAGACTGAGTGCAGCAATCCAATCATGCAGTTTTGTGATCTTGCGCAATTATGTTGAATAATTCGCACTCTGTGAGATTAGGTTGTGTCCCCATCATAGCATCTCCTGTTCATTGTCTTCGTTGTTGAGGCGTTAGATGATAGAGTTTCTGACAGGGCATGAAGGATCATAGGCTGGGTGTTGTCATGGCAATTGGCGCATTTTGGTGGGAAGTGAGGATAGCTTTTGCTCTGAACCTTGCATTGAGGGCAGAGATGGTTTTGACTGGTATGTCCGGCAGCACAGATAGAGCACACAGGGCTGTCCTTGGTTGCGCATCTCTGCCAGTTGTGTCCAAATTTCTGACAGTTCTTGCATTGGTCTGTTGGTCTTGATGTATGGTAGTCTCAGTGGCTCTGTGTACTTGTCAGAAGATTGAATCCCCTAGAGAGCATGGCGTTGTATGATGACTTGTTGCTGGCGGCAATCATAACTGAGCTGTGAGATTTTCCTACTCTCTTTTTTCGGGTGTGTCATATATCTAGGTGTGGTAGCTAGAGTGACTCGGTATTGAGTTCGTGGATTTAAACCTTCTCAGGTCCTCCATTCCCTGAGCGTTGTCAGGATAGTGTTCAAGATTGATGCCGTGTACGCAAGCTTGAACCATGTCTCTTGCATTGCGATGGATACAACACAGGGATCAACCTCTTTCATAGCTTTTTCAATGTTAGTTTTATAATCAGCGAATTGAGTCTCAGTGAATGCTCCTTTGCTGAAAGAGCATAAGATTCCCCCTCTGATTCCAACTTGCTCCGCCTATTTGAATAGCTTGGTCTGCTTTGGCTATAGTGAGATCCCTGTTGATGGTGTTTCTGAGCTGGACAAGGTTGAGTGCCCCATCCAGGTGTTGACCTAGTCACAATAATAGTTTTAGTAACTGGGAGTTTTGGTGGAAGTGGTGTCTTGAGCATTTGGGCCTGTTGCCTAGTTCCTTCCTAGTCACAGTTGCCCAAGTATCCTTCTGTTTCTCCTGTAGCTGAGCAGGTTGAACATGCTCATTCGAATGGACTGGTTGCTTTCTTGAGCTTTCTTGCTGAGTTGAGGTTTGGAGTTTGCGGGCCTGATGTGGTGTTCTGAGCTGATGATTGTGGTATATTTTTCTGTATTGCTGAAGCTTTCATAGATCTAGCCATTGCATCGAATCTGCTCTTCATTTCATTGTTGTTTTGGTTTGTGGCGGCAAGGACTGAATTAACAAGGGTTTGCAATGCTTGAATCTGAGTTATGAGCTGTTGATTTTGTTCTCTGATTTCCGTATTCTGTTCTTTGATTTCAGTATTCTGCAATGTGAGAGTCTGAACGCAATCCCATAGTCGTTGATTGATGTAATTTGAGGATCCAAAGGAAATAGGCTGACCAGAAGCGTCCTGGTAGAGCCTGTCTTTTTCAGAAATATTTTCATTAGATTGAAATAATACTCTTTTAGTTGGTATAATTCTGTGTTGTTGGCCATTGGAGGCTAGAGGATCACTGCTAGGATCTTCCATATGGTCCTCAGGTTCGCTTCTGTCCATGGCAATGCTATAGTCATCTCTAACTCCCATATCCCTGTCTTCTGACTGTGCAGGGGGAGGGATGGGCATTCCTGGCAGGGATTGCTCAACCCCTTCAGACATGTTGGAGCTAGTGGCTATGGCGCTAGGAATTTGGTGGGGTGGGTGAGGAGGGCGGCTTGGCAGAGTCTTTGTTTGGCTGGCTTGGCAGCAAGGTGGGATAAAAATAGCAGAAAAAAGCGGAAATTCACAGCAACTTCTGCAAAAGAAGAGCTGTGATTTCAGGAGTTGGTGATTAGATGCAAGTTGAGATGGAGATGGTGGATCTGAAGTCGGTTTGATGATATCTCTGTTGGTTGTTGAGTTATTTTCAAAAATCAGTTCCTGAGGTGGGGTTGCGTGTGAAAGCTATGAAAGCTTCAGCAATACAGAGAAATATACCACAATTATCAGACCAGAACACCACATCAGGCCTGGCAATCTCCAAACTCCAACTCAGCAAGAGAACTCAAGGAAAACAGCCAGTCCATTCGAATGAGCATATTCAACCCGTTCAGCCACAAGAGAAACAGAAGGATACCTGGGCAACTGTGACTAGGAGGGGAACTAGGCAACAGGCCCAAATGCTCAAGACACCACTTCCACCAAAACTCCCAGTTACTAAAACTATTATTGTCACCAGGTCAACACCTAAGGATGAGGCACTCAACCTTGTCCAGCTCAGAAACACCATCAACAGAGACTTCACTATAGCCAAAGCAGACCAAGCTATTCAGATAGGCGGAGAAAGTTGGAATCAGAGGGGGAATCTTATACTCTTCAGCAATAGAGAGCATTCACTGAGACTCAATTCGCTGATGATAAAACAAACATTGAAAAGGCTATAAAAGAGGTTGATCCCAGTGTTGTATCCATCGCAATGCAAGAGACATGGTTTAAGCTTGCAGTACACGGAATCAATCTTGAACACTACCCTGACAACGCTCAGGGAATGGAAGACCTGAGAAGCGGAATCCATGAACTCAACACCGGAGTTACTCCAGCTATCACACCTAGATGTATGACATACCCCGAAAAAAGAGTAGGAAAATCTCACAGCTCAGTTATGATTGCTGTCAGCAACAAGTCATCATACAATGGCATGCTCTCTAGGGGGATTCGAATCTTCGGACAAGTACACAGAGCCACGGAGTACCATAACATCAAGACCAACAGACCAATGTAAGAACTTCTGTCAGGATTTTGGACACAACTGGCAGAGATGCGCAACTAAAGACAGCCCTGTGTGCTCTATCTGTGCCGCCGAACATACTAGTCAAAATCATCTCTGCTATTAATGCAAGGTTCAGAGCAAAAGCTGTCCTCACTTCCCACCAAAATGCGCCAATTGCGAAGGACAACACCCAGCCTATGATCCTTCATGCCCTGTCAGAAATTCTATCATTCAACGCCTCAACAACGAAGACAATGAACTGGAGATGCTATGATGGGGACACAACCTAATCCTCACAGAGTCCGAATTATTGAACATAATTGCGCAAGATCACAAAACTGCATGATTGGATTGCTGCACTCAGTCTATGAGACAGCAGACATAGTTATAATTCAGGAACCTTTTGTTATGCCTGGCGTGATTGCAGGTTCCTGGACATCAATATCACACCCCTCCTTCGATAGTATCATTCCTACATCAGATCGACCACCATGAACACTCACCTTCACCATCAAGACACATCTTAATCCCCACCTCATCATTCAACCCAATCCAGACACCGTCAACAATCCAGACTTACAAGCAATAGAGATATCAACCACCTCAATACCTGCCTTAACCCTCCTTAATATTTATAATGAAGATCCACCTGGACACAGCAATGAACCCTATACGGTGGAGAGACTATTGATTAATATTCAACTCCTACAAAACAATCATAGCTTGAGACCTTAACTCGCATCATCCATGGTGGAACTCAGCAAACCGTACACCTAAATGCCATGAAGCATTGGTTCAACTTCTGAAAACTGGAAACTTCACTCTCATCAATGAATCAGACATCCCAAACTACCACTATAGAACAGGCACAGGCACCTCAGTTCTAGACTTAGCTTTTGCATCTACAGCGGTCAACACACTACCTGCCAATTGTGCCATTGATGAAAAAGCAGCAACTGTATCAGATCGTGGGGTGGTTCGGTTTGATCTGGTATCTGGTTCAATTGAGTCAGTACTTCCCCCCTTCAACTGAACGGTTCAACTGGGTTGAGGCAGATTGGGAATTCTTTCAAACAATGGTTAGGGATCTCTCTCTAAACTCAGCCTTTCGATAGAGTTTCCCTCATTCTCATCCAAATGTGTGACGGAAGAACCCGACGCAAAGAAGAAGATGACAATGATGGCGCCAGAATGACTCGAGGTACAGTCTACATAGCGAGGAGACCGGCGAGACAGGGACAATACCGGGCAGGCACAGGCACAGGCACGGCGACGCAGTGGCAAGGGCAAGGGCACAGAGGCGCAGGACAGGGAGAGTGAGGACCGGATGGACCTCAACGAGAACGATGAGAGGTACTTTGGGTTTCCTCTTTCAGGAGGACAGAGTCTTTGGTACCAGAAGCAATGGCTTAGAAATAGGAGTAGATTCCTATGTACCGAGATAACAGGAAGACGAAACAGAGAGAAAAGAAAGAAAGAACTAAGGAAAACATCTATCCCCGCTATTTAACACATCTCCCCCACCAGTCCGCTATGACTCACACTTTCGCTTATAGAATCTCATAGAAACCCATCGCTGCCACACCTCGTATTCCTCCCCACTATCTTCACTATTTACATTACCAATCCATCACGCCATCGAACCTCTTAGAACCCAATGACGACACCCCCTCCTCAACAGACCTCCTTCTCACTTAACATTACCCTGACAACCATAACAGTGCTTCGCCTACCGAACCCTCTGTACCGATGCCAAGATTCCGGGACGAAATGAACAAAACCTAGAAGCAGGAGCCATCCTATTTCTGGAACCTATAACCACAGCAGCTGAACTAAATGTTCCTATCAGGAGATTCTCTCCTCAATCTAAACCATGGTCGAGTGAGGGGATCACAGAATATAGATATCAGATGAAAAGTACCCTAAGAGAATGGAAGTTGGAGAGGTCTCCAAAGATGCATCATAGAGCAGAATACTTCAAAAGTATCAGGAGAGCTAAAAAGTCTCATTGGAATAGCTTCCTTGGGAACGCTCAATGAAAAAGTATATTCACAGCCTTCAGATTCACTAAACTCAGAAAGACAGAACTTTACACTACCACTCAACAATGTTACAACTGGAGAAACCGCCACCATCTTTGCAGAGAAAGCCAATCTATACAGAGCTACTCTCTTCCCACCTCCCACTATTTCACCTCAAAGGGACATTCAAACACAGGGTGATAGAATACCATAGAAGGACCTGACGGATGATGAAATCAAGATGGCGATTATGACTTCATCTCCTAATAAAGCTCCAGGGCCAGATGATATCAACTTCAAATGCATTCAACAAGCATACCTAGCGATACCTCACCACTTCAACTCATTTTATAAAGCAACCATGACCGCTGGCTATCACCCACACATTTGGAGAGAAGCCACTGTTGTTATTATAAAAAAGCCCAACAAACCAGACCATTCGATTCCAAAAGCGTATAGGCCAGTCTCCTTACTTAACTGTTTAGACAAGGTACTGGAAAAGATAATGACTTCAAGATTTGCATACCTAGCGGAGAGATACAATCTACTCCACCACTAGCAGATTGGAGGAAGACCAAAGACATCTGCTGTAGATGCACGTATGCTGGTACCATGCATAGTGGATGAAGCGAAGAGAAAACTTGAAGGAAAGGTCGTTTTATGGATGTCAAAGGAGCATTTGACAATGTATCTAAGGATAGACTCATACATATAGCGAAAGAAAAACGCCTGCCCGCTCAAATGGTCAGATGGATAGACAACCTCCCAAGCAACAGGAAAGCTTCGCTAGCCTTTGATGGGCAACAAGAACCTATGTCAACAATAGCAACAGGAATTCCACAGGGAAGTCCAACATCACCGATTCTTTTTCTTCTCTACTTATCACCACTCTTCGATATTCTTTAACGCCAGTTTCCTCAGCAACAAATACCTAGCTATAATGATGATATTGGCATGATAAGGGTGGGGAAAGATGAGAGCTCAAACTGCAGACACTTGGAGAGAATGGCACAGCTAGCTGTCACATGGGGTGAAGCTAATGCTCTGGCATTCGACAACCCCAAAACACAACTACTCCACTTCCACAACAAACGAACCACAAACACTACGGATACAGCCAAGGTCAGAATGCCTGATCGTACTCTGGTTCAGGCCAGCGATACACTGAAATGGTTGGGTGTTTGGTTTGATAGGAAGCTATCTTTCAAACATCATGTCAAAACTAAAGCGGCTTCAGCTATGCAGGCAATTCTTGCACTCGCCATGTTGGGAAATAAAGTATTAGGGTATCGCAGCAGACCACTAGAGTAGCACTGTAAAGAGCTCAGAGTCCAAAACGCTAACTGCAAAGGCAGAAAGGAACGGGGTCACTTCAGTCTAAACGTAACTGGAATCTCCGTTGTTATCACGGAGCGAAACGGGGACTATGGCGAAGCAAGCCAAGGTACACTACCTAGGCGGGACGTAGCGGTAATATCTGAGACGGAGCGAGGCGAGACTATGAGGCGAAGCGGAATACAAAATAGAGAACCGAATATATTTCGAAGGACTACAAGCTCCTGAGGATAGGAAGGTTGCGTGAAGAGGAAAGGAAAAGAACTATCTACAAGCAAGGACGAGGCCCCTATATATACAACGTATACTAGCCCAATGACTCATCCGAGTAGCCCTGTACAGAACCCCATAGAAACCCCCAAGACATCCGCGCATCATATCACCGAGCTTACCCAACGTTATCCCCTAATACCGAAACCATATCTCCGACCCGAACCCTTGCAACCGAAGCCCACAGAACATAAGAGAATTCCTGACTAACCCCTCTTCCCGCAACACCACTAGACCATGCCCTACGCCGTGATAGATATTAGGTCCCCCTCTGAGGCCTAAGTCCTCTTAGGCTTGCGGGGATATCGTTCGTGAAAGTCTTTAACTAACTCAGGAGAGTTGTCTAAGTCGCTGTAGGGTTGCCATGATGGCTCGTCGTAACCAGTATATCGAACAAGATATTCAAGTCTTCCGCGTCGTTTCCGAGAGTCTAAAATAGTATCGACTTCCCATTCTTGTTCACCTTCGATCTCGACGGGGGGTGGAGGAGATTGTATTTGCCCTGAGACGGGATCGTTGGCAGCGGGCGAGAGTAACGAAACATGAAATACCGGATGAACCTTGATCGACGAGGGCAGTGTGAGTTCATATGCATAGGGACTGACGACATGAGAGATCGAATAAGGTCCAACTTGCTTCCAGTCCAATTTCTTCGACGGTCTCTTGGTCAATAAATTCCGAGTAGACAACCATACCTTATCTCCGATAGCGTAACGTGGTGCCGGAGTGCGACTTGCATTAGCTGATTCTTCCTGTGTCCGTTGAGCTCTGAACATTTCTGCTCGGAGAAAGTCAAACACTTCTGACATATCTCTTGCCATAGTGTTAGCCTGATCCTTGTTGATAGTAGTGCCGTGTCGTAGAGGGCCAAAGTTCATTCGAGGATGTCGTCCATAGTTGGCTTCGAAGGGCGAAAGTTTGGTTGATTCTGAGACGTGATTATTGGTAGAAAACTCTGCCATTGGTAAATAAGTGGCCCAATTGTCCTGTTGATAATCCACATAGCTACGAAGATATTGCTCCATGATAGCATTAATTCTTTCGGTCTGACCATCTGTTTGAGGATGAAACGCGGTAGAGTAACGAGGAGAAATTTCGAGGCGCTCGCATAGTGATTTCCAGAAGTCTGAAGTGAATTGAGTGCCACGATCCGATACTATTTTTTCCGGAAGGCCATGTAGTTTCCATACATTCTCCAGATACATTTTGGCGACGTCTCTAGCTCCTGATTCTTCAGTGCATGGAATAAAGTGTCTCATTTTTGTGAGGCGGTCGACAACGACAAGAATGGCATTATAGTTATCGCTAAGAGGTAGACCAGTAACAAAGTCCATCGAGACATCTGTCCATGGTGCTTTAGGAACTGAAAGAGGGCGAAGAACTCCTTGAGGGGCATTGCGATTTGCTTTGCTTCGGCGACAAATGTGACAATTCATGACATAGCGGTCAGTATATTTCCGCATATTCGGCCAGTAATATTCGCGACTGAGTAACTCGAGAGTCTTTGCCCTGCCGGGATGTCCTGCTGATGGATTGTCGTGATATTCTTGAAGCAGCCTGAGCTGTAGTTCCTCATGTTCTGGTACAAAGAGTTTGCGTCGGTACAGAAGAAGTCCGTCTTCATTTTGCATGCATTCGGCGAGAGAAATTTGCTTCGATTGCTTCGTGCCGTCCCTCAGCATCGCGAGTACCTTGCTTGGAAAACTATTTTCTTGATAAGCCTTTAAAAATAACTCTTGGACAGTGGGCGTTCCTTCAGCGGGTTCATTTGCCAAAGAACCCGCCAACAAACTTAGCTTAGTATCCAAATTTTTTCTTTTCAACACAGTCTGATATTGATACGCGAGGCGTTCATCCCCCTCCTTAGGGAGATCCCCTGATCGCCTGGTGAGTGCATCCGGTTTTCCTCCTTGTTTCCCCGGCCGAAATTGAATGACGAAGTCGAAGCGCGATAGGAACTCTGACCAGCGAGTCTGTCGGCGATTTAGGAGCTTGGTTGACATGAAGTATTCCAGGTTCCTATGATCTGTTAGGACCTTGATGGGGTACGAAGCTGTTTCTAAAAAATAACGCCATTCTTCAAATCCCCGAATAATTGCCAAAAGTTCCTTATCATATATTTCGTAGTTGCATTCCGCCGGTGTATGTTTCTTTGAAAAGAAGGCGACTGGATGTAGCACTCCCTCGTCATCCCGTTGTGACATAATGGCAGCGGAGACATAGTCAGAGGCATCTGTTTCCACTATGATTTCTCTGTCTGGATTAAAGTGTCTGAGAATGGGGGCGGTGGTGAATGCAAACTTAAGATCTTGAAAGGCTTTCTCTGTTTTGTCCGTCCATTTAAATACCACTCCTGTCTTTGTTAGAGCGGTAAGAGGAGATACAACCCTTGAGTATGCATATATAAATCGCCGATAAAAGTTTGTAAAGCCGAGAAATTCTTGTACATCCTTAAGACAAGTTGGGGTTTCCCAATTCCTGATCGTTGCTACTTTCGCATCGTCCATCTTAATTCCCTCTGGGGTCAGAACAAAGCCGAGATACATTGTTTCTTTGACATGCCACTCGCATTTCTCGGGCTTAAGATGAACTTGATTCTTGTCGAGAATTTGCAGAACCTTGTCGACGTGTTCTCTGTGTTCTTCCAATGTAGCCGAATAAATAAGAATATCGTCGAGATAAGCGGTGGCGAAGTGGTCAAAGTAAGGACGTAGCATGTCGTTAACCCAATGTTGGAACGCGGCGGAGGCATTGGTTAAACCGAAGGGCATGACTGTATATTCAAAGTGCCCATATCTTGTTCTGAATGCTGTCTTCCATTCATCTTCTTCCCTGATTCTCAACTGATGATAGCTATTACGGAGGTCGAGCTTAGTGAAATACTTGGCCGAGGAAATGCCTATGAAGGTTTCTGGTGTCAATGGTAGATGGTGTCGGTTCTTCACTGTTACTGCATTCAACTTTCTATAGTCAACACAGAGTCGAAGAGAGCCATCGGCCTTCTTGACAAATAAGACCGGAGAGCCTGCGGGGGAGGTACTATGTCGAATCCGTCCATTGGATAAATACTCCGCTAGATAATCCCTGAGCGCCTGCAATTCCAGCCGAGTCATTCCATACATGGGTCCAAATGGTACAGTCCTTCCTTCTTGAATGTCAATGGATAAATCGTATTCAGCACGATGAGGAGGTAGCTTGGATGCATCAGGTTCGCTAAGCAGATGAAGATACTGATGATGTTCAGGAGGAACGAGAGCTCGAGAATCCTTGGGCATTTGAGCCAGTAAGTCGTCAAGGGCCTTAAGAGTGGTGGAGTAAAGTTTCATTCCTTTTCTTTTCTTGTTTATAAGTCTGTGAAAGGCGTAGGAGGTAATAACTGAGATGTGAGTTGTTGGCTTAGCGGGGGGTTCAATAGAGATACCCTTAGCGATGACCTTGGTGTGATTAAGAGAACAGCGTTGAACGCAGTCAGGAGAGTCAAAGTGAATCTCATTAGCTGCTGGGAGAATAGTAGTTGCATGACGGCGCATCCAGGGGAGGCCCATCACGATCGGATAGTGCCCTAGTTGAGTAACAAAGAAGGGGGCGTCCTCCCTGTGGCCGTTGATATCGAGACTAAGAATGACTTTGTGGGTGACCTTTCCTGATTCGATGGGTCTACCGTCTATTACGTCTATGTGTCGAGGGAGAATGAGGGGAATGGTCTTAAGTTTGTGGTGGCATACGAAGTCCTTATCTATGAACGCGTATCCTGAGGCGCCAGTATCAATGAGAGCATATGATGGAATAAAAGAATCTTTATTTTGAGAAATCGAGCAAGTTACGACTAATTGATTCCCATCCATATCCTTCTCCGAAACCGAAAACCCAGAAACCGAAATCCTAGAAAAGTCCTTGAACCGTCCCTGGAGTGAGCCACTCAGTCCAGGGAAAAATCTTTTAACGCTTCATCGCCGGAGGCTTCTTCTTTTTCTTCTTCCCTAATATCTGCCCTAGCTCCCCTCATCCTGGGGGCTGGGTTCCTGGGGCCTGGCGCCTGCGAACAGTCCCTTACAAGGTGTCCTACACCTCTACAATGAAAACACCTATTCTCTACGCGCCGGGCCTCTCTTTCCTGGGGGTCCGGGCGGCCACGGCTTTGCGACAAATCTATAGGGGCCACTCCTCCGGGCGTATGGGACGGATGGGCAGCTGGAGGGTTGGGGCGAGCGGGGGCTTGATGGCGAGGAACGGGCAGAGGCGGAGCTGAATATCGCGGAGCAGGAGCAGCTGGAGCCTGATAACGGGGTGCAGGGGGAGCGGGAGCAACATAGCGAGGGCCGGGCGAGCTTGGGGTGCAGGGGCCTGGTAGCGAGGGCGGTAGCGAGCAGTAATTATCTGCTGCTTGTTGTCCAAGCGTTGGAGAATGGTGGCAAGTTCGATAACAGTAGCGGGGGTCTCCTCGTGGACCATGAGCTTGGTGAGTTCCTCGCTCAGGCCTTCCATGAGAGCCTCCACATTGGCAGTTTCTCCCATACCAGCTTCTGCAGCGTAGCGTTGGAACTCGGCGAAATATTCCGAGAAGGGACGGTTGAGTTGCCTAATTCTTCTGAGGGCGCGGCGGGCAGTACCTACCTGGTCTGGATCTCCAAAGGCCGTATTCAAAATTTCAAAAAACCTCTCCATGGAAGGGAGGTTCATTCCGATAGTGGTAATATAGGGCATAAACTGGTCGGCGGCGGGGCCTTCCAAGCGAGAAATGGCGTAGGTCAACTGATTTTGTAGGGTGGGGTACCTGTCGGCATTGCCCAAGAGCTTGAGTTTCAACATATTTTGGAACTGGGGAAGTCCCTTTCGGCTACCTCGGTATTTCTCCGGATCTGGCAGCTTTTCTGACTTTTCGGCCCTTGGTTCCTGGGTAAGGGCAATGCCTTCTAAGAGGCGGTTACGACGACGGGGTGGAGGTGGTGGAATGGGGTCTGCTACTGGAGGTGGAGGAGGGGGCGGAAGAGCGATCTGGGCTGCAAGTGCGGCCTCGGCGGCTTGCGCTGCCTGGTTTGCTATTTGCGCTTGTTCTTGTAGGGTAGTAACCTGTGCTTCCAGGACGTTGATCTGCCTTTCTAGGTCCTGGTTTTCCCTCCCTAGTTCTGTAATTTTCTTTGCCCATTCCCTGCGGGCCTCGTCCCCATCTTCCCTCTCTTCTTTTATATCATTCAGCAGCTGGGGTATTGTTACGGCTGATCGGGAGACTAAATCATATATTTCCTTAATCTCATCACTGGCATTGGGAGCGACTTGAGG
The DNA here is from genome assembly GCA_024713625.1 of Morchella sp. 2018-W30. Taxonomy (NCBI): domain Eukaryota; kingdom Fungi; phylum Ascomycota; class Pezizomycetes; order Pezizales; family Morchellaceae; genus Morchella; species Morchella sp. 2018-W30. Next base: position 898,834 of record JAMJEW010000012.1, read on the forward strand.
GTCGGCCTCGATAAATTCCTTCAAGTCTCTTTCGAGATTTTCATGGATTCCTATCTGGCCTTCCATAGGGGCTGCTTGCGACATGGTGGGTGGTGAGGTATTATATCGATGTATGTAGTGTAGGTTGGCGTTGGAGACGCAACCTTAGTATCACGGAGCGAAACGGGGACTATGGCGAAGCAAGCCAAGGTACACTACCTAGGCGGGACGTAGCGGTAATATCTGAGACGGGACGAGGCGAGACTATGAGGCGAAGCGGAATACAAAATAGAGAACCGAATATATTTCGAAGGACTACAAGCTCCTGAGGATAGGAAGGTTGCGTGAAGAGGAAAGGAAAAGAACTATCTACAAGCAAGGACGAGGCCCCTATATATACAACGTATACTAGCCCAATGACTCATCCGAGTAGCCCTGTACAGAACCCCATAGAAACCCCCAAGACATCCGCGCATCATATCACCGAGCTTACCCAACGTTATCCCCTAATACCGAAACCATATCTCCGACCCTAACCCTTGCAACCGAAGCCCACAGAAGATAAGAGAATTCCTGACTAACCCCTCTTCCCGCAACACCACTAGACCATGCTCTACGCCGTGATAGTTGTCCGATGCTAGTCCGACGAGTATAAAATTGGGTTGGGATTGGGTAATGCTAACACGAAGATTGGTTCAGGTAGATATTTTCAAGAATCACTAAGAGCGTATATAATAGATTTATATCATTAAGACTCTTTCCTCCTCGATGATGATTTCAACAAAGTCGGAGAATGACACTGTATTTATATCCCGCGCAAATGTCACGCGGACTAAGAACTATCATTACAACAACTATGTGGAAGACCCAGAGAACCCTGATAATTGCCAAGGAAACCAAACACCAACGCCAACGTCCACAATGCTTTTAAATCCCTCATATTACATCGCGCTACTGCATGCCTCAGTTTTGCGTCGTGAGGAAGTGCGAGTCAGCCTACCTGATAACACCTTGGTACGGCCTCGACTTCACTCACCAACTCTTTTCCTGCATTGTTATCTATCACTAAGAGCATTGCTCAACATTAGGACTCTCAACGATTCGGTGCGGAAGTGTCGGGTAGTCTTACCTTTCCTGAAAGTCACCAGCGTCAGCTTTCTCAAAACCTTCGCGTTTGATCAGTTTTGGTCGATTGATCCCAAACTTGAACTGCTGCCCCTCATATACCCACCGGTGTCCTGAGTGGCTGTGCTAGCGCCTTGACGCTCCGGGGGTTATTTTCAGGGTCGAAAACGTGTTTTTTAACTAGTGATTCCGCAACTCCACAATTTGGCCCATACTGGCACCACTGTACCTCTCTGGGGCGCAAATTGGGAGTTTAGTAGCATAGGGAGGCTTTGCTAGTCTTCCTGTCTCCAAATCCGTAACGTAAAGAAAGAGCTGAGTCAAACAGCTCTCAGACAGCTCTATCAGACCTGCGTCACTACAATCCGTGATTTTGGTGCAGAAGTTTGGTGGAACGGACAGATAGGATACAAAACGCAATTTCAGAAGATACAAAACAATGCGAAGGGAAGGATCACAGGTGCTTTCAGAACAACACCAATATCAGCACTCAAAGCAAACACTGCACTACTAAGTTTGACCTCCAACAGAAATATGTTCTACGGATTCTAAGCATGCCGGCCACCCACCCTATTAGCACCTTCAGCCCAGATTCATTTCCAAGTACATAGGAATCAGGAAGAGAGGAAGAACCTACAGCTACTCCATGGCACTCTGCTGGTGCTCGGCCACAGTACCAATCCAGGTTAGACCGGATCCTTAAGAAAGTCAGCAATTGGATTCAACCTCAAAGTCTGGTGGAGGATATAGATACAATTGCCTGTCCCCATGGCATCAGAACATCATAGACATCCAGATTGATACGACGGATAAAGATACAGCAGCAAAAAACCATGGACAAACAACTCAAGGAAATTAGAACAACTTACACCGTTTGGTATTCTACTCTGATGGATCCCTAATGGAAGGAAAAGCTGGGGCTGGAGTCGTGGGCATTAGATGCAATGAAATAGTGGTGGCACAATTCTACCATCTTGGAAAAGAGATGGAAGTCTTTGATTGCGAACTTTCGCAATAGCTCAACCTACACAGCTTGGCCGGAAAGAGATCAGAAATTCACATTACTCCACAAGTGATGTCTGGATTTATTCAGACAATCGGGCAGCGATACAGGGAATACTAGTAAAAAAACCAGAAGCATTCCCAGAGGCTAACATTGGGTTCAACTAGCAAGATCAAACCTATTGGAACTTGAAGCACTAAACATCAAAACACATATCAACTGGGTACCAGGACATCTGGAGGTGGATGGCAACATGCAGACAAGTTGGCAAAAAGAGGGGCACAGGGTGAAAGGGTCGAACCAGATACAAGGGTATCAATCACTCATTTGAAGAGAAAAATCAAGGAGCAGTCTATCGCTACTTGGAGAGAGAACTGGAAAACTATGAAGAAAGGAAGAAGCTACAGAGGTGCTCCTTCCTCCAAGATGTCCGCACCCCTTCGTCGAAACATACCAAGGAAACTTGCAAGCACAATTACACAAATGCGAACAGGCCATGGATACATCAAATCCTACCTATCCAGAATACCAACAACAAACATTGATACAGCGGAATGCAGGTGCAGGTACTTCCAGGAAACCCCAACTCACCTGTGTCCTGGCGTCTTGGCATCGGTCCCGAGGGTTCGGTAGCTGAAACGCTGTTGTGATTGTTTAAGAATAGTTAAGCGAAGAAGGGGTGTGCTAAGGGAGGTTGTCGTCATTGGGTTCTAGGAGGTTCAATGGCGTGATGGATTTGTTGTCCCAGCGTCTTGGCATCGGTCCCGAAGGTTCGGTAGTCGAAGCGCTATGGTTATGGTTTAGGAATGATTAGGCGAAGGAGGGGTGTGCTAAAGGAGGTTGTCGTCATTTGATTCTAGGAGCTTCGATGGCATGATGGATTTGTAATGTAAATAGCGGAGATGGTGGGGAGGATTGTTAGGTGTGGGTGCGATGGGTTTCTATGGATTTCCATGAGCTGATGCATGAGTCATAGCGGGCTGGTGGAGGAGAAGTGTTAAATAGCGGGGTTAGATGTTTTTCTTAGTTCTTTCTTTCTTTTCTCTCTGTCTCGTCTTCCTGTTATCTCGTTACATAGGAATCTACTCCTATTTAAGCCATAGCCTCTCGTACCAAAGACTCGATCCTCTGACAAGAGGAAATTCATAGTACCTCTCATCGTTCTCGTTGAGGTCCATTCGGTCCTCACTCTCCCTGCTCTATGCTCCTGTGTCCTTGCTCTTGCCCTTGCCTTCGCCGGTGCCTGTGCTTGTGCCTGCCCGGTGTTGTCCCTGTCTTCATCGGCCCCCTCGTCGAATAGGCTGTGCTCCTCGAGTCCCTCTGCGTTATCATTGTCATCTTCTTCTTTGCGTCAGGTTACTCCGTTACATTTGTAATATAAATAGCGGAGATGGTGGGGAGGAATATGAGGTGTGGATCCGACGGGTTTCTGTGGGTTTCTATTAACTGATGTATAAGTCATAGCGGACTGGTGGAGGAGTAGTGTTAAATAGCGGGGTTAGATGTTTTCTTTACTTCTTTCTTTCTTTTCTCTCTGTCTCGTCTTCCTGTTATCTCGGTATATAGGAATCTACTCCTATCTCTAAGCCATAGCTTCTCGTGCCAAAGACTCTGTCCTCCAGAAAGAGAAAAACCATAGTACCTCTCATCGTTCTCGTTGAGGTCTATCCGGTCCTCACTCTCCCTGCCCTTCGCCCTTGTGCCTTTGCCCTTGCCTTTGCCTTCGCTGGTGCCTATGCCTGTGTCTGCCCGGTGTTGTCCCTGCCTTTGTCAGTTCCCTCGTTGCGCTGGCTGTCCTCCTCGAGTCCTTCTGCGTCATCATTATCATCTTCTACTTTGCGTCGAGTTACTCTGTCACAGATACAGAAGATATTGCATGAAAAGGAAAGAGAAAGAAAGAAAGTACAGGAGTAGGCGCCATTGCCTCCCTTATATATCCATCGCTCTACTGCCAAGTCTGACTCATACCCTCGCGTAACTCCAACTATGTATCACTACTTCGCGTAACAGAAACCTATAGAACCTCTTCTGACTCATCTCCCCCTCCTAACGCACAGTAACTCCAGCCTTGCCAATCCTTCCGATTCCTATACCCTAGTGTATCCATGAAAATAGGGTTACCCCCCGCGAAGGCGAGTTTGGAGAGGAGAAACCATAGCTATGAATAGGAGTATATTTCTATGTACTAAGATAACAGGAAGACGAGACAGAGAGAAAAGAAAGAAAGAATTTAAGGAAAAGTCTTCCTACTCTATTAATACTCTCCTCGACCAGTCTACTATCACTCATACCTTCGTGCCAAGAAACCCATAGAAATCTATCGCAACCATACCTCGTATTCCTCCCCACCATCTTCTCTGATTATATTACAAATTCATTACGCCATAGAATCTCATTGAACCTAATGACGACATCTTCGCCTCGTTGCATTCCTCCTTCGCTTAATATTCCTTCTTTAGTTACATCAGCGCTTCAATGACTGAACCTTCGGGACTGATGCCAAGACGTCGGGAAATTTAGTCTTTGAAATATGGTAATATAGAATTAAAAAGATGTTTAGTGTAACATCGCACTAGGAGCTTTAGTCCTATAAATATTATTCTCTAGAAGACTTATATGGGTATTATGCCTGCTGAAACATTTAGGACTTTTAGGCTAAATGATGGAGTCAATCGAAAGAATTTCGAAGAAATCAAACTATTGTCCTGATCTATCCAGGTAAAAAAGCATATAAAAAGACAAACTCCAATCACTAATTTCACGACGGGGTCAAAAAACAAGGAAAGACAATGAGTCAAAACATCAGCAAACTCAACTTGTGACTGGAGTCTCCCAACAGTCTCAGGCTCCTGGGTCTCTTGAGAATCTCCTGAGACTTCTAGATATTTTTTGAGTCTCCTGATGCTCAGGAGATATCAGGAGACATATGAAGTCTTCCTCATAAAGAGAAGGTCGGGCGACAAAGTAGAACAACTAGTCGAACGATGAACTGAGGTTGAAAAACGAGTCAGGAACTACAGTGTGTCATGAAATGTGGATTTGGTTTAAAAGATGTGATTTTTAGAAAAAAGACAAGATTTGTACTTTGGGAGTGCTTGTTGCATCATGACGAAACATATTTTTTCCTGATGCCGATTAGCTCATATCCTGATTATAATGATTAATTGTGAGGAAGGCATAGATGAAGCCGTAGAGAGTAGAGATGAAGGTGTATAGATGAAGGTGTAGAGGTGAAGGTGTAAAGAGGTGAAAGTGTAGAGGGCGCAGATATATCTGTCCACAACCCTAACCCTACCCTGCTGAGAGTTTTTGATAATCTGATTTTATTCGCGCATGTTATTCTCCAGAAAGAGCCTGATCGAGCTTTATTCAGCCCTAATTAGGCACCAATTATCAAGATTATTGCCTAAACAGGACGAAATACGGCATATCCTATAGATAAAGCATATATCAAGCTCGTATCAGCTCTAGGTCTACAAAACAGGCTGATATTTTTATACGGTCGGGCGGTAATGTATCTTGAGTTGGTGTATTTGCGTGTATTTAGGCGTTGTTGTCAGGATGTGTATTGCTTTCCAGTACCCTGGGTACATAATGCTATTGAATTTGGAAATAAAGTCTAAAACTAGAAGTATATAAACGGGTTCGTAGAATAATTACAAATTATTCGAGGAAGACAATTCAACACCGAAACTCAAACTCCATTGGACCTTGCCTACATGTATTTATCGATCCCCTCGACCAAGCAGTTTTTCTCTATCTCCAACTCTACGTCCTTCATCAACTCCGTGTGCCTCTTCGTCATCATAGTCTCTAGCATTGTTGTAACCTTTTTCATCACTGTCGCTAAAAAGTTCCTCATCATCATCCGATGCCCCAAAGGCATCGTAAAGATCTCTTGCCTTGCGCCTACCACCAACCATGGCACCACGACTTTGTTCTCCAGAGCCGGTGCCTTCAAGCTCGTCTTCATCATTCAGAACTGCGAACTCATAGTCCATCCCGTCTTTACTAGTCCTTCGCTTCTTACGTTGGATAAAGAGATAAGATGCAACAACTCCAACAAACACAACAATGACTGCGAGCGCACCATATATCCAGACTTGGGTTTTGGCGGACATACCGAATGTTGGAAGAAATGATGGCAAATAGCTTGTGTTTTGTTTATCTGCGCCGTCGTCGACAGCTCCGTCTTCAGGTGGTGTTGTTGCCGCCGCTGTTGTTGCCGCTGCATGGGATCCTGTCAAGTGTGTCAGTTTAATTGGTTGGAAAGAGGTGCAAACGATAGACAGACCCGTTACAGTGAAGGTTGGAATGTCTCCATTGCCGGGCTTTTCATTAACAGGGCGGGTGACATGGTCAGCTGGGTTTCCAGTGGGCACAAAAGGATTTGCCGACGTGCTGGTTGGTAGATTGGTTGTCTTTATTTCGGGTGTGAGAGTGGAAATAGGACTAGAGGCCACATCATTGTCTTCAGGTTGGTTCACACCGGGCAGTGGCAATAACTTTGCCTTGTCTGCATCAATCGCCTCTCCCCATAGGGTTATTCTCCAATCAACCAGAGTTCCGGTAATTTCGTTTTCCACGCCATCCCTGATAACGACAGTCCAGGTTCCAACGCCATCCTCACCCCTAGTCGATCGATAAATCAGCTATATATTCTACCTGGGAGAGCCTGGCCCAATAATGTCGAGAAAACAGATGCATAAATATATAAAGTTAGAATTAGGATTCGTACATACCAGTGCTTGACACTCATAAAGGTCCAATCCTTGTAACCTTCTTTACTCTTATCAAACTTTCTCTGAGTAGCAATGTGACTAACAAGTCCACTTGGAGAAATTAAATCAACGCTCATTTCCCCCCTTCTTCCATGCTTAGTATTCATCGTAACTGTCACATGTTCGATCCTTTCAAGATTGGCCCTCTTCAGATCGTCTGCCGTTATTTCAATCTCAGTTTGCAAGCCCTTTTGACCCTCAGGAATAGGATGATTAACGACCAACACTGGCGATTTGAACCAGGCCTGCGGTTTTACTGATTTGAAAGTCTTTGCAGCTTGAACAATAGCCCAAGCATCGAGCTTCCCATACCCGTATTTATGGTTGAAGTGTTTACCAATGACAGTTTTTTCCCAATCAGGATCTTCTGTATTAACCGGGACAGCGGTATCTAGGACAAGATACTGGAGGTCTCGCCACGAAAGGTCGGGGCGTACAGATAATACCAATGCAAATATTCCAGCGGCCAGGGGAGCCGCTGCAGATGTGCCCCCATGATTTGCATAGCATGCGTTAACTCCAACGTCGGTAGTATGCTATTAACGGTATTAGCCTTTGGGGTTTGGCTGGCTATTGCACAGCGTACTTACAATTGCATCACCACTTCCGCTACTGTAAGTAACAACCATCTGTGCTGAACACAGCTCGGAGTAATATGGGTGCTTGCCGGTTCGATCAATGGCCCCAGTTGTTATGCTGTAGATACTATTCGTGTAACCATCAAAGTTGCAATTGTCCTCGTTTGCTGCCCCGTTTCCGGACGCAAAAACGAAGATAGAACCTTTGCCCTGTCTCCCACTCTGAACCCCCTTTATCATTGCTCGTCTAATCAGTACTCCAGGGGCGTCCATCGCTTGTCCGTCGTCTGGGGGGCCCCAACTACATGAGTATATTTGATTGTCTTGGTAGGCATAGTTCATAGCAACCGCTTCGTCCACATCGGATATCTGTTTTGAGAGTATACGAATTCCAGCCACCTTGGCGTCCCACGCGACACCAACACCACAGACATTATTCTTCACTGCTGCAATTTCTCCAGCGCATCTTGTTCCATGACGGTCATCTGACAGGCGAGGTTTAGGTTCGGCCGTGTGATCATTAAAGTCATAGGAGCCAGGTGCAAACTGCGGATACGTTAAAAGTAATTCAAGGTTGTGAGTGGGGATGGTAATCTTACATAATTTGCTTTGAGATCTTCGCTATACATGTCCAACCCATCATCCACAATCGCTACGGTTGCGTTTAACCCAGTGATACCTGCATGAACTTAGCATCAGGACAAACATGTCGATTTAAGTACAACTAGAGACTTTGCGCAAATGAAGCCAGCTATATATTTCGATAATCTGATTGGCAGACTATGGGATCGGCATCAATCAGTTTACCGGAAAATAGAGCTGGCTCCATTTGCGCAAAGTATCTACTATCGTATTACCTTCCATCCACACTCCAGTGACATTAACGTCGTGACCATACTCACGAGGATTATGCTAAGCTCATGTCAGTATATATCCTTGAATTTTTTCAAGCAAACGGGATGCGCCTACCAGATGCCACTGCTCGAGGAAGATGGGATCCTTAATGTCCAAAGCTTTTACAACCTCCTGGATATTCAGGCCGTCAGAAAGAGAACTAGCTCCCGCTTCTCTGTTTTGGCGCGTTTCAAGGTTTGATCTGTGGCGCCGGGGAGGAATCGACGAGCGCTTTACAAGCGTCTTTAGTTGTTGTTTCTCTGCAAATAAAATGGTGTCTGATGCATCCCGCCTGGCGACAACCGTCCCCGAAGCTCTCTTTCCCAATCGCCGAAGCCTTTCAAGATATACTGAAACAACATCGTCTTTTCCGCGTGGCGCAGAAAAGAGGTGATGATCATCAAGCTCCCCAATTAAACCCTCATGCTCCAGCCCAATCTGTTCGGCAATGTCATTTGGTGATGTATTTGGTGTTAGATGCAGCGCGTAATAGTCGCGGGAGTCATAATCCCGAGGCTTTAGGTGAAGTCTTTTAGCTGCCCCAAGTCCAAAACTTGTGAACAGAACGGCAAGTCCGATGTAGGAAGCATCAAAGTACATCGCAATCTTAGCGGCCGTTGTGGCCGGGAGCGGTTCTTGACGAAATCAAAGGATATTTAGTTTGAGTACGCGTGGGCCACAGAGGTAAGATGGGAAACAAAGTACTGTGGTAGGCTCCCGCAACGGCCAAGTTTGGCCGAACGTAAGGTAAGCGGTGAAGGTGATAACCGAGTCCAGAAAGGGGCTGGATGATAACCACTTAATACGATGAGTATGTGGGTTGATATTGATTTTACCCCAAACGTTTCCAAACGTACAGGTACTTTTTGGGTCTGATCTTTGGGAGACTGGAAGGGGTGAGGCAGCTAGATCTTTGTTTGGTTGAGACTACCACCATACCAAATCCTACAAAGAACCCGTGGCAAGACCACTATCTAACATTAGGTGGGGCGCAGCACTTTTGTGGCTGTGTGATTAGCACATAGGTCCCTTACCAGCAGCATCATGTACTGTCACTCACTTGGTATTGACTGGGCAGCGGAATATGGGGTAAGTGAGTAGAACGCGGCGGTAGTACCGGGTGTACTCGGGTGTGTACCAAAGTGATCAGATTGTGTGAGTACGACCAGTGTCAATGACAGCGATCCCCGGAAGCATTACGGCCGGTCCTCCCACCAACCCTATCAATGACCCTGGGTCATAAAATCAGTATGAGCTAGTCTTAAGGGTCAATAGACTAGATTAGTAATCAAGTGATTAAGAAGTAAGAATTTGCGTTTGCTAAAAATATTTTCTATGGTGCGGCGCGTCTTAAAGGTGACATGCCGGCATTTCAGCTGGAATAATCTTGGCCACCCCTTGAGCCAATTGGAGCCTGATATTTATTCCAGCCATATTATGGCTGAAAACTAAATCTTGGCTGCAGGTCTGTGATGTAGGGGTATAAATGGGTATAATACTGTTCCACTTCACAAGGTCTTGGCGCTTTCTACATACAAAAACAGGCAAATCCAATCTCTAATAACTTTTTAACAAGGGAAAATGTCAAAAATCTGTCTGATGAAAGTATTCATCATCAATAGACCTATACTTCCATCAGACTGATTTTGAATATCATGTCTTGATAAAAAGTTATTAGCGACGTAATTTGCTGTCACCTTTAGGATCCGACGTACCATATACCAAATAACCTTAAAACTCAACCGAACAAGATGCCGAACAGGTAGCAAAATGAGATTTCTCTTATATATAAGCAAAATAATATAATTAAAGAAACTATGAGGTATGGTGCAAATTCTTTGTTGCGTATCAACGGATCTTAATTATTGAAAAAAAACGAATTCTATCAAATACATCAAATGTTGAGCCACCAAGAAGCTACGACATTGCTTGGACTGGGTATGTAAAACTAAAAGTATTCTGTGTTTTGGGTTATGGTATATACTATTAATGGCTAAAGTAGAAGTTAATACGTTTACTTTAAAATAGGATACACAGTTGAATCATATTCTCTCAAAATATCTATATGCGAGGCAAGAAACAAAGGATCAAAGTTATTTTCTCAAACATGGGTTTCTGAGACTATTCATCAGCAAGACTTCATTTGTCTCCTGATGTCTCCTGAACCTCAGGAGACTAAAAAAATATCCAGGGGTCTCAGGAGACTCTCAGGAGGCTTGGGAGACTGCTGGGAGGCTGCAAGCACAAGTTGAGTTTTTATTTATTTATTTATTTATTTATTACTCATACTGCTTGCATCCGAATCCGGATATGGCATACAAAGAAAGAGCCCAATCATCACGGTCATATACTATCTTTCATAAAGCGAATCCTCCTCACGGCCGTGTTCCTATCAACCCTCTTCCAAGGTTATCATGCATGTTGTCCTCTCCATTCCAGCTCATAACGATAGGTGCAAGCACCTTGGTGACTATCCTTCTCCTTCCCTTTCTTCTTCTTCCTCAAGTCTCCCCCATCCTATGTGCTCTCCTCTATCTCCATCCCTCTCCCCTAGTGTCCAGTTTCTAGTGGCGATCTGGGATGGTAGAAGAAATGTATCGATGGTTGCCTGAAGTCCTTTGTCTGTATGCATGACGGTCATCCAGTTGAGTGGCATTGGTTTGATTGTGGCGGTAAGATCTTTTCTGAGTTCTGGTAGTGGATGTTGTTTGCAGTAAAGTAGCAGGTGCGTTGGGGTTTCCTGGAAGTATCCACACCTGCATTCCGCTGTATCTATATTTGTTGTTGGTATTCTGGATAGGTAGGATTTCGCATTTGGGTAATTGTGCTTGCAAGTTTCCTTGGTATGTTTTGACGAAGGGGTGCAGACATCTTGGAGGAAGGAGCACCTCTGTAGCTCCTTCCTTTCTTCATAGTTTTCCAGTTCTCTCTCCACGTAGCCATAGAGTGCTCCTTGATTTTCCTCTTCAAGTGGGTGATTGATACCCTTGCATCTGGTTCGACCCTTTCACCCTGTGCCTCTTTTTGCCAACCTGTCTGCATGTTCATTGCCATCCACCTCCACATGTCCTGGTACCCAGTGGATATGTGTTTTGATGTTTAGTGCTTCAAGTTCCAAGAGGTTTGATCTTGCTAGTTGAACCCAATGTTGGCCTGGGAATGCTTCCGGTTTTTTCATTCTCCGTATCGCTGCCTGGTTGTCTGAAAAGATCCAGACATCATCTGTGGAGTATCGTGAATTTTTGATCTCCTTCCGGGCAAGCTGTGTAGCTTGAGCTATTGCGTAGAGTTCGCAATCAAAGACTTCGACCTCTTTTCCAAGGTGGTAGAATTGCTCCACCACTATTTCGTTGCCTCTAATGCCAACGACTCCAGCCCCAGCTTTTCCTTCCATTAGGGAACCATCAGAATAGAATACCAAACGGTGTAAGTTGTTGTAATTGTCTTGAGTTGTTTGTCTATGGTTTTGTGCTGCTGTATCTTTATCCGCTGTATCAATTTGTATGTCTATGATGTTCTGATGCCATGGGGGACAGGCAATTGTATCTATATCCTCCACCAGACTTTGAGGTTGAATCCAATCGCTGACTTTGTTTAGGATCCGGTGTAGCCTGGATTGGTACTGTGGCCTAGCACCAGCAGAGTGCCATGGGGTAGCTGTGAGTTCTTCCTCTCTTCCTGATTCCTGTGTACTTGGAAATGAATCTGGGCTAAAGGTGCTAATAGGGTGGGTGGCCGGCATGCTTAGAATGCGTAGGGCATATTTCTGTTGCTGGAGGTCAAGCCTGATCTCTATGGGTAGTAGTGCAGTTTCTGCTTGGAGTGCTGATGTTGGTGTTGTTCTGAAAGCACCAGTGATCCTTCTCATCGCATTATTTTGTATCTTCTGAAGCTGTGTTTTGTATCCTATCTGTCCATTCCACCAAACCTCTGCACCAAAATCACTGATTGTAGTGACGCAGGTCTGATAGAGTTGTCTGAGAGCTGTTTGGCTCAGCCCTTTCTCTGTATTTCCTAACCTGGCAAGTGCAAGAAATGCCCTCATAGCTGAAGCCGCTTTAGTTTTGACATGATGTTTGAAAGATAGCTTTCTATCAAACCAAACACCCAACCATCTCAGTGTATCGCTAGCTTCAACCAGAGTACCATCAGGCATTCTGACCTTGGCTGTATCCGTAGTGTTTGTAGTGCGTTTGTTGTGGAAGTGAAGTAGTTCTGTTTTGGGGTTGTCGAATGCCAGAGCATTGGCTTCACCCCATGTGACAGCTAGCGCCATTCTTTCCAAGTGTCTGCAGTTCGAGCTTTCATCTTTCCCCACCATTATCATGCCAATATCATCAATATAGCTTGGTATTTGTTGATGAGAAAGTGGCGTTGAAGAATATCGAAGAGTGGTGATAAGTAAAGAAGAAAAAGAATCGGTGATGTTGGGCTTCCCTGTGGAATTCCTGTTGCTATCATTGACATAGGTTCTTGTTGTCCATCAAAGGCTAGCGAAGCTTTCCTGTTGCTTGGGAGGTTGTCTATCCATCTGACTATTTGAGCGGGTAGGCGTTTTTCTTTCGCTGTATGTATGAGTCTGTCCTTGGATACATTGTCAAATGCCCCTTTGACATCCATAAACAGTGCTGAAACGACCTTTCCTTTTCTCTTCGCTTCATCCACTATGCTTGCTACCAGCATACAGGCATCCACAGCAGATCTCTCTGGTCTTCCTCCAATCTGCCAGTGGTGGAGTAGATTGTATCTCTCCGCTAGGTATGCAAGTCTTGAAGCCATTATCTTTTCCAGTACCTTGCCTAAGCAATTAAGCAAGGAGACTGGCCTATATGCTTTTGGAATTGAATAGTCTGGTTTGTTGGGCTTTTTTATAATAACAACAGTGGCTTCTCTCCAAATGTGTGGGTGATAGCCAGCGGTCATGCTTTATAAAATGAGTTGAAGTGGTGAGGTATCGCTAGGTATGCTTGTTGAATGCATTTAAAGTTGATCCCATCTGGCCCTGGAGCTTTATTGGGAGATGAAGTCATAATCGCCCTCTTGATTTCATCATCCGTCAGGTCCTTCCATGGTATTCTGTCTCCTTGCGTTTGGATGTCCCTTTGAGGTGAGATAGGGGGAGGTGGGAAGAGAGCAGCTCTGTATAGATTGGCTTTTTCTGCAAATGGTGGCGGTTTCTCCAGTTGTAACATTGTTGAGTGGTGGTGTACGTTCCGTTTTTCTGGGTTTTGTGAATCTGAAGGCTGTGAATATGTCTTTTCCTTGAGCGTTCTCAAGGAAGCTGTTCCAATGGGACTCTTTAGCTCTCCTGATGCATTTGAAGTATTCTGATCTGTGCGATCTGAATCTTTGATGCATCATTGGAGACCTTTCCAACTTCCATTCTCTTAAAGCACTCTTCATATGCCGTCTATGTTCTGTAATCTCCCCACTCCACCATGGTTTAGATCGAGGAGAAGATTTCCTGATAGGAACATTCCGTTCAGCTGCTGTGGTTATAAGTTCCAGAAGTAGGATAGCTCCTGCTTCTAGGTTTTGTTCATTTGGATGAGAATGAAGGAAATTCCATCGAAAGACTGAGTTCAGGGAGAGATCTCTAAGCGTTGTTTGAAAGGATTCCCAATCTGCTTTATCCCAGTTGAACCGTTCAGTTGAAGCGGGAGGTACTGATTCAATTGAATCAGATACAAGATCAAATCGAATTACTTCATGATCTGATCCTGTTGCTGCTTCTTCATCAATAGCCCAATTGGAAGGTAGTGTGTTGACCGCTGTAGATGCAAAAGCTAAGTCTAGAACTGAAGTGCCAGTGCCAGTTCTATAGTGGTAGGTTGGGATGTCTGGTTCGTTGATGAGAGTGAAGTTTCCAGTTTCCAGGAGTTGAACCAATGCTTCATGGTGTTTGGGTGTACGGTTTGCTGAGTTCCACCATGGATGATGCGAGTTGAGGTCTCCAGCTATAATTGTTCTTGTAGGGAGTTGAATATTAACCAATAGTCTCTCCACCGTATAGGGTTCATTGCTGTGTCCAGGTGGATCTTCATTATAAATGTTAAAGAGGGTTAGGGCAGGTATTGAGGGGGTTGATATCTCTATTGCTTGTAAGTCAGGATCGTTGACGATATCTGGTTGAGGTTGAATGATGAGGTGGGGATTGAGGTGTGTCTTGATGGTGAAGGTGAGTGTTCTTGGTGGTCGATCTGATGTGGGAATGATACTATCGAAGGAGGGTGTGATATTGATGTCCAGGAACCTGCAATTACGCCAGGCATAACAAAAGGTTCCTGAATTATAACTATGTCTGCTGTCTCATAGACTGAGTGCAGCAATCCAATCATGCAGTTTTGTGATCTTGCAATTATGTTGAATAATTCGCACTCTGTGAGGATTAGGTTGTGTCCCCATCATAGCATCTCCTGTTCATTGTCTTCGTTGTTGAGGCGTTAGATGATAGAGTTTCTGACAGGGCATGAAGGATCATAGGCTGGGTGTTGTCCTTCGCAATTGGCGCATTTTGGTGGGAAGTGAGGATAGCTTTTGCTCTGAACCTTGCATTGAGGGCAGAGATGGTTTTGACTGGTATGTCCGGCAGCACAGATAGAGCACACAGGGCTGTCCTTGGTTGCGCATCTCTGCCAGTTGTGTCCAAATTTCTGACAGTTCTTGCATTGGTCTGTTGGTCTTGATGTATGGTACTCAGTGGCTCTGTGTACTTGTCCAAGATTCGAATCCCCTAGAGAGCATGGCATTGTATGATGACTTGTTGCTGACGGCAATCATAACTGAGCTGTGAGATTTTCCTACTCTCTTTTCGGGATGTGTCATATATCTAGGTGTGGTAGCTAGAGTGACTCCGGTATTGAGTTCGTGGATTTCGCTTCTCAGGTCCTCCATTCCCTGAGCGTTGTCAGGATAGTGTTCAAGATTGATGCCGTGTACCGCAAGCTTGAACCATGTCTCTTGCATTGCGATGGATACAACACTGGGATCAACCTCTTTCATAGCTTTTTCAATGTTCGTTTTATAATCGAATTGAGTCTCAGTGAATGCTCCTTTGCTGAAGAGCATAAGATTCCCCCTCTGATTCCAACTTGCTCCGCCTATTTGAATAGCTTGGTCTGCTTTGGCTATAGTGAGATCCCTGTTGATGGTGTTTCTGAGCTGGACAAGGTTGAGTGCCCCATCCTTAGGTGTTGACCTAGTCACAATAATAGTTTTAGTAACTGGGAGTTTTGGTGGAAGTGGTGTCTTGAGCATTTGGGCCTGTTGCCTAGTTCCCTTCCTAGTCACAGTTGCCCAAGTATCCTTCTGTTTCTCCTGTAGCTGAACGGTTGAACATGCTCATTCGAATGGACTGGTTGCTTTCCTTGAGCTTTCTTGCTGAGTTGAGGTTTGGAGTTTGCGGGCCTGATGTGGTGTTCTGAGCTGATGATTGTGGTATATTTTTCTGTATTGCTGAAGCTTTCATAGATCTAGCCATTGCATCGAATCTGCTCTTCATTTCATTGTTGTTTTGGTTTGTGGCGGCAAGGACTGAATTAACAAGGGTTTGCAATGCTTGAATCTGAGTTATGAGCTGTTGATTTTGTTCTCTGATTTCCGTATTCTGTTCTTTGATTTCAGTATTCTGCAATGTGAGAGTCTGAACGCAATCCCATAGTCGTTGATTGATGTAATTTGAGGATCCAAAGGAAATAGGCTGACCAGAACGTCCTGGTAGAGCCTGTCTTTTTCCAGAAATATTTTCATTAGATTGAAATAATACTCTTTTAGTTGGTATAATTCTGTGTTGTTGGCCATTGGAGGCTAGAGGATCACTGCTAGGATCTTCCATATGGTCCTCAGGTTCGCTTCTGTCCATGGCAATGCTATAGTCATCTCTAACTCCCATATCCCTGTCTTCTGACTGTGCAGGGGGAGGGGATGACGGCATTCCTGGCAGGGATTGCTCAACCCCTTCAGACATGTTGGAGCTAGTGGCTATGGCGCTAGGAATTTGGTGGGGTGGGTGAGGGCGGCTTGGCAGAGTCTTTGTTTGACGCTGGCTTGGCAGCAAGGTGGGATAAAAAATAGCAGAAAAAAAGCGGAAATTCACAGCAACTTCTGCAAAAGAAGAGCTGTGATTTCAGGAGTTGGTGATTAGATGCAAGTTGAGATGGAGATGGTGGATCTGAAGTCGGTTTGATGATATCTCTGTTGGTTGTTGAGTTATTTTCAAAAATCAGTTCCTGAGGTGGGGTTGCGTGTTGGCATTGGTGTTTGGTTGCCTTGGCGATCACGAGGGCCTTTTGGGTCTCCCACATATTTGTTGTAATGATAGTTCTTAGTCCGCGTGACATTTGCGCGGGATATAAATGCAGTATCATTCTCCGACTTTGTTGAAATCATCATCGACGAAGAAAGAGTCTTAACGATATAAATCTATTACCTCTATTCTATACACTCTTAGTGATTCTTGAAAATATCTACCTGAACCAATCTTCGTTTTAGCCTTACCCAACTCTAGACGACTTTCTATACTCATCGGACTAGCATCGGACAACAGAGATTCTAGTTACGTTTAGACTGAAGTAACCCCGTTCCTTTCTTCCTCTGCAGTTAGCGTTTCGGACCCTGAGCTCTTCACCGTACTACTCTAGTAGTCTGGTGCGACACCCTAATACAGACCACCGCCGCCGAGAAACAATGGAGGATGGAAAATGGCCATTGTGCCTACTGTGCCGCGCCTGATTATGTCTTCGCCAACTACCTCCAAGTCAATTGTCTACGTGGCCCTCCTCCAGTTATGAGAGTTGCCTCCCTGTCTGCTCCCCCCACTGCCTCTGTCAAGGCCCCCGCTTCTATTCCTTCTTTTTCTACAGATGTTAATCTTTCTTCTCGTAATTCGAGATTCTAGTAGCTGTGACGGAGTAACCCGAAGCAAAGTAGAAGATAACAATGATAACGCAGAAGGACTCGAGGAGTACAGTCTATGCAACGAGGAGACCGACAAAGACAGGAACAATGCCGGGCGAGCACAAGCACCGGCAAAGGCAAAGGCAAAGGCAAGGGGAAGGGCACAAGAGCACAGGACAGAGGAAGAAAGGCCCGGATGGACCTCAACGAGAAAGATGAGAGGTACTATGGCTTTCCTCTTTAGAGAACAGAATCGTGAGGTACGGGAGGCTATGGGTTGAGAATAGGAGTAGATTCCTGTGTACTGAGATAACAGGAAGACGAGACAGAGAGAAAAGAAAGAAAGAAAGAACTAAGAAAAACATCTACCCCCGCTATTTAACACCTCTCCTCATAGAAACCTATAGAAATCTGTCGCAACCGCACCTCGTATTCCTCCCCACCATCTCTGCTATTTACATTACAAATCCATCACGCCATCGAACCTCCTAGAACTCAATGACGACACCCCCTCCTTGACATACCCCTTCCTCGTTCAACAATACCGTATCGATCACAACAGCCCTGTGACTACTGAACCCTCGGGGCCGATGTCAAGACGTCAGGACAGATCAGGTCCCCTCCTAGGGCCTAGTTCCTGATAGGCCGAGATTTCGAAGGATATTGACGATGAAATAGTTGTTGAAATTCAGGGCTATGCTCAAGATCACTTGATGGTTGCCAGGAAGGTTCCTCGTATCCGACATATCCAACCAAGTACCCCACGCGTCGTACTCTCTTCCTAGAATCCAATATCTCCTCAACTTCCCATTCAATCTCTCCTTCAACCTCCACAGGTGGGGGTGGTTCAACAATTTGTCCTGGGACTGGATTATTCATCGCCGGCGATAGTAAAACATGAAATACCGGATGTATTTTCATGGAGGTAGGTAATTTCAACTCATATGCATAGGGACTCACAATCCGTTTAAACAGGTAGGGACCAATTTGCTTCCAGTCGAGTTTCTTCAAGGCTCGCTTTGTTTCGATATTTCGAGTAGAAAGCCAAACAGGATCGCCAACAGCATAACGAGGTGCCGGAGTCCGGTGTGGCTTTGCCATTTCTTCTTGTATCTTCTGGGCCCTAAACATTTCGCTCTTCAGGAAGTCAAAAACCTGGGATGTCCCGGCGTCCTGGCACCGGTCCCGAGGGTTCGGTAGTCGAAGCGCTGTTGTGATGGTTTAGGAATAGTTAAGCGAGGAAGGGGTGTGCTAAAGGGGGGTGTCGTCATTGAATTCTAGGAGGTTCGATGGCGTGACGGATTTGTAATGTAAATAGCGGAGATGGTGGGGAGGAATACGAGGTGTGGATGCGATGGATTTCTGTAGGTTTCTATGAGCTGATGTATGAGTCATAGCGGACTGGTGGAGGAGAAGTGTTAAATAGCGGGATTGGATGTTTTCCTTCGTTCTTTCTTTCTTTTCTCTTCGTCTCGTCTTCCTGTTATCTCGGTACATAGGAATCTACTCCTATTTCCCATCCATAGCCTCTCGTACCAAATATTTGATCCTCTGACAAGAGGAAACCCATGGCATCTCTCATCGTTCTCGTTGAGGTCCATCTGGTCCTCACTCTCCCTGCCCTATGCCTTTGTGCCTTCGCCCTTGCCTTTGCCTTTGCCGGTGCCTGTTCTTGTGCCTGCCGGTGTTACCTTTGTCTTCGTCGGTCTCCTCGTCGCTTAGGCTATGCCCCTCGGGTCCTTCTGCATCATCATTGTCATCTTCTTCTTTGCGTCGGGTTACTCCGTCACATGGGACATCTCCCTTGCCAACCCATTAGCTTGATCCTCATTCACCGTCTTTCCATGTTGTAGTGGTCCAAACGTCATACCAGGATGTCTTCCATAATTTGCTTGGAAGGGAGACATATTAGTGGTTTCGGAGATATGATTAATAGTAGCAAACTCAGCAAGGGGAAGAAAGTTGGTCCAATCGTCTTGTTGATAGGAAATATAGCTGCGTAAATATTGCTCCATAATCGCATTGATTCTCTCCGTTTGTCCATCAGTCTGAGAATGAAATGCCGTGGAAAACCGAGGAGCAATTTCTAACCGATCACAAAGAGCTTTCCAAAACTCAGCCTTAAACTGTGTCCCTCGATCTGAAATGATAGTCTCTGGCAACCTATGTAACTTCCATACCTGATCCAGGTATAGGCGAGACAGATCCCTGGCATTAAGATTTTCTGTTGTGGGAATCAAATGCTTCATCGTTGTTAACCGATCCACTACCACCAATATAGCATTAAACCCATTGCTCTCTAGAAGTCCCGTTAAGAAATCTATTGTAACATCCGTCTAAGGTCCTTTAGGTATTAACAATGGTCGTTGAACTCCTTGTAGAGGGTTATGACTTGCTTTGCTCCGCCAGCAAGGATGGCAATTCTGGACATAACGGTCTGTATATTTCCGCATAGTCGGCCAATAATAATTCCGGCTAAGGAGTTCCAATGTCTTTGATCTTCCGGGATGTCCAGCAGAAGGCTTATCATGGTACTCCCGTAACAGATAGAATCTGAGCTCGTCGTAGTCGGGGACATAGAATAGGTTTTGATAAAGTAATAACCCTTCCTCACTCTCCTTGCACTCAGCCAGCGAAATTTCCTTTGATTGTCGAACACCGTCTTGAAGCATAGCCAATATTTTATTTGGGAAGCTATCGCATTGGTAAGCTTTGTTAAACAAATCAAGTACGGGAGACGATCCTTCAGCGGGTTTGTTTGTCAAAGAGCCCGCTCACAAACCTATCTTCAAGTTCGGATCCAAATTTTTCTACTTCAAAACTATTCAACTCTGTTGTTCCAATCTTTCATCCCCCTCTTTTGGTAAATCTTGAGGTCTCCTTGTCAAAATATCCACCCTCCTTCCCTGCTTTCCTGGCCGATACTGAATAACAAAATTAAATCGGGAAAGGAACTCTGCCCAACGAGTTTGGCGCCGATTTAATAACTTTGGTCGACATGAAGTACTAAAGATTGCGATGATCGGTAAGTACTTTGACCTGGAACTGGGCTGTCTCCAAGTGAGGTCTCCACTCTTCAAAAGAGCGAATTGTTAACAGCTAACAACTCCTTATCATAGATCTCATAATTGCATTCCGCAGATAAGTGTATCTTTAAAAAGAAGGCAACCAGGTGTAGAATTTGTTCATTGTCCCGTTTTGACAATATTCCTGCCGACACATAATCCGACTCGTCCGTTTCCACGATAAACTCCTTCCCAGGGTCCGGGTGCATAAGTATTAGGGCAGTGGTGAAAGCAGTCTTCAGTGCTTGAAAGGCTTTTTCAACCTTCTGTGTCCACTCAAACCGAACATGTTTTTTAGTTAGAGTAGTCAAGGGTTTTGCAACTCGGGAGTAAGCATAGATAAACCGTCGATAGAAATTGTCAAACCCAAGAAATTCCTGAACCTTCTTCACTGTCTTTGGTGCCTCCCAGTCCACTATGATCTGCACTTTGGCTGGATCCATCTTCATTCCCCCTAGGGTTAGAATCATTCCGAGATACTTAGTTTCTTGTACACTAAACTCGCATTTTTCTGGCTTCAAGTGGACTTCATTGGCCTCCAGAGCTTCCAGGACCTGTTGCACATCCTGCTAGTGCTGCTTCAAGGTTTCCGCATAAATAAGGATATTATAAAGATAGGCAGTAGCACAACGGTCGAGAAAAGATCATAGGATATCATTCATCCAGCGCTAGAAGGTAACAGGAGCATTTGTCAATCCAAAAGGTATAACTATATATTCCCAATGTCCATAGCGCGTCCTAAAAGCTGTCTTCCATTCATCTCCTTCCTTGATTCTGATTTGATTGTAGCCCCACCGTAAGTCCAGCTTAGTAAAGTAATTAGCCTGCGCTAGGTTGGCCATAGTTTCCGGTGTAAGGGGAAGAGGATATCTATCCTTAACTGTAATGGCATTCAACTTCCGATAGTCCACGCATAAACGCAGAGACCCGTCGGCTTTTTTCACAAATAAAACAGGAGCCCCAGCTGGAGAATTGCTGGACTGAAGAAATTCTTTCTTTAAATTGTCGGCCAAATAATCTCTTGGTGCCTTCAATTCTTCTCGCGACATATTGTACATGGGGCCAAAAGGTGGTATTGTCCCTTCTGGTAATTTTATTTCATGGTCAGAGGGACGGTGTGGTGGTAATCTAGATGCATTGGTCTCATCGAACAATTGTCGGAAGCATTGATAGTCTATCGGAATCATCCCATCTGGATTGGCCGGCATCTCCAACACTTTATTAACAGCATATAGGTTGATCGAATAGACTTGGACGGTAAAATCCTGAGAGAGTTTTTTAAACGATCGAGGGGTAATTTCTGAAATATGTGTAACTAGTCTCTCAGGGGGTGGTGTCGAGATCCCCCGAGACACGATAGGTTTGCGGTTGGCTATACAATGATCAAGGCATACTGATGACAGGAAACGAACCTCGTTCCTCCCACTGTCGATCAAGACACCATGTCTTCTCATCCAAGGTATCCCCATCACAATCGGATAGTGTCCGAGTTTTGTAACGAAAAAAGAGCATTCCTCCACGGGCCCATTAATCTCTAATTCAAACGTCACCTTCCTAGTCACCTTCCTTGATTCAATAAGTCTTCCATCAATCACATCAATCTCCCTCTCAGTCCTCAGATTCTTCATTTTTAATTCATGGCGGCGCACAAAGTTTTCATCTATAAATGCATATCCTGACGCTCCAGTATCAATCAAGGCATAGGTGGGTACAATAGATTTTTGATTTTGCGAAATAGAACAAATTACAATCAATTGATTCCCATCCATTTCCCTTTCCGATACTGAAAACGTAGAAATAGACACCTTAGAAAAAACTTTAGGAGGTCCCCGGGCTATGCCGTTTAGGCCAGGGACGGATCTTTTAACTCCTCCTCATCCAACGATAAATCCTCCCCTCCCCTCTCCCCCTTCCCCGCCTCCAACAATGCCCCCCTCATCCTAGGTGCTGCCCTCCCCGAGGGCAAAAGGATACAATCCCTAACCAAATGTCCAACCCCCCCACAGTAATAATAATGATTCTCAATAAGACATGCTTCCCTTTCTCTAGGATCCGGGCGACGACGACTGTTAGACAGGTCCATAGGGACAGCTCCCCCGGGAGTATAAAAAGGGTGAGCCACTGGCGCAGCACTCTTCGGTGGTGGTTGGGGTGGTCCTCGTACGGCTGGGGATGTTGTTGATGCAACAGGTGGGCGAGGGGCAAAGGAACGCTGAGCAGGGGCACGAGGAATCTGGAACCTAAATCTCCCCATCCTGGCCTGTAAGGGTCGTTGTTTATTATCAAGACGTTGGAGAAGGAGTCCACACTCCTTAATCGTTGTCGGGGTTTCATTTTGAATCATGAGCGCTATCAACTCTTGGCTAAGACCCTCCAAAAGACATTCAATATTAGCAGCCTCATTAAACTCAGAGTCAGCAGCGTACCGCTGGAACTCCACAAAATACTCTGAGAAGGTACGTTGGCATTGCCTGATCTCCCTCAAATTGCGAGCAATGGTGGCGGTCCGGATCTCCAAAAGCATTATCCAAAATTTCAAAAAACTCCACTATGGAATCGAGAGCGATTCCTTCATCCGTAATATAAACTAGAAATTGATCCACCGCCAGTCCTTCTAGTCGAGAAATAGAATAGGCCAATTGTTGTGCCGATGTAGGAAAACGATCGAGATTAGCCGTAAGTTTAATCTGGAGTTGCCTTTGAAAGGTCCTAAGAGTCTTGCAATCGCCCCAGTATTTCTTCGGGTCAAGGAGTTTCTTTGATTTGGAGGGCTTGGTTAAGTCGTCGTAGAGCTCCTCTAAACCTCCCTTGACTCCTTTTTGCAACTTCTTGATCTTAGCTCGTAGTCCCTGGATTTCTTTATGGAACTCGACCCGGCCTTATTCCGGTGAGTGGTGAGGTCGATCACATATTGCTGAACTCCTCCGTCCGCTGTTTGGTGTAGGACATACGCTTGCTTCGCTTCTTCCGTTGTGGTGGGGTCCACTTCAGGGTGAGAGACAAAGAACCCTTCAAGATCCATATGGAGCTTTTGATAATCAAATGCATTGGTAGCTGGAGAGGTCATGGTAGACTATGGTGCGAGGAACTCGAACTGTGCCAGTCGAGTAAGAGTGGTCTCGTCTTAGTATGACGGAGTAACCCGACGCAAAGTAGAAGATAACAATGATGATGCAGAAGGACTCGAGGAGCACAGTCTACGCGACGAGGAGACCGACAAAGAGAGGAACAACGCCGGGCGAGCACAAGTACAGGCACCGGCGAAGGCAAGGGCAAGGGCAATGGCACAAGAGCACAGGACAGAGGAAGTCAGGACCGGATGGACCTCAACGAGAAAGATGAGAGGTACTATGGCTTTCCTCTTTAGAGAACAGAATCGTGAGGTACGGGAGGCTATGGGTTGAGAATAGGAGTAGATTCCTGTGTACTGAGATAACAGGAAGACGAGACAGAGAGAAAAGAAAGGAAGAAAGAATTAAGGAAAACATCTACCCCCGTTATTTAACACCTCTCCTCCACCAGTCCACTATGACTCATGCATCAGCTCATAGAAACCCATAGAAATCTGTCGCAGCCACACCTCGTATTCCTCTCCACCATCTCTGCTATTTAAATTACAAATCCATCACGCCATCGAACCTCCTAGAATCCAATAACGACACCTTCTGCTTGACACACCCCTCCCTCGCTTAACAATACCGTATCAATCACAACAGTTCTGCGACTACCGAACCCTCAGGGCCGATGCCAAGACGCCGGGACAGTAGCCCTGTTTAGTATCATGGCCCTCACCAGGGATCTTCAAAGGATTTGTGATGGTGTAACCCGACGCAAAGTGGAAGATGACAATGATGACGCAGAAGGACTCGAGGAGCACAGTCAGCGCAATGAGGACATCGACAATGACACAGACAATGCCGGGCAGGCACCAGCATAGGCACCGGCGAAGGCAAAGGCAAGGGCAAAGACAAAGGCAAAGACAAAGGGGCGCAGGGCAGGGAGAGTGAGGACCGGATGAACCTCGACGAGAACGATGAGAGGTCCCATAGGTTTCTTCTGGAGAGGACAGAGTCTTGGACTCGAGGGACTATGGCTTAGAAATAGGAGTATACTCCTATGTACCGAAATAAAAGAAAGACGAGACAGAGAGAAAAGAAAGGAAAGAACAAAAGAAAACATCCATGTCGGCGATTTAACACCCTTCTCCGCCAGTCCAGCATAACTCATCCATCAGCTCATAGAAACTCATCGAAACTCTCATGTATCCATACCTCGTATTTCTCCCCACCATCGCCGCAAATTCCATTACTAATTCTCCCAGCAGCCAAACCTCATGGTACTCAGGCGTCTTGGTATCGGTTCCGAAGGTTAAATAATCGAAGCGCTGTTGTAACTGATGGAGTAATATTAAGTGAGGTGGGAATGAGATAAGGTGTAGATGCCATTATTAGATTCTACGAGATTTGATAGTATGATGAATTTATAATATAAATAGAGAAGATGGTGGGGAGGACTACGAGGTGTGGCTGTACACGATGTTTTAATGGGATTTTAAGAACTGAGGTATGAGTCAGAGTGGACTGATGGGAGAGGGTGTTAAATAGTGTGAGAAGATTTTTCCTTTAGTTCTTTTTTTCTCTTCTTTCTCTCTCGTCTTCCTGTTATCTAATCATATAAGAACATACTCCTATTACCAAGCCATAGCCTACGTTTTCTTGAAACTTTCCTTCGATAAACAAGGAAACTCATGGTATTTCTCATCATTTCCGTTGAGGTCCATCCGGTCCTCACTCTCTGTGCCTTATACTTTTTGCCTCTGCCCTTGCCTTTGCCCTCACCAGGGCCTGTGCTTGTGCCTGCCTGGTGCTCTCTCCGTCCTCGTCAGTATTCTCGTTGTGCTGCCTGTATGCTTCGAGTCCTTCTGCGTTATCATTATCATATGTCATATTGCATCCACTTACTCTGTTACATATAGAAACAAATAACGACAACCTCACCTCATCTCATTTTATTCTCGATTACACATCCTTATCAATCACAATGTTACAGGACGGGGTCGGGGGATCGTGGAGAACGGCTAACCGAGTTCTACTAGAGGTCGAGGGCAGGTCACGGGAGCGGGGCAGGAAGCCGGAGTGGTTTAACCGAGGCAAAGCAGAGACGGGCATGGGATACTAAAGGGCACAACTGAGGATGTGGACGAGAAGCAGTAATATCAACAAGTATATTGTAAAACAAAATCAGGATAAGGCCCGAGGGCAAACTAGAACCACTGGCAGGAACCTAAAGAGAATGGTTGATAACAGGAGGTTGCGTAAGGAAAGAAGAAAGAAAAGACAAAGGAAATCCCAGCCCATATATATATCACTTCCTACTATCGATTACTAATCCATACCACGGAACCCATAGAAACCCAACGAAATACTATCGCTTCCCGCAACCGATCTTCCATACTAACTCCCGATCAATCCAACCCGAAGAATCCTAGTACAATTACCAATCACTCTTCCCATTCCCTAGCACCTAGAATATGCCGTGACACACAATAGAGCTGCGACTACTGAATCATCGGGAGCATTATTAAAACACCGGGACAGTAAAATCCATTACCAATTTTTCCTGCAACCGAACCTCATGGAAACCAAATGACGATAACTTCACTTCATCTTCTCCCCTCCTCGCTTAACATATTCCCCCCCATTAAAATAGTACTGTGACTATGGAATCGTCGGGACTAGTGTCACGATACTGGGACGGATAGATCCCCTCCTAGGACCTAGCTCCTGATGTTTTGAAAGATATTCTTTATGAAAGACTTTCCGAAGGTTAGGACTATATTCTCAATCACTCAAGGATTGCCAGGAAGATTCCTCGTATACAGCATATCCAACCAAAAATACTGCACTTGCCATCCTCTTTTCCTTGAGTTCAGTATTTCCTTGATTTCTCACTCAACTTCCCCTTCTATTTCCACAGGTGGGGGTGGCTTGGCGGTTTGCCCTGGGATAGGGTAGTTGACCAACGGCAATAGTAACAGAAAATGAAATACAGGATGTATTTCTATAGAGGCAGATAGGTCAAGTTCATGGGAATAGGGGCTTACTATTTGTTGTATTGAATAGGGGCCAATTTGGTTCCAATCGAGTTTCTTTGACGGTCGTTTTGTCTCAAGGTTCTGAGTGGAGAGTCAAACTAGGTCGCCAAGAGTATATTAAGGTGCCAGTGTACGATGTAAATTAGTTATCTCCTCTTGTATCTTTTAAGCCTTGAACATTTCAATTCTCAAGAAATGCAACACCTGTTTTCAAGTTATTTCTCTGGACAACCTATACGCTTGGTCTTCATTCGGGGTCTTATGATATTGCAGGGGTCCAAAAGACATTCAAGGATGTCTTCCATAGTTTGCTTTGCAGGAGGATATATTGGTTTTTTCAGGGATGTTATTATTGGTAGTATGTCCTGGCATCTTGGCACCAGTCCCTAAGGCTCGGCAGTCGAAGCGCTGATGTAACCAATAAAGAAATGTTAAGCGAGAAGGGGACGCGACCAGGGGAGAATGTCGTCATTTGATTCTATGGGATTCTATGGCATGATAGATTTGTAATATAATTAGAGGAGATAGTGGGGAGGAATACTATGCGGTGTGGTTGCGATAGGATTTCTATGAGATTCTATGGACTGGGTTATGAGTCATAGTGGACTGGCGGAGGGGAGTATTAAATAGCGCGAAAAGAGTTTTGCTTTAGTCCTTTTTTTCTTTTCCCTCTGTCTCATCTTCCTGTTACCTCGGTACATAGGAATATATTCCCATCTCTAGTTATAGCTTTCCCGACTTCATGAACTGTCTTCGGTAACCAGGAAATCCATATTACCTCTCATCGTTCTCGTTGAGGTCCATCCGGTCTTTACTTCCGCTGCCCTGCGCTCTTTTGCCTCTGCCCTTATCTTTGCCCTTATCGGTGACCCTACCTGTGCCCTCTTGGGATACTCTTTGTCTTTGTCGATATCCTCGTTGTTCTGGCTGTACGCCTCGAGTCCTTCTGCGTCATCATTGTCATCTTCTACTTTGCATTAGGTTACTCTGTCACATAGTAAATTTAGCCAGCGGGAGAAAATTATTCTAGTTATCCTGTTGATAGGACACATAGCTGTGTAGTTATTGTTCCATAATCGCATTGGTCCTTTCAATTTACCCATCAGTCTCAAGATGAAAGGCCATGGAATATTGAGGGGCTATTTCCAAGCAGTCACAAGCATCTTTCAAAATTTGGCAGTAAACTTGAACTGTGTTCCTCTATCAGAGACAATAGTCTCCTGTAATCTATAAAACTACCATATCTGTTTCAGGTATAAACGAGACCAATTCGTAGCATTAAGGTTCTCAGTGCTAGGAATTAAATGCTTCATCTTCGTTAATCTATCCACTACCACGAGTACGGCATTAAAACCATTGCTTTCTGGGAGTCCAGTTACGAAATCCATAGTCATGTCGGTCTATGCTCCTTTGGACACTGATAGCAGTCGTAGGACTCCATGCAGAGGTTTATGACTTGCTTTACTTCACCAGCAAATATGACAATTTTGGACATAGCAGTCTGTAGATTTCTACATGGTGGGCCAATAATAGCTTCGGCTCAGGGAATTGTCCCGGCGTCTTGGTATCGCTCCCGATGGTTCGGTAGTTGTAGCGTGGTTGCGATGGAGGGAGCTATGTTAAACGAGGATGGGGTGAGATGAGGTGAGGTTGTCGTCATTAGATTCTATGAAGGTCGGTTGCAGGAAGGATTGGTAATAGGAATTGGCGAGATAGTGGGGAGGAATACGAGGTGTGGTAGTGAGAGATTTCCATGAGGTTCTATGAGCGAATGTGTGAGTCATACCGGACTGTTGGGGGAGAAGTGTTAAATAGCGGAGATAGATATTTTCCTTAGTTCTTTTTTTTTTCGCTCTGTCTTGTCTTCCTGTCATCTCAGTACATAGGAATATACTCCTATTCTCAAGCCATAGTTCCTCGCCTCCAAGATCTCGTCCTCTTCAAGAGGAAGACTCATAGTACCTTTGATCGTTCTCGTTGAGGGCTATCCGGTCCTCACCTCTCCTGCCTTGTGCCCTTGTGCCTTTGCCCTTGCCTTTGTCTTCGCTGATGCTTCTGCTTGTGCCTGCCTGGCGTTGTTCTTGTCTTCGTCAATCTTCTCATCACACTGGCTGTGCTCCTCGAATCCCTCTGCGTCATCATTGTCATCTTCTACTTTGCGTCGGGTTACTCCGTCACAGAAATCTAATGTTTTCGATCTCGCATGAAGTCCAGCGGAGGGTTTGTCATGATATTCCCGTAATAAGTGAGCTTAAGTTTTGACAGTAAAGTTCTCAGGCAGCATTGTCCTGGTAAAACCCCTGACTAATGATATCCAGGTCGGTCAAAAGTGGTGGGGCATTATAACAGAAAGGCAAAACCATCAGACCATCTCTTTCTTCAAAGTCCTCTCTTATATAACACTTGTTCAATATCATTTGGTCTACCTCTTATTGCTATGATGGGGTGGTTCATAGAAAAAATCTCAAGGGGGCGTCAGGGGTGTAGCTTCGTTCTGCAGGATACGTAAGAGTAACAGCGATACTTCTAAGAGGGGAGCTATATGAGAGAGAATAAAGGGGCAGCAATAGTCACTAGTATATAATAGAGACTATAATAGATTGATATGTGGATGCAGAAGACGTTGCGTGAAGAGGAAAGAAGAAGAGAGAAAAAGTACAGGAGTAGGCGCCGTTGCCTCGCTTATATACCCATCACCCCATTGCCCAGTCTGACTCATATTATTGCGTAACCCCGCTATGACTCATCCCTTTGTGTAACAGAAACCTGTAGAACCTATTCTGACTCATCCCCGCCTCCTAGCGAACAGTAATCCCAGCATTACCAATCCTTCCAACACTCCGATCCTAGTGTATCCATGAAAAAAAACCACAGATTGTGGACGTTATTTTAAGTAAATAAACCCTTCTTGTGTATATGGCTAAGCTCCACCTATGTCCCGGCGTCTTGGCATCGGTCCCGAAGGTTCGGTAGTCGAAGCGCTGTTGTGATTGTTTAGGAATGGTTAAGCGAGGGAGGGGTGTGCTAAAGGAAGTTGTCGTCATTTGGTTCTAGGAGGTTCGATGGCGTGATGGATTTGTAATGTAAATAGCGAAGATGGTGGGGAGGAATGTGAGGTGTGGATACGATAGGTTTCTATGGGTTTCTATGGACTGATGAATGAGTCATAGCGGACTGGTAAGGGGGGAAGTGTTAAATAGCGGGGTTGGATGTTTTTCTTAGTCTTTTCTTTCTTTTCTCTCTGTCTCGTCTTCCTGTTATCACGGTACATAGAAATTTACTCCTATGCTCAAGCCATAGCCTCTTGTACCTAAGATCCTGTCCTCTCACGAGGAAAACCATAGTACTTCTCATCGTTCTCGTTGAGGTCCATCCGGTCCTCACTTCCTCTGCTCTGCGCTCTTGTACCTTTACCCTTGCCTTTGCCTTTGCCGGTGCCTGTGCTTGTGCCTGCCCGGTGTTGCCTTTGTCTTCGTCGGTCTCCTCGTTGCACAGACTGTGCTCCTCGAGTCCTTCTGCGTCATCATTGTCATCTTCTTCTTTGCGCCGGGTTACTCCGTCACAACCTAGATCTTTGTTCATTCTTGATACAACGAGTGCGTCAGCAACAAAGCAGCAATGATTTGTTACGTTATCGAAGGCAAAGAGAGCTAGAAATCCAGGAAAGGCATATTTAAAGATAGGTATTACTATATTCATTGTATGTTTTACCATCTTTTCTCCAGTTCAATAATTATTCTTTCCATATTCAAGATAATGAACTGCCTCTCGAATTGACTTCCCATCAGTATCTAATGGCCACATAACATTTGAGTACTAGTAGCTCATTATCAGACACGTTATCTGGTACTCTTATAATACCACTAGGAGAGATAAAAGCCGATACGATAATTCCTTTTCCACGTGCCTTGGATCTAATTGGATGATATCCCTTTTGCATCCAAGCCTTTCTCTTGCCATCGTTTGCATTAAAAGTAGACTCATCATGTGTGACTAAGACCGAAGGTTTCTCCCCAACTTCTAAAGAATCCGATAAAACCCATTTTGTATTTCCATCTTCATCAATTTCAAATTAGATAAATCGCCGCTTATGTGTCCTCCAAGCTGGTATGAATACCTCCATTCTGTACTTTATTCATGCCCGTCAATGTATACACCCTTCCTGACAGTATCAAAAACGAATCCCATTTTGTTTAACCAGCGTCGTGCAGTTCTTGCTCTTATATGGTTACCATCTGGTCCATATCGATCGGGAATAAGACCGTAGTTATGGCATGTCTCCAACGTATCAAAAATAGCTCTTTCCTCCCTTCTTGAATCAAGATATATGCCAATTGCTTTCGCCAAACTGTATGCCGTAAGGTCTTATATAAATTAGCAACTTCAATTTAAATTTTGAAAGACGGATTGGTTCAAGTTCCAGACCCGGGTCAGTCATAGTAGATGGACAACAACATACCTGCTTCAGAAACACCAGAAATCCACTCTCGTACTGATAATTGAACCCCTTCGTCATTAAACCAGGATGCTGTTTCAGCCATACAACCTTGCCGGCCTATTTCTATATATTTTTCCAAGAAAGTTCCCAACTGACAAGCTCCCGAGAAAAATATACACCTTTTCCTACAGATCTAGCAATAGACAGTGCTAGTTGCTCCCGTGTATCTGTACTCCTTTTTCCCTTCGAAACTTGAATATGTAAAAAAGACAGAACAGCTCGGTGCCTAGTGAGGTTTTGTCCTATCAAAAGTGATTGATTTTTGCTTGAGCGAAGCCTCTTCCCTAAATCAGCTATTGCCAATAAGTGATCCCGGACCCAAAGATCTTCTGAAGATAGTGATTGTCGTTTAATACGGGTTGATAAGCTTGAACTACTATGTTGAGGAGAACCTTGAGTCAACGGCTTGCAGTTCTTTGCTGCAATCCTTAGATCCTCAAGCCGTCTCCCTTCCCTTTGTTGTGATCGCTTAGACAAAGTACTGGAGCGCTGATATCTTGTTTTCTTATCAGGGGCATTTTTGGCCAAGGCTCGTTCCATGGTCCTATCAGATGCTGACTGGCAGTCCTCAGGAATAGGGTCCTCTTCCTCTCCTTCAGTATACTCGCATTCCTCCTCACTTTCATTTCGTCATCACTATCCATCTTGTGTTCTGTCTGACATCGCTCATCCTCCTCCTCCATATCCAACCGGTCAATAAGGTTTTGGGGGGGATGATCCCATATTCGCTCGGCGTTCTCGGCGTTCTCGGCATACTGCTGTGTCCTCATATTTCTTGCAGCTTGGAGCTGGCGCAGTCTTTGAGATATTGGCGGCATGCTATTGAATCCCACTCACTATATATTAGAAAAGACTCGCATGAAGAGAATAGATTAGACAATAGATACCCACTAACAGAGATCTCAATAGAGTTACAATATGGCTTCTGAGGGATAGGATCGTAGGGCTGGGGCCAGGTGCGACTGTTGGATTGTGGGAATGTGGGGCCGGGGAGGGGAGAAGAGACCTCGCTTTAGGACCCTGATTCTGATTCACCTTACATAATCACCCTCCAGCAAAAGTCGCGCTCCTCCGGTTACAGGTGTCCGCCACCTTAGTCTGTCGGGCGGAGCACAACTACATTCACTTTTCCCGTAATAAGGAAATAAATGACAATGAGAGTCTCTTTTGACTTTCTCGTCAGTGGTTTCACTGTTGGGTGTTCGATCTCACGAGATGATTTCTCCTTTTCTTCCTTGGATAACTCCAATAGCTCCCTACTTTCGGCTCAGTCACTCGCAATATCTATCGTCACTTTAATTACCTCCATTATAGCATTTCGCTATTGGCAAGCTCTGGAGTATGCAGCAGTATCCTACACAATCCCGACACCAGAGCAATGTAGTGATGAATGGATAGGTGATATCCTGGACAAGCCTTGCATTAGGGTTTGTGAAGCTTATCCCTGGATGATGTTATTAAGGCTTATGGATGAGTGGAAGGCCCCTACAGATGACAAAATAAGATGTTATTGCCCTGCGAATGGGAGGCTTTTAGCGGAAATCACACCAGCGTCTCCAGAAGATATCGACAACGCGATTGCAAAGTCCGCTGCAGCCCAGAAACAATGGGCTAGGACATCGTTTAACGAACGAAGAAAAGTTCTCAGGACTCTTCAAAAGTATGTGCAAAGAGCAGCTCATGCCATATATTTCTTGGTCTAACTTCTTGCAGATATATACTATCAAATCGAGATATGATAATTAGAGCCGCTTGCCTTGATTCAGGTAAAACGCGTATCGATGCATCCTTGGGCGAGATCTTAGTTTTGGTTGAGAAAATCCGGTGGATACTCGGGTACGGGGAGAATGCGTTGAAACCTAACAAAAGGCCTGTTTCGTGGCCGTTAATGTGCTATAAAAAAGCGGAAGTACGATACGAACCTTTGGGTGTTGTCGGCGCTTGTGTTTCCTGGAAGTACGTGCCACAGACCTACAGTCTAACATTATAATTCGTATAGCCATTGGACATATCTAACCTGCTCTTTTCACTTCTGTAGTTATCCGGTACGTTTGTGCTATGCAAATTTAGTCAAGATTATTGGGGTATACATAACTGACCCAGCTGCAGTTTCACAACCTACTTTGTCCTATTGTGAGTTCAATTTTTGCCGGCAATGGGGTAGTTGGTAAGTTCATACAAGTCTAATTGTTGAAAACCTATCGAATATTAATAGTCAACCCAGTCAAGGGGAGTGAAAACACAGCTTGGAGTTCCCATTATTTCATCACGATTGTAAAAGGTGCTCTTGAGGCCTGTGGACACGATCCGGGTCTAGTACAGGTAAGGCCCAGTCTCCTAGGTCCCGCGGTATCAGCATTGGCTTATGCTGTATAAGTCTATTACATGCTGGCCCGAGGTTGCTCCACATCTCACATCTCACGCGAGGATATCCCACTTAACATTCATCGGGTCACGTCCGGTTGCCCACCATGTTGCTGCCTCAGCCTCCAAATCATTAACTCCTCTCTGTATTGAACTCGGCGGCAAAGATGCGGCTATCATCCTCGATGATGTTCCAAACCTGAACAAGTTATCATCAATCCTCATGCGCGGCGTATTTCAGAGCGCTTCGCAGAATTGCGTGGGCATCGAGAGGGTGATCGCGCTCCCAAATATCTATCCTCGCCTTGTCAATATCCTTGAAGAGAGGATAAAACTTCTTAGGGCCGGATCAATCTTGGACGGTGACGAAGTGGATTGCGGAGCAATGATCTCATGTTCTAGCTTCGATAAACTCGAGGGATGGATACACGAAGCGGTCCAAAAGGGCGCCAAGTGTCTTGTAGGTGGGAAGCGATACGTGCATCCTAAACACCCCAAAGGGCATTACTTTGCACCCACACTTCTCATTGACGTAACTCCTGAGATGTTGATTGCGCAAAACGAGACATTTGCCCCGATATTCGTGTTAATGAAGGCCCGTGACGTCCAAGAAGCCATAGATATCACGAATGGGACTGATTTTGGTCTTGGCGGGTCTGTTTTTGGAAGAAGTAAAAGTGACCTTGAAAAGGTTGTCCGAGAAATGAAGAGCGGAATGGTATCAGTCAATGACTTTGGGGTTTACTACCTTAACCAGTCCCTCCCATTTGGTGGGGTCAAAGGCTCTGGGTACGGACGGTTTGCGGGAGAGGAAGGTTTAAGAGCTGTTTGTAATCTGAAGGCAGTTTGCGAGGATATGTTCCCTAGCTTTATCAGTACTACAATACCATCAGTTGTAGATTATCCTATTAGGAATGGGGATAGAGGTTTTAACTTCACCGCAGGCACGTTCAAGACCCTTCCCCTACACCTCTTAATTCTAACTAAGTTCTTATCTTTTTTCATAGGATTGATTGAGTTAGCATATGGTGAGACTTGGAAAAGGACAATAGGCGGGTTTTGGAAACTGGTCGCGAACCTGTAGGAGTTGGATACAGCAATATTGAGTGGCAAGGGGCTTGATTTGAGGGGTTTTGTGGTGTTGATGGATTGGGAAATTCTCCAAGTTTCCATACATCCGTGTGGTTTAAAGGGTTATGCAAAATGAATTAGGGAACATTTCCTGTGAAAAAATATTGCCAACAAAATATCGTGGGAGTTGAGAAAACTCACACCGCTGTGGCAATAGTGGTAATCAACGTGTGCCGGGTTGGGTTGCGTTGAGGCCTGTAAAAAAAGGTTAGCAACTGCGAGAGAATTGAAAATCATTTAGCAGCTGAGAACTCTGAACAACTTTTAACGATGCCACAATCTTCTGAGAAAGCAAAACTTCTGTGGTGCCTTCGTGCTCTGGAGGTTGCGGAGAGGTTACTTGACCTGATATGTCGGATCACGCTGATGGAACGTTACGCGGGCCTTTTGCGGAACCATACAGCGGTTTGGACTGTAATTTAGGGGTGAATTCGGATTTTGAGTTAGACCTCGAGCTGGAGTCTGGGGAGGAGTTTGAGCTAGAGGATCCGCAGCTATATTCTGCAATTGGAACTTCTTTCAGCACGTACCCAAATCGACATGATAGAACTGTTGAAGACTAGGAGGTACTGAGTACCTCGTGGGGTGACTTCAAGGCTTGCCAATGCCACAACAATTGAAGTTTGGTTCCATCAGCAAATTTTTGAAAGAACAGAGACTCCCTTGATTCACTTGCCACAACTATCCAACCCAACCCGATTTTTCAAAACGGATCACCATGTGCACCCCAAAGACCAATCCGGTATCAATTGGCTGTTTTTGATATGTTCTTTGGTGGGGGAGGGGAGTAAACACATCAGTACAGCACTATCACCTGGGATAGGTGTTGGGACGGTTCAGCTCCAGATGGGAGGGGTGTTTCATTTGCTTATTGCTATGAAATCAACGTACAAGTGACATATCGGAGAAGCAAGGGAGGCTCATAAACAAGATGTTTCGACATTTAGGTGTGTTAGATGTGTTGGCGGTACCTTTATTAATTTGAGATATACATCATCATTGGTCAATTGGTACTATTACTTGTTTCAATAAAGGAACATATCTTATAAGTCACCGGCTTAACGACGTCAAAAGCACCTACTAGAACAAATCGTAGAGCCTTTTTCCTACCTTCATGCCGTAGGGGGTGCAAATCCACGTGTCTGTGATTAGTGTTAGCGGTTTGGCGCTTAAATACAGCACCAGAAATCAGGGTGGTTTCAGTACCGTAGTGCTGCGGTAGTATTGCTAGAATGCGGCAATTGCTGACAATACTGAGATAATACAGCATTTTGGAAAATTAGGGTATTTAGGAGAATACCATAGAAATACCGTAGCACTACTGTATGCACTATCAAACACATACTGTACCGCCCGACCGTATAAAAATATCAGCCTGTTTTGTAAACCTAGAGCTGATACGAGCTTGATATATGCTTTATCTATAGGATATGCTATATTTCGGCCTGTTTAGGCAATAATCTTGATATTTGGTGCCTAATTAGGGCCAAATAAGGCTCGATCAGGCTCTTTCTAGAAAATAACATGCGCGAATAAAATTGGATTATTAAAAACTCTCAGCAGGATAGGGTTAGGGTTGTGGACATATATATCTACGCCCCCTACACTTTCATCTCCCCTACACCTTCATCTCCCCTACACCTTCATCTCAGGCTCCTCTACACTTTCATTTTTTCTACACCCTCAACTCTACACCTTTATCTCTACACCTTCATCTCTACGGGTCCATCTCTACGTAATTGTTTATGCCCTCCCTCAATCAATCATGATCATTAGGATACAAGCTAATTGGTGAATTAGGCACCCAATCCAGCAAATCCAGCACCCAATCCAGCAAATCCAGCAAATTCAAGCGCCGGCGGAATCAAGCACCGTACCGTAATAGACCGTACTATAACTTACCATATAGAATATGCAATGAAGCGGGCAGGCAACTTGAAGCAGGCAAACGGGCAAGCCGCTCTAGTAATAATTTTTGAATATATGTATATAGTATTAAATCTTGAGAGATATAAGAATTTGATCTATGAAATTTTCCTAACCAGATCAAGGGTGAATACTGGCCTACCCACGTATCCAGATCTTTCAGTGAATGAAATCAGTCTGATATCAGTATTATAATATACCTGTGACGGAGTAACCCGACGCAAAGTAGAAGATGACAATAATGACGCAGAAGGACTCGAAGAGCACAGCCAGTGCAACGAGGCGACTGACGAAAACAAGGACAATGCCGGGCAGGCACAAGCACAAGCACCGGCAAAGGCAAAGGCAAAGGCAAGGTGTGATGGAGTAACCCGATGCAAAAAAGAAGATGACAATGATGACGCAGAGGAACTCGAGGAGCACAGTCTACTCGACGAGGGGGCTGATGAAGACAGGGACAACACCGGGCAGGCACAAGCACAGGCACCGGCGAAGGCAAAGGCAAGAGCAAGGGCACCAGAGCACGGAGCAGGGAGAGTGAGGACCGGATGGACCTCAACGAGAACGATGAGAAGTGCTATGAGTTTCCTCTTGTCAGAGGATCGAGACTTTGGTACGAGAGGCTATGGCTTAGAAATAGGAGTAGATTCCTATGTACCGGGAGAACAGGAAGACGAGACAGAGAGAAAAGAAAGAAAGAACTAAGGAAAACATCTATCCCCACTATTTAACACACCTCCTCCCCTAGTCCGCTATGACTCACACTTTCGCTCATAGAACCTCATGGAAACCGGTTGCTACCACACCCCGTAATCCTCCCCACCATCTCCGCTATTCTACATTACCAATCCATCACGCCATCGAACCTCCCAAAACCCAATGACGACAGCCTCCATCTCGCACTCCCCGCTCTCTCTTAACATTACCCCAACAATCACAACCGTACATCGCCTACCGAACTGTCGGGACAAATGCCAAGACGCCGGGACACAAGGGCAAAAGCACAAGAGCACAAGGGAGGGGAAGTAAGGACCAGATGGACCTCAACGAGAACAATAAGAGGTACTATGGGTCTTCCTCTTGAAGAGGACGAGATCTTGGAGGCGAAGAACTATGGCTTGAGAATAGGAGTATATTCCTATGTACTGACATGACAGGAAGACGAGACAGAGAGAAAAGAAAGAAAGAACTAAGGAAAATCTCCATCCCCACTTTTTAACACTTCTCCTCTACTAGTCCGCTATAACACACACTTTCACTCCTAGAACCCCATAGGAACCCATCGCTACTGCACTTCATATTCCTCCCCACCATCTCCGCTATTTACATTACAAATCCATCACGCCATCGAACTTCATAGACCCCAATGATGACACCCCCCTCTCAGCACACCCCTTCCTCGCTTAGCTTTTCCTCATTAACTACATCAATGCTTCGTCTACCAAATCCCCAGGACTAATGCCAAGACGCTGGGACAATACCATAATTTTCAGAAAATATCAGCTTTAGCGAAACTATAGGCCAATTAAGTCCCAATCAAAAATATTGGGCATAAAATTATAAAAACTTAATATCGGACTAAAATGAGATACAAATCAAACTGATATTTTTATACAGTCCACGGTAAAGTAACTTAGTCTGTAACTATATGCTAGGTTATCGTTGACTGTTTAACTGCTCTTTACTAGTAGGGGGGTGTTTTACTTCACCCCCTCCTCAGCATACCCCTTCCTCGCTTAGCAATACCTTAACAATCACGGCAGCGTTTAGATTACCGAACCTTTGAGACCAATGCCAAGATGCCAGGACAACACTTTACAAGCTTGTGGAAGCTTCTCCGAACCTGAATTATCAAATTTGTTGTTTATGCCGCCATATCTGTACTTGTATATAGCCTCATGAGCATATAATATGTCTGTGCCAAATGTCTGAATATTATTGTTATCATATCACACTCCCTGCGGAGCGGGAAATGTCTAACAGTCAGTACTGAACAGATGTCCCGGCGTCTTGGCATCGGTCCCGAGGATTTGGTAGTTGTTGCGCTGTTAGGAATGATGGAGTTAGGTTAAGTGAGGAGGGGATGAGATGGGATGATGTTGTCATCATTAAATTCTAGGAGGTTCGGCTAGAGAGAGAATTGGGATTTGATAATCCGTACCACAGTATGGTCTAGCCGTTGGTTAAACATCCAATTCCATAGTGAAACTGGTGTCAAAACACAAGCTCTGGTCTATTTACTAAGATCCTATGAACCTCTGTTCTGTACCGGACTCCGGACACACACCCATACAAGAGGTACGGACAGAGTCCGGAAGACATTTCCCGCGACGGAGTAACTTGAAGGCAAGGTGGTGGAAGACAATGATGACACAGAAGGACCTGAAGAGCATAAGCAGCACTCATATTCCTCCCCACTATTTAAAGAAATCCTATTACCAATTCTCCCTGCAACCGAAACCCAATGATGACATGTTTACTTTATCTCATTCCCTCCTTGCTTAACATTTCCCTATCCATTACAACAATGCTACGACTATCTATTGGAAGGACTAAACCAGTAGTTGATGGCACTGACGATTCAAAATGAGACCCCGATGACAATTAGGGAGTGCTATCATGCCGTGGAGTGTGCTTCACGACGTTGCGGGAAGAAGGATTAGTCAGGGTTTCTATGGTGTTCTATGAGTTCTGTTGCAGGATTTCTATGAGTTAACGGTATGCGTATATTTCTAATAGAGGGATTTCCTTGGGGTTCTATAGGTTTCTATGGGATGAGTCAGCGAAGGGTTCTGAAGCTATATATATAGGGAGCTCTGTCTTTCGCTTGTAGGATTTCTCTTTCTTTTCTTTCTTCTTCACACAACCTTCCTGTCATCTAGACAATATAAATTTAGGAATCCTCAGTCATGCCATAACGTCCCTGACATCCCTTTAGGGACTTCAGGAACTTCCATCAGCAAGCTTTACCATTTGTGACTGGAGTCTCCTGAGTCTCCTGACAGTCTCCTGAGTCTCCTGAGACCCCTGTAATCTCCTGAGACTTGTAAAATCTTGCTGATGAGTCTACAGTCCCCGTCCTTGCCCTCATTTCGCTCCCTGTGCCTAGCTATTTCCCTATACTCTGCTTCGCTCCCCTCTCTTCACCTCGTCTTGCTTCGTCCCGTCTCGTTTCTGCTCCGGTATTATACCATGACAAATTCCGACCTCGTCCTCATTTCGCTGCATGATAAGTGCAGACTCCTACTTGAACGTCTTGACAATAAACAACGGACACTACAGGCTCGAATGGGGAGGTTCAGATTACAGATTTATAGTGGCCCTGTCCCTGGTTCCCTTGTCCCTCGCCCACCTATTGCATTAGCAACATCCCCAATCGTAAGGGGACCACCACCACCACCACCACCGAAGAATACGGCATCAGCAGCCCACCCTTCATACACTCCTGGGGGGGCTGTTCTGATGGATCTGTCTAATAGTCCTTGTCGTCCAAATCTGAAGGAAAGGGAAGGCCAGCATATTGAGTATCATTGTTATTATTGCGGAGGAGTTGGACATTTGGTAAAGGGGTGCCCTCACTCGCCTTCGGGAAAGGCTCCACCCAAGATAGGGGGAGCATTGTTGAAAACAAAAGGGGAAAAAGAGGAGGAGGTAGTGTTCGGAGGAGGAGGAGTTAAAAAACTTGTCCCTCGCCGAAGAGGAACAGCCCAGGGACCTCCCAAGGTTTTTTCTAAGGTGTCTATTTCAACGTTTTCAGTATCAGAAGGTGAGATGGATGGGAATCAATTGATTGTAGTCTACTTTATTTCGCAAAATAAAAAATCTATTGTACCCACTTATGCCTTGATTGATACTCGGGTATCGGGATATACATTCATAGACAAAGATTTTGTGCCCCACCATGAACTAAGGATGAAAAATTTGAGGATTGAGGGGGAGATTGATATGATTGGCCGAAGGCCTATTCAATTAGAGAAGGTGACTAGGAAGGTGACGTTGGAATTGAAGATCAATGGACATGTGGAAACATGTCCTTTCTTTGTTACCAAACTGGGACACTATTCAATTGTGGTGGGAATACCCTGGATGAGGAATCATGCAGTTTTGATCGATAGTGGAAAGATTGAAACTCACTTTCAATTGTCAGTATGCCTTGAACACTGCAGAGCCAACCTCAATCCTATTGTTGCTCGAGGGATTTGAACTCCACCGGCGGAAAGGTCAGTTACACACATTTCCGCCGTTACTCCACGATCATTCAAGAAACTTTCTCAAGACCCTACTGTCCAGATTTACTCTACTACTCTATATGTAGTTGATAAAATACTGAAAATACCGTCTAACCCTGATGGGACAATTCCGACAAACTATCAACACTTTGGACAACTATTCAATGAAACTAATGCGTCTATGTTACCACCATGTCGTCCTTATGATCATGTAATAAAGCTACAGGAAGGAATGGTACCACTCATTGGCGCCATGTACAGCATGTTGCAAGAAGAATTAAAGGCTCTACGGGAACTATACCGTACATACAGACAGAATTAGGCAGTGAATCAAGCAGGCATGGTAGGCAGGCAGGCAGGCAGGCGTCTGCAGTGAAGATAGTTAGACAAATGTACATATTAAATCGAGAAATAATCCAGATTTTTATTTGTGAAATTCACCTATGCTAGAAGGAGCATGAGTACTGGCCTACCTGCGTATCCAGATATTTTAGTGAATAAAATCAATTTTATATCGGCATTATCATATATCATAATCTTCACTAAATATCAGCCCTAGCGAAACCATAGGCTAATCAAGTCCTGATCGGGCATAAAATCATAAAAGCTTGATATCGGACTGAAATCAG
The DNA here is from genome assembly GCA_024713625.1 of Morchella sp. 2018-W30. Taxonomy (NCBI): domain Eukaryota; kingdom Fungi; phylum Ascomycota; class Pezizomycetes; order Pezizales; family Morchellaceae; genus Morchella; species Morchella sp. 2018-W30. The sequence continues at coordinate 940,025 of JAMJEW010000012.1, forward strand.
CTTCAAATCAAACTGATATTTTTATACAGTCCGCGGTAAAGTACTTCACTAAGCTGGTACCTACGTTCGAGGTATAATCAAATTTGGATTAAGGAAGGGGACAGATGAAAAACGGCTTTCAGGATACGTTACGGACATTAGGAATATATGCTTATGCTTTTAGGATTGACGAATGCCCCCGTCATCTTTGAGCGTTGGATTAATGATATCCGACACCCTTTTTTGGACTGTTGTGCTACTGCCTACCTTGACGATATTCTTGTCTACTCGGAAATATTGTAGCAACATCAGCGGAATATACAACAGGTGTTAGAAGCCCTAGATGGCAATGAAGCCCATTTGAAAGCGGAAAAGTGCGAGTTTAGTGTACAAGAAACCAAGTACCTCGGCATGATTCTAACTCTAGGAGGAATGGAAATGGATACAGCCAAAGTACAAATGATAGTGGATTGAGAGGCACCAAAGACAGTGAAAGAGGTTCAAGAATTTCTTGGCTTCGCTAATTTTTATCGACGGTTTATTTATGCCTACTTGCAGGTCGCAAAATGTAACGGAGTAACCCGACGCAAAGAAGAAGATGGCAATGGTAACGCAGAAGGACCCGAGGAGCACAGCCTAACGACGAGGAGACCGACAAAGACAAAAGTAACACCGGGCAGGCACAAGCACAGGCACCGGCTAAGGCAAAGGCAAGGGCAAAGGCACAAGGGCACAGGGCAGGGAGAGTGAGGACCGGATGGACCTCAACGAGAACGATGAGAGGTGCTATGAGTTTCCTCTCATCAGAGGTTCGAGTATTTGGTACGAGAGGCTATGGCTTGGAAATAGGAGTAGATTCCTATGTATCGAGACAACAGGAAGACGAGACAGAGAGAAAAGAAAGAAAGATCTAAGAAAAACATCTACCCCCGCTATTTAACACATCTCCTCCGCTAGTCCGCTATGACTCACCCTATCGCTCACAGAATCCCATAGAATCCCATCGCTACCATACCTCCTATTCCTCCCCACCATCTTTGCTATTTTACATTACCAATCCATCACGCCATCGAACCTCCTAGAAACCCATGACGACAACCACCCCTTCCTCGCTTAACTATTCCTAAACAATCACAACAGCGCTTCTACTAACGAACCCTCGGGACCGATGCCAAGACGTCGGGACAGATCAGGTCCCTTCCAAGGGCCTAGCTCCTGATAGGCCGAGGTTTCGAAGGATATTGATCATGAAATACTCTTCGAAAGTCAGGACTATGTTCAAGATCACTCGAAGGTTGCCAGGAAGGTTCTTCATATCCAACATATCTAAGTAAATACTCCACCCTCCGTCCTCTCTTCCGCGAATCCAATATCTCCACTACCTCCCATTCAGTCTCTCCTTCAACCTCTACTGGTGGGACTGATTCAACAATTTGTCCGGGAACAGGATTATTCATCGTCGGCGATAGCAATGAAACGTGGAATACCGGATGTATTTTCATGGGGGCAGGTAATTCCAGCTCATAGGCATAAGGACTCACGATTCGTTTACCCGGGTAGGGACCAATTTGTTTCCAATCAAGTTTCTTTGAAGGTTGTTTTGTTTCAATATTTCGAGTGGAGAGCCAGACAGAATCACCGATCTCATATCGAGGTGCTGGGGTACGATGTAAGTTGGCCATTTCCTCCTGTATTTTCTGAGCCCTAAACATCTCGCTTTTCAAAAATCAAACACCTGGGACATTTCCCGTGCCAACCCATTAGCCTGATCCTCATTCATCGTCCGCCCATGTTGTAATGGCCCAAATGTCATACTCGGATGTCTTCCATAATTAGCTTGAAAGGGGGACATATTGGTGGTTTCGGAAATGTGATTATTAGTAGCGAACTCCGCAAGGGGTAAAAAATCAGCCCAGTTATCCTGTTGATATGATACATAACTGCGGAGGTACTGCTCCATAATCGCATTGGTCCTTTCCGTTTGCCCATCGGTCTGAGGATGAAATACTGTAGAATAGCGAGGAGCAATTTCCAACCGTTCGCAGAGAGCTTTCCAAAATTCAGCGGTAAACTGTGTCCCTCGATCGGAAACAATGGTTTCGGGTAACCCATGTAGCTTCCATACCTGCTCAAGGTATAGACGAGACAGATCCCTGGCGTTAACATTCTCCGTGGTGGGAATCAAATGCTTCATCTTAGTTAATCGATCCACCACTACTAGAATAGGATTAGATCCATCACTCTCCGGAAGTCCCATTACAAAATCCATCGTAACATCCGTCCAGGGTCCTTTGGGCATCAATAATGGGCGCAGAACTCCTTGTAGGGGATTATGGTTCGTCTTACTTCGCCGACAGGTATGACAGTTCTGGATATAGCGGTCTGTATATTTCCGCATAGTCGGCCAATAATATTCTCGGCTGAGAAGTTCCAAAGTCTTTGATCGTCCAGGATGCCCAGCAGAAGGCTTATCGTGATATTCTCGTAGCAGATAAAGCTTGAGTTCGTCGAAGTCAGGGACATAAAGTAGATTTCGGTAAAGTAATAACCCCTCCTCACTTTCCTTGCACTCGGCCAACGAAATCTCCTTTGACTGTCAAATGCCATCTCGGAGCACACATAGGATTTTGTTAGGAAAGCTATCACTCTGATAAGCTTTGTTAAACAAATCAAGTACGGGAGACGATCCTTCAGCGGGTTCATTTGACAAAGAGCCCGCTAACAAACTTATCTTTGCATCTAAATTCTCCTTCTTCAAAACCACCCTGCTCTGCTGTTCCAGCCTCTCATCTCCTTCCTTCAGTAAATCCTTCAGCCTCCTTGTCAATATATCCACCTTCCTTCCCTGCTTCCCTGGCCGATATTGAATAACAAAATTAAATCAAGACAAGAATTCCGCCCACCGGGTTTGACGCCGATTCAATAATTTGGTTGACATAAAGTACTCCAGATTACGATGGTCCGTTAATACTTTGACTTGAAATTGAGCTGTCTCCAGATGGGGTCTCCATTCCTCGAAGAAACAAATAATAGCCAACAACTCCTTGTCGTAAATCTCATGGTTACATTCCGCAGGCGAATGTGTCTTGGAAAAGAAAGCAACCGGGTGGAGTACTCCTTCATCATCGCGTTGTGATAATATCCCTGCCGACACATAATCTGACGCATCGGTTTCCATGATGAATTCTTTCTCTGGGTCAGGATGCATTAATACGGGAGCGGTAGTGAAAGCAGTCTTGAGTTTCTGGAAGGCTTGTTCAACCTTCTGGGTCCACTCGAATCGTACGTATTTCTTTGTCAGAGCAGTCAAGGGTCGAGCCACTCGGGAGTAAGCGTAAATAAAGCGTCGGTAAAAATTGGCAAACCCAAGAAATTCCTGAACCTCCTTTACAGTCTTTGGCGCCTCCCAATCCACCATCGTCTGGACCTTAGCTGGATCCATCTTCATTCCTCCAGGGGTCAAGATCATGCCCAAATATTTTGTTTCCTGTACGCTAAACTCGCACTTCTCCAGTTTCAAATGAACCTCATTGGCTTCTAAAGCTTCCAGTACCTGTCGCACATCCTGTTGGTGTTGCTCCAGGGTTTCCGAATAGATAAGGATATCGTCCAGGTAAGCAGTAGCGCAACGATCCAAGAAGGGTCGAAGAATATCATTAATCCAGCGTTGAAAAGTGGCAGGAGCATTTGTCAACCCAAAGGGCATCACCAAATATTCCCAATGTCCATACCGCGTTCTAAAAGTTGCCTTCCACTCATCCCCCTCTTTGATCCTAATCTGGTTATAGCCCCAACGTAAATCCAGCTTGGTAAAATAATTCGCCCCTGCTAGATTGGCCATAGTTTCTGGTGTAAGGGGAAGAGGATATCGATCCTTAACCGTGATGGCATTCAGCTTCTGATAGTCAACGCACAAGCGCAAGGAACTATCAGCTTTCTTAACAAATAGCACCGGGGCGCCAGCCGGAGAGTTGCTAGATCTAAGAAATCCTTTCTTCAAATCATCGGCCAGATAATCTCTCAATGCCTTCAACTCTTCCCGTGACATGCTGTACATGGGACCAAAGGGTGGTACTGTTCCTTCTTGTAGCTTTATCTCATGATAGTAGGAACGATGTGGTGGTAGCTTGGATGCATTGGTTTCATCAAATAACTGTCGGAAGCGTTGGTAATCGATCGGAATCTTTCTATCAGGATTGGCAGGCATCTCCAATATTTTATTAACGGCATATAGAGTAGTTGAATAGACTTGGACGGTAGGATCCTGAGCCAATTTCTTAAACGATCGAGGAGTAACCGCTGAGATATAGGTAACTGGCCTTTCTGGTGGCAGTGTTGAAATTCCCCGAGCAACAATAGGTTTACCGTTAGCTATGTAATGTTCAAGACATACTGATGATTGGAAGCGAATCTCATTCTTTCCACTATCAATCAGAACCCCATGTCTTCTCAGCCAAGGTATTCCCATTACTATCGGGTAGTGTCGTAGTTTCGTAACAAAGAAAGGACATTCCTCAACATGTCCATTAATCTCCAATTCCAACGTCACCTTCTTAATCACTTTTCCTGACTCAATAGGTCTTCCATCAATCACATCAATCTCCCTCTCAGTCCTCAAGTTCTTCATTTTTAATTCATGGCGGCGTACAAAGTCTTCATCAATAAATGCATATCCCGACGCTCCAGTATCAATCAAGGCATAGGTGGGTACAATAGATTTTTTATTTTGCGAAATTGAACAGACTACAATCAACTGATTCCCATCCATCTCCCCTTCTGATACTGAAAACGTAGAAATAGACACCTTAGAAAAAACTTTAGGAGGTCCCTGAGCTATGCCGCTTAGGCCAGGGACAAATCTTTTAACTACTCCTCATCCGACGATAAATCCTCCTCCTTTTCCTTCTTCTCCTTCTTCGCTTCCAACAATGCTCCCCGCATCCTAGGGGCTGCCCTTCCTGAGGGCGAAAGAGTACAATTCCTAACCAAATATCCAACCCCCCCACAGTAATAGCAACGATTCTCCGCACGACGTGCTTCCCTTTCCCTGGGATCCGGACGACGGTGGCTATTAGACAAATCCATAGGAACAGCTCCCCCTGGAGTATAGGAAGGGTGGGCCGCTGGCGCAGCACTCTTCGGTGGTGGTTGGGGTGGTCCTCGTACAACTGGGGATGCGGTTGATGCAACAGGTGGGCGAGGGACGAAAGGGCGAGGAGCGGGAGCACTAGGAATCTGAAATCTAAACCTCCCCATCCTGGCTTGTAAAGCTCGTTGTTTATTATCAAGACGTTGGAGCAGTAGCCCGCAGTCTTTAACGGTCGTTGGGGTTTCATTCTGAATCATTAAAGCTATCAGATCCTGATTAAGCCCTTCCAGAAGACGTTCAATCTTGGCCTCCTCGTTGAACTCAGAGTCGGCAGCATGGCGCTGGAACTCTGCAAAATATTCCGAGAAAGTACGTTGGCGTTGCCTGATCTCCCTCAAGTTACGAGCAGCAGCGGCAGCGCGATCCGGATCCCCAAAGGCATTACTCAAAATTTCAAAAAACTCCGCCATGGAATCGACAGCGATTCCTTCATCCGTAATATAAACGAGAAACTGATCCGCCGCTGGCCCCCCCAATCGAGAAATGGAATACGCAAGTTGTTGGGCCGAGGTAGGAAAGCGATCAAGATTAGCCGTGAGTTTAATCTGAAGTTGTCTCTGGAAGGTCCTGAGAGTCTTGCGATCGCTCCGGTATTTCTCTGGGTCGGGTAATTTCTCAGATTTGGATGGCTTGATTAAGTCGTCATGGAGCTCCTCTAAACCTCCTTTGACTCCTTCTTGCAACTTCTTGATCTTAGCCCGTAGTCCCTGGATTTCTTTATGGAACTCGGCCCGGCCTTGTTCTGTTTCGGAATGATGAGTGGTGATGTCGACCGCATATTGCTTGACCCTCCGTGCGCTCTTTGGAGGAGGGCATACGCTTGCTTCGCTTCTTCCGTTGCGGCGGGGTCCACTTCAGGGTGAGCGACAAAGAACCCTTCGAGATCCGTATGGAGCTTTTGATAATCAAATGCTTTGGTAGCTGGAGAGGTCATGGTAGACTATGGTGCGAGGAACTCGGACTGTGCCAGTCGAGTGAGGATGGTCTCATCTTAGTGTAACAGAGTAACCCGACGCAAAGAAGAAGATGACAATGATAACGCAGAAGGACCCGAGGAGCACAGCCTAAAGACGAGGAGACCGACGAAGACAAAAGTAACACCGGGCAGGCACAAGCACAGGCACCGGCAAAGGCAAAGGCAAGGGCAAAGGCACAAGGGCACAGGGCAGGGAGAGTGAGGACCAGATGGACCTCAACGAGAACGATGAGAGGTGCTATGAGTTTCCTCTCATCAGAGGTTTGAGTATTTGGTACGAGAGGCTATGGCTTAGAAATAGGAGTAGATTCCTATGTATCGAGATAACAGGAAGACGAGACAGAGAGAAAAGAAAGAAAGATCTAAGAAAAACATCTACCCCCGCTATTTAACACATCTCCTCCGCTAGTCCGCTATGACTCACCCTATCGCTCACAGAATCCCATAGAATCCCATCGCTACCACACCTCCTATTCCTCCCCACCATCTTTGCTATTTTACATTACCAATCCATCACGCCATCGAACCTCCTAGAAACCCATGACGACAACCACCCCTTCCTCGCTTAACTATTTCTAAACAATCACAACAGCGCTTCTACTACCGAACCCTCGGGACCGATGCCAAGACGCCGGGACAAAAAATCCCTGACCACCCTAACTGAAAAATATATGCGGTCCAAACGGACCCAGAAGGTTGAGAAGGTATTTCAAGCGCTTAAGCCTGCTTTTACCACCGCTCTGATATTGATGCATCCGGACCTGGAAAAAGAACTTATTGTGGAGACTAATTCTTCAGACTAGGTATCAGCCAGGATTTTATCACAACGTGACAAAGAACAGATTGTACATCCAGTTGTCTTCTTCTCAAAGACACACTCGCCTGTGGAGTGCAACTATGAAATTTAGAACAAAGAATTGTTGGCCATTTTTTGTTGCTTTGAGGAATGGAGACGTCATCTGAAGACAGCTCAATTCCAAATTAGAGTACTGATAGATCATCGCAATCTGGAGTACTTTATGTCGACTAAATTGCTGAACCAACGTCAAACTCGTAGGGTGGGGTTTTTGTCTCGATTTAATTTTGTTATTCAGTATAGGTCAGGAAAGCAAGAGAGAAAGGTAGATATTTTGACACGGAGGCCTAAGGACTTACCAATGGAAGAGAATGTAAGATTAGAGCAACAAAGCAAAGTAGTGTTGAAGAAAGAAAATTTGGATCCAAAGATAAGTTTGTTAGTGGGTTCTTTGCCAAATGGACCCGCTGAAGAATTGTCTCCCATATTTGATTGTTTAATCAAGTTCACTAGTGCAATAGCTTTCAAAACCAGATTCTATCTATGCTTCGAGACGACGCTCAGCAATCAAAAGAGATATCATTGGCAGAGTGCAAGGAAAGTGAAGAAGGGTTACTACTGTACTGAAATATGCTTTGTGTCCCTGACCATGACAAACTTAAGCTCTACCTCCTATGAGAATATCATGATAAACCATCTGCTGGACACTCTCGAAAATCAAAGACATTCGAACTCCTAAGTCGAGCTTATTACTGGCCAACTATTTGGGAATATACAGACCACTATATTCGGAATTGCCGTACTTGCCAGCGGAACAAAATGAATCATAACCCCCTGTAAGGAGTCCTACGACCACTATCGATACCCAAAAGACCTTAGATGGATGTTACAATGGATTTCGTCGCTGGGTTCCGGAGAGCAATGGTTTTAATGCTATACCTGTGGTAGGGGATCGGTTGACAAAAATGAAACATTTGATTCCCATCTCCGAAAATGTTAGCGCCAGGGATCTGTCTTGTACATACTTCTTCCAGGTATGGAAGTCTCATGGATTACCAGAGACTATTACCTCAGATAGGGAAATACAATTTACTGCCAGGTTCTGGAAAGTGTGACGGAGTAACCCGACGCAAAGTAGAAGATGACAATGATGATGCAGAAGGACTCGAGGAGCACAGCCTACGCGACGAGGAGACCGACGAAGACAAGAGAAACACCGGGCAGGCACAAGCACAGTGTCCCGGCGTCTTGGCATCAGTCCCGAGGGTTCGGTAGTCGAAGCGCTGTTATGATTGTTAGGTATTGTTAAGCGAGGAAGGGGTGTGCTAAAGGAGGGGGTGTCGTCATTGGGTTCTAGGAGGTTCGATGGCTTGATGGATTTGTAATATAAAATAGCGAAGATGGTGGGGAGGATTACGAAGCGTGGTTGCGATGTGATTCTATGTGTTTCTATGAACTGATGTATGAGTCATAGCGGACTGGTGGAGGAGGGGTGTTAAATAGCGGGGATAGATGTTTTTCTTAGTTCTTTCTTTCTTTCCTCTCTGTCTCGTCTTCCTATCATCTTGGTACATAGGAATCTACTCCTATTTCTAAGCCATAGCCTCTCGTACCAAATACTTGATCCTCTGACAAGAGGAAACTCATAGCATCTCTCATCGTTCTCGTTGAGGTTCTCAAGGAGGGGGTGGCGGTGTAGCTTCGTTCCACAGGGCACAAGTTGTTGCAGCGATACGACCCAGGTAGAAGGGAAGTATGAGGAAAGAATTAAAGGGGCAGCGATAGTCACTAAAGAGGTAGAGACTATAAAGTATATTGAATACTAGTTACAGAAGACGTTGCGTAAAGAGAAAAGGAAAAGAAGAGAAAGTACAGGAGTAGGCACCGTTGCCTCCCTTATATACCCAATATCCCGGAGCCAAGCCTGACTCATATCCTCGCGTAACCCCAACCATGACTCATATTCTTGCGTAACGGAAACTCATAGAACCTACTCTGACTCATCCCCGCCTCCGAGCTTACAATAATCCCATCCCCGCCAATTATTCCAATCCTCCCATCCTAACGTATCCATGAAAGAGGTCCATGTGGTTCTCACTCTTCCTGCCCTGTATCCTTGTGCCTTTGCCCTTGCCTTTGCCTTCGCCGGTGCCTGTGCTTGTGCCTGCCCGGTGTTGCCTTTGTCTTCGTCAGTCTCCTCGTCGCTCGGCGTGCCCCTCGGGTTCTTCTGCGTCATCATTGTCATCTTCTTCTTTGCATCGGGTTACTCCGTCACACACAGGCACCGGCAAAGGCAAAGGCAAGAGCAAGGGCACATGAACACAGGACAGAGAGAGTGAGGACCGGATGGACCTCAACGTAAACGATAAGAGGTACTATGGCTTTCCTCTTTAGAGGACAAAATCTTGGGTTTGAGGAGCTATAACTTGAGAATAAGAGTAGATTCCTATGTACCGAGATAACAGGAAGACAAGACGAAGAGAAAAGAAAAAAAGAACTAAGGAAAACCTCCAACCCCGCTATTTAACCCCTTCCTCCACCAGTCCGCTATGACTCATACCTCAGCTCATAGAAACCCATAGAAATCCATCGCAACCACACCTCGTATTCCTCCCCACCATCTCTGCTATTTACATTACAAATTCATCACATCATCGAACCTCCTAGAACCTAATGACGACACCCCCTCCTCAGCACACCTCTTCCTCGCTTAACATTACCCTAACAATTGCAACAGCGCTACCGAACCCTCGGAACTGATGCCAAGATGCCGGGACAAAAAGCTCTTTGTTATCGCTTATAAATAGGTCCTTGTTACTCCACTCCTTTCAACTTCAGACCGATAAACAAACTAAAAGAACTAATGCGATTATGGAATAATATTTACGCAGCTATGTATACTACCAACAAGACAACTGCCCTGATTTTCTTCTACTTGCTGAATTTGCGACCTATAATCACATTTCCGAAACTACTAATATGTCTCACTTTCAAGCTAATCATGGAAGTCATACCCGAATATGCTTCGGAACTCTTCAATATGGTAAAACCACGAATGAGGACTAAGCTGATGGGTTAGCAAAGGAAATGAAACAAGTGTTTGATTTCTTGAAGAGTGGGGTGTTCAGAACTCAGAGGATACAAAAGGAAATGGCTAATTCACATCGCATTCCGGCACCTCGCTATACGGTTGGGGATAAAGTTTGGTTGTCAACCCGAAATTTGAAACGAAACGTCTCTCGAAGAAATTGGATTGGAAACAAATTGACCCTTATTCGATACAACGAATAGTAAGTCCCTATGCTTATGAACTTAAATTACCTGCCTCCATGAAAATACATCCAGTCTTTCATATTTCTTTATTATCGCTGTTAGTCAACGATCCTGTCCCAGAACAAATCGTCGAGCCACCCCCACTAGTGGAGTTAGAAGAAGAAGTAGAGTGGGAAGTTGAGGAATATTGGATTGAAGGAAGAGAGGACGATGAGTAGAATATCTAGTTAAATATACTGAATACAAGGAACCTTCCTGGCAGCCATCGAGCAACCTTGAACATAGTCCTGAACTTCGACAATTCTTCCATTATTTCTTTCCTCCGAAACCTCAGTCTATCAAGAGCTAGGCCCTAGGAGGGGACCTGATCTGTTCCGGGGTCTTGGCATTGGTCTCGAAGGTTTGGCAGTGGTAGTGCTGTTGAAATTAATCGAGAAAGGATAAGTGAGGGGGGGATGAGGTGGGGTGGGGATATCGTCATTGGGTTCTATGGGTTTAGGTTGCAAGAAGGATTGGTAATACTATTTAGTGAGGAATACGAGGTGTAGTTACGATAGATTTCTATGAGTTTCCATGGGCTGATGTATGAATCATACTGGACTGTCGGAGGAGAGTATTAAATAGCGGGTATAGATATTTTTCTTAATTCTTTTCTTTCTTTAGTCTCTGTCTCGTCTTCCTGGTATTTCAATACATAGGAATATACTCCTATCCCCAAGCCATAGTTCCCTTGACCTTGAAGTTCGTCCTCAGTAACGAGTAAGCCCATAGCACCTCTCATTGTACTCGTTGAGGTCCATCCGGTCCTCATTCTCCCTGCTTCGTGCCTCTTTTGCCTTTGCCCTCGCCGGTGCCTGTGCTTGTACCTGCCCAGTGTTATCCATGGCTTCGTCAGTGCTCTCATTATGCTGGCCGTACTTCTCGAGTTCTTCTACATCATGATTGTCTTCTGCTGCCTTGTCTCCTAGTTACTCCGTCACACGTGTCAATCTATGACGGAGTAACCCGACGAAAAGTAGAAGATGACGATGATAACGCGGAAGGACTCGAGGAGCACAGTCAGTGGAATAAGGACACCGAGGAAGACAGAGACAACACTGGGCAGGCACAAGCACAGGCACTGGCAAAGGCAAAGGCAAGGGCAAAGACAAAGGCAAAGGCAAAGGGGCACAGGGCAGGGAGAGTGAGGACCGAATAGACCCCGACGAGAACGATGAGGGGTACTATAGGTTTCTTCTAGAGAGGACAGAGTCTTGGACGTGAGGGACTATGGCTTTGAGGATAGGAGTATATTCCTATGTACTAAAAAAACAGGAAGACGAGACAGAGAGGAAAGAAAGAAAGAACTAAGGAAAACATCGATACCCGCTATTGAACACCTCTCCTCTACCGGTCCGCTATGACTCATACATCAGCTCATATAGACCTATAGAAATCCATCGCAACTACACCTTGTATTCCTCCCCGCCATCTCTGCTATTTTCATTACAAATCCATTACGCCATCGAACCTCCTAGAACTCATTGATGACACCCCCTCGTCAGCACACTCCTTCCTCGCTTAACAATACCTAAACAATTACAACAGCGCTTCGACTACCTAATCCTCGGGACCGATGCTCAGACGCCGGGACACAATCGTAGTGGCGGTATATATCGCTGGGGATTGTGAGGGAGTAACCCGACGCAAAGAAGAAGATGACAATGATGACGCAGAAGGACTCGAGGAGCACAGCCTAAGCAATGAGGAGACCGACAAAGACAAAGGCAACACCGGGCAGGCACAAGCACAGGCACCGGCAAAGGCCAAGGCACAAGAGTGCAGGGCAGGAAGAGTGAGGACCGGATGGACCTCAACGAGAACAATGAGAGGTACTATAGATTTCCCCTTTCTAGAGGACTGAGTTTTTGGTACGAGAAGCTATCGCTTAGAAATAGGATTAGATTCCTATGTGCTGAGATAATAGGAAGACGAGACAGAGAGAAAAGAAAAAAAGAACTAAGGAAAACATCTATCCCCGCTGTTTAACACCTCTCCCTCACTAGTCCGCTATGACTCATACATAACCTCATAGAAACCCATAGAAACCCATCGCCACCAAACCTCGTATTCCTCCCCACCATCTCCTACTATTTACATTACAAATCCATCACGCCATCGAACCTCCCAGAATCCAATGACGACACCCCCCTCTTTAACTCACCCCTTCCTCGCTTAGCAATACCCTAACCATCATGACAGCGCTTTGACTACCGAACCCTCGGGACCGATGCCAAGACGCCGGGACAGGGATGCCTGTAACCCTTTCTGGGTTAATAACTTTATGTATAATTATTACCGCCCTGTAGGGTATTCCCAATGCCTGCCAGAACTCCGATGTAGTCTGCAGTTCGTTTCTGCGGACAGGAGGTGCCCCGGAGGTGGGTGTATCTTGAACTTTTTCATCTGTGCCCGCCAAAGCCCCACCGTAGCTTTGGACTGTCCTGTTTCTCTTTTGTGTTAGATCAATAATGAGGCGTAGGAGGATTGCTTGGATTTTTATAGAGTCCTCTGAAGCCTTTGCTAACTATGTGGTCTTTAGTGCCTTGATGCCCTGTGTCCCGGCATCTTGGCATCAGTCCCGATAGCTCAGCAGTTGGATGGAGATAGGTTAGGCAGGATAGGGTGAGATGAGGTGGGGATGTCGTCATTAGGTTCTATGAGTTTCGATGGCATGAGGGATTGGTAAAAGGAATCGACGGTATGGTGAGGAGGAATACGAGGTGTGGTTGCGATGGATTTCTATGGGTGAATGTGGGGGTGAATGAGTGAGTCATAGCGGACTGGTGGAGGCGAGGTGTTAAATAGTGGGTATAGATGTTTTCTTTAGTTTTGTCTTGCTTTTTTTCTCTGTCTCGTCTTCCTGTTATCTCGGTATATAGGAATATACTCCTATTCTCAAGCTATAGTTTCTCACCTCCACGATTCTGTCCTCTTTAAGAGGAAAACTCATAGCACCTCTTATTGTTCTCGTTGAGATCCATCTGGTCCTCACTTTCTCCTCTCTGTGTCCTTGTGCCTTTGCCTTTGCCTTTGCCTTTGCCTTTGCCTTTGCCTTTGCTTTGCCGGTGCTTGTGCTTGTGCCTGCCCGGCATTGTCCCTGTCTTCGTTGGTCTCCTCGTCGCGTTGGCTGTGCTCCTTGAGTCTCGTCTGCATCGTCATTGTCATCTTCCACTTTGCGTTGGGTTACTCCGTTACACCCTGTAGTCCATACAAAATTGACACAGATTCAAGTTGTTGAACACTAGTTGGCCCGACGTGACTTCATTAACTCACCCTATTCTTCCCATCTCATCCCCTAGCTCGCTACGGAGATCCTTATAGATAGCATCTTTTCCAGTCAATTGTAGAATTCTTCGACAGTTGTAGATTGTCATGCACTTGTACGTGGCGGCTGGTCTCCCAAATTGTGGCATGGTTGGACCTCTTTCCGGGTTTGTGGGGCCTTTTTAGAGGTTTGTGGTAGGGGTTAAGATTTGAAGGGTCAATTAAAGATGTGTCTTGGCATCTTGGCATCGGTCCCGAGGGTTCGGTAACTGAAGCTCTGTCGGAACTGTTAAAGCAATGCTAAGCAAGAAAAGGGGGTACTGGGAAGAAGGTTTCGTCATTAGGTTCTAGAAGGTTCCATGGCGTGATGAATTTGTAATGTTAATAGACGAGATAGTGGGGAGGAATACTAGGTGTGGTTGCAACGGATTTCTATGGGTTTCTATGAATTGATGTATGAGTCATATTGGACTGGTGAAGGAGAGGTGTTAAATAGCGGGGATAGATGTTTTCCCTAGTTCTTTCGTTCTTTTCTCTCTGTCTTGCCTTCCTGTCATCTTGGTACATAGGAATATATTCCTATTCTCAAGCCATAGTTCCTCATACTTAAGACCTTGTCCTCTTCAGAGGTAAACCATAGCACCTCTCATCGTTCTTGTTGAGGTCCATCTAGTCCTTACTCTGCCTATCCTGCGCCCTTTTGCCTCTGCTTTTGCCTTTGCCTTTGCCGGTATCTGCGCTTGTGCCCGCCCGGCTCTCTTCTCTTTCTCGTTAGTGTTCTTGTAGTACTGCCTGTCCTCTTTGAGTTACCTTGCATCATCATTGTCATCTGTCACGTTGTGTCCGGCTACTCCATCACAGCCTCCTTGGTCTTTAGGACCCGCTTCCTGATTTGTGGGTCCCAGTTGGAGCGTGAGGGACGTTGAGTCTTAGGGGTAGGTATTGTTGGGGGGGCTTCAGGGGCCATCGATGAGCCCTTAAGAGCCCTGGACCACAAAGGCCCGGATCCTGAAGTGCGTAGAATGGGGCTTTTCGGAAGCTCCTCAGACATTCCCGACTTCCCCTTCTGGACGCTCAAGGGTATTTCTTCCTTTGACTCGATGTCTATGTATTATGCACCACTACTGCTAGAGGCTGAACTGAGGCTGGAGTCCGAGCTCTCACTATCAATGTACTACCTAGGGATTAGTGGTCCGACCTCCTGTTTTTTGGAGGCATTTTTATCTCTATAGAAGAATATGCAGCTTCGTTTTTGGCCTTATTTAGTGCTTGCCGGGGTGTTGCGGGGGTGTTTAGTGAGGAGTGCGGTTTGGATGCTGACTTATAGAAAGAGGAAAAAGAAGTCTCCTGTATAGATGTCATTTGCTTGATTAAAGAGCAATAACAGAGGATAAGATACCATCTCATATCGTGTATTATACACTCTTGAAGGCTTCGAGAGGTTTGGAGATAGTGTAGTAAGCTTGAGTCAGTGTATTGAACGTATGGATAGATAGGGATAGAAGTAGAAGAATAGGGGAACGCGACGTATCTTCGATCAAACTTCACTACGTCATATATTGGAGTAACAATTGAACATCATATTGAATCGTATGATGTCACTCTAATATTGTGAGCAGAACGTTAGTGCGATAAGATATGATCTATCGGTGTACGGGTGTTACGGGTTTTGGAAAATAGAGACAGGAAGACCAACAAAGCCTCTCTATGCTACTAAACTCCCAATTGGTACTCCAGAGAGGTACAGTGGTGCCAGTATGGGCCAGATTGCGGAGTTGCAGAATCACTAGTTAAAAAGCACGTTTTGGACGCTGAAAATAACCCCCGGAGCGTCAAAGCGCCGGCACAGCCACTCAGGACATCGGTGGGTATATGAGGGGCCAGCAATTCAAGTGTTACAGGATTTGGAGACAGGAAGACTAGCAAAGCCTCCCTATGCTACTAAACTCCCAATTTGCGCCCCAGAGAGGTACAGTGGTGCCAGTATGGGCCAAATTGTGGAGTTGCGGAATCACTAGTTAAAAAACACGTTTTCGACCCTGAAAATAACCCCGGAGCGTCAAGGCGCTAGCACAGCCACTCAGGACACCGGTGGGTATATGAGGGGGCAGCAGTTCAAGTTTGGGATCAATCGGACCAAAACTGATCAAACGGCGAAGGTTTTGAGAAAGCTGACGCTGGTGACTTCTCAGGGAAAGGTAAGACTACCCGACACTTCCGGTACCGAATCGTTGAGAGTCCTAATGTTGAGCAATGCTCTTTAGTGATAGATAACAATGCAGGAAAAGAGTTGGTGAGTGAAGTCGAGGCCCGGTACCAAGGTGTTATCAGGTAGGCTGACTCCGGCACTTCCCCGCTGACGCAAAACTGAGGGCATGCAGTAGCGCGATGTAACATGAGGGATTTAAAAAGCATTGTGGACGTTGGCGTTGGTGTTTGGTTTCCTTGGCAATTATCAGGGTTCTCTGGGTCTTCCACATAGTTGTTGTAATGATAGTTCTTAGTCCGCGTGACATTTGCGCGGGATATAAATACAGTGTCATTCTCCGACTTTGTTGAAATCATCATCGAGGAGGAAAGAGTCTTAACGATATAATTCTATTATATACGCTCTTAGTGATTCTTGAAAATATCTACCTGAACCAATCTTCGTGTTAACATTACCAAACCCAAGCCAATTTTATACTCGTCGGACTAGCATCGGACAACGGAGATTCTAGTTACGTCTAGACTGAAGTGTCCCCGTTCCTTCCTGCCTCTGCAGTTAGCGTTTCGGACTCTGAGCTCTTCACAGTACTACTCTAGTAATCCGGTGCGACACTCTAATAACAAGAAAGAAAGAATCAAGAAAAACATCTACGTCTACTATTTAACACCCTTCCTCCGCGAGTCCAGTATGACTCCATACATCAGATCATAGAACCTCATGGAGACTCAGTTTAACCACACTTCGTATTCCTCTCCACTATCTTCTCACATCTTATTACCAATCCTTCCTGCAACCAAATCTCATGGTAACCAATGACGATAGTCATACTTTATCTCACCCGATTCTCACTTAGCATCACCCCATTAATCCTAACAATGCTCCGACTACCAAACCACTAGGTCAGATGTCAAGACGCTGAGACAATATTAGAGTTAGAGATGACTATAGTATAATCTTAGATAAAAGCGAGCCTGAGGACTATATGGAAGATCCTAGCAAGGATCTCCTAGCCTCCAATGGCCAACAACACAGAACTATACCAACTAAAAGAGTATTGTTTCAATTCAATGAAAATATTTCCGAAAAAAGACAGGATCTACCAGGACGTTCTGGTCAATCTATTTCGTTTGGATCCTCAAACTACATCAATCAATGACTATGGAATTTCGGCCAGACTCTTACATCACAAAATGTCGAAATTGAAGAACAGAATAGTGAAATCGAAGAACAAAATCAACAGTTTATAACTCAGATCCAAGCATTACAGACCCTTGTTAGTTCCGTCCTTGGTGCCACAAACCAAAACAATAATGAAATGAAGAGCAGATTCAATGCAATGGCTAGATCAATGAAAACCTCAACAATACAGAAGAATACATCACCATCATCAGACCAGAACACCACATCAGGCCTGGCAATCTCCAAACTCCAACTCAGCAAGAGAACTCAAGGAAAACAGCCAGTCCATTCGAATGAGCATATTCAACCCGTTCAGCCACAAGAGAAACAGAAGGATACCTGGGCAACTGTGACTAGGAGGGGAACTAGGCAACAGGCCCAAATGCTCAAGACACCACTTCCACCAAAACTCCCAGTTACTAAAACTATTATTGTCACCAGGTCAACACCTAAGGATGAGGCACTCAACCTTGTCCAGCTCAGAAACACCATCAACAGAGACTTCACTATAGCCAAAGCAGACCAAGCTATTCAGATAGGCGGAGAAAGTTGGAATCAGAGGGGGAATCTTATACTCTTCAGCAATAGAGCATTCACTGAGACTCAATTCGCTGATGATAAAACAAACATTGAAAAGGCTATAAAAGAGGTTGATCCCAGTGTTGTATCCATCGCAATGCAAGAGACATGGTTTAAGCTTGCAGTACACGGAATCAATCTTGAACACTACCCTGACAACGCTCAGGGAATGGAAGACCTGAGAAGCGGAATCCATGAACTCAACACCGAGTTACTCCAGCTATCACACCTAGATGTATGACATACCCCAAAAAAGAGTAGGAAAATCTCACAGCTCAGTTATGATTGCTGTCAGCAACAAGTCATCATACAATGGCATGCTCTAGGGGGATTCGAATCTTCGGACAAGTACACAGAGCCACGGAGTACCATAACATCAAGACCAACAGACCAATGTAAGAACTTCTGTCAGGATTTTGGACACAACTGGCAGAGATGCGCAACTAAAGACAGCCCTGTGTGCTCTATCTGTGCCACGAACATACTAGTCAAAATCATCTCTGCTATTAATGCAAGGTTCAGAGCAAAAGCTGTCCTCACTTCCCACCAAAATGCGCCAATTGCGGGCGACAACACCCAGCCTATGATCCTTCATGCCCTGTCAGAAATTCTATCATTCAACGCCTCAACAACGAAGACAATGAACTGGAGATGCTATGATGGGGACACAACCTAATCCTCACAGAGTCCGAATTATTGAACATAATTGCGCAAGATCACAAAACTGCATGATTGGATTGCTGCACTCAGTCTATGAGACAGCAGACATAGTTATAATTCAGGAACCTTTTGTTATGCCTGGCGTGATTGCAGGTTCCTGGACATCAATATCACACCCCTCCTTCGATAGTATCATTCCTACATCAGATCGACCACCATGAACACTCACCTTCACCATCAAGACACATCTTAATCCCCACCTCATCATTCAACCCAATCCAGACACCGTCAACAATCCAGACTTACAAGCAATAGAGATATCAACCACCTCAATACCTGCCTTAACCCTCCTTAATATTTATAATGAAGATCCACCTGGACACAGCAATGAACCCTATACGGTGGAGAGACTATTGATTAATATTCAACTCCCTACAAAAACAATCATAGCTTGAGACCTTAACTCGCATCATCCATGGTGGAACTCAGCAAACCGTACACCTAAATGCCATGAAGCATTGGTTCAACTTCTGAAAACTGGAAACTTCACTCTCATCAATGAATCAGACATCCCAAACTACCACTATAGAACAGGCACAGGCACCTCAGTTCTAGACTTAGCTTTTGCATCTACAGCGGTCAACACACTACCTGCCAATTGTGCCATTGATGAAAAAGCAGCAACTGTATCAGATCGTGGGGTGGTTCGGTTTGATCTGGTATCTAGTTCAATTGAGTCAGTACTTCCCCCCTTCAACTGAACGGTTCAACTAGGTTGAGGCAGATTGGGAATTCTTTCAAACAATGGTTAGGGATCTCTCTCTAAACTCAGCCTTTCGATAGAGTTTCCCTCATTCTCATCCAAATGTGTGACGGAAGAACCCGACGCAAAGAAGAAGATGACAATGATGACGCAGAATGACTCGAGGAGTACAGTCTACGCAACGAGGAGACCGACGAAGACAGGGACAATACCGGGCAGGCACAGGCACAGGCACCGGCGAACGCAGTGGCAAGGGCAAGGGCACAAGGGCGCATGACAGGGAGAGTGAGGACCGGATGGACCTCAACGAGAACGATGAGAGGTACTTTGGGTTTCCTCTTTCAGGAGGACAGAGTCTTTGGTACCAGAAGCAATGGCTTAGAAATAGGAGTAGATTCCTATGTACCGAGATAACAGGAAGACGAAACAGAGAGAAAAGAAAGAAAGAACTAAGGAAAACATCTATACCTGCTATTTAACACATCTCCCCCACCAGTCCGCTATGACTCACACTTTCGCTTATAGAATCTCATAGAAACCCATCGCTGCCACACCTCGTATTCCTCCCCACTATCTTCACTATTTACATTACCAATCCATCACGCCATCGAACCTCTTAGAACCCAATGACGACACCCTCCTCAACAGACCTCCTTCTCACTTAACATTACCCTGACAACCATAACAGTGCTTCGCCACCAACCCTCTGTACCGACGCCAAGATTCCGGGACTAAATGAACAAAACCTAGAAGCAGGAGCCATCCTATTTCTGGAACCTATAACCACAGCAGCTGAACTAAATGTTCCTATCAGGAGATTCTCTCTCAATCTAAACCATGGTCGAGTGAGGGATCACAGAATATAGATATCAGATGAAAAGTACCCTAAGAGAATGGAAGTTGGAGAGGTCTCCAAAGATGCATCATAGAGCAGAATACTTCAAAAGTATCAGGAGAGCTAAAAAGTCTCATTGGAATAGCTTCCTTGGGAACGCTCAATGAAAAAGTATATTCACAGCCTTCAGATTCACTAAACTCAGAAAGACAGAACTTTACACTACCACTCAACAATGTTACAACTGGAGAAACCGCCACCATCTTTGCAGAGAAAGCCAATCTATACAGAGCTACTCTCTTCCCACCTCCCACTATTTCACCTCAAAGGGACATTCAAACACAGGGTGATAGAATACCATAGAAGGACCTGACGGATGATGAAATCAAGATGGCGATTATGACTTCATCTCCTAATAAAGCTCCAGGGCCAGATGATATCAACTTCAAATGCATTCAACAAGCATACCTAGCGATACCTCACCACTTCAACTCATTTTATAAAGCAACCATGACCGCTGGCTATCACCCACACATTTGGAGAGAAGCCACTGTTGTTATTATAAAAAAGCCCAACAAACCAGACCATTCGATTCCAAAAGCGTATAGGCCAGTCTCCTTACTTAACTGTTTAGACAAGGTACTGGAAAAGATAATGACTTCAAGATTTGCATACCTAGCGGAGAGATACAATCTACTCCACCACTAGCAGATTGGAGGAAGACCAAAGACATCTGCTGTAGATGCACGTATGCTGGTACCATGCATAGTGGATGAAGCGAAGAGAAAACTTGAAGGAAAGGTCGTTTCAGCATTGTTTATGGATGTCAAAGGAGCATTTGACAATGTATCTAAGGATAGACTCATACATATAGCGAAAGAAAAACGCCTGCCCGCTCAAATGGTCAGATGGATAGACAACCTCCCAAGCAACAGGAAAGCTTCGCTAGCCTTTGATGGGCAACAAGAACCTATGTCAACAATAGCAACAGGAATTCCACAGGGAAGTCCAACATCACCGATTCTTTTTCTTCTCTACTTATCACCACTCTTCGATATTCTTTAACGCCAGTTTCCTCAGCAGCAAATACCTAGCTATATTGATGATATTGGCATGATAAGGGTGAGGAAAGATGAGAGCTCAAACTGCAGACACTTGGAGAGAATGGCACAGCTAGCTGTCACATGGGGTGAAGCCTATGCTCTGGCATTCGACAACCCCAAAACAGAACTACTTCACTTCCACAACAAACGCACTACAAACACTACGGATACAGCTAAGGTCAGAATGCCTGATGGTACTCTGGTTGAGGCTAGCGATACACTGAGATGGTTGGGTGTTTAGTTTGATAGAAAGCTATCTTTCACACATTATGTCAAAACTAAAGCGGCTTCAGCTATGCGGGCAATTCTTGCACTCGCCATGTTGGGAAATAAAGTATTAGGGTAACGCACCAGACCACTAGAGTAGCACTGTAAAGAGCTCAGAGTCCGAAACGCTAACTGCAAAGGCAGAAAGGAACGGGGTCACTTCAGTCTAAACGTAACTGGAATCTCCGTTGTCCGATGCTAGTCCGACGAGTATAAAATTGGTTTGGGTTTGGTAATGTTAACACGAAGATTGGTTCAGGTAGATATTTTCAAGAATCACTAAGAGCGTAAATAATAGAATTATATCGTTAAGACTCTTTCCTCCTCGATGATGATTTCAACAAAGTCGGAGAATGACACTGTATTTATATCCCGCGCAAATGTCACGCGGACTAAGAACTATCATTACAACAACTATGTGGAAGACCCAGAGAACCCTGATAATTGCCAAGGAAACCAAACACCAACGCCAACGTCCACAATGCTTTTTAAATCCCTCATGTTACATCGCGCTACTGCATGCCCTCAGTTTTGCGTCAGCGGGGAAGTGCCGGAGTCAGCCTACCTGATAACACCTTGGTACCGGGCCTCGACTTCACTCACCAACTCTTTTCCTGCATTGTTATCTATCACTAAAGAGCATTGCTCAACATTAGGACTCTCAACGATTCGGTACCGGAAGTGTCGGGTAGTCTTACCTTTCCCTGAGAAGTCACCAGCGTCAGCTTTCTCAAAACCTTCGCCGTTTGATCAGTTTTGGTCCGATTGATCCCAAACTTGAACTGCTGCCCCCTCATATACCCACCGGTGTCCTGAGTGGCTGTGCTAGCGCCTTGACGCTCCGGGGGTTATTTTCAGGGTCGAAAACGTGTTTTTTAACTAGTGATTCCGCAACTCCACAATTTGGCCCATACTGGCACCACTGTACCTCTCTGGGGCGCCAATTGGGAGTTTAGTAGCATAGGGAGGCTTTGCTGGTCTTCCTGTCTCCAAATCCCGTAACATAAAGAGAAAGAGCTGAGTCAAACAGCTCTCAGACAGCTCTATCAGACCTGCGTCACTACAATCCGTGATTTTGGTGCAGAAGTTTGGTGGAACGGACAGATAGGATACAAAACGCAATTTCAGAAGATACAAAATAATGCGAAGGGAAGGATCATAGGTGCTTTCAGAACAACACCAATATCAGCACTCAAAGCAAACACTGCACTACTACCCATAGAGATCAAGTTTGACCTCCAACAGAAATATGTTCTACGGATTCTAAGCATGCCGGCCACCCACCCTATTAGCACCTTCAGCCCAGATTCATTTCCAAGTACATAGGAATCAGGAAGAGAGGAAGAACCTACAGCTACTCCATGGCACTCTGCTGGTGCTAGGCCACAGTACCAATCCAGGTTAGACCGGATCCTTAAGAAAGTCAGCAATTGGATTCAACCTCAAAGTCTGGTGGAGGATATAGATACAATTGCCTGTCCCCCATGGCATCAGAACATCATAGACATCCAGATTGATACGACGGATAAAGATACAGCAGCAAAAAACCATGGACAAACAACTCAAGGAAATTAGAACAACTTACACCGTTTGGTATTCTACTCTGATGGATCCCTAATGGAAGGAAAAGCTGGGGCTGGAGTCGTGGGCATTAGATGCAATGAAATAGTGGTGGCACAATTCTACCATCTTGGAAAAGAGATGGAAGTCTTTGATTGCGAACTTTACGCAATAGCTCAACCTACACAGCTTGGCCGGAAAGAGATCAGAAATTCACATTACTCCACAAGTGATGTCTGGATTTATTCAGACAATCGGGCAGCGATACAGGGAATACTAGTAAAAAAACCAGAAGCATTCCCAGAGGCTAACATTGGGTTCAACTAGCAAGATCAAACCTATTGGAACTTGAAGCACTAAACATCAAAACACATATCAACTGGGTACCAGGACATCTGGAGGTGGATGGCAACGAACATGCAGACAAGTTGGCAAAAAGAGGGGCACAGGGTGAAAGGGTCGAACCAGATACAAGGGTATCAATCACTCATTTGAAGAGAAAAATCAAGGAGCAGTCTATCGCTACTTGGAGAGAGAACTGGAAAACTATGAAGAAAGGAAGAAGCTACAGAGGTGCTCCTTCCTCCAAGATGTCCGCACCCCTTCGTCGAAACATACCAAGGAAACTTGCAAGCACAATTACACAAATGCGAACAGGCCATGGATACATCAAATCCTACCTATCCAGAATACCAACAACAAACATTGATACAGCGGAATGCAGGTGCAGGTACTTCCAGGAAACCCCAACTCACCTGCTACTTTACTGCAAACAACATCCACTACTACTTGCTACTTGCAAATTCAATCTTGTTTTCACCTATGGTTGCGCTGGTTGGAAGGGTTTAGCTCATGACGAACGGGTACTTCAATATGCTATTGAGAATGGACTTCATGTATATATTGCCGATGCTGGCTATGCCTTGAAAATAGGCTTTCTCACACCCTACCGTGGAGTACAGTATCATTTAAGGGAACAAGCTCTCGCTAAACAAAGGTATGTATTCTCTATGTACTTTAGACTCGGAATAGTTATTTGATTCGGAATTGAATACTTCCCCACACAAGATATTAATTATTTGCTAATTGATATCCTAAATAGAACAAATACAAAAGAAGAGCTCTACAATTTAAGACATGCGCAACTGCGTAATGCTATTGAAAGAATTTTTTGTGTTTTGAAAAAGAGATTTCCATTCCTTACTGGTCAGTTCCAATATTCAATAATGGCACAACGAGACATTGTTTTAGTCCTTTTTGCTCCATATAACTTTATTCATACGAGATCCAGTAAAGCGGATTGTGTTGTTTGGGAAGAGGATGACTATATTTGAGACCAAAGATATATTACTAGGGAAGAACAATTAGAAATCAACCGCAACAGAGACGTGGTACAGGAAGAGATAGAAATGAGATTCTTTCAGGACAATATCGCAAATAAGATATGGGGGGAGTATCGAACTCACATTGCTGATCGTACTTATCGTTAATCAACACTATTGTATTTTTCAATATGATTTTGTAGCCAACGGTCTCTTATATCTCCCGATTCCAATGTAGTAAAAAACTTTCTTTTAATTGCATCCTCAAAAATCGTCAGGGCTACGATTTGATCATCTAAACCCATACTATTATAATCCTTCCGCAAACAAACTCACCTACTACTTTACTGCAAACAACATCCACTACCAGAACTCAGAAAAGATCTTACTGCCACAATCAAACCAATGCCACTCAACTGGATGACCGCTATGCATACAGACAAAGGACTTCAGGCAACCATCGATACATTTCTTATACCATCCCAGATCGCCACTGAAAACTGGACACTAGGGGAGAGGGATGGAGATAGAGGAGAACACGTAGGATGGGGGAGACTTGAAGAGGAAGGAGAAAGAGAAGGAGAAGGATAGTCACCAAGGTGCTTGCACCTATCGTTATGAGCTGGAATGGAGAGGACAACATGCATGATAACCCTGAAAGAGGGTTGATAGGAACACGGCCGTGAGGAGGATTCGCTTTATAAAGGATAGTATATGACCGTGATGATTGGGTTCTTTCTTTGTATGCCATATCCGGATTCGGATGCAAGCAGTATGAGTAATAAATAAATAAATAAATAAATTGGGCAAACAAACTATCGCTTTTTGTTGCATATCTTGATCCATGGAAGCAGCAGTGGTTGTCAAGTTATTCAAAGCTTGTGCCAGTGGCAACTTGAATCTTTGCCCCTGCAGTCAATTTTACCCTTACTGGTCGCTTATATCCAGATTTTGCATCCTGGTTGAGCTTGACTTTATGATCACTGTCGTCTGGATTGCTTTCACTGCTATTTTGACGTTTTGTTGATTGGAAAAGTTGAGCAATTGTATCAATAGACTCGGAAAAGAATTCATTTGAATCAATCGTCGTTGTAAGAGTCGTAGCCAATTCTAACGGGGCGGGGTCGGGTCAGGGGCAAAGCGGGGTAGATCTAGGAACAAGGACAAGGACGGGGTCGGCTCAGGAGATACCCGAGGCGAGGCAGGTTCAGGTTCGGGTTCAGGTTCGGAGTCAAGTTCAGGGACGAGGCGTAGACAGAAGGGCCGAAGCCAAAGTAATGTATTGCTAACAGAAAGAAGACGTTGCCTAGAGAGGCAAAAACATAGGAAAGAACGAACACTATATATACAACCATTCCCCCGCTTCACTGACTCATACCGTAGAAACCCATAGAAACTCCTACACTCTCGTACCACCCATACTATTCCCGATATCCCCAATTCCATCCCGTTACTACCCAATCCTTCCTAGCGCTTACATTGCATTACCTGAGCTCCTTCCTAATCCCTTATTCTACTCCGACATCGACCGATACTATCCGACAAGCCTATTCCGAAGACGTCTTGGCGGAAGGTGGGGTACAGGGGGCGGAGCCGTGATACCAATGCTCCAGTAGCGGAAATCCCAGCGCATAGTTGATCAAAATCGTAGAAGTTGAACAGAGTTGAGGTTTTATAACAGGTTGCTTCGGGATGTTTTTCCAAATTGGCTTCCCAAACACTTTCCGGTGCTGTTGGTAATTTACGGTTATCATCCCATTCAAAACCACTGTTGTTTTTTTAAGGTAATGAATATATCATATTCCTTTTTAAACTATTATTAATTAGTCAAAAATTGTGAAAAAAATTGATATAGATACCATACTGCAGCGAATTTTGTTTTTAATTGTTGAATTTCTAAATTCTGACCCCATTTTGAATTTAATCAAGTAGTGCTGACGTCCAAGCATTCTTTTTGAAACCATTCTCTGCCCTCTTGCCGTCTCTTGCCTCCCTTACTAGGGAATGAATCAATGTTGCTTCCATCGCTGGAGTCCAGTTTGCGCGAACTATTTTGTTGTTTAATTAGCTGTATTACCGCAATTTTTTTTCTTTTTAAATCATATAGTTCAATTAATTCCAGGTACATGAACATTGCATGCAGGGAGACCCAATGGCATAAAGTGCATCTATCCCCAAACACCTTTTTCCGCCTATAAAAACAAAAAGAGTACCCCGCACGGAGGCCTCGTTAGAAAAAAGAGGGTGAGAAGTAAGGAAAAGTAAAGAATAGTTTTAGTTTAACCGAAGTTTGCCGAAATATTTGCGAGCGGTAGTGAGCCAGGGTGGGCGTGTTTGTGGTACATGACACGTCACCACTGGAAGGGTGGGTGGGTGGGATCCGGTTACAATCCGAGGATGAGATCCGCGAGCAGGGTAAGACGCGAGGGTGAAATCTCTGCTGGGGGAGAGAAATCGTGAGGGAGGAGGATGGGCTTTTTAGGGCCCGAAGTGAGAGTCCGGTTACAAAAACACACTACGGCATAAGAACACGCCCTTAGGGGTCACCG
This sequence comes from Morchella sp. 2018-W30, assembly GCA_024713625.1. Lineage (NCBI taxonomy): Eukaryota > Fungi > Ascomycota > Pezizomycetes > Pezizales > Morchellaceae > Morchella > Morchella sp. 2018-W30. Next base: position 966,530 of record JAMJEW010000012.1, read on the forward strand.
CAAGAACACGCTCGTTGACTAGCAATACTTGTCTCAAGGGTGTCTCTTCTCCCCCGAGGGAAGAGGACTGATAACCCAAGAGCTCAGAGGTAGGAAGGTGCCGCGGAGAGTGGAGAGGCAATGTCCATAGAGAGTGGAACGTCAAAGTGAGGGTGGAGTTGTTGACCATCGTAGACAATGAAGCCTAAGAAAAGTCTTTGGAGAAGGGTGATTCCCCCTATTCTGACGTCTTGGCGGTGTTGAGAACGGATTTGAGAGGAGTAAGAGGGATAAACTGTATTACCGCAATTTTTTTTTTTTTTAAACCATATAGTTCAATTAATTCTAGGTACATGAACATTGCATGCAGGGAGACCCTATGGCATAAAGTGCACCTATCCCCAAACAACCTTTTTCTGCCTAAACAAAAAAAAAGAGTACCCCGCACGGAGGCCTAATAAAAAAAATGGTGTGAGAAGTAAGAAAAAGTAAAGAGTGGTTTCGGTTTAACCGAAGTTTGCCGAAATAAGTCATGATGGCCAGAAAGCGTGTTGTGGTACATGACACGTCGCCACTGGGAGGGTGGGTGGGTGGGAACCGGTTACAATCCGAGGATGAGATCCGCGAGCAGGGTAAGACCCCAGGGTGAAATCTCTGCTGAGGGAGAGAAATCGTGAGGGAGGATGGGCTTTTTAGGGCCGCGAAATGAGGGTGCTGTATTACCGCAAACAGTGGTGGATAATATATTATGATTCTTTTGTGTGGGTGCAACCGAACACATCAACTGTGACTACTATATCTACAAATAAGATTGTATATTTGGTTGCCAACCCGTCAGGTTGCAACCTCACAATATTAATTTATCATTTTTGCCGAACGGACCCTTGTACCAAAAGAAAGGTGATTGGGATCTCTACACTATCTCTACGCTCGTCGGAATTGATTAAGGTTTCCCGGTTTTGGGGGCCGGGGAGTCAGCATCTTGGCGAGAAAAGTTTTCTTGTCGCAACCTTCAAACTACTCAACTATCGCTGACAGAAGCCCAAAAACAGTTTTGTCCAGTTTCCTCTCTTCCCCATTTTCCACAATCACAACATTATGAAGCTTGCGGAGGTTCTTGCCGATCTTACGAGTCTTAAAACCGTCGTAATTGACCCCACGGACATATGAAGACGCTTGTACTTACTTTCCCTCTTTGCTCTTTAGACTTCGACCGATGCATTAAATCTTGTTTCTCCAAACTGTCCTACAAGTACTTCGTCGACGAACATGGTGGACGATGACTCGAATCGTGCAGAATCCTTTTTAAAACTTCAATCCGACCAGTCTTCCCATGAGAATTTGGCCAGAAAGCAAAGGGAGGTAAACCGCGTTACGGAAAATCTGGAAATCAGGCTAAAAACCATCTCTTCCAAATGATATGGTTTGCCTTGCTAGTTACTTGTAGCCTGTGTTCCTAGATGTGTATCTTATAGTTTTCACCTTGCACATCTGGACTTCCTTTCAATACATCTAGTTCTGAGTTATGTGGGTGCGCATGCCTCGCTCTATTTCAAGGAATACAAGTCTATTTCACCTAATTTACCCTAAACTCTATATTTACAACTCCAGTATGCAAGTTTATACCCAATCTAAATAACCTGTATACTCTGGGATGGCTGAATACACTTGACTTCGCCCAGATCACCTCTAGAGTAGAAAGGTTGATTAGTGAATAAGTACAGTATGGATAATTCACAAAATCCCGGGCTAATTGCCTTTCTCAAGAAAATCTTACCTTGTCTGTACAGGATGATTCTGCATTGCTAGCTTCTTATTCAGGGGCCCTCTTGTCTTCCTCTTTCTCGTCGATATCTTGGTCGTCCTTCACATTCCTTTTAGAAGCAGATTCACCCACTGACCGCTGCTCGTTCTCTTCCTCGATGAGTTCCTGCTGCTCCCTCAAAACCTCTAACCTTTGCTTGTTGGTTGCTGCCCCCTCTGCGGTATTAACCTCCAACTCAATTTCATGATAAAGCTCTTCCGGAATGCTGCTCAAGACAGCAACCAACGCATCATAATGAGACTCGATCTCACTCTCCTTTCCTTGGTACATAAATGCATTGGATAGCACCAGGAGAGTAGATGGGAGTCCATGCTTTAGACGAAGCTCAAGCCACGTATTGAGATCGTCCCTTAGTCTCCCTGGGCTAACTCCGTGGGTGCGTATTCCCCGGGATGCACAGGCAGTTTGCAATTCTGGCACGGACAGTGAATCCACCCCTTCATAGGAGATGGCACGGTCATCACGTTTGATCTGTCGCATTCTGTGACGGATGTTATACCGAAGTATCGCATCCGTACCAAATGTGTTTAGATTCATGTACCGACACATGCCCACAAGCTGAGCTCTTGAAAGGTTATCAAGAGTGAGATCATCACGAAAGATCTTACAAACTTTGATTACATCTTCATGGCTGGGGGATTCTCCGCTAGACCGAATCTAATCGTTAAGTAGAATTAGACATCGTCCCTATTTTTATATGGGTTTATAAACAAACACCTTTTGAAAGAATTGTGCAAATTCCTCTCTTTGCCTTGTCCTAGCGCTTAGTTGAATTCCACCTTCACGCATAGTTGTTCTCAAAAAGTTTGAGACATCCTTGCGGGTCGAGCGAAGCTTGCTAGACTTCAGATCTTTTGCCTTTTGATCCTCATATGTACTAGGAAGTAAGTTTGGAAATATCTTGAGGGCAAGGGGCAAGAAAAGCTCCCCGGCAGGCACGATGATAAAAACAGAGAAAGGCACGAGACGACCTAAGTCCTTAACTGTACGTTCAAGCTGTGTCAAAAACATTAGCAATAGTGAAGACCAAGCGTTTGGGTCATGCGGTACATGCCTGACGACGTTCCCTACGGCTAAGTTCATAGCCTGCTGCCATTTTCAGCGCTAGATTTGACGAAATTTTGATCTCGGCACCAAGAAGTTTTGTCCCATCCCAGAAGTGCTGCACCCCGTGTTTAACTTTTTGCCACACAGTCTTTTTCTCCTCCTTTTTCTTCTCGGGGGATTTTCCATTCATTGTGGTGACCTCCTTCCCATCCATGATATCTGACCTTGCTGAAGTAGTCTCTATGCCCTCCAATTTCACAGCCGTTGGTAGGGTGGCCGTTTCACTTTGAGGTACCTTTTCTGGAGATAAATCTCGAGCCAATGGCTTCCTAGCCTCTTGAGCATTAAAACCAGGGGGGGGTATAACAGTGTTACTACTGGGAGTAGAAGTGTCTGTAGTGAAAAATCGTTGGGAGGTAAATAGGAGGTACCCTGGGCGGTCGTGAGCAATCCGGGACCTTAGGAACTGTCGGCTAGTAGATATCCCAATGACATGTTGAAGCGGACCACGGTTGGCTTATACACATTGTCAAAAACAGTGAATACTTGTAATGGGTAATTATTGAGTGATATTATTTTACCTGAAGCAAGAACGAAGGATCGCTGGGCTGCTGGGTTCAAGAGCCGCCTTGAAGTATTCATTGCTTAGGATGTCTAAAAAACAACTTCACCAAAATATGGAATGAGGGATGAGTAAATGTAGGAACTGAGCGCTGGATGAAGAGTAATGGCCGCAGATAATTGTGAAGAGAGGAGAAACGAGACGAGGAGAAACGAGACAAGGAGACTGAGGGCAGGAAAAGAGAATATGAAACAAGACTCGTCGTGGCTTAGGATCGACCATGCATACCGTTGTGTTCTAGAAGCTATCGCTTGTCAGATCCCAGCCAAGAATTTTTACAATCCTTTGTGAACCCAACAAGCGTATTGTTGACTTAAAGGCGTTGACCGGTTTGCACGTGATCCAGATTATGATCGCCCACATTGACTTGTGTTCTATGTTTAGGAGCGACCGAGTGATTTCTGATGGAGCAGAATCCAAACGTAGCTTTTAGTTGCAAATAGGGATACCCTCTTAACCTGGCAACTACCAAGCTCCGAAGTTTCCATATAGCACCAAAAAGAGGGGTTGGATCACTGCCGATACATTAGCAATCCGGTAAGAGTACGGTATTAGTACTTCTACATGCAACAACCTGACCCGGCACCCGTCACTAAATTCCGTAGTCCCATAAATGGTAGTGATTTCACCCTACCCCCTATACTATATGCTTTATACTACAGTGTATTTCGCGTATGTTGACCGCCTATCGTGTTAGGTTTGGGTACAAGCCTACAAGTACATATTCTAAAGCTTCCCCCACGAGTATTCTTCCCTTATAAACCTATTTCAAGATTCCGTTCACTAGTACTACATGATCTCTTTTTTCATCAAAGAGCAACATCTAATGACACCACGTTTCAATTCTAAGAGGTTTCCCATCTCTCTCCTACAGATACATCTATTGAGCCCCTACGGAAAGGTTTCTACATAAATATAACGGAGGGGAATATGCAAGATGAAAGAAAGAGTTGAGATAAGGCAGGCTTTAAAAGATATGGTTGCCTTTTCTTTCTTATACAACTGGCTTGATAGGTCATCCACCGACGACCTAGTCTATACAAGATCCGATATTGTTCCAAGACCAAGGAAAAGGTTCCGCGTTCCGCTTCTCAAATCATAGGATTGGTTTTGTATTGTGGCGCAGCCCCGTTGACCTCGCTCTTTTTTGCTTCGATACTAACGTCATATATTAGCCACAAAGAAATTTAGGCCCGGCCGCCCGATCAGAAGTAGCTTAAAACATACATGGGTTCCGAGGCAGTTTCTTCTTCTTCTGCCAGTAGTCGTTCGGCTTCCAGAGCAGCAATACATCCTGAGCCTAAACTCAAGTTAGGAGATGCAAGTATCGAGCCTAGTATTATAAAAAGACTTACCTGCGCTTGTGATTGCCTGTCTATACCGCTTATCCTGGACATCACCGGCAGCAAAAACTCCCTTGACACTCGTGTATGACGTACCAGGAGTTGTTTTAATATATCCGTCTTCATCGGTAGCGATTTGATTTTTAAACAAGGCAGTAGCCGGCTCATGCCCGACAGCGTAAAACAACCCGTTGGCAGGCAGCCTGCTTATCTCGTCTGTCACGACATTCTTGATCATAAGGTCTTGTAGAAGACTGCCGTCCCCGTTTGCCTCTATAGCCACGGTATTATATAAAATTTCAACCTTTGGATGCGCCGAAAGACGCTTGGCCATAATGTTAGATGCCCTAAGTTTATCCTTGCGCACCAGAACGGTGACTTTGCTTCCATATTTAGTTAAAAAGATCGCTTCCTCTGCAGCTGAATCACCACCCCCAATGACGGCTAGAGGTTTATTCCTGAATATTGGTACAGCCCCGTCGCAGACAGCACAAGCACTAATACCGTTTTGCCAGTATTTTTCTTCACCAGGAAGGTTAAGTCGTCGCGCTGACGCACCAGTCGCAATGATAAGAGTATCGGCAGTGTGGGGCTCCGCATTTTCATTATACTCAAGCCAGTACTTGAACGGTCGTTCAGATAAATCAACTTTGGATACGGTTTCTGTAATTATTTCAGTCCCGAACCTTGAGCTTTGTTCTCTCATGGCATCCTATCGAGCATCTTGTAAGCTACTTGCGGTGCCCGGGAATGAGGGGGAAAAACTCCCGATCAATGGAATCCATACCATGAGTTCTTGGCCACCGATCCCCTTCGGAAAGCCAGGGTAGTTCTCAACATCAGTCGTTGTAGTTAGTTGGCCACCAGGAGCAATGCCGTTTGCTAGCATTCCTTCATACATAACCGCTGAATGGGGTCAATGTTAGTTATTTAGTCAGTCGAAAGTGGACTTCAACGGGGGGGACAAACGTTTCAATTCTGCACGAGCTAGGTAAACTGCGGCTGTGTGGGCTGCAGGGCCCGAACTGTACAGAAGAATAAAAAATTAGAGACTGTGATATGGTGATGGCGGGGTAAGAAAAATCATACCCAATAACTATAGTATAAAATCAACATATGCTCAGTGAAATAGCAATCAACCCTAAGAAAAAACAAACTTACTAACGACTTTGCTATGCATTGAAGATCTTTTGCCAAACAATGGGTTTGAATTGCGTGTTGATTTTTGCTGATGAGACTTTAGAAGTGTAATGGCACCGGAAACCCCTAGCAAAGGCCGGAGGGGATGCTTGAAAAGGAATGACGGAAACGTCTTGTCCGAACTATAAAGATATTTGGCAGGTGGATCACTTGTAAATAAATCCTTGAGAGAGGAGAATGCAAATGGCGGGATTACAACTTTAATTTGGAGGGGTCGCAATGCGATTGTGGGGTGCGGAAGGAGGCAGAGACGACACGGACAAATAACCGGAAGTATTGAAGTTGCTGATACTAAGAGCGAAGAATGATGCGAGAAAGTAACGCGGTATTTACCAGTGACGCTGAAGAAGCCGGTACCGAAGTTGAGAAAGGAAGAGAAGCAAAAGAAGAAGGGAAGAGGAGAAAACGGAACACAAGAGAAATAGAAGTTTTGCTGATGTGATGACGGGTAGGGACTCGAATCGAGACTCCTCTAATAGATGATCCGGCCTAACGGGTTCCTCCTTCGTCGAAAGACGCTTTTCTTGAATCGGCATGGCTCCCCTTACGTTATGGTATCTAGGCACGCCGGTGGACCCGTGGTCGGACGACCTATACTGACTGCTTACGAACAGGTAAAGCCGAACTATCCCTTAGAAGGATGACACGGTCAAATTCGCAGCTTGGTCCGTGCCAACTTAAATCAGGCCGTACTAGCCAATTTTAGCTATAATGTGATATCACATTACATTGTGATAATCAACAAAGCAGTTGCGGCACAGAACAAATTTACAGAGCGAGCAAGAGAAAAATAAAGACGGTGCCCACTTTCCCTTTAATCCTTCCTCTCTCAGCCTAAGGCGACAACGGTCACACCCTTTTCTCTTTTCCAACTTCACTTCAAGATGCTTAATTAATTCCCCTTTTGCTGGTGGTGGTAGGTTGAATACCCGATAGGTTTTGCTGTATCGGATTGCCCCTGTCTTCTGTTTATACCATCTTTTCCGCCCATCAAAAACATAGCGCTTCAAAAGCTGTCCAGACAGAATCATACGGAATTCTTTATGAGATATCCGAGCATTAGACAATGTGTATAAAATAAAACAATTAACTATAACTGTATCTAATAGCCAGAAAAATAAAGGCAACCAATTACGTCTTGCAGTTAATTGGGTAGAGAAATAACTGCGATATTGATCTGCAATATCTACTTCTCCTTTATTAAAATTATAGTCGTTAATCATAGAGGAGATCAGAACTTCCATGACATGTTTGTCTTTAAAGACTGGTCGGTTTCTTGGGCCGCTTGTACTGATATAGCGTAGACATTTTCTAGACCGTAAAATCTTTGACGAGAGATCGTGAATTGTGAATAACATATGCAAATGGCTATTATCTTGCCATTGCATTGCAAGTACTGTACCATTACTGCCTGTAGTTTGACCACCGGAAACAGTATTCCATGGTATATCCTTAGCAATGTTGTTATGTTCAGCAGGAAATCGACCTATTCATTGAATTAATAAATATATAATCAGTTGGAGAAAAAATATTCTGACTTTGTGAACACGTGCCGTACCACATTCCCCTATCCCTATACTACGCAACTTCATGAACAGCTGTACCGTACTGAATAAATTGTCCATAAAGATTACAAAGTCATAGGATTCAAGTTGATAGGGTAAAGAGAGTTCAGCCAACTGGTAAACAACAGCAACTGTAGGTGCAGAAATATTACTAGTTACTAATTCTGTAATACCCTGAATCCTTGAATGAAACCACAAATTCATTGTGTATCCGTGCTCACAAATTGCGAATACTTTGAATCCTTCAGTAATTGATTTATTCGGCATACGGACAGTATGCTTGCTTCTTCCACCAAAGCAAACCATCATTTCGTCAACAGATACTAATGTTAAAGGCCGATAGTATCTTAAACTACAATCCCGCATCTTACTGTTTAGAGGTTCAAGTTTCTCCCACCATTGTCTTTCTTTTGCTTGATCAGTTCCACTTGATTTAGTTGATATAGGCTGTGACGGAGTAACTTGACGCAAAGAAGAAGATGACAATGATGACGCAGAGGGACTCGAGGAGCACAGTCTACGCGACGAGGAGACTGATGAAGACAGAGGCGACACCGGGCAGGCATAAGCACAGGCACCGACGAAGGCAAAGGCAAGAGCAAGGACACAAGAATACAGAGCAGGGAGAGTGAGGACAGGATGGACCTCAACGCGAACGATGAGAGGTACTATGAGTTTCCTCTTGTCAGAGGATCGAGTCTTTGGTACAAGAGACTATGGCTTAGAAATAGGAGTAGATTCCTATGTACCGAGATAACAGGAAGACGAAACAGAGAGAAAAGAAAGAAAGAACTAAGGAAAACATCTAACCCCGATATTTAACACCTCTCCTCCACTAGTCCACTATGACTCATACATCGCCCCATAGAAACCCATAGAAACCCATCGCATCCACACCTTGTATTTCTCACCACCATCTCCGCTATTTTCATTACAAATCTATTACGCCATCGAACCTCCTAGAACCTAATGACGACAACCCCCCTTACCACATACATTCCTCGCCTACATCAGCAAACTCAACTTATAACTGCAGTCTCCCAACAGTCTCCCGGGTCTCCCGAGAGTCTCCTGAGACATCCGGAGATTTTTTGAGTCTCCTGAGGCTCAGGAGACATCAGGAGACAAATGAAGTCTTGCTGATGTAATCATTCCTAAATCATCACAACAGCGCTTCGACTACTGAACCCTCGGGACTGATGCCAAGACGCCGGAACATAGGCACCTTATCGTTACTGTTGGGTTGTAATATATGAAAGTAACGGTTGGTTTGTAGAAATCGAGTATTGGACATCACTTTTGAGATCGGGGTTTTCCATCCAGGTACGTGTAGCCTAATTCCTCCTTCTTTCCTCCATAAATCTTGTGGAGATTTGCATTGAGAAACACCAATAGCAGTCAAAATCGCAAAGAAAACACGTGACTCTGGAGGCAAAGTTGGTTTCCACCTTCTTTTTCTTGAATAAAATATATGTTCACTCCTTCGTATGGCAGCATATTTATTGGTGTTTTCCGATAAGATATTCAAAACTTCATCCGTCCAAAAAAGCTCAAAAATATCAAGCGGAGTTGTCTCAGGACTTGGTCCACCTGACTGATTTTTCTAAATCATACTTAGCAATTAGCATCCGCTCACTGGTACTTGAATTACCTCATACTATTTCTTCTGGGAGTAAAGCCTTCACTTTATGGTAGGTTCTCGGGAGAAGTATATATTGCAACATCAGCAAACTCAACTTGTGACTAGAGTCTCCCAACAGTCTCCCGGGTCTCCTGAGAGTCTCCTGAGACCCCTGGATATTTTTTGAGTCTCCTGAGGCTCAGGAGACATCAGGAGACAAATGAAGTCTTGCTGATTAACTCCGGTCCAAACACATTTTCTTCCACAGAATCCTCTCCGCTGATATCATGCTTGATGGTGGAGCTTGGGGTTTTCAGATCTCGTACTCTGTGTTTCCTAATACTTCGGGTGCCTGACTTTCCTGATTTCAACTTGCTAACCTGGCGCAGACCCTTTCCACTAGTGACAGGGACTTGCTGAAGTTCACCCAAAAGTGATCGGGTAGGTAGATTTGGCATTTTCACTGTTTGTTCCAAGCCATCAATCGAGGATTCTGAATTTAGGAGGGGTTGCCAAAAACAGGGTTGGTATGGATCAAGCTGCGAATTTGACTGTTTCATCCTTCTAAGGGATACTACTCCACACAACCTGGTGTTAGTACCGGGGTATAAGGGTAAGTACTGATACGCCTATTTGAGGGAATTTTAAAAAGTAAGGCCCTGCAAAAGGATCTGGTTGGGCAGATATAATTTTTGAAAAAATAACACTTGGCAGTGAAGTAGGTATTTGGAAAGTGTGCCCCGCAGTTCTCACAACACAACATACTCAATCCTTTTTCTACTCTCGTTTTTTTCGAAATTCACCAAAATTCTTTTTGATGACTACAAATCGCTATTCAGATGAAGCTGAGATTAAGCGCTATTCAGCAGTTATTTTTTTAAATTTTTAGGAAAATATTTAGATTTTTTAAATGAAAATATGTGAAGGGTCTCCGTACTTCTTTCTCCCATACAAATCTTGCAGCCAAGGCCAAAATTCATTGGATGCTTTTGGTTGTCATACATAGCGCCCATACAAATTTACCCAATCAATTCAGGTGTCTCAGTATTTAAGGTGCACACCCGGTACATTCATACTAGTGGTTACCACCTCGCGACCCCGAGTTGCGCAAATTTTAGGGGACAGCGGTAAGGTTACTACTGTACCGCCTGGCTGTATAAAGATATCAGCCTGTTTTGTAGACCTAAAGCCGATACGAGCTGGATATATACTTTGTCCATAGGATATGCCATATTTCAGCCTGTTTAGGGAATAATCTTGATATTTGGTGCCTAATTAGGGCTCGATCAGGCTCTTTCTGGAGAATAGCATGCGTGAATAAAATCAAATTATCCAAAACTCTCAGCAAGATAGGGTTAGGGTTGTGGACTTAGAGATATCTGCGCCCTCTACACCTTCATCTCCTCTACACCTTCATCTCTACACTTTCATCTACACTTTCCCCCCTAATCAATCATCGTTATCATTAGGATACGAGCTAATCAGTGAATTAGGTACCCAATCCACTGGCAGCGAATTGAGCACCCAATCCAGCGAATCTCATGAATTCAGCATCCAATGATTCAGTGAATCCAGCGAATCCAAACGAACATCATCACCAAACTCAACTTGTGCCTGCAGTCTCCCAACAGTCTCCTAAGTCTCCTGAGAGTCTCCTGAGACCCCTGGATATTTTTTCAGTCTCCTGAGGCTCAGGAGACATCAGGAGACAAATGAAGTCTTGCTGATGATACCAGCAGAATCAAGCACTGCACCGCAGAGCACGGCCTTGCACCGTACTTGAAAGTACAGAACCACTGTACCTGAGAACACGGAATCAAGCAGCGAATCAAGCAGCCACAGTAGGCAAACAGGCATGCAGGCAGGCAGGCAGCTGCAATGAAGATAGACAAATCTATTTGTGAAATTCACCTATGCTAGAAGGAGTGTGAGTACTGCATCAGCAAACTCAACTTGTGATTGGAGTCTCTCAACAGTCTCCCGGCTGTCCTGAGAGTCTCCTGAGACTCCGGGATATCTTTGGGGTCTCCTGAGACTCAAGAGACATCAGGAGACAAATGAAGTCTTGCTGTGACAGAGTAACTCGACGCAAAGAAGAAGATGACAATGATGACGCAGAGGAACACGAGGAGCACAGCCTACGCGATGAGGAGACCGACGAAGACAGGGGCAACACTGGGCAGGCACGAGCACAGTGTGACGGAGTAACCCGACGTAAACAAGAATATGACAATGATGACGCAGAAGAACCCGAGGAGCACAGCCTAAGCGACGAGAAGACCGACGAAGACAAAGGTAACACTGGGCAGGCACAAACATAGGCACTGGTGAAGGCAAAGGCAAGGGCAAAGACACAAGGACTCAGAGCGAGGAGTGTGACGGAGTAACCCGACGCAAAGAAGAAGATGACAATGATAACGCAGAGGAACTCGAGAAGCACAGTGTACTCGACGAGGGGGCCGATGAAGACAGGGACAACACCGGGCAGGCACAAGCACAGGCACCGGCGAAGACAAGGGCAAGAGCAAGGGCAGAAGAGCACAGAGCAGGGAGAGTGAGGACCGGATGGACCTCAACGAGAACGATCAGAGATACTATGAGTTTCCTCTTGTCAGAGGATCGAGTCTTTGGTACAAGAGGCTATGGCTTAGAAATAGGAGTAGATTCCTATGTACCGAGATAACAGGAAGACGAGACGAAGAGAAAAGAAAGAAAGAACTAAGAAAAACATCTAACCCCACTATTTAACACTCCCTTCCACCAGTCCGTCCTGATTCATACATCACGTCATAGAAACCCATAGAAATCCATCGCATCCACATCACATATTCCTCCCCACCATCTTCGCTATTTTACATTACAATTCCATCACGCCACCGAACCTCCTAGAACCTAATGACGACACCCCCCTTTAGCACACCCCTTCCTCGCTTAACCATTCCTAAACAATCATAACAGCGCTTCCACTACCGAACCCTCGGGACTAATGCCAAGACGCCGGGACAAGGAGAGTGAGGACCGGATGGACCTCAACAGGAACGATGAGAGACACTATGAGTTTCCTCTTGTTAGAGGATCAAGTCTTTGGTACGAGAGGCTATGGCTTAGAAATAGGAGTAGATTCCCATGTACCAAGATAATAGGAAAACGAGACAGAGGGAAATGAAAGAAAGTACTAAGGAAAACCTCAATCCCCGCTATTTAACATATCTCCTACAACAGTCCTTTATGACTCACGCTTTTGCCCATAGAACCTCATAGACACCCATCGCTACCACACCTCATATTCCTCCCCAACCTCTCTGCTATTTACATTACAAATTGTCCCGGCGTCTTGGTATTTGTCCCGACAGTTCGGTAGGCGATGTACGGTTGTGATTGTTAGGGTAATGTTAAGCGAGGGCGGGGAGTGCGAGGTGGAGGCTGTCGTCATTAGGTTCTGGGAGGTTCGATGGCGTGATGGATTGGTAATGTAGAATAGCGGAGATGGTGGGGAGGATTACGGGGTGTGGTAGCGATGGGTTTCCATGAGGTTCTATAAGCGAAAGTGTGAGTCATAGCGGACTGGTGGAGGAGTAGTGTTAAATAGCGGGGTTAGATGTTTTCTTTAGTTCTTTCTTTCTTTTCTCTTTGTCTCGTCTTCCTGTTATCTCGGTACATAGGAATCTACTTCTATTTCTAAGCCATAGCTTCTCGTACCAAAGACTCAATCCTCCGACGAGAGGAAATTCATAGTATCTCTCATCGTTCTCGTTGAGGTCCATTCGGTCCTCACTCTCCCTGCTTTGTGCTCTTGTGCCCTTGCTCTTGCCTTTGTCTTCGCCGGTGCCTGTGCTTGTGCCTGCCCGGTGTTGTCCCTGTCTGCATCGGCCCCCTCGTCGAGTACACTGTACTCCTCGAGTCCCTCTGCGTCATCATTGTCATCTTCTTCTTTGCGTCGGGTTACTCCATCACACAAATCCATTACGCCATCGAACCTCCTGGAACCCAATGACGACACCCCCTCCTCAGCATACCTCCTCCTCGCTTATCATTACCTCAACAGCCACAACAGCGCTTTAACTACCGAACCCTCGGGACCGATGCCACGACGCTGGGACACCCTGGAAGCCAACAGGGTTCATCTAAAACCAGAGAAGTGCGAATTCAGTGTACAAGAAAAAAAATATTTGGGAATGATTTTGACCATTGAAGGATTTAAGATGGACCCTGCTAAGCTACAGATGATTGTGGATTGAGATGCACCAAAGACAGTGAAGGAGGTTCAGGACTTTCTTGGATTTTCTGATTTTTATCAACGCTTTATTTATGCTTATTCCCAGGTGGCTCGGCCATTGACTACTCTGACGAAAAAGTATGTACGATTTGAGTGGACCCAGAAGGTTGAACAAGCCTTTCAGAAACCCAAGACTGCTTTACTAACGTTCTAGTATTGATGCACCCTGATCCTGAGAAAGAATTTATTATGGAAACCGATGCGTCGGATTATGTGTCGTCTGGGATACTATTACAACGTGACGACGAAGGAATACTCCAACCAGTCACCTTCTTCTGTAAAACACACTCGCCTGCGGAAGGCAATTATGAGATCTGTGATAAGGAGTTGCTGGCCACATCAGCAAGATTTTACAAGTCTCAGGAGATTACAGGGGTCTCAGGAGACTTAGGAGACTGTCAGGAGACTCAGGAGACTCCAGTCACAAATGGTAAAGCTTGCTGATGCATTATTCGTTGTTTCGAGGAATGGAGACCCCATCTGGAGACAGTCCAATTCCAAGTTAAAGTACTCACATACCATCGTAACCTTGAGTACTTTATGTCAACCAAGTTATTAAATCGGCGTCAAAAACGTTGGACGGAGTTTCTGTCTCGATTGAATTTTGTTATTCAATATAGGCTAGGGAAACAGGGACGGAAGGTTGATATTTTCACAAGAAGGCCTAGAGATTTGCCTAAAGAAGGGGATGAAATATTGGCGCAACAAAGTAGAGTGGTTTTCAAGAAGGAGAACTTAGATTCGAGGATAGGTTTGTTAGCGGACTCTTTGTCAAATGAACCCGCTGAAGGATCATCTCCCGTACTTGATTTATTTAACAAAGCTTACCAATATGACAGTTTTCTCAATAAAGTTTTATCCATGCTTCGAGACGGCGTTCGACAATCGAAAGATATTTCGCTGGCTGAGTACAAGGAAAGTGAGGAGGAGTTGTTATTGTATCGGAATACTCTCTCATCAGCAAACTCGACTTATGACTGGAGTCTCCTAGCAGTCTCCCGGGTCTCCTGAGAGTCTCCCGAGACTCCTGAATATTTTTTGAGTCTCATGAGGCTCAGGATGCATCAGGAGATAAATGAGGTCTTGCTGATGCTATGTCACTAATTGCGATGAACTTGAACTCTACCTTCTACGGGAAAACTACGATAAGCCTTCTGCAGGACACCCCGAGAGATCAAAGACATTGGAACTTTTTAGTCGAAGCTATTATTGGCCGACCATGCGGAAATATACAGATCGCTATGTTCAAAATTGTAACACCTGTCAGCGGAGTAAAGGGAATTATAATTCTCTGCAAGGAGATTTGCGACTGCTATCGGTACCCAAAGGTCCTTGGACGGATATTACCATGAACTTTGTAAGTGGACTTCCGGAAAGTAATGGATTTAATGCCATCCTGATAGTAGTGGACCGGTTGACAAAGATGAAATACCTTATTGGCACCACGGAGAATGTGAATGCTAGAGATCTGTCTCGTCTATACCTGGAACAGGTATGGAAGCTTCATGGATTACTGGAGACTATTGTCTCATATCGAGGGACACAGTTTACCGCTGAGTTTTGGAAAACTCTTTGTGATTGTATAGAGATTGCGCCTCAATATTCCACTGCCTTTCATCCCTAAACCGATGGACAAACCGAAAGGACTAATGCGATTATGGAACAATACCTACGCAGCTACGTGTCCTACCAACAGGATAATTGGGCTAACTTTCTTCCATTGGCTGAATTCGCTACTAATAACCATTTTTGTGAAACAACTAATATGTCACCCTTTCAAGCGAACTACAGGAAAAATCCACGAATGACATTTGGGCTCTTACAGCAGGAGAAGGCAGCAAACGAGGATCAGTCCAATATTGGCAAGGGGGATGTCTCAGGTTTTTGACTTTCTGAAGAGCGAGATGTTCAGGGCTCAAGAGATACAGGGGGAAGTGGCGGATCTGCATCGTACCCCGGCACCTCGATATGCGGTCGGCGATTCTGTCTGGCTTTCTACTCGGAATATGGAAACAAAGCGACTCTCCAAGGAAGTCGATTGGAAGCAAATCAGGCCCTGTTTGATTAAACGAATTGTGAGCGCATACGCCTACAAGTTAGAATTACCTGCCTCTATGAAAATCCATCCAGTATTTCATGTACCACTATTGTCGCTGATGGTTGATGACTCAGTCCCAGGACGAATTGCGGAAACACCCTTACCTGTAGAGGTTGAAGGGGAAATTAAGTGGGAAGTTGCGGAAATATTGGATTCTAGGAAAAGGAGACAACAGGTGGAGTACTTGGTTAGATATGCTAGGTACGAGGAACCTTCCTGGCAGCCATCAAGTGGGCTCGAACATAGTCCTGAACTTCGACAATTATTTCATCGTCAATACCCTTCAAAACCTCGGCCGATCAGGAGCTAGGCCATAGAAGGGGACCTGATCTGTCCCAGCGTCTTGGCATCGGTGCCGATAGTTCGGTAGTTGTAGCGCTGTTGCGATAGATGGAGTTATGTTAAGCGAGGATGGGTTGAGATGAGGTGAGGGTGTCGTTATTACGTTCCATGAGGTTCGGTTGCAGGGAGGATTGGTAATAGGAAGTAGCGAGATGGTGGGGACGATTACAAGGTATGGTAGCGAAGGATTTCTATGAGTTTCTATGGGCTGATGTATGAGTCAGACCGGACTAGCGGAGGAAGGGTGTTAAATAGCGGGTATAGATGTTTTTCTTAGTTCTTTTTTTCTTTTCTCTCTGTCTTATCTTCCTGTCATCTCAGTACATAGGAATATAACCCTATCCTTAGGCTATAATTCCTCACCTCCCAGATTTCATTCTCTTTAAAAGGGAAACTCATAGTATTTCTCATCGTTCTCGTTGAGGTCCATCTGGCCCCCACTCTCTCTGCCCTGTGCCCTTGTGCCTTTGCCCTTGTCTTTGCCTTCACCGTTGCCTGTGCTTGTACCTGACAGGCATTGTCCCTATCTTCGTCGGTCTCCTCATCGCCTTGGCTGTGCTCTTCGAGTTCTTCTGCGTCATCATTATCATTTTCTATTTTGCGTCGTGTCTAAAGAGGGCGTCAAGGGTTTGGCTTCATTCCGCAGGGTGCGGAGTAGTAACAGCGATACTCTCAAGAAGGGGGAGTATATGAGGAGATGCTAGAGAGGCAGCGATAGTCACTAGTAAAAATAGAGATTATGAAGTATATTGATTGATAGATACAGAAGACGTTGCGTGAAGAGAAAAGAGAAAGAAAGAAAATACAGGAGTAGGTGTCGTTGCCTCCCTTATATACCCGCTATTTCCAGAGCCAACCCTGACTCATACCCTCGTGTAACTCCACTCACGACTCACACCCTCGAGTAACAGAAACCCATAGAACCTATTCTGACTCATCTCCTTCTCCTAGCTTACAATAATCCGAACCCTGCCAACTGTTCCAATACTTCGAGTCTAGCTTATCCATGAAATCGTGTTACTCCGTTACACAAACTCAACTTGTGACTGTAGTCTCCCAACAGTCTCCCAGGTCTCCTGAGAGTCTCCTGAGACCCCTGGATATTTTTTGAGTCTCCTGAGACTCAGGAGACACTAGGAGACAAATAAAGTCTTGCTGATGAAGAGGACAAGGTTTTAAGTATAAGGAACTATGTTTGAGAATAGGAATATATTCCTATGTACCAAGATAACAGGAAGATGAGACAGAGAGAAAAGAAAGAAAGAACTAAGAAAAACATCTATACCCGCTATTTAACACCTCTCCTCTACCAGTCCGCTGTGACTCAGCATCAATCCGTAGGAGCCCATAGAGATCCGTTGCAACCACACCTCGTATTCCTTCCCACCATCTCTGTTATTTACATTACAAATCCATCACGCCATTGAACCTACTAGAATACAATGACGACGTCTTCCCCTCAGCAAACCCCTTCCTCGCTTAGCACTGCCTTAACCATCACAATATCGCTTCTACTACTGAATCCTCTGGACTGATTCCAAGACATCGGGACATGAGGTGGAGTGAGGTGCAACGTAGTGGTGTAACCGAAATTCATAAAAAACACTGACTAATCCTTCTTCCCGCAACGTCGCCAAATACGCTCCACGACGTGATACATCACCACTTCACCACTTCCTATTACCAATCCTGCCTGCGACTGAACCCCATAGAACCCAATGACGACAACTTTGACTTCCCTCACCTCATCCTTGCTTAACATAACTTCATCTGTCGCAACGGCGCAACGACTACCGAGCGATCGGAACTGATGCCAAACGCTGGGACAGAGAATTGTCAGTACTCTATTAAGACTTTACTTAAGTCACACCCTACAGCTCTTATATCAGTATCAAATCAACCCATATATAAATTTTATTGATATTCTTTGAAAATATCAGATATTTATTTAGATGGATCGCATTATGGGACTGCAGAGTTTTGGGAACCTATATGAGGACGCCGTCAAATTGTAGATAAAACAAAGTGGTAACTGCCTAAATAGGTAATGTATTTGATTACTCGTCATTATGTTAACCCAAATCAGTATTAATTTTATGACATTATTAATTCACTTCACTCAAAGAGTTAAATTTTGTCCTGTAATCATGGTATCAATACTAACTATTTCAAAATTTTCTCTCTGTTATTCTATTCTTTAGCATCTGGCCTCTTGGCCTACAGAGCTTCTTTTTTTCTTAAGGATCTGTTCGGACAACTTTATATTATTTCTTTAGATTATTGGGTAGATTGGATTATCAAAGAGCGAAAATGATAATCATAATAATCATAATTAGTGGATAATCTACATGCTCAGAAAACATTGAAATAGCCTGAGGATTAGGCTTTCAGGATATCTGTGCTGTATGGGAATAATTATCTCCAAAGGTGATTATTTTCTTGGCAGATTATTAGAATAATCGGGGGTTCCAAATGTTGGATTATTCAATTACAAGAACATTCTAGATTATCATCAGCAAGACTTCATTTGTCTCCTGATGTCTCCTGAGTCTCAGGAGACTCAAAAAATATCCGGAAGTCTCAGGAGACTCTCAGGAGACCCGGGAGACTGTTGGGAGACTCCAGTCACAAGTTGAGTTTGCTGATGATTGTGATAATCCAAAAGTCAATACATCAGCAAACTCAACTTGTGATTGGAGTCTCCCAACAGTCTCCCGGGTCTCCTGAGAGTCTCCTGAGACCCTCGGATATTTTTTGAGTTTCCTGAGGCTCAGGAGACATCAGGAGACAAATGAAGTCTTGCTGATGTAATTCATCGGATTATTGCAGATTATTGGTTGTCCAAACCGCCACCAAGAGTTGTGGTGATTTATTATTAGGCCATGAACTCATGTCGTTGAGACACTCCAGTTATAGGCGTCCCCATATTGAATTATTTCTAGCTGTGTCAGAATCTTATGCTTAGTGTTCTTTTTAGTGGAGTGGCCAGGTTGCCACCTAACTGCAGGCAGGGTAACCCGCCAAGCAGTACACAAATCGAAGATTGTGGGGACCTATTATATGTACTAAGCACGTGCTATCACACCTGTTAATTCTCCCGAACTACAGTACATATGGATGATGATCTGGCCCTCCGCCTTGCTAGGTTAAGACACTCTTTAGACTCGGGGTAAGTCGTTCCCCTACTATTATCTCTATAACATGGTTGCAAAGTTATCAAGATGCCAAATGTAATATTAACAATTACGTACTCTTGAATATTATTGCAGGAATACTGCTCCATTCATTGACAAGGGTGATAACATACCCCCGGATTACGATGAGGACGTGTTAGTCACTCGTTTCAGGAAACTATTCGAGAAGTCACCAGCATACGAGGCTAAGCTTCACTCAGAAGAGTTTACGGGTGATATATACTACAAACCTGGCCATCATGTTTCCGTAAAGGTTTGATCTTTCATCCACGAAAACGGCGAGACCTTTAGCTCTAACCCAGTTCACCAGGAGCTCATCAATACGCTAAGTTTAGAAAAAGAGACATGTGCAGTTGATGAGATTGATGAAAACCAGCTTGAACAGCTGCTCTCAGATATACGAACATCAACATCTATTCAGGAGGTCGAGGGCCGAAACGGGACCGTCGCTACGTTGGTGCCAAATTGGTTACGAAACAACTCACTCAAAGAAGACGCCAAGAGCGATGCAGACGCGGAGGAGAATATTTTGAAAATGATCAAAGATGAGATAGAGTTTGAGAAGGCTCATGGCATAATTTTGGATGAGGAGGGGGATGGAAGATGGCGAGAAAGTAACCAGCGGGGGTGTCCAACCCCCAAAACGATAGAACCTGATGAAGATCTGATCAGGCGGTTTGAAGCTCTAGGAGGGCCAGAGCTCCCTTCAGTCCCCATAATAGATCCTCCCCCAAAACCAGTGTACAGTAGGGATCTAGTGGATGAGACTGATACATGGTGCTGTAAGCCTTTTTTCCTTTCGTTGCACAGTGCCAAAGTGGCAGTTAGGTGACTCAAAACTGAACATTTCTATAGGTATATGTAATGAAGATGCAGAATATTGTTGCCTCGGCTGCGAAAATGATATATATTGTGCGAACTGCCTATACGAAGGTGCTGCATTTCTTGCTGATTATCCTAAAATGCATGCTGACACCCATATGACATAGCGCATACAAGGCCAGACGCCGGAAGTGAAGAACGAAAGCATAAGTGGACTAGATACACAAAGCCAAAGGAACTCGCTCATTGCTAGCCTTTTATTTCACCATAACACCTCCTACTCAATAGCCACGAATTGAATTGGTTAAGAGCAAAAGGCTGTAGTATCTCAGGTGTTATAAAAGACTTAAGTATTGTCTCTCACGCGACATAAAAACACTCAGGAAGACATGCAAGCAATACTATGGAGGACAACTAGATACGATGAGACAAGTATATATTACAGTGATTAAGGACGCTCAGTTGAATACAAACATCATTCCCCCCTCTCATTCTCTTCCACTTGACCTACTCCGAGGAACTCGCAATATGCCGCGGTATGGCGCTCTGACTTCGTTTGAAAGTTTCGAAATCAATACCAAGAACCACAACATTCCACCCGTGTTAGGAAGGAAAATCTCTCCATTCTGAAAGTAGCCTCTTAGCGGGACTTAGCGTCATCAAAGGAAGTAAAGATTGTTCTAACAAATCTCCCGATAAGGGTACCCCTACAAGAACAATCACCCTATCCCGTGGGCTGTCGGATGCTGACCCTTTTTCAACGAAGAGAGGTGTGCCACCGTCTCAAAAGTGTCTTACTTGAACCTCGTATCAGCGGGATCGATTGAGAAGCGTTCAAGTCTATTTCCTATGATACAAATCAAAACATCGATCCAAGCATAGGTAAGTATTACATAGCGAATAAATAGACCGTGTCTAAGTAACTCTTTTTCCTTTCCCTTTACAGAATGAGTGGAGAGACTTGTACTAAGTGAGGTTCCAGACTCCCGTGCCTCTCCAGCTTGACGCCTCCGCTCCTACAGGCAGTATGCAGATTAACCTATGCGTCCAGACCCCTTTTTTAGCTTGATCTTTTCGTGAACTCCTAGGAACATAAACTAATTGCTAAATTCCTTCCGCAGTTAACTATTTTGGGAGCCGTCTCTACCAACTATATAAATGAATCAAAAAAAGCATCATTTTCGCTTATTATGTTTCTATGTGAAATGAATCACTTTTATTGTGCTCTCTAAAGGGATCAAAAACCGATGGAAAAGGCACCTTTTACTATGGGTAAACGAATCAAAAAATGAATCCTTAGTTCCATTTGATACATTTAAAGTGCTTTTTCTTATAAAACTTTAAAAAAAAAAGAATTGATCTCCCAAGGAACTGAACCTTGGCTATTGTGATTACTTAACCTGAATCATATCACCTATGCTATCAGACAATATATTAATATATTATTTGAGCTGTGTTGGATTGCCAGAGAGGAAAAGCATCAGAAAATTGGTGAGAAAAAGGCACCATGGAAAAGCATCATGAAAAGGCATCATGGAAATGAATCCGAGTGCCTTTTACAAAAGCATACCCTCTACATCAGGAAAAAATGTGGCTGCGTCTTGTGGCGCCCAGGCGCCACAATTGGCACAAGACGTCAAAGACGTCAAAAACCAATTGCTTACCTGCATCCCCGCGCCCCGGCGCCGCAAGACGATCGGCGTCTCCCAAGGTGTAATCCGGGGGTATTCCGACGAAAACTCGTCTTTTGACGAAAATTAGTCGTTCGACCCCGTCGCCTGACTCGTCGTCTGACGCTTTTGCTTGGTGCTGTAGTTTAACTTTGTCGTCTGGCCCGTCGAAAGACTATAGATTCGCTTTCATTTCGCCGATAGCGCGTAGTTTCGTCTTTACTAATTTACGCCGCTTTACCACCTCTTTCCTCATCATTCACTCTCTAGTTTCCCCATGCTTTACTTGCGACGAACCCCGACGTTAAATGGCTCAAATTCCGACGATGTTCTGACGATATCTAACGGAAATCGTGCACGCACGACGATCGGGTGTAGGTTCTTAGACGGGAGTTTTGCACGTCGAGAGGATATCCGACGTGTGTAGATGACCACAGACGGCTCTACATACATCACCTTTGAGTCGAGTGATCTCACATGAAGGACTCTAATGCATTCAAATATCTATGTACATTTATCGTCGAACGTGTTTTCTATTTGGCCTAACTAGGTTCCGTCTTTTACGTCCTCTTTTATTCATGATATCCCTGTAGTCGACTCACCGTGCTCCTCCTCCTCATTGTCTTCCTCCTCAGTGACGTCCCTGGGTGCTTCGGATTCATTCACTTCGTCCACCTGACTTTCTCCCTGATCACTTTCGTCGTAAGCTTCATTCATACAATAGTCACCTGTCTCGCTGTCGTCGTTTTCCGACTCTTTATTAGAATCTAGAACCAGTTCTTCATCGTCTTCCAAGTCCTCGCCTATCTTTCGTCGGAGATCCGCCAACAAACTGTTCACCCCCGGGTCGATGATTGCCTCCCGACTCTCTCTGCCGACGATTTTCGCGGTGGTCGTTCTATTGATCCGTTTTGTTATTTCACGGCGGATATTAGCTATCATCAAACCTGACGATTCTTCGTCGGGAAACGATCGTTCCCACGTTCGCATATGTCTTTCAAAGATCACTAATTCGAGACGTCATTAGTTACTACGTTAGGAAAGGCTTTATTATGGAGTCACCTACCGCCACAATAATCCCTATTAAAGACGCCGTTCCTCCAGTTGCTTCCCCCTAAGACGCAAACCCTGAGGGCGTGGTAGATCGCCGTAGATACTAAACAGATAAACGTCCGATTGATATATCCGCTAAACTCTGGATGCTTAATAGCGATCCCACGATTAGTCTTGTAGTAGCAGTACACGATAAAGCGGGATATTTGCGGTGCAAAGTGCCATTGAGCAGGCTGATTTCGTCAGTTAGAAACACACGCGTTGATAAACGATTTAATTGCATGGGATATATAACCTCGTAGTGGTCAGGATCACAATTGAACCTATCCCCTGCTAATAGATATTTGACCCGTTCTTTGGCCCTCTCTGTGGTAAGACCTTCTAACTGGTAGTACGATTTGATGATACTCTTCGCCTTTTCCATCATGTGAGAGCGAGCACGTTGATGGAAAAATCGTACCTGACTCTCGAGGCTCAAAGTTAATTCGCCTCCTGATCCTCTCTGTTGCCCGATCCCACGACTTTTTGACCATACTTCTCAGCTCAAGTACTGAAGGGAGGGATTGGTGAAAAGGGTATCTTCGTTATATCCCATCCTGCCTTCTCCAATAAAACTCTGTGAGAAACGCCAAATCGCCCAAGATCTCTCCGTCTCTCACCTCTTTTGGCTGTAAGGAGCTCAAGAAAGGTCAATCGACGATTCCTCCTCCCTGAAACCGACTTTTCTCCTTGGCTATGTTCCTGACTGCTGCTTGAGGGTGGCCTAAACGACCGGGACTCAGTGATCGACTTTCGAGGGCGACACGTGCTTCCCGACGGTGGCGGCTTGGTGTAGGGAATCGCCTCGGCGAACACTCCTGTGGTTGGGAAGATTTGGCACTCTGGCGATAGCGGTGGCTCGGTGCAGGCAATTGCCTTCGACAAACCCTGGCGTGATTGAGATGATCCCAGGTCCTGGGGACGACGGCGGATAGGCGTAGGTAATGCGCGTTTTGACGCAATGTCCTGAGATTGAGGTATTTCTGGTGGAGGACTTGAAAGTGGGGAGGTGGACGCTCTTCTAACAGGAGGCTTCCTGACCTTGGCTAAAGACCTTTCTCCATGAAGTTTTAAATCTATATTTGTTGAGGCTCTCGTGATGGTCCTCGTCACCCAAGTTTGTGACTCGCCGCTCACCCGCTGCGTCTTTGGCGAGGAAGATCCTGATGTTTGGTGCTCGCTGCCACCGCCGCCACGCGCGCGAGGAAGGTCCTGAGGTCCACCTCGCCGATTCGCCTGGAAAAGTGCTGGGAACCTCCTGTGATGAGTGCACCTGTCGCCGCCTCGGCGATTTGCTTACCTTTTTTACCTCTGGTAACAGGCGCTTGTTGAGAAGGCGTAGTTTCGCCTCCCGCTGAATGGATCTGGCAGTCGCCGTGGCATCGCCGGAATCTGATCGCCGGAATATGGTCGCCAGATGATACAAAGAGTTGGAAATCAACCCGGGGCGGGGTATGAGCAAAAAGAGGTGGCGAGGATGGGGATGGGGGTGGGGAGGACGACGACGAGTGTAATAGCGAAATAGGATGGACGGTGATCTCATTAATACGCATACGTAGGGATCTAAGTAAGATATCTGACTAGCAGATGGTACAGAACGCCCACCATCCTAAACGCCTAGTGTGAATATAACTAGCTATCCCAAAACGAAATAGCAAAAGACTAGCACCGTTCTGTATTCTAATGTAAGCTCAAGCAGTCGATACCTTCACATGTATATATCGACGTACCACTAGGATGATATATTATGCCATAGTCCAGCGACCAAATCCACAAACGACCGAATCCAAATCCAAAAAAAAAAAAAAAGCAGAAGCTAAGGAAAGCGATGAGCATATCAAAAAAAGACTAAGGCAAACAAAGGGTTGAGCTACTGAAAAATAGAGAAACGTAGAGAAGTCACAAAAGGATAAGAAATAAGCTTACAAAGCGGAAGCTGAGGGGGATTAGTTATCTACCCTTAGTCTGTTTCCTCGCTTACCACTACTACTCGAAGGAACAGGTGATAAACTTGAAATGCTTGAACAATCATAGTTGGATACGGTAGGAGGTGGAGGAGCCGGACCAAAGGCGACCACCGGCTAGGCTGGTCGTTCGGCGACCACTGACCAGGCCGACTAGGAGTCGCTAGGGAGGATGAGAGGGGTGGAGGAGGAAGGGTGTCGGGCGTGATTTTGGTGTAGAAGAGGGCGGGGAGGGCTATAGCTGTTAAGGGAATAGGTGCTGCAAAGCCGGACTCTGGCGATTCGAATGTATCAATATCTCTATATACCGACGAAGCACCGGACTCTGGTAATTCGATAGGGTTATGCTCTGGTGAAGATGATGATAGGGATATAGTAGTAAGTTCCGGAAAGGGCCAGGTCAGGTGAAGTTATTGATTTAAGTCCTATCTTAATTGGTGTTGAAGAAGGCCCTGCCCCCATTCGTGCAGTTCGCTGACATGTAAGGATATGGATTAGCCGTCTATCTTCTTTCTTTCCTTGATCGTCCGACTCACGTTGTAGCAGTCCCCCTCGTCCCCAGCGGCAGTGCCCTCCCCTTCCCGTCCACTCCCGCCCGTGTTATTCCCCTTCTCCGGCGCCTTCCCCTTCCCCTTCCCCCTCCCCTTCCCCTTCCCCTTTGCAGGTGCCTTTCCCTTTCCCTTGCTCTGGGGGTTCTTATCCCCCTCGTCATCCTCCGGGTCGTCATCCCCCGAATCGTCATCCTCCGGGTCTTTCTCCTTCGGGTGGTCGTCCTCCAGGTCGGCCTCCGGGTCGTCATCGTCCTCCGGGTCGTCCTCGTCCTCCGGGTCGTCCTCGTCCTCCTCCTCCGGGATCTCATCCACGTCAGTTGCGGGGTCTGTCAGGGCTGGGCTGTTTCTGCCCGGACTCATGATCTTGGAGTTGAGTCGGTCGACAGTCAGTTGCTCCTTCATCATCTCGCTCCAACTTTCACGAAAGTAGGGAAATGATGGAGGTGGTGGGGTTTGCCTCCCCTGGTTGTCGGCTTCATGGTAAATTACCATTAGGCGTACTTTGGGCAGCCGCAAGCCGGCACACCTCGGCGTCCTTGTCGGTCTTTAGGAACATATAATTCTGCATGAGTGGATACCTCCTTACAGGTCTGGGTGGATTTTTGGGAGAAACGGCGAACTCCTCATCGAGGGCGAAGGAGCCTATCAAGTGTGAATCGGCGGGTATGGACGTCTGATATCTTATTCTGGCTTCTGAGGTGGCGCCGCTCGGCTCTGATCATTCTGACGACTTCCGATATATACGGCCCGCGGAGCCTTGTGTGACTCAGGATGGGGGTGTCATTATACGTTTTAGGGGTCCAGTTAGGCATCACCCACTGCGTGTTTCTAACAAAAGGAGCGACGGGAGTGGTCGGAAAGCCCTTCCGCGACATCCGGCGTTGACCTCTGATACCGACTTGGAGCGACTTGAGATATTCCAACAGGCGGTCAAATAGGGCAGGGTCGAGGTGGGTGAGGCGGAGTTTTATCTGCCTCTTCATCGGTCTCGCCGGCATCGTCGTCCGCTCCATCTTTCCTACCCTTTTGTTTGCCGCCCTTGTGCTTGGTTTTTTCCTTTGGCTGCTTCTCTTTTAATCGACGCGCCTTGTTCCTCTCCGCCTCAGCGAACTCTTCCTTTTCTGCCTTAGACTTTCGCTTGCAGAAGTCTTGAAGTATAGAGTTGAATGCCTTTCTGACGAGAGAGCCCTGATAGGTTGCTCGGTCGTCTGGCTGGCTGATTCAAGAGATGGGAATATGTGGGCCATGGCGGATGCGCTTCAAGTCGTTGCTCTACTTTATCCCACTCGGCTTGCTCGGCCTGTGTCCTGCTTTTGATGACCTTGCGGAGTAAATAGTCACGCATATCGTTCATCATATGATGCCATTCAGCCGGAGTTATGCCCAGCATTGCTTTACAGTCGGAGGCAGTTAGCGCCTTCGCCCCCAGCATATCCTTACAAAACTTGTTAGCAACCCTTCGGCTTCCACAGTAGGAGCTCGGGGCAGAAGGTCCCTACAGCGTCCGGCAATCTTCTAACGTCATCGCAGTATCAAAGGGTCTTGACCGGCTCGTTCTTGGCCCTTTGGCCATGTTTTTGTCGTGGTGGCGGCGGCGGCGTCGGCGTTGCAGAATCGCCGGGATTTCCACGAGTATTTGGACGTTTGCGTTGGGTCTTGGGATTGACCTCTGACTCAGGTAGGGGTCTTTTGTGACCTCTTCTGGGAATCACCATTATGACTAACTTGAAGTGTCGGAGGTTTCGTCGGATGTTTGCAGGTTTAAATCGGAAGATGAGGAATGTGGTAAGAAGATGAAGAAGATATCCAGCGAAGATGGGGCGTCCGGCGAGATATATAGAAGAGCCGAGATCCTCAAAAGAAGAATTATGGTGTGGGGCTCAATTGGGCAACTCATGTCGAAGAACAAAGCAAACAAAGGAAAGCATAGTGAATATAAGGCATCTCTTCTCCGGATTTGGCAAGAGCTTCGCCAACTTTGATGAATCGTCGGTTGTATATGAGGTTTGTCGGAGAGGTGGTGAGCAAGGCGTCGTGATGAGGTTTGATATCAGATGATTCAGAGTCTTGGCACCTACCGATTAGGCGTCGTTTGATATCAGATGATTCAGAGTCTTGGCACCTACCGACTAGGCGTCGTTTGACGAATGTCTTGGCAGCCTACCTAGCGTCGATAGGATATCACCGCCTGCTCCACCCCCTTCGCCTAATCGCTCCACCATATAAGCTCTCTACCACGACCTCATGAACTCAATACCACCGAACCTATCAAGAAGATGTTTTGCCCATACTGCCCAGAACATACCGCGTAGGGAATCTCACGAGGCACATTGCCTCCTCCTCGCATAAGCGAGAGTCAGGGGCGAAACGACCGCATCAGGATCAGAGGAAGGCGCAGGACCAGTGGAGATAGGGGCAATTGCCAATTCTGAAGAGGAATTGACGGATTCTGAGGCCGACTCGGTACAAGAATCCGACTTCGATGCCTCCGACGATGAGGATGCAGTTGTTGGGGGGTTGGGCGATAACCAGCGACCTCCGAGTACCCACCCTGCGCGGGAAGTACGGCTAGCAATCGGAGGGTTACCGGGACCATTTGAAGGGCGACTGGGAACCTTGGGCCCCTTTCAAAGATGCATGGCGATTAGCCAGATTCTTCTTAGAGCACAAACTAACGTCGTCGTCAATTGGCGACTACTTTAATGAGTCTACACAAGGCTAAGCGGAGGAGCGAGCGTTCAATCCGCCTACACCTTCAAAAAGCTAGAGAAATGGCGGATCCCACCAAGTTTCAAATACGGTACAGTCGGGGGCGGGAATGGCAAAAGCGACCGAGTTCTATTACCGGGATCCCGTCGAGTGTGCAGGTATCTACTAGCCCAACGATGCTATGCGGAGGAGATGGTGTATGTCCCAGTAAAGGTATCTGACGAAAAAGGACTGCGGCTTTACTCGGAGATGCATCTGGCGGATTGGTGGTGGGGATGCAAGAAAGACTTGCACCTGGAGCTACCGTCGTTCCTATCATCTGTAGCTCTGATGTAACTCATCGACCAACTCTCGGGGACAAGAAAAGCTGGCCCGTATATATGACGATAGGCAATATCCCAGGCAAGTGCGGTCGAAGGCCTCGAGCAAGCGCATCTCCTCTTAGCCTTACTGCGGTTCCGCCGAAGGTAATCGGAATCGGCGTCTAAGGAGAAAATGCGATTCTGAGCGTCGGAAACATTGAGGATGGTTATGTCAGTTATCGCCGAGCCTCTAATCAACCTCAACCAGGACTCGGGGTCATAATGGATTGCGCGACGGCTACCAAAGCGGTGCTGGCCTGTGCTTTCGGCATGGTGGCTGACCATATGGAGAACTGCAACATCTTGAGCACCAAATTCAACATGTGCCCCAAGTGCGAGGTTCCTGTTGATAGACTGGGAGAATACCGGACAGAGCCGGAGGCTTACCCCGGAACCAGAATAACTATCGGTGATGTGCGATGATTACATCGCGCTGAAGTCGGTTGACCTGGCGACGAGGATCAGAAAGAAGCGGATAAAGGTGTTGAAACAGTGGTTCGGCAGCGTGGGATCTGACCAACCTACAATCCCTTCTGGGACCTCACCCTGCAACTTCGACCTTCACGGGCGGATATGCTTCCGTCGTCTACCTGGGAATTCTAAAACATTTGATGGAGTGGTTGGAGGACTTTCTGAAGCGAGCATAATCGTTTGGATGATTTCAATATGATCTGGACCCTCATGCCTCCATATCCGGCTTTGTGCAACCGGCGAAACCATATCGACGATTACTCAATGGCAAGGAAAGGAGATCTGAAACTTCCTGAAGATAGTCCTACCAGCTCTAGCATCAGCCCTCAGAAGGCCAAAGCCAAGTCAGGTAGGGCCTTTTAAGAGAAACCCTCAGATCGTCAGATCCCTTGTCAACTGGGCGCTGTAGCTCAGTCGTTCCCCATAACGTTTGCCGATAGATATGTTGGAGGGATATCTAGAGGATTTTCACAGGACCAAGGCGTATTCAGGAAATACGGCGAGCAGGGAAACCGAGAAACTTGCGGCGACGAAGGAGCTCCTAGAGAAGTCTGACGTAGAATTAAGCGAATCTCAGCGGATCATCCGTTGCTAGACAAAAGACTTGTCAGTGATCAAAGGCTAAACATGCAGGCGGAAATAGAGCGAAATTCTCTGAACAGAATCGCGCTTCAACTTTCCAAAGATTCATTTGATGAGCCACTTCACGAACATATCCGGTTTAAGGCAACATTCCCGACTTTTCGGCGGAATCTTGCGAGATGGCGCGCGAGGACCAGATCAAAATACCATATCGTCGAACAATCGCGTGAATCCGGCGATGCAGATATTGCGCCGCGTTCAATAGGGACTACACATTCGCCCTGCGGGAGCTAAATCTGATACAGCTAGCTCGAGAGGGTTTTCTCTTGCAGAACTTATCGACAACCTTGACTAGGGCCAGCGTTGAGAAACAAGCGGCGAAAGGCCAGGCGAAATTTGGAGGACCTCATGACGATCCAGATGTGGAGCTGGAGATGATAGCACCATTAAGCCTAAGATCGGAAGAGGCAGAGGTTGAAAGGAGGTCAGTTAGCAGCAGGAGCAAAGCGACAGCGGTGGGAAGGGTGGTTATACCGGGGGCAGAGGCAAGGCTCGGTTTCTATCTTGGTCGTTACTTCAGGAGAGAACTCAATGTCAGCGCTGAGTATATGCCAGGAAGAATTTGGGAGTGGCAGGTGGAGGTTTTCAGGCAACTCAGCGTGCGGTACTGCTACGTGGCGGCGACGAAAGAGTAGTCCAATACTCCGCTACAGGTAGTTTAGACTACAGGGGTCAGCGCCAAGAAAGGATTGGGTTTGGTTTCAACAGGGGCCACGAGGACTAAACGATCCACTACAGGGCTTCGTCCAGCAACGCTCCTGAATGTGTTGAAGTTGAAAGACCGAGACGGAGGAGAGCTAGATTACTCGCGGTGATCCGACCTCTAAAACGGACTTTCAGGGAGCCACAGATGAGAATCACGGCCTGGTGAGGTATCGCGAGCGGCATCATCCGGCGATGTTTGGGTAGTTGGTATCAAGTGTATCGTTGGGGCGCATCTAGTGCGGAAACACCGTCGGAGGGACAAGGAGGTGGCTGGTCAATAGCACAATCGGCCTGCGTCACGTTCAACTTGATATACTAATGTCGTGTTGGTAAGCTCCGTCCTCAATAAGTGATCTAGGATCGTCGGGTATTAATAGGTGAATAGGTGATGCAGGGGGTTAATCTTTCGTTGAATCAACTTGGTCTTTTAGGAGTGTGAAGGCGACGAGAATCTTAGGGTATTGATTATTCGAATGCAACACTATTAATGTATTTTTAAAGTACAAAGCGGCGAATGAATATACTACTCCTCTTTCGATAGTGCTAGAAAGCGATATGGCGGTCACGAAAGCGTCTATTTGATCTTGAGGCAATGTTTTTGTTCTGTTTCATTTATGGGCGCCAGTCATTATCAGCGTTTCCCCAGATATATGCGTCTTTATCGCGTGGGTAGTGATAGTAGTGTAATAAGGCGTGGAATCTAGATGCCAGATGAAGAGCGAGAATCAGAAGGCGTGAACCTAACGGCGAAGGTCGGAAGAAGGAGCGAAGGGTGAAGGGTCTTTAACGCCGGAACGGAAAGCTCTAAGCGGAAAGCAGGGCTAGGGTTTGAAAAGAGGGGTTGTAACCCCCATGTTTTCGCCTTCATCATCTCTACACGCCTTTATCACTACGGCTCCACCCCTACGGCTTCATCTACCCCCCACCCTCCGCCTTAATCTCCATCTTGAGTATCTTCCTACGTCCTGCAATTCACATCTGTACTAACGTTTATATAGACTTCAATCCCCTAGAACTATGCTTAAAGGGAACGACGCTTAAAGGTGGGATAACCCACACTTAGTCTTTTTTGGATTGATACACGTCCCGACGAGGAAGGGAAGGCAAACAGCAGTCCTCAAATGACATCTAACGTGGGTACTATTAAAGCGCCGCTGTCAGACGGCAGCGGGTACTAATACAGAGCACTGACATGTACACTGCTGGATGCTTTCCCGACCTTCTGAGGATGCGTGTATGCGTCTGTCGATTTGTGAAAGGTTTACCTTGAGGTCGGGGCCATGGGAGCACCCGTCTGAAAAGCTCAATGTCCCACGCCTAAGCAGCGAAAAGCACTGAGCCAGGATGCAGGATTAATCTACTGGTCGGAAGACCAATGCCTGCCTATCATTCTCGTCTTTCGCGAGCTTGCTCGATAGCCAGACTCAGTCTTTGAGCGGTGCAACTCGACCTCCCCCGATCAATCCGCATCAAATGGTCCTCGCATGAGGGTCCAGAGAACGACACAAATCTGAATTAGGGAGTTCAATTTAGTCTAACGTGTTTTTTTTTTTTTAGATATATATCCTCGAAATCCATCAGAGTCGGCACAGCGGCGAGAATCGGAAAGCGTAGTAGGTAGGCTTCTACTAGTCGTGGTATCCTATTGAGGTATCATCTTTGAAATCATTTTTACTATGGGTTCTAGGCGTCGAAAAACCGATATCGCTGTTTGAAACCTCGGGATCGCGACGAAACGAATTTTCGATGTTGGAAACCCCCCCCTTTTATGTGTATTGATACAGCGTCCCGGCGAGAAGGAAGGCAATGTATACGTAAAGGGGGTTTCTCGTCGTCGATCGCGTATAGAAAGAATCAGAAGGGTTTTCAGTGTAACGACGCACCAGGAGCTTTAATCCAATAAACTTTATTCTCCAGAAGACTCATATGGGCATTATCGCGTGGTGAAAACATGTAGGACCGTGAGGCCAAATGACGGAGTCAATCAAGAGGATCTCGACGAGATCAAACTACTATTCTGATATATCAAGGTGAAATAAAAAGACTAACTAACGACTAATCTAACGACGGGGCCAAGAAACGAGGAAAAGGCGAGTCAAAGGGCGAGTCGGAGGCGGTCGAAAAGGCGAAAGAACGGACGAATCAAAGGGCGGGTCGAGGCGGGGTCGAAGAGCGATGAAAGGAGCGAGTCAGAAGACAGGTCGAGGCGGCGAAGTAGAGCAACGAGTCGAGCCGAACTGAGGTTGCAAGGCGAACTAAAGAAATGAAGCGGTTCAAAAGATGTGATTTTTGGAGAAAAGACGAGATTTGCACCTTGGGAGAGCCTGTTGCGTCTTGGCGAAACATATTTTTTCCTGATGTAAACGAATCAAAGGATTCATTTACCAAAACTGACTGTATGGGAAACGAATCAAAAGATTCATTTACATGACTGGTAGAGCGTTCAGCGAGTACTCTTCCTGAATATTGATAATTCTATACAATAAAAAAGCGTTGACAGTAACGGTATCAAAACACAAAAAAAATAAAGGATACCAGTTACGGAGGACAGTCATCTGAATTAGCCAATAACGTCTTTTTTAAACTACTATATCCATAAAAATGTTGTGTATATTGTTTAATACAGGTGGTAGAGATTTTGGGCCAACTGGTGATTTTAAAACTTGTGGATAGCATAAGTACTTTACCACCAGTCCACATCTTTTTATCAGCCTGATATAGGGTGTAGTTAAACAGGATATATGGCTGATTTGGCGTTTCGTATGATATTTTTTATCATGCCTCGTTGAAGCTAACTTTTGGCTCAGTCTGAGATATTTATCATATGATATCATGAAGAAGTCCTATATAATACTGATTTTACTCATTGAAAAAGCCAAATGCGTAGGTAGGCCAGTATTCACACTTGTTCTACATAGGTAAATTTCACAGATTAAATTCTTATTTATTTCATGATTCAATACTATATACATATGTCTAAAAATTATTACTTTAACGGCTTGCCTGCCAGCGCTTACCTGTTTTATTATATGTTTAGTACGGTACGCTATGATATACCACATTGTGGCACAGTGCCTGGTTCCTCTGGCGTGCTCGTTTGGATTTGCTGGATTAGGTGCAGGATTTGCTGGATTGAGTGCTGGATTCACTGGATTGGGTGCCTAATTCACGGATTAGCCTCAGCCCATATCTAGAGAGGAATTAGATGTTCAACCGCAGCGGATGTGGAGGCGTAGAGATGGATGCATAAAAATGAAGGCATAAAAATGAAGGGGTAGAGATGAAGGTATAGAGATGAAAGTGTAAAGGTGAAGGGATAGGGAAAGTATAGAAAGAAGTAGGAAGGACGTGATGTATTGTCCACATCAGCAAACTCAACTTGTACCTGCAGTCTCCCAACAGTCTCCCAAGTCTCCTGAGAGTCTCCTGAGACCCCTGGATATTCTTTCAGTCTCCTGAGGCTCAGGAGACATCAGGAGACAAATGAAGTCTTGCTGATGTAGACGTCTGGGTATCAGTCCCGATGGTTCAGTAATTGTAGCGCTATTACAACTAATGAAGTTATGCTTAGCGGGAATCAGGTAAGATGGGCTGAGAATGAAGTCATTGGATTCTAGGAGGTTTGGTTGCAAGGAGGATTTGTAATAGGATTCAAGTTTAGCGACATGGTAGAGAGGAATACAGGGTATAGTTATACAGAGTTTCTATATGTTTCTATGGCCTGATATGTGAATCATAATCAGACTAGTGGAGGAGGATGTTAAATAGAGAGTGTGTATGTTTTCTTTGGTTCTTTTCTTTCTTTTCTCTCTGTTTCGTTTTCCTGTTATCTCCAGCATATAGGAATATACTCTTATCTCTAAGTTATAGTTCTCTCGACCTCGGAATCTATCCTCAGTATAGGGAAATCCATTAAACCTCTTATTATTTTTATAGAGGTCCATCTGGTCCTCACTTTTCCTGTCCCGCGTGCTCTTGCCTCTGCCCTTACTTGTGCCTGCCCACGGTTTCTCTTGTCCTTGTCAGTTTTCTCATTGTTCTAGCTGTGCTCCTCAAATCCTTCTGTATCATCATTGTCTTCTATCATTTTGCCTCTCAATTACTCCGTCACAATTGATAATAGGATTTAGCAAGATGGAAGGGAGGAATACAAAGTGTAGTTACATTGAGTTTCTATCGGTTTCTATGGAATGATATATGAGTTGTACTTCTGACAGCATCAGCAAAGTCAACTTATGACTGGAGTCTCCCAAAAGTGTCCTGGTATGACGGAGTAACCCAACGCAGAGTAGAAGATAACAATGATGACGCAGAAAGACTCAAGGTATACAGCCAAGACAATGAGGACACTAACGAAGACAAAGGTTATTTTAAGCAGATACGGGCAAATTCACTGATAAGGACAAAGGCAAAGACAGAGGCAAAAAAGCACAGGGCAGCGGAACTGAGGACCGGATGGACCTCAACGAGAACGATGAGAAATACTTTAGCTTTTTCCCTCTTTGGAGGACAGAGTCTGGGGGGCGAGAGACTATGGTTTCAAGAATAGGAGTAGATTTCTATATACCGAGATAACAGGAAGACGAGATAGAGAGAAAAGAAAGAAAGAACTAAGAAAAATATCTATCCCCGCTATTTAACATCTCTTGTGATAGGGTAACCCAACGCAAAGAAGAAGATGACAATGATAACGCAGAAGGACCCGAGGAGCACAGCCTAAGCGACGAGGAGACCGACGAAGACAAGGATAACACCGGGCAGGCACAAGCACAGGCACCGGCAAAGGCAAAGGCAAGGGCAAAGGCACAAGGGCGCAGGACAGGGAGAGTGAGGACCAGATGGACCTCAACGAGAACGATGAAACGTACTATGGATTTCCTCTTTCTAGAGGAAACAGTTTTTGGAACGAGAAGCTATGACTCTTAGAGATAGAAGTAAATTCCTATGTAACGAGATAATAGGAAGACGAGACAAAGAGAAAAGAAAGAAAGAACTAAGGAAAACATCTAACCCCGCTATTTAACACATCTCCCCCACCAGTCCGCTATGACTCACACTTTTGTTCATAGAATCTCATAGAAACCCATCGCTACCACACCTCGTATTCCTCCCCACCATCTTCGCTATTTTCATTACCAATCCATCACGCCATCGAACCTCCTGGAACCCAATGACGACACCTCCTCCTCAGAATACCCCCTCCTCGCTTAACATTACCCCAACAACCACGACAGCGCTTCGACTACCAAACTCTCGGAACCCATGCCAAGACGCAGGGACACTGCGTAGCTATGTGTCCTACCAACAGGATTATTAGGCTGACTTTCTTCCAATGGCTGTATTTGCTACTAATAACCACCTTTCTGAAACAACAAATATGTCCCCCTTTCAAGCGAATTACGGGAGAAACCCACGAATGACATTTGGGCACTTACAACATGGAAAGACAGCAAACGAGGATCAAGCGAATGGATTGACAAGGGAGATGTCTCAGGTCTTTGACTTTCTGAAGAGCGAAATGTCTATGGCCCGGAAGATACAGGAGGAAATGGCCAACTTACATCGAATTCCGGTACCCCGATACGTGATTGGAGACCCTGTCTGGCTCTCGACTCGAAATATAGAGACAAAGCGACCTTCAAAGAAATTGGATTGAAAACAAATTGGTCCATATACAGTGAAGCGAGTTGTGAGCCCCTATGCCTATGAACTTGAGTTACCGGTATCTATGAAAATTCACATGGTATTTCATGTTTCGCTTTTATCGCCAGCGGTCAATGACCTTTTACCAGGACAGATGGTTGAACCACCTCCACCAGTGGAAGTTGAGGGAGAAACTGAATAGGAGGTGAAGGAGATATTGGACTCAAGGAAACAGGGGAGACGGGTGGAATATTTGGTTAAATATGTTGTATACAAAGAACCTTCCTGGCAGCCATCAAATGATCTTGAACATAGTCCTGAACTTCGAAAGGTTTTTCACGATCAATATCCTTCGAAACCTGAGCCTATCAGGAGCTAGGCCCTAGGAGGGGACCTGATCTGTCCCGGCATTTTGGCATTGGTCCTGAGGGCTCGGTAGTGGAAGCGATGTTGTAGTTGTTAGGGTAATGTTAAGCGAGGAGGAGATATGCTGGGAGGAGGTGTCGTTATAGGATTCTAGCAGATTCGATGGCATGATGGATTTATAATATAAATAGCAAAAGATGGTAGGGAGGAATTCGAGGTATGGTTGCGACGGACTTCTACGGTTTTCTATAGGCTGATGTATGAGTCATAGCGGATCGGTGGAGAAGAGGTATATCAGCAAGACTTCATTTGTCTCCTGATGTCTCCTGAGCCTCAGGAGACTCAAAAATTCTCCAGGAGTCTCAGGAGACTCTCAGGAGACCCAGGAGACTGTTGGGAGATTCCAATAACAAGTTGAGTTTGCTGATGTATTAAATAGCGGGTATAGATGTTTTTCTTAGTTCTTTCTTTCTTTTCTCTCTGTCCCGTCTTCTTGTTATCTCAAGATATAGGAATATACTCCTATTCCCAAGCCATAATTCCTCACCTCCAAGATCTCGTCCTCTTCAAGAGGGAGACTTATAGTACCTCTCATTGTTTTCGTTGAGGTCCATCCGGTCCTCACTCTTTCTGCCTTGTGCCTTTGTATCTTGGCCCTTGCCTTTGCCTTCACCAGTGCTTGTGCTTGTACCTGCCTGGCGTTATTCCTGTCTTCGTCGGTTTCCTTATCATACGGGCTGTGCTCCTCGAGTTCTTCTCCGTCATCATTGTCATCTTCTGCTTTGCATCGGGTTACTCCTTTACAATGAAACTCAATGACGACACCCTCTCCTTAGCATACCCCCTCCTTGCCTAACAATACCGTATCGATCACGACAGCGCTTCGACTACGGAACCCTCGGGACCGATTCCAAGACACCAGGACAAGTATATTCCTATGTACCGAGATTATGGGAAGATGAGACAGAGAGAAAAGGAAGAAAGAACTAAAGGAAAAAGCTTTCCGCACTATTTAATACCTTCCTCCGCTAGTCCGCTATGACTCATGCCGTCACCCTATAGAATCCCACGGAAACCACTCGTCACCATACCTCGTATTCCTCCCCATCATCTGTTCTATTTATATTACAAATCCATCACGCCATCAAACCTCCTAGAACCCAATGACAACATCCTATCCCCAGCACACTCTTTCTTACTTAGCATTACTTTAACAATCCCGACAGCGCTTCAACCACCGAACCCCCGGGATCGATGACAAGTCGCTGGGACACCTGGGTCTCCTGAAACTCCTGCATAATATTTGAGTCTCCTGAAGCTCAGGAGACATCAGGAGAGAAATGAAGTCTTGCTGATGTAGTTGTTTCTGAAAGATAATTATTAGTAGCGAACTCAGCGAGTAGTAGGAAGTTACTCTTATTATCTTGTTGATAGAATATATAACTGCTTAAATATTGTTCCATGATCGCATTAATACTTTCAGTTTGCCCGTCAGTCTGAAGATAAAATATAATGGAATATCGAGGGTCTCATGGTATTTTGGCATCGGTCCGGAGTGCATCAGCAAACTCAACTTGTAACTGGAGTCTCCCAACGGTCTCTCAGGTCTCCTGAGAGTCTCCTGAGACCCTCAGATATTTTTTGAGTCTCCTGAGATTCAAGAGACATCAGGAAACAAATAAAGTCTTGCTGATTCGCTCGGTAGTCGAAGCGCTATTGTAACAAATAGAGGAATGCTAAGCGACTAAGGGAAGAGATAAGGTAAGATTGTCGTCATTTGATTCTATGAGATTCTATGGTGTGATGGATTTGTAATGTAAATAGAAAATATGCTGGGGGGGAATACGAGGTGTGGTGTTATGTGACGGAGTAACCCCGGGCCGACGCAAAGTAGAAGATGACAATGATAACGCAGAAGAACTTGAGGAGCACAGCCTACGCAATGGGGAGACCGACGAAGACAGGGACAACACCGAGCAGGCACAAGCACAGGTACCGGCGATGGTAAAGGCAAACGCACAAGGACGCAGAGCAGAGAGAGTGATAGCCGGATGGACTTCAACGAGAACAATGAGAGGTACTTTGAGTTTTCCTCTTACAAAGGACAGTATTTTAGAGAAGAAGAACTATGGCTTGGAAGTAGGAGTATATTCCTATGTACTAAAATAATAGGAAGACGAGATGGAGAAAAAAGAAAGAAAGAACTAAGGAAAACATCTATCTCCGCTATTTAACACCTCTCCTCTATCAATCCGCTATGTCTCACACATCAGCCCATAGAAACCTGTAGAAATCCGTCGCAACCACACCTCGTATTCCTCCCTACCATCTTTACTATTTATATTACAAATCAATCACGCCATTGAACCTCACAGAACTCAATGACGACAACCACTCCTTAGCACACCCCTTCCTCGCTTAACAATACCGTATCGATCACAACAGCGCTTCGACTATTGAACTGTCGGGACTGATGCCAAAACACGGGGACAGATGAATGGATTTTCTATGGTATTCTATAGGTTAAAAGATGAGTCATAGTAGACTAGCGGCGAGGGGTGTGAAATACTGCGGGAAGACTTTTCTTTTAGTTCTTTCTTTCTTATCTCTCTGTCTCATTTTCTTGTTATCTCAGTACATAAGAATATACACCTATTCCTTGAGCCATAGTTCTTTTGATCTCCAATCTTGTCCTCATTCATCACCAAGATTTTACATATCACAGGAGATCAATTGGGTCAGATCAGGGGTCTCAGTAGACTGTCAGAAGACTCGGGAGACTCCAGTCACAAATGGTAAAGCTTGCATATGTTAGCAACAAGAAAATCCATAGTACCTTTTATTGTTCTTGTTAGTTTCATCCAGTCTTCACTATCCCTGCTTTGTGCTTTTGCCTTTGCAATTGCCTTCTCCGGTACCTATGCCTGTGACCACCTGTCATTCTTCTCCTTTCTTCAGTATTCTCGTTGTTCTGGCCGTGTTTCTCGAGTTCTGCTGTGTCCTCTTTGTCATCTGTCACGTTGCGTTCATTTACTCCGTCATGTCTACCAGTTACAACATCGCTCCGACTACCGAACCTTTGAGATCTATTTCAAGATGACGGGACACTTTACAATCAGATCAACCTCCGAGAAACATCAGCAAGATTTCATTTATCTTTCATTGTCTCCCGAATTTTAGGAGACTCAAAAGATATATAACAGTCTCATGAGACGCTCAGGAGACCTGAGAAACTATTAGGGGACTCCAGTCATAAGTTGAGTTTCCTGATAGATATACATTAGCAATGCTTCATTCGTATCCTGACATCTCTTGAGCTTCTGGAGATTCAAAGAATCTCCAAGAGTATCAGGAGGCTCTCAAGAGACCCGGAAAACCGTTGGAAGACATCAGCAAACTCAACTAGTTACTGGAGTCTCTGAGGAGTCTCTCAAGTCCATCAGCAAGCCTATTCAACCCTACCGGAGGCCCGGGAGGTGTGGGAGACGTTCGGAGACATCCGTCAAACTTTCGATCTCCAGGGGCTTACCCGCCCGTACGAGGGCCTCCTGAGCCTTTGCAGGAGCCTCCCGAGCCTTCAAGAAGGCTTAGCGGGCTCTCCTGATGCTAAGCGGCGCTCTCCTGGCGCCATCTGGAGGCTTTGTAATATTCTCTCCCAAGAGGCTGCGAGATATCGTGACCTCCACACTAGTAAGAGGTTTTCGTTTAGAGAGGCTTCAGAGGCGGCTCTGTTATAAGCCCAAGGATGAGTAGGGCGTTCTCGTGAGGGCTCCCCAAGCCCTCCTGCTATTTCCGGAGGATTAAGCGAGATCTCCCAAGCTCTCCTGTAATCCCTGCCAATCTCCGGAGACAACTGATGATTAAGCGAAACCTCCCAAGCTCTCCTGTAATCCTTGCCAATCTCCTGGGCTCTCCTGAGGGCTCGCCAAGCCCTCCTGATATCTCCGGAGACTACTGATGATTAAGCGAAACCTCCCAAGCTCTCCCGTAATCCCTGTCAATCTCCTGGGCTCTCCTGAGGGCTCGCCTGATATCTCCGGAGACTACTGATGATTAAGCGAAACCTCCCAAGCTCTCCCGTAATCCCTGTCAATCTCCTGGGCTCTCCTGAGGGCTCGCCAAGCCCTCCTGATATCTCCGGAGACTCTTGAAGATTAAGCCAGATCTCCCATGCTCTCCTGTAATCCCTGCCTATCTCCTGGGCTCTCCCAATATCTCCGAGGACTTTCAAACTATTACTAATCTACTGATACCTCAAAATCCACTTTGATTATTCATACCATACATAAAAATAGGAGTCCTCTGCCAAAATCACATATCCACCGTCGAGGCGGGAGGAGGCTCTTGAAATGGCTCTCCCGCCTTCGCCATGCCCACGTCCCCCAAATCACTCAATCGCTGCTGGTGCCTTCCCTTTCTTCCCGCGCGCCTTTGCAGCTCTCCATGCGGCTATATCCGCAGCTAATTGAACATCATCCTCCTCCAGGCCGACTCTGGATATAACCTCTTTAGGCCCTCTTAACTCATCGACCTAAAAGGCTTGTTAGTATATAGATAAGGCTCTTTGAGACTTTTTTATTTACCTTCTCGCGAATTGATTCTCGTATTACTTCCAGTGTGCCCTCCTGGTTCTCCTTGCTTCTCTTCCCCCATGTGCTTAACATCCTGTTATAGGTAGCTGGAGGTATCCCGAAGTCAGAAGGAGCCTTTTAGAGGGCTTGGTGCGCCTTACTCATGATATCCGGATTCTGATGCGGATTGAAGTTCAACCCTTCGACGTATATGCCTGTTTTCCAAGATCGTAAGATAAACCAGATTGCGGTGCAAACTAGGCTAATAAACGCCTGAGATATATCATCAATGAAACCAGGATCCTATTTA
Organism: Morchella sp. 2018-W30; assembly: GCA_024713625.1. NCBI lineage: Eukaryota > Fungi > Ascomycota > Pezizomycetes > Pezizales > Morchellaceae > Morchella > Morchella sp. 2018-W30. Next base: position 1,007,520 of record JAMJEW010000012.1, read on the forward strand.
CGCATTTTATCACCTTTGTAATATTTTAGAAATATTACTTCTACGATTCGGGGCCCAAAAGTGAAGCCGGCCTGTCTAGTGGCTGTCAGCACCTTGCCAAAGGCTCATAGAACGGTGGAGAGAGCTCTTACAGTATAATTATCAGGATCGCTTATAAAACGGTCATTCTCGAGGAGAAAGGACACCTTCTTACCCTTTGCCTCTGGCGTTTTCTCCTCGCTCAAGCCATACAAAAGATCCTTCGACATGCAGTCCTTCACTGTAAAAACAAGGTGCGATCTCACCCGCGAACAATTGATTTGAACCTAATGGAAGCAGTTAGCGAAGGCTCACTAAGCCCTCCGAAAGGCGTAGCGAGGCACTCACGTCGCTCCTAGCTAACTTAGTCATTGGTAGACTTGTATTAAAATGGTCGTTTGCCTCACTCCAAAACCGACGGACGTTAATACTAAGAGAATCAGCTTGAGGCCCAGGCTCCTCGAGCAATGTATAACGTCCGATAAGGTATCCCGCATGCTTGATTACGGACTTGGCCTCTGCTGCGTTTTCATTAATGGAGTCAGGCTCTGGTGCTCCATACTGCGAAGGCGTTGGCGTTCCATACTGCGAAGGCGTTGGCGTTCTATATGGAGATAGGGCTCTACGATATTGCTGTGGAGAGCTAGGCATGCGAAAGGGTTGTGAATTTGAAGGGGTTGTCTCGTTCTCGCGGTCGAGCCAAATGAGGAACTTGTGGAGGCGATGCTAGCCCTTTCGGAGGCTGCTCCAGCCTTCCGTGGAGTTTCAAGCCGTGAATTCCGACATGGCGGTTTCCGTGCTCCGTTATATCAGCGGTTTGACTGAGGCGAGGATTTAAATATCACATACCTGCATCATATTTACTGCAAAGAAGAAGCAATTGCTTCTGCCGCCAGTCCACTAGGTCTCGCCAGTGGCTGCAAGAGCGCTGGCGGAGCCACAGGGGCCTCCTTGGTGTTTTCAGCTCGCGACCCCGGTTTGATGGTGGTGCGTGGCGTGGTCGTGGTGGTAGTTGTGGTGGTTGTGGTGGGGATGGTGGGACTGGGGATATCTCCGTTCTGATAAAGGCATCTGTTGGGGCGGTGGTGCATTCTCATCTCGGCTCCTCGTCGCCATAGTCATCCTCATGGATTTGAGCGTAGTCTTCCTCCTCTGGATGATCATCAAAATCACTCCAGGTTTTGGTGGGCCCTGCAACGCTCCGTTTACCAATATTGCCCGTCCGGAAACCTTTCTGGAGGGTTCGGGAAGCCGTAATGTCGGGGTCAGTATCTGGTTCTGTAGTACCGAATTCCTACTGCTCGCACTCGAAATACTCATCGCCTTAGGCGTTTATTAATGGAGGAGGAGATCGGGGCTTGCATGCCATATCCTTCCTCAACGCCACGCTTGTTGATTTTGCTCTCTCTTGAAGCCATGATGAGTGGTTTGTAAGGCTGGAAGAGCCTTCATGAAAGGCTCTCACCTCCACTATATATGGTTCGATTCACACCATATCACCTTTGCTTTTTTCTCGGCAATTAGAGGTTTTTGGCGAGAAGCCTTCCGGACGGCTCGCTAAGACAGAATCAATTCTATAACTAACCTAAATAAGATAACACGATACCCAAATAGGCAACCATATATTCCCAAACAGGCAAAATTGCAACTGCATCTCCAAAAAACAAAAAACAACTGCAGTCAACATCAAACCGCTTATCAGGCCTTCTAAGCTCTAATCAAGCCTTCTAAGCTCTAATCAAGCCTTCTAGCTCCAATCAACGCCCCTGCCTTCTAAACTCACACTAGGTCGCTAGAGTCTCGGAGACACGGTCATTGGCATCTCCGCCTTCACCATTGGTGTCAAACAGGTGATTTCTCTCGGCCTGGGTCCAAATCGTTCACGATCATAGTGACAAGACTCAAAGGTAATGGCATTTGGGTAGAGCCTTCTATAATGCTCATCGAGCCTTCTTCCAATCGCCGTGCACTCTCGGGCGCTCATGCACCACCGCCTGGAGCATCTGGCACCTCATCAGTGCAGGCATGGAGATATTCAAACCTGTTTGATCAACCTTATTCCTAAGCGTTAGCATTTCCTCCTCAACATCAAGCTCTATTCCATCAATGTCGCTCTAGTAAGGTGCTGATATCCTTAGTGAAGGTGTTTGAGGCATTTGGGTAAGCGTGCGATTGCGAGCTTTGTGGCTGAGCGCTTGGGGAGCGGTTCTCTGTGGTTTTGAGCCAACCTTCCAGCTCTTCAGAATCTCCGATCTGCACATATTCCAGATTTGGGGGATAGGGTGCCTGCCCGAGGCGAATTGGACAACGCCCGTAGAAGGCTCGGAAAGCGCCAGTTCCTGGAGCTTGGCTCGCTTTATTGTTGCCTAAATCTTGCATAGACAACCCCGGAAGGATGTTAATAAAGGGGATAAGCGATCCGGGCCCGTACCAATCATAGTGGCGGTATATATCGCTGGGGATGCCTGTAACCCTTTCTGGGTCAATAATATGTATGGTTATTGCGGCCTGTAGGGTTTTCCCAAGGCCTGCCAGAACTCCGGTGTGGTCTGCGGTTCGTTTGTGCGGGCAGGAGGTGCCCCGGAGGTGGGTGTATCTTTAACTTCATCATCTGCGCCCCCCAAAGCCCCACCGTGGCGTTGGGCTGTCCTGCTCTTCCCCTGGGATAGATCGATAATGAGGCGGAGGAGGGCTGCTTGGATCTTTATAGAGTCCTCTGAAGCCTTTGCTGACCATGTAGTCTTTAGCGCCTTGATGGCCCTGTGGTCCATGCAAAATTGACACAGATTGTTGAATAATTGTTAGCCGAGGTGGACCTTATTAACCCACCCTATTCTTACCATCTCGTCACGAGAGCCTTATAGATAGCATCTTTTCCAGTCAATTGTAGGATTCTTGACGATGTCGTGGATTGTCGTGCACTTATGCGTAGCAGCTGGTCTCAGCGTGGTGGCATGGTTGGAGCCTTTTCGGGTTTGTGGGGCCTTTTTGGAGGTTTGGGGTAGGTGTTAAGATTTGAAGGGGCGTTTAAAGCAGCGGCTGTCAATGGCTTGAATATAGAGCTTTAGAGTGGATACTGTACCATCTTAAATACTGTATAGTAATTCAAGATCGAAGCCTTGAAAGGCCTCGAGTGGCCTGAAGAACCGTATGTTTGAAAGTGGCAGGTTTGAAAGTGGTAGGTTTGAAGACAAGAAAGCGGGTGAGCGGTGTTTATCTATGATCAAACCTCACTACATAGCGAATATCGTATCACATGATATCACTCGAATCAGGAGAGCAGAGGCACCAAGCGCACTAATTAGGGCTTTTGAAGCCATCTGAAGGCTCGAGGAGCCTCCTGCCCAGGAGAGCTTGGGAGGTTTCGCTTAATCATCAGTTGTCTCCGGAGATTGGCAGGGATCACAGGAGAGCTTGGGAGGTTTCGCTTAATCATCAGTAGTCTCCGGAGATATCAGGAGGGCTTGGCGAGCCCTCAGGAGAGCCCAGGAGATTGACAGGGATTACGGGAGAGCTTGGGAGGTTTCGCTTAATCATCAGTTGTCTCCGGAGATTGGCAGGGATCACAGGAGAGCTTGGGAGGTTTCGCTTAATCATCAGCAGTCTCCGGAGATATCAGGAGGGCTTGGCGAGCCCTCAGGAGGCCAGGAGATTGACAGGGATTCTGGGAGAGAGCTTGGGAGGTTTCGCAATCATCAGTTGTCTCCGGAGATTGGCAGGGATCACAGGAGAGCTTGGGAGGTTTCGCAATCATCAGCAGTCTCCGGAGATATCAGGAGGCTTGGCGAGCCCTCAGGAGAGCCAGGAGATTGGCAGGGATCACAGGAGACAAAAGATAAATCATATAATTATTGCTAAGACCTAAAGAGGTAAGGGTAAAATTAAGAACTGCATGTGCAAAAACAAAAACTCCAATTCCCAAATGAAGGCTCCTCAAGCCTTCTAAACTGCTCTGAGAGGTTTGGGAGCCTATCACGTCGTCATCGCTGGTTTTATCCTCTGCACCTACAGGTGGTTTCAGTCAGAATAATAAGATTCATATAAATGCCATTCAGGAAGAAGCGTTCTATAATGCCCACCCGATAAGTTCATGGATATTCAGACCCAGAGTTCCTAATCCAAAAGCTCTATATCATTAATATCGTCGCCAGTCAGGTAATCCCATCCCTCTGGTGAAGGCGTTTGGGGCCTTTGGATAGGCCCAGCTACGATTGCGAAGGCTATGCGCACAAAGCCTTAAGGGTTTTGCCTCTGTGGCCCTGAGCCAACCTTCCAGCTCTTGATCGTCTCCGATCGGCACATATTCTGGATCTGGGGGATAAGCTGCCTGCCCCCGGGGCGCCGAATTGGACATCGCCCCGTAGAAGGCTCGAACAGCCTTATTAGGGCCCCCTGGAGCGGCCGGTGGGACTCGCTTCAGCGCGGGGGCTGCTAAATCATACATAGACATCACTTCGAGAATGCCGGTAAATGGCGTAAGCGACGCAATCCCATACCAGTCGTATGGGCCAGTGCGTATCGCTTGGGATGGCAGTAGCCTTCTCTGGGTCAATAACGTATGCGGTTATTGCGGGCCTGGGAGGTATTCCTAAATTCTCCCAGGACTTGAGTACCATCTTGTATATCTCTCGTTATCCACGCGCTTTCCAAAGCTTTCATGTCGTTTGTCTATCCTTTTCCTCTTCTGTGATAAATCTACAATGAGATGGGCTAGGGCTGCTTGGATCTTTATAGAGTCCTCTGAAGCCTTTTCTAACCACTTGGGCTTCAAATTCGTGAGGGCCTTGTGATCCATGGCATATTCGCAAATGATTGAATGAAGAATCGAGCTGGATTTATTCACCCACCTGTCCTTGTCATCTCATCGGCGAGCTCTTTGCGTAGAGCCTTATAGATACCATCTTTATCTAAGTGCAAGATTCTCCGGCAGTCGTATGTGGTCTGGCAAATGTACTTGGCGGGCTGTTTGTATCGTGGTGCCATTTCAGGGGCCTCCTTGGTCTTTTGGACCCGCTTCCTGACTTGTGGGTCTAACCTGGGGGGTAGGGAACGTCGAGTCTTATGGGTAGGTGTCGTTGGGGGGGCGCCAGGGGCGATAAGCCCTTGGGAGCCCTGGATCCTGAAGGCCCGGATCCTGAAGGCTCGGATCCTGGAGGCGTAGAACAGGGGCTTTTGAGGCTCCTCAGGCGTTTCGACTTTCCCTTCTGGGTGCTCAGGTATCTCTTCCTCTGACTCGATCTCTATGTAGGATGCAACACTACTGCTAGAGGCTGAACTAAGGCTGGAGCCCGAGCTCTCACTATCAATGTACTGCCCGGGGATTAATGGTCCGACCTCCTGTTTTTTGGATGCGTTTTTATCACTATGGGAGGATATGCGGCCGTTTTTGGCCTTGTTTAGGGCTTGCCGGGGTGTTATCGGGGTGTTTGGTGAGGGGTGCGGTTTGGATGCTGACTTATAGAAAGAGGAAAAAAAAGCCTCCTGTATATATATCAATTGCTTGAATATAGAGCAATAGAGAGGATAAGATACCATCTTATATCGTGTATTATAAAATCTTGAAGGCTTCCAGAGACTTGGAGATAGTGTAGTAAGCTTGAGCCAGTGTGTATCGATCCTAGGGATGGATAGGGATAGAAGTAGGAGAATAGGAGAAGCGCGGGGTATCTTGATCAAACTTCACTCGTCGTATATTGGAGTAACAATTGAACATCATATTGAATCATATGATGTCACTCGAATATTGTGATCAGAGCGTTAGTGCGATAAGATATGATCTATCGGTCTGTGCGGGCCCATTTAGAGTCTCAACCTCCCGAAGCCTCCCAAGCCTAGGAAGGCAGCCCCAGGGGCTCAGAGTCTCAAAGCCTCCAGAGCCTCGAAGCCTCCACCAATATTGACTATCAGCAATGAGATCGCGATGTCCATTTTGCATCAGACTACGCCAATGCTGGTAGTTTCGATCGACATCTCTCAAAAGTCGCACGTCAGCGGACCCGTGGGTGATGCGACAGGCAGCTTTCGGGGACTCCCGTTGAGGTCGCGGAGCCTTCGAAGGCTCAGGAGGTCCCGAGGGTGGACATTTGAGCATCTGGGGCGAAAGTGAATCCGATACTGAATCGAATGATGATCGTACTTTGGGATCGCAGCGGTTCAATCTAGCAACTACCGTATCTGAGGGTGCAGAAGTCTCTTTTCACGCAGGATATGATGAAGGCTCGGAAAGCCTTTTGATCAACCCATAGCAGCCTTCGAATCAGCAGAGGAATTTCGGTTATCGCTGGTTCCTACAATCGAATGTATCTCAGGGTCAAATAGACGATTTCTTCCGCGCGTCACGCCTCTACAAAGGCTCCTACAGCACTGGTAGAGAGCGCCTGCCTCCTCGGCGAGATGTAGTCTATGGGGAGTTAGGAAAAAGAGTTGGATACACTCAGAGGTCGAAATGGGCGGGCAGAAAATTCACTTACTACTCTGAGGGACCCTATGAATATAGTGCGTTTTCTTACTGGGACAACGTGCATTTAGGGAGTCCTTGGTGTATTCACCTATTATGGAATACAATGAAATGGGGGAAGCGGATGTATGGGGAGATGCATGCGGCAGACTGGTGGTGGGAGATGCAGGTTCGCAACACTTACTTAGAATCTTTCGAGGAGCCTCCGCTAACCCCTCACAAATGTTATAGAATACCCTTCCAGAAGGATCAGCGGTGGTGCCAGTAATATGTGCATCAGGCCGGAACACACCTCACTAATTTCAGTGGTGACAAGAAGGCTTGGCCAGTATCTGCCTAACGATTGGCAATATCACCTCGGACACGCGAAATAAACCCTCTAATTACGCGATCATACTCACAGCTCTACTGAGTGCCACCGAAAGGTCGGAGTCGTCTGAGCGAGCGCCCGTTGGGAGAGCCAGATGGTCCTTCACCAGGTCCTCTCTGAGGTTCTCGAAGGCCTTCAGGGCCCTGCGGAAAGGGGTGAGCTTATAACATGCGCTGATGGCTATGCATCAGCAAACTCAACTTATGACTGGAGTCTCCCAGCAGTCTCCCAAGTCTCCTGAGAGTCTCCTGAGACTGCTCGATATTTTTTGAGTCTCCTGAGGCTCAGGAGACATCAGGAGACAAATGAAGTCTTGCTGATGTGTGCGCCTATGTTATCCGATACTATGTGCATGGATTGCGGATCAACCAGAACACGCCTCGCTGCTAAACCTCAACAATCAGGCCTGCCCTAGGTGCGAAGTTGATTTCAAGGGCCTAGGGAGCCTTCAAGAAAACCCGCCACGCATTCAGGAGGCGATATATCGAAATGGTAGGCGTTATAAGGAGGATCGTCAGATACAGCACCCGTTGAATACCTAGTGTCGAAATCGCTTCAAAACTACTGTACAATCTTTGTGGGGCCTTGCCGAAACTCAGTGTATGATCTTCAAGCCAGATATGTTGCATAATATTTATCTCGGCCTATTGAAACATATGATGGAATGGATTCAATCGTTTTGAAAAAACACAATCGGCTAGAGAATTTTGATCGGGCTTGGGCGTCCATTAAGCCTTACCAGGGCTTGCTGTCCAAATAAGAACTTATCGGGCAACTACTCAATGGCAAGGTAAAGAAATCGTCATCTCGGCGGATAGTTCTAGGAGCCTTTGCAGTGGCTCTTTGGAACCCACAAAAAGCGAGCGGCTCGGGAGATCGCTTGAGGTGTGTTCGATCACTAATCGATTTCCACTTGATGGCGCAGTCTGTTCTGGCATACAAAAGAAACACTAGACTATCTTCAAGGGTATCTCGAAGATTTCCACAAGGATAAGGATGTGTTTCTGGAATTTAGAAACCGATAAGCGAACAAGGAAAGAGGCAAAGGATCGAACAAAGCGCTGCAAGGCTCGGGAAGCATTGACAGAGGCCTGGAGCTTGAGGAAATTAGCGAGGCTTCTCATTTCAACTTCATTAAAATGCATCTTCTTTCACACTTCGGGGCATGTAGGCGATTTGGTAATATTCAATGTTTTCAACCGATGTGGCGAGTTAGCTCATGGGCAACAAATTAAGATGGCTTATGCAGCCTCCAATAAGGTCGACGCAACAGTTCAGATTCTCGGTTACCACTCAAGGCGTATGGCTATAGAATCTGGTCTTAAATCTAAAAGATATCGTTGTCAGTCTTCCAGAACATTACGAGGCCTCAAAGCCATCGAGAGCCTCCGGTGCATGTTGGAAGTATTCAAAAGCGAGGACCCACAAAGGACAAACGAAAGATTCCTAGGCGATGATAAACACCGGAACCTAGGATGTCGACCCCGACGGTGGACCCACATATTAGCTGATATCGCCGATATGATTAAAATCAATAGAAGAACACTAGCAAGAGCGGTGTCGGAATATGGTCAGGGCCTGAGCCGGGAGAACAAGAACTTATTGAGCCTTCTGGAGTCTTGGTGGGGTGCTTTAAGTGCCTACAGGTGCCAGTATCAATTTTTCAGAAGCCTGACAGATTCTGAGATACACAATATCGATTATGCGGGAGAGGCATTATTTAGGAAAAGGTCATTTCGAAATGATTGGGCATGGATTAAGGTGGCCAGCCGGGCCGTGGGGAGCCTTTCAGGGGCGCTACCAGGGCTTATGCGAGCAATATTCAAGAAAGCGTGACAGTATATCGGCGAAAACATATCAGCTTTGTCTTGTAGAGCTACTGGAAGCCAAGAATAGAGGTCTTCCAGACAGCTCACACGGTCTTCTTAGAGTTTCCAGGCGCTCTCGGCAAAGGTTTTGGGTAGTTAATATCGGTAGTGTTTTGAGAATGGCTCATTTGTTCGAGCTGGGACAAGGTCAATGGCTTGTGAACACGAGGATAGATTTGAGCGATGGAATGAATTCGATATATAGTGACAATGTCTCTGGTGGCACAGGGAAAGGTACAAGAGGCCTTCATAAAAGGCTCAGTGACTTCAGCTGGCGTAGAATGTATTTAGAATAAAATTAACATGATAGTAAGCGAAACAATATGATCTAGATCGAGGACTCATGAGGGCTCCAGAACCCCTTATAAAGGCGCAGAGGGCCAGAAGCTCCCGGGAGGCGGGGTAGCCATAAAGAGCTGTATATATTTTTTGCGTGAAAATAGGTTGTTGGTGGCCTCCGAAACTTACTAATCAAAGCTCGGAAGGCCTCTGGAAGGCTCAGGAAGGCCTCTGGAAGGCTCGGGAGGCGAGAAACAATTAGCGAGGTATTAGGAGAGGAGGGTAACAGAAGGCTTAGGAGCCCTCTAGAAGGCTTAGAAGGCTACATACAATTAGCGAGGTGTCAGGAGAGGAGGGTAACAGAAGGCTCAGGAGACTCTCTAGAAGGCTCGGGAGGCCATCGGGAGGCTCGGGAGGCAACAAATGGTTAGCGAGGTTATTAGGAGAGACGGGAGGGTAATTGCCTTGGCAACGGCCTCCGGAGACTCAGTCAAGCCTCTGGAGAGAGTTTGAATCTTGCTGATGTCTCCTGAGAGTCTCCTGAGGATTAGGAGACATCAAGAGACAAATAAAGTCTTGCTGATGAACTCCAAGCACAAGTTGAGTTTGCTGATATAATTATTATTGTAGCCTTCGTTACTTCTTCCCAATTCCAACCAGTTAAACATTACATATGGTGGTTTTCAAAACCTCCTGCCAGCCCTGTAATGCAATTGAGTTCTCAGATTTTGATATAGCGTGAGATTTTCAACCAAAAACCAATTTTGAGAAATGCTATCAGTCAAAACAGCAAAAAGATCCTAATAATCCATCACTCTGAACCAATGATACTGTAGGTTTTATGCCAAGAAATATACAAATCAATGTACTCAGTGTATACAATAAATACCAAAAACTCCTGTATCGGGGGAACCCGACACAAAGTAGCAAATGTTTCATGGATACGGCTAGGTTCAGAGGTTTGGAATAATTGGCAGGGTTGGAATTACTGTAAGCTAGGAGGCGGGGATGAGTCAGAATAGGTTCTATGGGTTTCTGTTACGCGAAGGTGTGAGACATGGTTGAGGTTATTCGAGGGTATGAGTCAGGCTTGGCTCTGGAATAGCGGATATATAAGGGAGGCAACGGTGCCTACTCCTGTACTTTCTTTCTTTCTCTTTTCTCTTCACGCAACGTCTTCTGTATCTATCTGTTACGGAGCAACACGGAGACAACAGACAAGAAGGCCGAGGTACACAACCGAGGCAAGAGCGAGGACGAGGACGAGAAACGGGGACGAGAGAACTTATCCGAGGAGCAGGGTTGTAGGGCAGAGGGTCCAGATGGCCTCTCTGACGAAGACGTGGATACAAAGATACCAGTAAACGATACGAATCACGGTCATGGACTATGGACGAGGCGAGGCAAGACGAAGCGAGGCGAGGCGGGGCGAGGTACTATGGGAGACCAAAGAGGGTCTTGGCGGAAACTATGGTTATGACGTAATATATTCGGAACTAAAGACACAAGACGAAACGAAACTAAACTGTAGGGTTGACAACAGGAAGAACACGTAGGAAAGAAAAGAGAAAGAAAGGAACAAAGGAAAGATCCCTAGCAACATATATATACCCCTCCTAATCCCTGTACAATCATGACTCATAACCCCGTGTAATGGAAACCTATAGAAACTCCAAACACCCGAAAGAACACACCGCAACCCAAACCTATTCCCAAATATCCTCCTCTCCTGCGAGCTCCGTGGTACGCCGTGATACTATCTACAATACATTATAGTCTCTATTTTTTACTAGTGACTATCGCTGCCTTCTATATTTCTCGTTCATATTTCCCCCCTCTTGGGAAGTATCGCTGCCATTACCCTGCACCCTGCGGAACGAAGCTACACCCTTGACGCCCCCTTGAGAAGATGATATTGATGACGCAGAAGGACTCGAGGAGCACAGTCAGTGCGATGAAGATACCGACAAAGACAGGAACAACACGGGGCAGGCACTAGCATAGGTACCAGCAAAGGCAAAGGTAGAGGGAGAGGCAAAAGGGCGCAGGGAAGGGGGAGTGAGGACCAGATGCACCTCAAGGGAACGATGAGAGGTGCTATGTCTTTCCTTTGAAGAAGACAAGGTTTTGAGCCTGAGTGCGGGGGAACTATACTGTCCCGGCGTTTTGGCATCAATCTCGGGGATTTGGTAGTCGAAGCACTGATGTAACTAATGAGGAAGAGTTAAGCGAGGAATGGGTGTGCTGGGAGGGGGGTGTTGTCATGGGGTTCTAGGAGTTTCAATGGCGTAATGGATTTGTAATGGAAATAACGGAGATGGTGGAGAGAAATACTAGGTGTAGTAGCGATGGATTTCTATTAGGTTCTATGAGCGAATGTGTGAGTTATTTCAGACTGGTGGGGGAGAAGTATTAAATAGCGGAGATAGATATTTTCCTTAGTTCTTTCTTTCTTTTCTCTCTGTCTCGTCTTCATGTCATCTCGATAAATAGGAATATACTCCTATTTCTAAGCCATAGTTCCTTGCCTACAAGATCCTGTCTTCTACAAGAGGAAAACCTATAGTACCTCACATCATTTCCGTTGAGGTCCATCTGGTCCTCACTCTCCCCACTCTGCGTTCTTCTGCCTTTGCCCTTGCCTTTGCCTTCGCCAATGCCTTTGCTTGTGCCTACCCAGTGTTGTCTCTGTCTTCGTCGATCTCCTACTCACGTAGACTATACTCTTCGATTCCTTCTGCGTCATCATTGTGATTTTCTTCTTTGCATTGGGTTACTCTATCACATATACCTTGAGAATAGGAGTATATTCCTATGTACTGAGATAACAGGAAGAAGAGACAGAGAAGAACATCAGTAAACTCAACTTGTAGCTGGAGTCTCCCAGCAGTCTCCCGGGCCTCCTGAGAGTCTCCTGGGACTCCTCACTATTTTTTGAGTCTCCTGAGGCTCAGGAGACATCAGTAGACAAATGAAGTCTTGCTGATGAAAGAAAGAAAGAACTAAGGAAAACATCTATCTCCGCTATTTAACACTTCTCTCCTACCAGTCCAATATGACCCAAACCTTCGCTTATAAAATCCCATAGAAATCTCTCGCTACCATAACTCGTATTCTTCCCCGTCATCTCGCCAGTTCCCGTTACCGGTCCTCCCTGCAACTGAACCCCAGAGAATCTAATGACGACAACCTCACCCCATCTCACCTAATTCTCGCTTAACATAACTCTATCTGTCGCAACAGCACCACGTTCACCGAATCATCAGGACCGATGCCAAGACACCAGGGCAACCTCCTCTTGCTCGTGTATAATTTGTATGTACAGCATCTGTGGTAACCAAAGCAGCAAATAATACAAGACCATTCTTGCTAGGGGAGAAAAATACCAAGAACCACCTGTATATTTTTACTTTAAAAAATAAAAATAATATATAATTATTTTTTCCAAAAAAAATAGAAAAAACTATTGTATTATACTCTTCTTTGATTTCTCCCTTGTAGCATTGTTTTGGAGTAAAATAGACCACTCAATCATAAATAAAGATGATAATGCAGATGAGATTGAGGGGAATAGGTAGGGCTAACGGAAGCGCAAGACAGTTACGGAGCCAAAAGCAAGACGAAAACAAAGCATAGAAAGTGAGGACCAGGTTAGATCCTCCACTATTACTCATACATCAAACTATAAAATCCTATAGAACCTATTATTACCCCATCTTGCATCAGCAAGCTTTACCATTTGTGACTGGAGTCTCCTGAGTCTCCTGACAGTCTCCTGAGTCTCCTGAGACCCCTGTAATCTCCTGAGACTTGTAAAAGCTTGCTGATGTGTATTCCTCTCTAATTTACCCCTCGAATCCTACTTTTAGTTCTCCCCGCAACTAAATTCTATAGAAACTGATAATAACAACTTCACCTCATTTCCATCAGCAAAATCAACCTGTGACTAAAGTCTCCCAACAGTTTCCCGGGTCTCCTTCAGGAGACAAATGAAATCTTGCTGATAAGTCTCCCCATTCAAGTTATCGCTTAAATTAACCCTATTTATCATATTAGCACCGAGAGTACTGAATTATCGGGACCTATTGTTACGGAGCAACACGGAGACAACAGACAAGAAATGTGACCGAGGCGGGAGCAGGAGCGGCGAGGCGGCGGGAGAACCTGTAGGAAGCGAGTTGTAGGACAGAGGGTCAGATGGCCTCTCTGGCCAGCGTGGAGCGAAGATCTGGGTGGGCGATCGTCTGATGCGGTGGGTATGGGCGGCGAAGCGAAGCGAGACGAGATGAAACAAGACGAGACGAGGCGAGGCGAGATACTATGGAAGACCCAAGGAGGTCTTGGCAGAGACTATGGTTATAACGTATTGTATTCAGAACTAAAGACACAGGACGAAACGAAACTAAACCGTAGGGTTGACAACAGGAAGAACACGTAAGGAAAGAAAGAGAAAGAAAAGAACGAAGGGAAGATCCCTAGCAACGTATATATACCCCTCCTAATCCCTGTACAGTCATGACTCATAACATCGTGTAACGGAAACCCATAGAAACTCCAAGAACCCAAAAGAAACCTTATACCCGAAAACCCATTCTCCAATATCCTCCCCCTCCGCGAAGTCCATAGTACGCCGTGATACCTATGCTAAGACGCAGGGACAAGTATTTTGCTTTTTTAGTTCCAATTATAAGTTATGTTCTAATAAATTCATAGATAAACAAGGATCCAATTGGGGTGATAGAGGTTGTGTTGCAAGAGCTGCGGGCCAGACTACTCAAATACCAGCTTGGCTACCAAGCATCACATTATTTAAAATATTACATATATTAGACCAACCGCAGCCCTTAAGAGGCCCCCTTTTAAAAAAATTCCCAAAACGGGTTCTCAGTACATACCCTCAACACCCGGTATGTCGTTCACTGGGTGTTGACGGACACTGGGTGTTGACGGAACAAGCCAAAAGAGAGATAGCCAAGCCAAGTTTTGCCTGCAATCCGTCAACACCCCTCTAGTGCCTGTAAGTAGCGACATGGAGACACGAAATCTTGGCGCGGGCATCCTGATTACGTAGCAGTACATGTGACTGTCATGCTATTTCCACATCTACGGAATTCACTTGCCCTAGTCTTGGCAACACACACACAACGGCAGCCCTAGTGCGCATAATCATGAAATACTCTATCAATATCAACAACTCACAACTGAGCCTATAGTAACGACCGACCGCCTTGCAACTCCGCTAATCAGCCAACATTCGATCCACGGCGAATTTCCTTCAGTATGTCTATATCCTCCTTGGGCGAGTTTGGGTTGGAAACATTTTGAAGCTTTAGAGAGGCTAATAATCACTAAATTTTCAATAGAAACAGAATGCCTGAATCCAACCACCGACGTATGTCTAGTTCTTAATCCTGACATTTGTCCCAAGCTTATGCATTAGAATTACACTAATTAATTGATGCGATGTAGTGTACGTTAAGGTAACTAGCTTCCATCCCACAATCCACATGCTTCGCACTTTCCGCTCGTAGTTTAATCGTATCCGAGGCTATACCACCAAGTAAACATGCGGGAAGGGCTTCAGTCTACTGGGATCGAGAGAAAAAAATAAAGTTCCAGGTTCTCTCAGATGTTCAATCAGAGAGGATTGGCATTGTTGCGGAACAGCTGAATCAGTTCTTGGGGGAGGGTTTCGGACAGGAAAGATGGTACAATGGGAAGAACAGACAACTAACGGCAACTTCTTCGGTAATAGGGGAAACACCTCTCCTACCAGAGGGGTAAGCGAAACACGAACCCTAACACCTCCCTCATTAAGATCGAGGGCGCCGACAATCAAAAAGATGCCACCTTCTACTGTGGTACGTTACCAGTGGCAAATGTAATAGGATATTATGCCCTTGAACTGATTACTGATGAGGTATACGGATTTGCAGGAAAGAAGGTAGCCTTTGTCTATAGGGCTTCGAAGGAAATCCGTGGAACTAAGATTAGGGTTATTTGGGGAAAAGTCACTAGGCCACATGGAAATAGTGGTGTTGTTCGCGCTAAGTACGATATTCACATACTCATTTTTAGGCGCTATATTATGGCTAACATAATTATTTGCAGGTTCCGTCACAATCTCCCCCCTAAATCCTTCGGTGCCTCCGTCCGCATCATGTTGTACCCTTCAAACATCTAAGTCGCGAGCGGGAGTGTACTGCGTGTAACATGCGAACATAAAAATTCAAATAGATCGGGATCGCATTTTCCCCCTGGTCTAAAGTCTACGTGCATATCGAAGAGGGAAACATGCTGGAGTTTTTCTTGGGGACAAAGGCCCCATTTTTTTTCTCTTTTACTTTCATGTGTGGGCTGGTCGCGTTTAGGTTGCGGTAATTCTTTTGTAACAGATTCATATTGTGCGAAGAGTTATTTTCGTCCTCCCCTCATGTTTTTCCCTCGTAGCATGCATTTATTCGAAGGGTGGTGATGGTCAAGATACCTAATCCCCGTACCCATGACATAGGATTCCGGGGTTAATTTTTGTGAATGCTGATCCCCCACTTACCCTCTAGGTGCCCTTCTGGGGGCATCGCCCTCTATTGTCCCTTTCCTACCCCCATTTCGACCCTGGTTTCCATTTAGGGGTCTCTGTTTTGACCTTTGTGATCTTGCATCTAACGCTGGCCAACCTCCACCCTCCACCCTCCACCCCCCATTTGCCGTTGGAACTCCCTGCGGGAGGACACTCCCGTGGTCGTTCTTGCCTCTGGTCTTCTGATCGCCCCCAGGCCCCACCTGCCCCAGAACACACTTTTTGTTGCAAGCCTTGCCCAATCGCTATTGTAGTAGCATACCGGCCCGGCGGGTACCGCCCCTCTACAATTGTCCTTTTCTCGCTTTTGTCGCGGCCTAGGGATCTGCCATAACTCGGACTAGTCCAGGCTTCTTCCGCCGATGATTCGAATCGCCTTCTCCCCGTAGTAAATCCACGCTCCAACCCAGATCGACTACGAGAAGTATTTTTGGCTTGAGTGCCCTTTACCTCTCGACTGATTGTGATAAATTTGTCGATAACAGCCTCGACATCCCCCTTCAAGTCATCCCACGGAGTGATGACACTATCCATTGTGACCGAAAAAGACAGTGTTCCCACCAATCGCTCCCTGCCGTTTCCTTGGTGTTTTTCAGAAGTCTTCAGCAACACTCCATCCCTTCCATATCCTTTAACCCTCAAGTTCTCATATACTGCCTCTCGAACTCTGCGAACAGCCTTGTTGCGAACGACGGAATTTTTTGAGACATTCTTCTTCGTTGCCAGAGTGGTGATAATCAACTTGGGGTCATTCGTTTTTACGGCCCTGATCCGTTCAAGGACTCTGCGGTTAAGAGGATGGAACGTATTCGAAACAACGTTAGGGTCGACCACTACTACAGGAGTGAGGCTATGAAATATAGTGAAATTCTTAGTGGTGGAGAACGGCCGGAGGCCTTTGCTGATTGAGCCCATGATGCCTGACAGTTTTGGATAGAAGAAACTATGATAGAGTCAGATTCTCACTTATTAATGGATCTTACCCGGTCGTACCTAGAGACCACGTTAAACTAAGAGGTTGCTGCCGGGTTGCTAGGCTTAAGGTCTACCGTAAAATCTGTTTCTTTTCTGTTTGCAGTCACGCGCCCAACTCGCTTGTACCTACCTATCCCTTCCTATGTTCTTAAGCCAAATAGAGTTGCATAGGGTTAGGGTGGTAGGGTTAGGGTGGTTGTAGCAACCGGGCGCTCCATCATTGATAGGAGGACGGAGAGGACAAAAGTTCCATCGAACAGCAACGCAACAGTGTTGAATATGGAAAGTATACTATGTATAGATATGAAATAGGGTGTAGATTCTAAATTTCTAGTCAAATTCTACATTTAAGATTTTATCATCATTTTTGAAACCAATAATTAACAATTTCAGCGGGGAAAAAAACCAAATGACTATCCTTCAAGGTCAACATTGTGGTATAACAAAGTGATAGATATCTGCATAGGGGAAAAGATATGTGTAGAATCTAAATCTCTAGTTGGATTTGACCCGCCAGCAATATTCAAAATTTTATGACCACTTTTGAAGCTATAACTTTGCAATTTCAGCAGAAAAAAACCAAATGCCAATCGTTCAATATCAATAATACAGTAGAATAAGGGGATGTATATCTGTATAGAGGTGAAAGAATACGTAGAATCTAAATCTTGAGCCAGATTTGACCCGCCAGCAATATTCAGGATTTGATGACCACTTTTGAAGCTATAACTTTGGAATTTCAGCAGAAAAAAACCAAATGCCAATCGTTCAATGTCAACAACACAGTGGAATAAAGCTATAGATATCTATATAGGGGTAAAATTATATATAGAATTCAACGCTACGGTCAGAATTCACCCGCCAGAAAAATTAAATATGTGGTAACTGTTTTTGATGCCTGTAACCCGTTAGCTATATTATAAAATTTACTATGATGTAGAACGGCTTGGAGACAATAAATAAATACCTTAAAAGTTGTCAGATAGATCATGGAACAGGCGGAAACAATGGTTTTTGCAGGGCGGCAATTGACAATGCGAAGCTAGCAATCCTGTATAACTACTCTTCCCTTTTGATATTAACCATACGCAGATGCTGAATCTTTACGGGTATCAGATTTTGATACTATCAGGCAAAAATAGCAAAGTTTTTGTCTACTCTTCTCAATTCTTATTAAGTTGTGAGCGCCAAGTTCTTTGCAGTTGAATGGAAGCGTCGTATGTATTCCCACATAACCTATCAAGATTTAGCAATTTAAATAAAAGATGCCGAATAACTCTACCTCTACTACGACTTTCCTTATTATTGTCAACTGATACTATCCCAGGACAGTAGCGTTGGAATCCCGTTCTAATGAAACTGTTCGGTCTGGATTCAACTGTGTATACCCATCGAGTATAAGTTCCCATGCTAAATTGATTCTAAAATCGCGCTGTTGAACAACAGTTTTGAAGGTAAAAGAGTTTTTGTCACCGGATTGGGTTGAGATTTGTTGGCGATAATCCAGGAATTGATTATAGTAATATCCAATAGCCAAAAAAAAGAACCATGCAGTTACGTATGACCCGGAGTTGTGTCGCATAATAGCATCTATACTGCTCCGCTAAATCTACCCCATTCATCTTCGTGTTATAATCAAGTCACCCGTGGTATTGACATTATCCTTTTCACTTACTTAGTGTAACTCCATTAATCACAATCAGTACTACGACTACCGAACCATCGGGACCGATGCCAAAACACCAGGACACCTAGCCCGGGAGAGTCTATATTGAGTGACAGCTTTATCACATCCTTGGGTAGGCTATTTGAGTAGAGTCCTATCCAATGCGTGCCTGTGGAGGCATATGCTAGCCCAAGATCTAGATAGACCCTGACTAAAGATATCATACCCGTGAAGCCGAGAACGCCCGTTAGCGCTTAGAGAAAAGCGGGGGTAACAGAGGAATACAGTTCCGCTCCGCATCAGGGTAATTCATCAGAACTTGTAGGAAAGATGAATTTCAGGATCAGAGAGCCTCTGAGTATAGGAACTCGCCTTCGTTCCCATATGTCTTCTTTGACCATTATTTCTAGTTGATGAATCATAGTGGATGAAGTCCCCCAAGATTATTCTGAGTGGATATGCAAAGTACCTTTTATCTCTAAACCTGATTTATTTCTATCAGTTTTTTGTGACAGAGTAACTGGAACGTAATGTAACAGATGATAATGATAACACAGAAGGACTCGAGGGGTACAGCCAGGAGCAATGAGGACACCAGGCGAGCATAAGCATAGGCACCAGCAAGGGCAAAGGCAAGGGCGGAGATAAACGAGACGCAAGACAAAAAGAGTGAGGACCGGATCAACTTCTACGTAAACGATGAGAGATGCTATGAGTTTCCTTGTTCACTGAGAACAGCTTTTAAAGTCACGGGAGCTATGGCTTGGAGATAGTAGTATATTCCTATATAGCGAGGCAACAGGAAGATTAGACAGAGAGAAAAGAAAAAAAAGAACCAAGGAAAACATCTACCTCTACTATTTAACATCTCCTTATGACGGCGTGAAGCGTACTTGGCGATATTGCAGGAAGAAGGATTAGTTAGGGTTTTCTAGGGTGTTCTATGAGGTTCTGTTACAGGGATTCTATGAGTCAATGTTGCGTATGTATTTCTAATAGAAGGATTTTCTTTGGGTTCTGTGGGTTTCTATGGTATGAGTCAGCGAAGGGATTCTGGGGCTATATATAGGGAGCTCTCTCCCTCACTTGTATGGTTTCTCTTTCTTTCCTTTCTTCTTCATGCAACCTTCCTGTCCTTTAGCCAATACACAGCTTTAGGATCTCTAGTTACTATTGAATCCTCCCGCTCCTCCCCTCGGAAAGGTAGGAGGAAATCCATAGTCTTCGTCTCGTAACCCGTTTTGTCTTGCTCCGTTCTTCGCCCTGTACCCCGCCCTTCGCCTCGCTTAGTCCTGCATACTTCTGCCTTGCTTTGCCTCATCTCCGTTGTGTACCTTGGCACCTCTCGCTCTTGTCCTCGCTACGGTTCGTGATACTAAGGTTGCATCTCCAACGCTAACCTACACAACAAATTTTGCCTAGCACTCCACTATCCAGTTACCAGTACCATGTCCCACGCAGACCCTATGGAAGGGTCAGAAGGACTCTACGAGATCCTCCAAAGAGATCTCAATACGTTTGTAGTCACACATTTTACCGTCGCCGAAAATGCCAGTGATGAGACCAAGAAGCTTACGGAGGTGGGAAGGGAGAACCAGGATCTGGAAATTCAGGTCACCACCCTTCAAGACCAAGTCCGCACAGCAAACCAAGCAACGCAATCTGCCGAAGTCATGCTTGCCGTCTAGATCGCACTTCCTCCACCGCCTCCGCCTCCGGCAACAGACCCCTTTCTGGCAACTCCCCCTCGTTGTCGCAACCACCTCCTAGAAGGCCTCCATCAGCAAGACTTCATGTGTCTCCTGATGTCTCTTGAGCCTCAGGAGAATGAAAAAATATCCAGGGGTCTCAGGAGACTCTCAGGAGACTTGGGAGACTGTTGGGAGACTACAGGCACAAGTTGAGTTTGCTGATGTTACCCCTACACAGGAACTAAGGACCGAAAGGTCAGAAAAACTCCCGGACCCGGAGAAATACCGAGGCAACCGAAAGGCACTCCCTCAGTTCCAGAATATGTTGAAACTCAAGCTTTTGGGCAATGCTTATGGCCCGATACCACCCTCGTAATTAGGCCCCTGCTGCCCCCGCACTCCGCTACCAGGCTCCTGCCCTACCTGCTCCTCGTTACCAAACTCCCGCCCGCCCCAACCCACCTGCCGTCGCTCACCCGTCCCATGCGCCTAGAGGAGTGGCCCATATGGATTTGTCGTTTAGTCGTGGCCACCCAGACCCTCAGGAAAGAGAGGCTCACCGGATGGAAAATAGATGTTTTTATTGTGGTCAAGGTGGACACCTTGTTAGGGAATGCCTGCAGGCGTCGGCCCCCAGGAACCCAGCCTCCGGCGATAAGGCGTTAAAAATATTTTCCCTGAACTGAGTAGTTCACTCCGGGGATGGTTCAAGGACTAGTTTAGGATTTTGGTTTCTGAGTTTTCGGTTTTAGAGAAAGATATGGATGAGAATCAATTAGTCATAACTTGTTCTATTTCTCGAAATAAAACTTTCTTTCATTCCATCATATGCCCTCATTGATACTGGCGCCTCAGGATACGCTTTTATAGACAGAGCTTTCGTATGCCACCACAACCTTACAATGATTCCACTTAAAGTACCTCGCCATATGGATGTTATTGATGAGAGACCTATCAAATCGGGAAAGGTCACTCATAAGGTTATCCTCACTCTTGATATTAATGGCCACCGAAATGACGCTTACTTTTTTTTAACTCAACTCGGACACTACCCTATTGTCATGTGACTCCCATGGATGCGCAGACATGCAATTACCCTTGTTCCTGCCGTTAATGAAATACATGTTGATTCTCCAATTTGTACCACACTTTGTTCCGTTAATCAAACAAAAATCATTACGAAAGGAATATCGATCGAACCCTCTGTTAAACCCACTACCAATATTTCAGTTATCGAATCTTGTGCCTTCCATCGGTTAATTAATAAAAAGAGAAAAGGGATGCAACTATATTTGACTACCCTCAAAGCCCTTGACGACCTGTTGGTACAAGTGCCTAAGGACCCTGGTACCCTAATACCTTCCGAATATCATCAGTACCTCCATCCCCTAAGCAAACCCGAGGCCTCTAAACTCCTCCCTCATCGCCCTGAGTACGACCTATCGATTGATATTCAAGACGGGAAGGCAGTACCATTCAGACCCATGTATGGGATCACCCAGTTGAAACTACAAGCACTTCGAGTTTATCTAGCAGAATATCTTTCCAATGGACGTATCCACCATAGCACATCTCCAACCGGTTCCCCTGTAATATTTTTTAAGAAGGCTGATGGCTCCTTCCGACTCTGCGTTGACTATAGAAAGTTAAATGCAGTAACTGTTCAGAATCAACACCCTCTACCATTGACGCTGGAAACCTTCATGGGTATCTCCTCCGCTAAGTATTTTACGAAGTTGGACCTTCGAAATGGTTATCATCAGTTGAGAATTAGGGAAGGAGATGAATGGAAAACAGCGTTCAGGACCCGTTATGGACACTTCGAATATACAGTTATGCTCTTTGGCTTAACAAATGCACCAGCGGCCTTTCAACATTGGGTTAATGATATACTCCGCCCTCATCTTTATCATTTTGCCACTGCTTATCTAGATGATATTCTAATATACTCTGCCACACTTGAAGAGTATAAAATCCATGTCGACAAAGTTCTTAGAATACTGGAAAAGAATCAGGTGCACCTCAAACCCGAGAAATGCGAGTACTATGTCAAAGAAACAATGTAACTCAACTTTGTTCTTAAGCCGAAAGAAATTAAAATGGATGAACCAAAGGTTGCTACTATTAGGAATTGGGATATCCCAACCTGTCTGAAAGACGTACAGGAATACCTAGGATTTGCGAATTTCTATCGACGCTTTATCTACGGATACTCCAAAGTGGTCTCTCCCCTAACGGCCCTAACAAAAGCCGGAGTAATCTTTAGATGGACAGACAATACTGAGAAAGCCTTCCAAGGCCTCAAGACTGCATTTACCTCCGCCCTGATACTCAGACATTTTGACCTCGATCAAGAAATCATCGCGGAATCGGATGCCTCTGATTATATCTCTGCTACTATTATGTCGCAACGTGCCGACGAAGGAATACTACATTCAGTCGCCTTCTTCTCCAAGAAACATACGCCAGCAGAATGCAATTACGAGATATACGATAAGGAACTCTTATGTCCCGGCGTCTTGGCATCAGTCCCGAGGGTTCGGTAGTCGAAGCGCTGTTATGATTGTTAGGTATGGTTAAGCGAGGAAGGGGTGTGCTAAAGGAGGGGGTGTCGTCATTGGGTTCTAGGAGGTTCGATGGCGTGATGGATTTGTAATATAAAATAGCGAAGATGGTGGGGAGGATTACGAAGCGTGGTTGCGATGTGATTCTATGTGTTTCTATGAACTGATGTATGAGTCATAGCGGACTGGTGGAGGAGGAAGGTTAAATAGCGGGGATAGATGTTTTTCTTAGTTCTTTCTTTCTTTCCTCTCTGTCTCGTCTTCCTGTCATCTTGGTACATAGGAATCTACTCCTATTTCTAAGCCATAGCCTCTCGTACCAAATACTTGATCCTCTGACAAGAGGAAACTCATAGCATCTCTCATCGTTCTCGTTGAGGTCCATCTGGTTCTCACTCTCCCTGCCCTGTGTCCTTGTGCCTTTGCCCTTGCCTTTGCCTTCGCCGGTGCCTGTGCTTGTGCCTGCCCGGTGTTGCCTTTGTCTTCGTCAGTCTCCTCGTCGCTCGGCGTGCCCCTCGGGTTCTTCTGCGTCATCATTGTCATCTTCTTCTTTGCGTCGGGTTACTCCGTCACATCTTAGCAATTATTTGGGGATTTGAAGAATGGCACTACTTTCTGGAAACTGCCTTATACCCCATTAAAGTCCTAACTGATCACAGGAATCTTGAATACTTTATGTCAACAAAGCTACTGAACTGACGACAGACCCGTTGGTCAGAATTTCTATCACGTTTTGATTTTGTTATTCAATTTAGACAAGGGAAGCAAGGAGGAAAGCCAGATGCGTTGACTAGCCGATCAGGGGATCTCCCTAAGGAGGGAGATGAATGTCTCGAATACCAGTATCAGACTGTGTTAGAAAGAAAAAATTTGAATACTAAGCTAAGTTTTTTGTTAGGTTCTTTGGCAAATGAACCCGCTGAAGGAACGCCCACTGTCCAAGAGTTATTTTTAAAAGCTTACCAAGAAGATAGTTTCCCAAACAAGGTATTCGCGATGTTGAAGGACAGCACGAAGCAATCGAAACAGATTTTTCTAGCTGAATGCATGGAAAATGAAGACGGATTTCTTCCATATCGACGCAAACTCTTTGTAGCAGAACATGAAGAGCTACAACTTAGGGTTCTTCAGGAATATCATGATAAACCGTCAGCAGGTCACTCCGGTAGAGCAAAAACATTGGAACTCTTTAGCCGCGAAAATTATTGGCCGAATATGCGAAAGTATACCGACCGCTATGTTATGAATTGTGATACATGTCGAAGAAGCAAAGCCAATTGTAATGCCCCTCAAGGAGTTCTCCGCCCCCTCTCAGTTCCCAAAGTACCATGAACGAACGTATCAATAGATTTCGTTACAGGCCTACTAATTAGTAACGGATAGAATGCAATACTGGTTGTTATTGACCACCTCATCAAAATGAGACATGTTATTCCATGTACCGAAGAATCAGGGGGTAGAGACGTTGCTCGAATGTATTTGGAAAATATTTGGAAAATATTTGGAAACTACACGGCCTCCCAGGAAAAATAGTTTCAGATCGCGGTACCCAATTTACTTCCAACTTTTGGAAATTCCTTTGCAAATGCCTTGAGATTTCTCCTCGCTACTCCACTGCTTTCCATTCTCAAACTGATGGTCAGACTAAGAGAATTAATGTCATTATGGAACAGTATCTCCAAAGCTATATGGATTACCAGCAAGACAACTGGGCTACTTATCTCTCTATTCCCGAGTTTGCTACGAATGATCATGTTTCCGAGTCAACTAAGCTTTCCCCTTTGAAGCCAACTATGGACGTCACTCCCGAATAAATTTTGGCCCGTTACGTCATGGCACTACCACCAACGAGGATCAAACCAACACTATGGCAAGAGATATGTCAGAAGTATTTGACTTCCTTCGTGCAGATCTAACGGGGCAGGATCGGGTCAGGGGCAAAGCGGGGTAGATTCAGGAACAGGGACAAGGACGGGGTCGGCTCAGGAGATATCCGAGGCGAGGCAGGTTCAGGTTCAGGTTCAGGGACAAGGCGCAGACAGAAGAGCCGAAGCCAAAGTAATATATTGCTAACAGAAAGAAGAGGTTGCCTAGAGAGGCAGAAACATAGGAAAGAACGAACACTATATATATAACTTCCCCGTCACACCGCTGACTCATAACCATAGAATCCCATAGAACCTCCCCCACTTCCGTACCACCCATTCTATTCCCAATACCCATACTTCTAACCCGATACTACCCTATCCTTCCTAGCGCTTACATTCTATCACCTGAGCTCCTTCCTAATCCATCATTCTACTTCCGACATCGACCGATACTATCCAACAACCCTGTTCCGAAGACGCCTTGATGGGAGGCGAGGTGCAGGAGGCGGAGCCGTAATAGCAGAGATGTTTAGGGCCCAAGGATTCAGGAGGAATCAGCTAATGTTAGCTGGACTCCCACACCACGCTATGCTATCGGAGACAAGGTATGGTTATCAACTAGAAATCTACTTACCAAAAGACATTCAAAAAAGCTGGACTGGAAACAAGTTGGACCCCATTCAATTTTAAGAATTGTTAGTCCCTATGCCTACGATCTCACACTACCCCCGTCGATGAAGGTACACCCAGTGTTCCATATTTCATTACTCTCCCCCACCACCAATGATCCAATCCCAGGACAAGTGCTATTGCCACCGCCCCCAGTTGAGATTGAAGGAGAACAGGAGTGGGAAGTTGATGCTATTTTGGATTCACGGAAACAATGTGGAAGACCTGAGTATCTTGTTCGGTATACGGGTTATGATTAACCATCATGACAGCCCTACGGAGACTTGGATAACTCTCCTGAGTTGATTAAAGAGTTTCACGAACGATAACCATGCAAGCCTAAGAGGACTTAGGCCTCAGAGGGGACCTAATATCTATAACAGCGTGAAGCGTACTTGGCGATATTGCAGGAAGAAGGATTAGTCAGGGTTTTCTAGGGTGTTCTATGAGGTTCTGTTACAGGAATTCTATGAGTCAATGTTGCGTATATATTGCTAATAGAAGGATTTCCTTTGGGTTCTATGGGTTTCCATGGTATGAGTCAACGAAGAGATTCTGGGGCGATGTATAGGGAGCTCTCTCCCTCGCTTGTAGGGTTTCTCTTTCTTTCCTTTCTTCTTCACGCAACCTTCCTGTCCTTTAGTCAATACACAGCTTTAGGATCTCTAGTTACTATTGAATCCTCCCACTCCTACTCTTATAAAGGTAGGAGGAAATCCATAGTCCTCGTTCCGTAACCCATTTTGTCTTGCTCCGTTCTTCGCTCTGCACTCCGGCCTTTACCTCACATAGTCCTATATACTTCCGCCTTCATCAGCAAACTCAACTTCTGACTGGAGTCTCCCAGCAGTCTCCCGGGTCTCCTGAGAGTCTTTTGAGACTCCTGGATATTTTTTGAGTCTCCTGAGGCTTAGGAGACATTAGGAGACAAAGAAAGTCTTGCTGATGTTGCTTCGCCTCGCCTCGGTTGTGTACCTTGGCACCTCTCGCTCTTGTCCTCGCTAAGCTCCGTGATACTCCTCTACTAGTCCAGTATGACTCACACATGAGCCTATAGAAACATATAGAAACCCCATGTAACCACAACTCATACATCAGCAAGACTTGATTTGTCTCTTGATGTCTCCTGAGCCTCAGGAGACTCAAAAAATATCCAGGAGTCTCAGGAGACTCAGGAGACTGTCAGGAGATTTAGGAGACTGCAGTCACAAATGGTAAAGCTTGCTGATGCACCATCTCTTCTATTTATATTACAAATCCATTACGCCATCGAACCTTCCAGAACCCAATGTCGACACCCTCTCCTCAACACACCCCTTCATCGCTTAGCATTACCTTATCAATTACAACAGTGCTTCGACTACCGAATCCCCAGAACCGATGCCAAGACGCCGGGACAGCTAGTGACCGCACAGTGTCTTCTTATCCTTGTCATTGTTTTCGTTGTACTGGCTGTACCCCTCAAGTTGGTCTGCATCATTATTGTCTTCTGTCACATTACGCCTGGCTACCCCGTAACATTCTGTACAGTACAGTTTGAAGCATTCTCGCTAACGAATTTCCTGAAAATCGCAATCCGCTCTTCAACAGAAACTGAAACAGAACTGAGATTTGAAATACTTTCGGAAAGTATTTTGTTATCTTTAAACCAGGAACAAAGATTTTCAAATATTGATTGTGGCATTCGTAAAACTTGTCTAATATATTCAGGATTTTTTGATGCCAATAATTCCTTTATATAATCATCACTGTGACGGAGTAACCCGACGCAAAGAAGAAGATGACAATAATGACGCAGAAGGACTTGAGGAGCACAGTCTATGCAACGAGGAGACTGACGAAGACAGGGACAACACCGGGCATGTACAGGCATAGGCACAGGCAAAGGCAAAGACAAGGGCAATGGCACAAGGGTGCAGAGCAGGGAGAGTGGGGACCGGATGGACCACAACGAGAACGATGAGAGGTACTATAGGTTTCCTCTTTCAGGAGAACAGGGTCGTTGGTGCGAGAAGCTATGGCTTAAAGAAGTAGATTCCTATGTACCAAGATAACAGGAAGAAAAGACAGAGAGAAAAGAAAGAAAGAACTAAGAAAAACATCTAACCCCGCTATTTAACACTTCTCCTGCACCAGTCCGCTATGACTCATGCATCAATTTATAGAAGTCCATAGAAACCTATCGCATCCACACTTCGTATTCCTCCCCACTATTTCCGTTATTTACATTACAAATCCATCACACCATTGAACCTCCTAGAACCCAATGACGACACCCCCCTTTAGCACACCCCTTCCTCGCTTAACCACTCCTTAACAATCACAACAGCGCTTCGACTACCGAACCCTCGGAAATAATGCCAAGATGCTGGGACAATTACCAGTTAATGATCACGTTCTCATTGGAATTGGTATGATTACATTTAAGTAATGGTTGCCAACCGTATATCACAGAACGAAGCGAGGACAAGGGCAAGAAGTGCCAAGGTACACAACTAAGACGGAAAGAGGCGAGGCGGATAGTGTCCCGGCGTCTTGGCATTTGTCCCGACAGTTCGGTAGGCGATGTACGGTTGTGGTTGTTAGGGTAATGTTAAGCGAGAGCGGGGAGTGCGAGGTGGAGGCTGTCGTCATTAGTTTCTGGGAGATTCGATGGCGTGATGGATTGGTAATGTAAAATAGCGGAGATGGTGGGGAGGATTACGGGGTGTGGTAGCGATAGGTTTCTATGAGGTTCTATGAGCAAAAGTGTGAGTCATAGCGGACTAGTGGAGGAGGTATGTTAAATAGCGGGAATAGATGTTTTCCTTAGTTCTTTCTTTCTTTTCTCTCTGTCTGGTCTTCCTGTTATCTCGGTACATAGGAATCTACTCCTATTTCTAAGCCATAGCCTCTCGTACCACATCAGCAAACTCAACTGATGACTGCAGTCTCCCAACAGTCTCCCGGGTCTCCTGAGAGTCTCCTGAGACTCTTGGAGATTTTTTGAGTCTCCTGAGACTTAGGAGACATCAGGAGACAAATGAAGTCTTGCTGATGCAAATACTTGATCCTCTGACCAGAGGAAACTTATAGCATCTCTCATCGTTCTCATTGAGGTCCATCTGGTCCTCACTCTCCCTGCCCTGTGCCCTTATGCCTTTGCCCTTGCCTTTGCCTTCGCCGGTGCCTGTGCTTGTGCCTGCCCGGTGTCGCCCTTGTCTTCGTCAGCCTCCTCGTCGCTCGGCGTGCCCCTCGGGTTATTCTGCGTCATCATTGTCATCTTCTTCTTTGCGTCGGGTTACTGCGTCACACTAAGACGAGACCATCCTCACTTGACTGGCACAGTCCGAGTTCCTCGCACCATAGTCTACCATGACCTCCCCAGTCTAACGGGACGAAGTCGGGTCCAGGGCTAAGCGGAGTAGATCCAGGGACGAGGGCGAAGACAGGGTCGGCTCAGGAGATACCCGAGGTGAGACAGGTTCAGGTTCAGGTTCAGGTTCAGGTTCAGGGACGAGGTAAAAACAGAAGGGCCGAAGCCAAAGTAATGTATTGCTAACAGAAAGAAGACGTTGCCTAGAGAGGCAGAAACATAGGAAAGAACGAACACTATATATACAACTTCTCCGTCACACCGCTGACTCATAACCATAGAATCCCATAGAACCTCTCCCACTCCCGTACCACCCATACTATTCCCAATACCCATACCTCTAGCCCGATACTACCACATCCTTCCTAGTGCTTACATTCTATCACCCGAGCTCCTTCCCAATCCATCATTCCACTTCCGACATCAACCGATACTATCCAACAATCCTATTCCGGAGACGTCTTGACGGAAGACGAGATACAGGAGGCGGAGCCGTAATACCCAGCTACCAATGCATTTGATTATCAAAAGCTCCATACGGATCTCGAAGGGTTCTTTGTCGCTCACCCTGAAATGGACCCCGCCGCAACGGAAGAAGCGAAGCAAGCGTATGCCCTCCTTCAAAGAGCGCACGGAGGGGTTCAGCAATATGCGGTCGACATCACCACCCATCACTCCGAAACAGAACAAGGCCGGGCCGAGTTCCACAAAGAAATTCAGGGATTACGGGCTAAGATCAAGAAGTTGCAAGAATGAGTCCAAGGAGGTTTAGAGGAGCTCCACGACGACTTAACCAAGCCATCCAAATCTGAGAAGCTACCTGACCCGGAGAAATACCGGGGCGATCGCAAGACCCTCAGAACCTTCCAGAGACAACTTCAGATTAAACTCACGGCTAATTTCGATCGTTTTCCTACATCGGCCCAACAACTTGCATATTCTATTTCTCGACTGGAAGGACCGGCGGCGGATCAATTTCTTGTTTACATTACGGATGAAGGAATCGCTCTCGATTCTATGGCGGAGTTTTTTGAAATTTTGGACAATGCTTTTGGGGATCCGGATCGTGCGGCCGACTGCTTCGCAAGCAGGGAGATTAGGCGTACGCACCTTTCTGAGTACTTTGCAGAGTTTCAGCGATATGCTGCCGACTCTAAGTTCAACGAGGCGGCTAAGATTGAATGTTTGTTGGAGGGACTTAACCAAGACCTGATGGCCCTGATGATTCAGAATGAAACACCAACCACGATTAAGGACTGCGGGCTGCTTCTTCAACGTCTTGATAATAAGCAACGGGCGCTACAGGCCAGGATGGGGAGATTTCGTTTTCAGATTCCAAGTGCCCCTACTCCGCGACCCTTTGTTCCTCGTCCCCCGTTGCACGTGCGTCACGGTCGTCTGAGGACCACCACCACCACCGAAGTCTTTGTTGTCTAATAGTTATCGTCGCCCGGATCCCAGAGAAAGGGAGGCACATCGCGTGGAGAATCGTTGTTACTATTGCGGGGGGGTTGGACATTTGGTTAGAGATTGTAAGCTTTCGCCTTCGGGAAGGGCAGCACCGAGGATGAGGGGAGCATTGTTGGAAGAGAGGAAAGAAAAGAAGGAAAAAGAAGAGGATTTGTCGTCAGATGAGGAGGAGTTAAAAGATCCGTCCCTGGCCTAGGCGGCATAGCCCAGGGACCTCCAAAGGTTTTCTCTCAGGTGTCTATTTCAACGTTTTCAGTATCAGAAGGGGAGATGGATGGGAATCAACTGATTGTAGTGTGTTCTATTTCCCAAAATAAAAAATTTATTGTACCCACTTATGCCTTGATTGATACTGGAGCGTCGGGATATTATCACGGCGTACTACGGAGTTCGTAGGAAAGGAGGATATTTAGGAATGGAGTTCGGGTTGCGGTGTTTCTTTTGGGTTCTTGGAGTTTCTATGGGTTTCCGTTACACGATGTTATGAGTCATGATTGTGCAGGGATTAGGAGGGGTATATATACGTTGCTACGGAGTTTCCCTTTGTTCTTTTCTTTCTCTTTCTTTCCTTACGTGTTCTTCCTGTTATCAACCCTACGGTTTAGTTTTGTTTTGTCTTGTGTCTTTAGTTCTGAATATACTACGTCATAACCATAGCCTCTGCCAAGACCCCCTTGGGTCTTTCATAGTATCTCGCCTTTCCTTTCGCGCCCGTTTGCAAATGCCGTTTCGCGCTCGCCTCCGGTTAAATCGTCCGTCCATAGTCATGACCGTAGTCCGTATCGTCTACTGGTATCTTCGTCTCCACGTCTTCGTCAGAGAGGCCATCTGGACCCTCTGCCCCACAACCTTGCTTCTCGGTTAGGTTCCCTCGTCCTTGTCCCTCGCCCTCGTCCTCGTTCCTGCCTCGGTTGTGTACCTCGGCTCTCTTGTTTGTTGTCTCCGTGTTGCTCCGTAACACTAAGAACACGTCCCCTTCGCCGACCTACACAACACCCTCGCCTCGCTCCGCCTCGGTCGCAATTATGACCGACCTCAGCTGGGATGTCCCCATGGGGGATATGCCCAACCCTGTGTTCTTCTCCCCCGGCCCACTGGAGTGCTACTTCCCGGAAAGGAAGGGGTACTGCCACCTTGCCTCGTCAGGCTTTTGGTTCGACCTTGGCTGTCGCACAGGTTCGGACCCCACGTCACCTTCTCCGTCAATGCGCCTTGCCTTGGACTCAAGCCGATCTTGCGGCTGCAACCTTTCTGAACCGGGAAGCTCCATGTAGGAACCCCACCATCGGCGACTCTCCTGCCGCGACTCGAAGCTATTATCGTGGCGCCAGAGGCCTTGCCCAGTACACTATTGGCCGCCCCCTCGAAGCTCCTGCCCCACGCACCCTGATTGAGAGACTCGCTGAGTTCTTGGAAAATTTTGGCCCCGTCGAGGAAGATTTCGGGTATGAGCTAACTGAGGCCCACACCCTTATTGCAGAAGCCCTCGCCGCTCTGACTGTCCACACCGATGCCCCCGCCCCCGACCACGAAATACCCGCCGTCTGCACGGCCCACAATGAGGTTATTGAGAACCTCGAAGTAGAACTCGGGGCAGCCGAAGGGAAGGCTGCTGACCTCTGGTCTCGCATGTGCGAGGCCCAGGAAGAGTCAGTCGAGGCCATTGGGGACCTCCAGGAAGAAATAGCCCTTCTCACAGCTGAGAAGGAAGAGTTCCGTTATCGTCTGGCTCTGCATCAGGAAGCCCTTGCTGACGCTGATGACACCATTGCCAACCTTCGCCGCCGCCTTGTTCCGGCCACTCGAGATCAAGCCCGCACCTCCGTTCCAACCTCGAAGTCCCGCTACCTTGCTCCCCGCACTCAGGAATCCCGCACCTCTGATAATTGGCGTAAAGCACCAGTTGAACAGGTGACCTCTAAGTCGGCGTTAAAAGGTCAGCCCCTTTGGTAAAAATTGGCACACCAAAGGGGCTAGTCCCGCCACCCACTTTTGTTCTCTCCGCTGCTGCCGTTTCCGAAGACAGGATGTCTGAAGAGTCTCTTGTTGTCTCTTGCTCCGTTGCCCAAGATGCCGCCGCTCCTATTGCTACCCATCCCCTGATAGATACAGGCGCTTCGGGCTATGCTTTTGTTGACCAAGGATTTGTTTTGCAGCATGGCCTCGTCCCGGTTCCCCTGAAGACATCACGCTTGTTCGAGGTAATCGACGGCAGGCTGGTGGAATCAGGAAAGATTACGCATATGGTAAAGCTGTCGCTGGATATCAATGGTCACCAGGAAATCGCTCCGTTTTTCGTTACCAAGCTAGGGCATTACCCACTAGTCATGTGTATTCCCTGGATGAGATATCACGACCTGGCCATCAGACCGAAGACGAATAAGATCATCTTCGACTCTGACTTTTGCGTTCGAAATTGCTCCCGGTCACAGACTCCCGTTACGGTTAAGGGAATTTCGGTTTCGTTTCCAGATGCCCCGGCTATTCAGATAGCAGCTATTGGGGCTGTCCCTTTTGTAGGTCTCGCTTGGCGCAGACAGAATAAACTCTTCTGTGCCTCCATTCGTGCAATCGACGAAGCCTTGGCCGGGAAGATATTACAGGACCCTTTAGCTCATGCGCCGAAAGACCTTCAGGAGTTTATGGCCCTGTTTCAGGAAAGTCAAGCCACAGCTTTGCTCCCGCATCGTCCTCACGACTTGAAAATAGTCCTCCAGGATGGAAAGGCTCCCCCGTTTGGTCCGCTATATGGCATGTCCCGTTTGGAACTACAGGCCCTTAGAGATTATATTACGGAGAACCTGTCGAAAGGGTTTATTCGTTATTCCGAATCTCCAGCCGGCGCTCCTGTTTTGTTTGTAAAGAAATCCGACGGCTCTCTTCGACTCTGTGTGGATTATAGGAAGCTTAACGAGATCACGGTTAAAAATCGCCATCCTCTGCCGCTAATTCCAGAAACCCTGTCCCGTCTCTCCAAGGCGAAGTACTATACCAAGCTGGACCTTCGCTGGGGATACCACCAGATTAGGATACAGGAGGGCGACGAGTGGAAAACGGCGTTTCAGACCCGCTATGGACACTTTGAGTATAATGTGATGCCCTTCGGACTGACCAATGCCCCCGCCGCGTTTCAACATTGGATTAACGATCTCCTACGTCCCTATTTGGATAATTTCACCACGGCTTATCTTGATGATGTCTTAATTTACTCTGAGAGCCTAGAGGAGCATAAGCAACATGTCCGGGAGATTCTGAAGGTTTTCCAAGTCCATGGTGTTCATCTCAGGCCTGAGGAGTGTGAGTTCTATGTGCAGCAGACAGGATATCTCGGGTTGGTTGTGGCCCCGGAGGGTATCCAGATGGATCCTAGTAAAATGTCGACAGTGAGGGAGTGGGAAACACCCACCAGGCTTCGGGAGGTCCAGGAGTTTTTAGGTTTCGCGAATTTCTATCGACGGTTTATTTATGCCTATTCTCGAGTCGTGTCCCCACTCACCGCCCTGACCAAGAAGAATGTAAAGTTCGAATGGTCCCAGAAGGCGCAGGAGGCCTTCCAGAAACTTAAAGATGCATTTACCTCGGCCCCGATCCTCGCCCATTTTGACTTTGAAAAAGAAGTGATCGTGGAAACCGATGCTTCAGATTATGTTTCCGCTGGTATTATGTCGCAGTACGGTGATGACGGACTCCTCCATCCGGTAGCATTCTTTTCCAAGAAACACTCCCCAGCGGAATGCAACTATGAAATTTATGATAAGGAGTTATTGGCAGTGGTCCGGAGTTTTGAGGAATGGCGTGCAAATCTGGAAGGGTCTAGGTTCCCGATTAAGGTATTGAGTGATCATAGGAATCTGGAATATTTTATGTCCACGAAGTTGTTAAATCGTCGTCAAACCCGCTGGGCCGAGTTCTTGTCGCGATTTGATTTTGTTATTCAATTCCGACCAGGGAAGCAAGGGGGAAAACCGGATCTGCAGAAGATCGAGATTTCTGAGGAAGTGAATGACGGCAGCTTGTAGTCGCAGGTGGTATTGAAGCGGGAGAATTTGGGATCGAGGATTAAAATTTAAGTTTGTTAGTGGGTTCTTTGACAAATGAACCCGCTGAAGGAATCTTCTCTGAAGGAATTATTGATCCAAAACTGCAAGAAGATAGTTTTCTGACCAAGTCACGGACTATCTCCTTGATAGCGTAAACAGTCGAAGAAGATTTCTCTTGCTGAATGCACGGAAACGGAGGATGGGTTTCTTTTATATCGCCAGGCTATTTATGTCCCCGAGTCCAACGATCTCCAGCTTCGTCTTTTGCAGGATCATCATGATAAGCCCTCCACTGGACATCCAGGCCGCGCTAAGACTCTCGAACTTCTCAGTCGGAATTATTACTGGCCAAATATGAGAAAGTATGTTGACCGCTATGTTCTGAATTGCAATGTGTGTTCCCGCAGCAAGGCCTCTCGCAATGGCTTACAGGGCGTCCTTCGACCCCTGGCGGTACCCAAAGGCCCATGGACTGATATATCAATGGATTTCGTAACTGAACTTCCGGAAAGCAATGGTTTTAATGCAATCTTGGTGGTTGTTGATCGCCTGACAAAAATGCGTCATTTTATACCCTGCACTGAAGAGGCAAACGCTAGGGATGTTGCCGCCATGTATCTTGATTCGGTCTGGAAACTTCATGGGCTTCCCGAAACTATTGTCTCGGACCGCGGAACTCAATTTACAGCCGAATTTTGGAAGACCTTATGCTCCCGCCTCGAGATTGCCCCTCGCTATAGTACCGCCTTCCATCCACAGACAGACGGGCAGACCGAGAGGATTAATGCCATTATGGAACAATATCTTCGAGCCTATGTTTCGTATCAACAGGACGATTGGAACCAGTATCTTTCAATGGCGGAGTTTGCGACTAATAACCATGTCTCCGAGACTACCAAGATGTCCCCGTTTCAGGCTAATTATGGAAGGAGTCCCCGCATGTCCTTCGCCCCGCTACAGCATGGAAAGACAACCAATGAGGACCAGGCGAATGGTATGGCCAGGACTATGGCACAGGTTTATGAGTTCCTTCGTGACGAAATGGCTCGGGCTCAGAAGATCCATGAGGATGCAGCAAATCGGAATAGAACTCCCGCCCTGAGGTACGCTGTTGGAGATGAAGTTTTTCTTTCGACCCGGAACATCGAGACCAAACGACCATCCAAGAAACTGGATTGGAAACGCATTGGACCCTATGTGATTAAGCGAATGGTTAGCCCCTATGCTTATGAACTCGACCTTCCAGCCTCAATGAAGATCCACCCTGTTTTTCATGTGTCACTTTTGTCCCTCGCACCAAGTAACCCTGTCCCTGGTCAACTGCAGTCTCCACCCCCAGCTATAGAAATCGAAGGCGAACAGGAATGGGAGGTGGAACAAGTTTTGGATTCTCGTAGGCGTTATGGAAGGTTGGAGTATTTGGTTCGGTATCTTGGTTATGATGAACCCTCTTGGCAACCTTCTGAGGATTTGGAGCATGCCCCCAATTTGGTTAAAGACTTTCATGATAGTTACCCACGCAAGCCTAGGCCTATCAGGAGTTAGGCCTGAAGGAGGGCCTAATCTATCACGGCGTACTACGGAGTTCGTAGGAAAGGAGGATATTTAGGAATGGAGTTCGGGTTGCGGTGTTTCTTTTGGGTTCTTGGAGTTTCTATGGGTTTCCGTTACACGATGTTATGAGTCATGATTGTACAGGGATTAGGAGGGGTATATATATGTTGCTACGGATCTTTCCTTTGTTCCTTTTCTTCTCTTTCTTTTCCTACGTGTTCTTCCTGTTATCAACCATACGGTTTTGTTTTGTTTTGTCTTGTGTCTTTAGTTCTGAATATACTACGTCATAACCATAGCCTCTGCCAAGACCCCCTTGGGTCTTTCATAGTATCTCGCCTCGCCTCGCCTCGCCCCGTTTCGTCTCGTCTCGTTTCGCCTCGCTCCGCCTCGCTTCGTCTCGTCCATAGTCCATGACCGTAGTCCGTGTCGTCTACTGGTATCTTCGTCTCCACGTCTTCGTCAGAGAGGCCATCTGGACCCTCTGCCCCACAACCTTGCTTCTCGGTTAGGTTCCCTCGTCCTTGTCCCTCGCCCTCGTCCTCGTTCCTGCCTCGGTTGTGTACCTCGGCCCTCTTGTCTGTTGTCTCCGTGTTGCTCCGTAACAGATATGCATTCATTGATGAAGACTTTGTGCGCCGCCATGAATTGAAAATGAAGAACTTGAGGACTGAGAGGGAGATTGATGTGATTGATGGAAGACCTATTGAGTCAGGAAAAGTGATTAAGAAGGTGACGTTGGAATTGGAGATTAATGGACATGTTGAGGAATGTCCTTTCTTTGTTCTGAAATTAGGGCCCGATAGTGATAGGAATACCTTGGATGAGAAGACATGGGGTTTTGATTGATAGTGGAAGGAATGAGATTCGATTCCAGTCATCAGTATCGCTTGAGCATTGCATAGCCAACGCAAACCTATTATTGTTCTTGGGAATTTCAACGCCCACGGAAAGGCCAGTTCATCAGCGTTTTCTCGTAGAAGTTGGCTCAGGATCCTGCCGTTCAAGTTTATTCAACCACACTATATGCTGTTAACAAAATATTGTAGATGCCTGCCAACCCTGATGGAAAGATTCCGATAGATTATCAACGTTTTCGGCAGTTATTTGATGAAACCAATGCATCCAGGCTACAACCCCATCGTTCCTATGATCATGAGATAAAGTTACAAGAAGGAACAGCACCACCCTTTAGTCCCATGTATAGCATGTCACGGGAAGAGTTGAAGGCGTTGAGGGACTATCTGGCCGATAATTTGAAGAAGGGATTTCTTAGGTCTAGCAACTCCCCAGCTGGCGCGGTGCTTTATTGTTAAGAAAGCGATGGTTCCTTCTGACGTGCGTTGACAATCGGAAGCTAAATGCTATCACGGTTAAGGATCGATATCCTCTTCCCCTTACACCAGAAACTATGGACAACCTAGCACGGGCAAATTATTTTACTAAGTTGGATTTACGTTGGGGCTATAACTAGATTAGGATCAAAGAGGGGGATGAGTGGAAGACGGCTTTTAGAACTCGCTATGGACACTGGGAATATTTGGTGATGCCTTTTGGTCTAACCAATGCCCCTGCTACTTTTCAACGCTGGATTAACGATATTCTCCGGCCTTTTTTGGATCGTTGTGCTACTGCTTATCTTGATGATATTCTTATTTATTCGGAAACCCTGGAGCAACACCAACAGGATGTGCAGCAAGTACTGGAAGCCCTAGAGGTCAATGAGGTTCACCTGAAACCCGAGAAGTGTGAATTTAGTGTGCAGGAAACTAAATATTTGGGCATGATTTTAACTCCCGGGGGAATGAAGATGGATCCTGCCAAGGTACAAACGATTGTAGATTGGGAGGCGCCGAAGACAAGGAAGGAGGTTCAGGAATTTCTTGGGTTTGCTAATTTTTATCGACGCTTTATCTATGCCTACTCTCGAGTGGCTCGGCCCTTGACCGCTTTGACGAAAAAGCATGTACGATTCGAGTGGACTCAAAAGGTTGAACAAGCCTTTCAGAAACTCAAGACTGCTTTCACCACCGCTCCCGTATTGATGCATCCCGATCCTGAGAAAGAGTTTATCGTGGAAACCGATGAGTCGGATTATGTGTCGGCAGGAATACTATCACAACGCGATGATGAAGGAGTACTCCACCCAGTTGCTTTCTTTTCTAAAACACATTCGCCGGCGGAATGCAACTATGAGATTTACGACAAAGAATTGCTGGCTATTATTTGTTGTTTTGAGGAATGGAGACCTCACCTGGAGACAGCTCAATTCCAAGTAAAAGTGCTCACAGATCACCGCAATCTTGAGTATTTTATGTCAACTAAGTTGCTGAACCGACGTCAAACTTGTTGGGCGGAGTTCTTGTCTCGGTTTAATTTTGTTATTCAATATAGACCCGGGAAACAGGGAAAGAAGGTTGATATTTTGACTAGAAGGCCTAAGGATTTACCGAAGGAAGGGGATGAAAGGCTGGAGCAACAAAGCCGAGTGGTTTTGAAGAAGGAGAATTTGGATTCCAAGATAGGTTTGTTAGTGGGCTCTTTGTCAAATGAACCCGCTGAAGGATCGTCTCCCGTACTTGATCTATTTAATAAAGCTTACCAGAGTGATAGCTTTCCAAATAAAATCCTATCCATGCTCCGAGATGGCGTTCGACAATCGAAAGAAATTTCGTTGGCCGAGTGCAAGGAGAGCGAGGAGGGGTTGTTGCTTTACAGGAATGCACTCTATGTCCCCGATTATGACGAACTCAAACTTTATCTGTTACAAGAGTATCACGATAAACCTTCAGCTGGATATCCTGGACGATCAAAGACCTTGGAACTTCTCAGCCGGGAATATTATTGGCCAACCATGCGGAAATATACAGACCGCTATGTCCAGAATTGCCATATTTGTCGGCGAAGCAAGACGAATATAATCCTCTGAGAGTTCTGGCGTTATTGGTGCCCAAGGCCTGGGCGGATGTTCTGATAGATTTTTGTAGCGGGACTCCAGTCATGGATTTAATGCCATTTTAGTAGTAGTGGATCGGTTGACAAAGATGAAGCATTTGATTCCTCTGACGGAGAATGTTAGCAGGGGATCTGTCTCGCCTATCGCGGAGCAGGTATGGAAGTTACGTGGGTTCTGAGACTATTGTTTCGATCGAGGGGCGCGGTTTACTGCTGAATTCTGGAAAGTTCTGCGAGCGGCTGGAAATTGCCTCGCTATTACGCATTTCATCCTCGGACCGATGGACAAACAGAAAGGACTAATGCGATTATGGGCAGTACCTCGCAGTTATGTATCGTATCAACAGGATAACTGGGCGGACTTTTTACCTTTGGCTGAATTTGCTACTAATGTCGTTTTCGAAACTACTAATATATACCTTCAGGCTAACTATGGGAGACGTCCAAGAATGACATTTGGGCCCTTCTGCGGACGGACGGTGAATGAGGACCAGGCCAATGGGTTAGCGAAGATGTCTCAGGTGTTTGATTTCCTGGCGAAGATGTTCGAGCGCAAAGATACAGGAGGAGATGGCTAACTTCTGGACTCCGGCAGCCTCGATATCGGATCGGCGATTTAAATGCTGGCTCTCGACTAGAAATATTGAAACAAAACGACCCTCGAAAAAACTTGACTGGAAACAAATCGGTCCCTACCCAATGAAACGAATTGTGAGTCCTTATGCCTACGAGTTGGAATTACCTGCCTCTATGAAAATACATCCGGTATTCCATGTTTCACTATTATTGCCGACAGTTGAGGATCCTATTCCCGGACAAATTGTTGAACCACCCCCACCGGTAGATGTTGAAGGAGAGACTGAATGGGAAGTAGCGGAGATATTGGATTCGCGGAAGAGGCGGACGGGTGGAGTCTTGGTTAGATATCTTTGGATATGAAGAACCATCCTGGCAACCTTCGGGTGATTTGGAGCATAGTCCTGATATTAGAAAAGCATTTCACGAACAGTATCCTTTGAAACCTCGGCCTATCAGGAGCTAGGCCCTTGGAGGGGACCTGATCTGTCCCGGTGTCTTGGCATTTGTCCCGATAGTTCGGTAGGCGATGCACGATTGTGGTTGTTAGGGTGATGTTAAGCGAGAACGGGGGGTGCGAGGTGGAGGCTGTCGTCATTAGGTTTTAGGAGGTTCGATGGCGTGATGGATTGGTAATGTAGAATAGCGGAGATGGTGGGGTGGATTACGGGGTATAGTAGCGACGGGTTTCTATAAGGTTCTATAAGCGAAAGTATGAGTCATAGCGAATTAGTGGAGGAGGTGTGTCAAATAGCGGGGATAGATGTTTTCCTTGGTTCTTTCTTTCTTTCTTCTCTGTCTCGTCTTCCTGTTATCTCGGTACATAGGAATCTACTCCTATTTCTAAGCCATAGCCTCTCGTACCAAATACTTGATCCTCTGACAAGAGGAAATTCATAGCATCTCTCATCGTTCTCGTTGAGGTCCATCCTCTCTCACTCTGCCCTTGTGCCTGCGCTGCCTTTGCCTGCGCCTTGCTTGTCTTCGGTGTCTGTCTTCGTCAGTCTCATTCATTCGGCGTGCCTTCTTCTCATCATTGTCATCTTCTTCTTTGCGTCGGGTTACTCCATCACAAAAGGATAGGAAGGTTGCGTGAAGAAGAAAGAAGAGAAAGGAAAACCCTACAAGCGAGGGAGGTAGCTCCCTATATATAACCCTGAAATCCCTTTGCTGACTCATACCATAGAAACCCATAGAACCCAAAGGAATCCTTCTATTACAAATACATGCGCAACGTTGACTCATAGGATCCCTAATCAGAATCTCATAGAACACCATAGAAAACTTCTGACTAATCCTTCTTCTCGCAACATCACCAAGTACGCTCCACGCCGTGATACCGTAGATACGATTGTCACTTGTTTCTCAGGACTTAGTATGTTGTAGTTAGGCATGAAAAATTTTGTGGTGTAGTGGGGAAAGGCTTTGGTTGCAACAACATAGAATAAATATGTCATGTGGATTTATTAATATCATGGTATTGTTACTGGACCCTACAGTATTTTTGCAACTAATATACTATGGTATCAGGCATACCATAGTATTGAGTCGCAATAATAGTATTTCTGACCATACAAACAGGCCTTTAGATTTTTGAGTGGAGATATATGAAAGTTCTACACATTTTTTCCCATACAAATTTGGTGCGCTAAGGTTTTTGGGATCCCTGCATTTTTAACCAATGAAGCAGAGTTCCTCAGACTAAAGGTAAACACCCGGTACTCATGCCATCTTCCTGAACTAATTCATATCAGATTCTCACCCCAACAACTCCCCCCCGTGGCCGTGCTAACCAACACCAAAAACCAACCTATCCCAGAGCCAGCGTGATGGCAAGTAAAGTGACCGATAAAAAATGTATTGAGTTTATTTTGTTTGTAACTCTGAATGTGTAAACATGGGTCTCATCTCCAGTTGGCTGACATTTGTATCTTTGTTACTAGTATCTCATTGCGAACCCTAAGACATATTGGAAGG
Organism: Morchella sp. 2018-W30; assembly: GCA_024713625.1. Classification (NCBI taxonomy): domain Eukaryota; kingdom Fungi; phylum Ascomycota; class Pezizomycetes; order Pezizales; family Morchellaceae; genus Morchella; species Morchella sp. 2018-W30. The sequence goes on from JAMJEW010000012.1 coordinate 1,048,452, forward strand.
ATGGCATCAGTATGGATGCTTATAAGTTATTCCTCTCAGATGGATTACTCAGCAGTCATTATCGCTATCTCTCGGTACCTGTATAATAACTCACGTCTGGATGCTTAGAACTTCAATAGTAACTTGTTCCTATTGCACGAATTTCATTTCCCTTCTACGTGTGACATGCTAGTAAGCCACAACGGCTATCGCATTACGACACTGACACCGCCGCCGGCGCTGCAGCAGCCATCGAACCGCATTTACCACAGGTCCTCAAATCATCGCTATCTTTAAATTTATTGACAGCTTCCTTAATCTGGGTTCCAAGGTTTGTGCAGTGGAAAGCAGCTTCATGAACAATTTCGCAGCATGATGGGCAGTACCAACGGAGTCTATCGAGGCTCCCGGCAGGTCGCTTTTGCTCAATGACAATACCAACCTATATAGAGCGTTAAAAATTTGGCTTATAGCCCGTTAAGAAGGGGAGGGAGGTACCGTGTCTGCAAATCGGACTGGATTGTGAGGGGTATTTGCTGTGACAAAAGTGAGGAACTTTAACTCTAAAGAAGGCACACTGGAATACGACAGCGGCACTGGGTACTTACGGGGAAGAAGGAACATCTCGCCTTCGTCGATAGTGATATCCTTGAACACTCCCTCATCGACAACCTTTAACAACATAGCACCCTTATACTGATAGAACCATTCAGGCGTCTCGTTAATATGGTAGTCGTTGCGGGCATTCGGTCCTCCAACGATCTTTTTTTAGTTAGTGATAGACCTTGAAAAACCAGAGCAGAGCCAGACCATGACGGTCATGTGTTCATCGTAAACACAATAATTATTAATTGGGGGCTGAAGCAGGTGGCTGTTTTCTTTGAGCCTATACCGGATGATTAATATTAAAATATCATAATAAAGCGAAGGTCTAGATATTAACGGACCATTTGGGGATGTTTAATGGTTGTAGAAGCGGCATGATGAAACTGTAGATAGGTAGCGGCCGGAACAATGTTGCTTCTGAAGTCTACTTGTGTGATACTGCATTGTGACCCGTTGCGTGCAACGTCAGCGGGGCCGCATCGAGCAGCTAGCCGGCTGGCACAAATATATGAGCTTGCCTCATCTCACCTATATGAGCACTAATTCATGGTTATAGCTATGGGGTATTCACTTAAAGACATTTGAGCAAAATTGAGCCCAGGTAAGGTACATGTAGTTATGTACATGCGCACCATACATGTAGAATAACCAGCTATTACCCGGCCTTTTCTTGCCTTCAAGTACAGGTTCACGTCTGCCGCAATCCTCCCTCACCTCTTCTAGCGATCCAGCTTTGAACTCGACGGGAACTACCAGATCTTATTAAAAATGGAGCATATTACGGAACACGATATGGGCGGACATGGTATTGAGGCAAATTACCGCTGCCAAATGAGCATGTTATTTACCTGGAATACTGAGAACCTTTGCTTGGTAAGATTATCACTCTTTAAAAGGTCCATGAAGGTTTTAATGTATCGGGTAGGTTTTCCGTTGGTGGCATGTCTCAAGTACTTTTGCCTTGGTTTCTTCTCTTCTTGGTGTGGTTGCACTCTCAGCAGGATATGAGTTTGTCCGCGAGCTCTCCCGTCGTTATGAAGCGCGTGTTGACGCCGAAAACGCGAGCGTTAGCACATCTGGTACGTGACAGATACATGCATCTCTTGTTTTTTGTTCTACATTAATTTAAACTCAACCCCTATAAACACTGTGTGTGCATGTCACGGTTATGCCTCTGACTTTCCAAGATGAATCGAGCTCATTACTACCAGGAAGAAATGTAAGGTCAGCATCCAAGAAAGGGCATATTGGAAAGGCAATCTTTTACGGCGTTCAGGTTTTTTATTCGTTTTTCATCATGTGAGTTTGCATATTCTAAGAGATTATTGAGTCTGTAATGATTTCTAATTCCAAAACCACCAAGGCTTCTATTCATGACTTATAATGGATGGGTGATGATTGCAGTGGCTGTGGGGGCTTCACTCGGATACATTATGTGGGGCGGTGCCTCGGCCACAAAGTCTGTTGCATGCCATTAGAGATTTGTTATGGTCTATAGGCCACGCATTTAAATGTTACCTACGCACTTTATCGGTTCGTAAGTGGGTTTGTTTCTTAGGCCTTGTGTGCCTGTGTAGCTGCCGATCTCAAACTATAATTGGTATGCTATAATATAAATTGATCAATTGCCAGTTCATTGACTAATTATTAGCACTTGGTATGTGAACCGTGCCCTGCAGCCGCTGCATTCTGATATCCAATAGGGAGCACAGCAATATGTATACTGTAAAATATAGCAATGCCTACGAGGTCGTTAGAGGAAAGCGGATGCAAAGCCCCAAGGTGCCACTGCCTTTCAAGGGCCATGTCCTTTCTTGCTTGGACAAGAGTATCGTCTTGCCCTGAGGTTCTCAAGGCATTCAGTGCAAATATGATAAATTTATAGAGCATACTAGGAATGATATATCGACTAGAAATCTAGCCTCGCGTAAACAAAAACCTAGAACTCAGGCGCTTATTACAACTAGTTTTCTGATACTTCGGAAGAGCGTTTAATAGTAGGACAGTCGAATCTTCCTATAAGGGTACGTCGGGACCAAAGATTAGTACCCCTATAGGGCGCTTACCATTATACTAAGAGGAATTTTGCGTAAGTAAAGCCCAGAAGGACCGTAAATATATACTGTTATATGGCGATTATTCTTGTAGGTACCCTTATAGGGAGATTTGACTGTACAAGGTTAAGCGCCATATAAGGGTACTAATCTTTGGTCCCGACGTACCCTTATAGGGAGATTCGACTGTATCTAGGTGAACAAGCTACATCCCTCCGAACACTTGGGCAGATTTTTGTTTAGTGATGAGGTCCCCGGAAAAACTTTATCAAATGGCGAATATGGTTAGGAGATATTAGTAAAATGGTTGATTATCTAAGAAGTGATCCTCCAAACTTGTTACTTGCTAACATTACCAATAACCCCTTCAATTATCTACTAAGTTGGTAGCTTCGAAATAGCATAAACTCAAATCCAGCCCCCATCAACATCGTTCTGACCACCAGCTTTACTAGGATTTTCGTATGTAAGAACAGGCACTGTTAGCCTGTAAGGTTTTGTGTACCCCGATGGATCCTTTTGATTCATTTCCATCCTTAAGATGATATTTAATGCGTCAGTCTTAGTTTCCGTAACCCCCCTGCATTCCGTATTGTCGTCGCCTTCCATATTCGACTCCATAGAATTTAGCTTGGAAGTTGGGTCGGCCCTTTGAGATTTTTTGAAAGTATTCCTCTTGATCCTAGAAAAGGTTGAGCGTTTGAAGGGTTTTATCTCATCAGGAACACTACTATCCTTAACATATTCTCTAATTACCGCATAATTCCTCCCTAAAATATCCAAGGGTTAGTGTTTCGTAATACCAGATAGTGAGTCTTTGATGATATACTTGGTAGAAGCCGCTTGTTATTTCGAGGCTTCCCGTCAACATCATTGTGGAAGATTGGATACATGTCCTCATCCGTTTGACTGTTCAGGTGATGAACCTTATTTCTCTTGTTGAGAACATCGGCCATAGCTGATGAAAGGGTTAGAAAACAATTACCAAGCAGGAAATGATTTTGGTGCTAACCGTTTGGAGGCGGCGTGTTCACAATCGCGGACGAAATTATATTTGGCATGTACCGATGGTCATTCTCCCGAGGGATATGCAATCGATAGTTTGAGTAAAACTGGCCAATACCAGCAAGATGGACGTCGCCCCTGTTGTATGTGAGTTCATATAGCCAACCCGAGTGATTTGGGAATATACCCGAGAATGGTAACGCGAACTGATTTCTCTGCCGCAAGGTTTTGTAGTTTTTCAATAAACTAAATCGCGACCATATAAGTCCGGATTCTTTAGTTATCGAAAGGGAACTCACCCAATTCCTTTCGGCCTTGTGGTTCTTGGCCGTCCAATGGTCATCAAGATCATCTAAAAGTTCGACGCCCCCTTTATAGGATTAGCTTGATTTAAACCCGTGCTTAGGGAGATAATTACCATCAAAACTATTGATAAAACCGCCAAGATACCCCATACGACCTAACGCTTTCAAAGGATCCATCAGTCGTGAGGTCATGCTAGTAGGATCGTTAGTTTACGGCGACATCTTCTAATAAATGCATTACATACAGATTCTCAAGCCAGACGAGCCTAGGATAGGCTATAGGAATCCCTAAGAGTACGATGAGATGTTTTGTTTCTCCTCTTATTATCTCCTTTTCCAATCTACCAAATACACGATCGTAACTATTCTCGGATAGCACAAGATCTCTCTAAAATAGAGTCAATTAAGGGATAAACTATATAGGGTAGATTACCCACCATTCTTTCAGTCCTACAATCCAAACCTAAGAACGCAACTTTTCTTCCAAGAAACATGAAACAACTTCTACTCAGCTCAGCAATGTAAGGGCCAGGCGTAGCACCTAGTAACCAGCTGGGTTCATTTTCCTCTACCTCATCTACAACGCTTTGGTGCTGGAATAAAAGGTAATACTTAAAAGCCACTGCGCCCAGACCGGTAAATACGGGGCAGCGGTTAAAGTGATCAGGATAGGAGCCAAAGCCATCAATTATGTCGTGGTCATCCCAAATGTTGATCATGGGGATCTGGGCGTTGGCAACTCCAAAAAGTCCTTGTGAGAACCACATACCTGCAGACATAAAATTAGCGCTAAGGGTTTTCCCTGTGCAGTATACGGATTTAGGGCTCACAATATCTTTCAAGATAAAACTCTTCAAGCTCATCAGCCATCGAGTCAGTAAATGGTGTGTGTTTTTTATGAAGAGGATTTTTGATAGCGAGCCATTCTTTGAAAAGCTTCGTTTTTTTAGAGACTGCATCATTATAAACTATGATATGGCACAATAAGAGACTCAGTCAGCTTAAACTCGGATTTTGCCTATCGGCCACAGAAACGTACGTTGATCGCCACCACCAAGCATTACATGAAAAGGTTTCTTCTCATGCTCTCGAATAACATCTCTCCACAAAGGATCCGGTCCACAGAAATCCTCGGGGTTAACGCTTAAGCTAAAACCGTTACAGCTGTAAAACATTATGTTCATGGTCTCTGTCCGCGAAGGGACCCAAAAGCAGTTCACAGGGCCATGGTTGATGCGGTATGCGATTCTCCCTGGCTCATCGCCTAGTTCTACCTCAATTGTAAATCTCCAGAATGTAACACCCCTTTCGGAATGTAGTTTTATGCCTTCAACCTCCCTGTATTTTCCCAATGACTCGCCGTCCCTTTTACTTCTGGCATACTGAAACTCCGTCAACAGATCTGTCAGAGCTATCTGGAAACCTTTCTTCTTTGATAGGGGTCTTACATTGTATGAGTCTCCTGTGGACGCAGTTGGTATACTATTGTCTGCATGATTATTAATATCAGATATGCCAGGTTTTGGTGCTGGTTGAACAAATAATCGTATGTGTGGGATTGTGGAATAATCCGAGTAATCATCTTTGGTAACAATCATGACCGATCCCCGCCAGGTCTCCCTCTCCTCCTTTGCGGTTGATTCGTTCGATTTTTTCCCATCTCTACGTAACCCAGTATATCGTAGCAATGGCCCGCATTTAACATGAAGTGGTGGTGAATATGTTGCAGGCGCAGGAGCTACACGAGGTTTGATAGCTGCGATGAATGAGAATATTAACTCGTCTTTTTTCTCTTCTTTAGTCCGGGCGATCCGCGTAGGCTCTACGGCATCGGTCAAAGGGCGGAACGAGTTGGGAGGCGAAATGGACTTGGCAGGGGTATGTTTGGGCAAAGATATTCGGTTGTTGATGATACTTCCGGTGGTAACATAATCACAGGAATCATTATGGGTGCTATTCCACGTTCTAGGCACTTTTGAATTGTTCAGCACCCGAAATTCCAAACAGGGAGGCAAAATAGCTGGGTACCAAGTATTGAGAGGGGTATCGTTAATGATAATTATGATATCTTTCTTTATAGAAATCCGCATACCGTCATCTCTTGTAGCATCCCCTCCGTTAGGGGACTGATATCCAAACTCTCGATCCTCAAGAGTCAAATGAGCCACTTTAACATCAAAGATGTCTTTGCCCCCAGCCGCTCGGGTGATTCGAGAATGATCGCCTCTGTTACTTTTACTCTCGCTGCTGCTTGGTCGCCTTACATGCTGGAAGCGATATCCTTGGTGATGACTCCTTCGCCCAATACGGTCACGGCCGGAGATCTGGGGAGAAAGCTTTGCGGTTAATTGAGGCTTCTCTAATGCATCGGTATTGAGCGGTGAATTATGGTGATTGTCTTCACTTTTATTTCTGGACGGGCTACTCCCTAATAGCTGTGTCATTTTATGACGTCTGTATTGATGGCCTTCATCCCCAACTGGGAATGTATTGATTGGTGAAGGGGCATGGGGACTAGCAGTGAGCCTTGACGTGATAGTAGTGCTTCGTTGAAGCCGCTCTTCTTGCCTTTTACTGAGGGAACGGCCTACACCAGGCGTGTCAAACTCTTCTTTACTGATATGTTTCAGCTCAAGCTCGAGATTCTGCAATGGAGAGCGATCGGCAGCAAAGCCGATTGAGCGAGTTGAGGTCGCGTCAGATGGCTTTCGCGAGGAATTGGATTGAGAAGCAGGTGATATAGCTGAAAATGGCGTTACATTAGCTCTAATAACCTCGGAAGACCCTGGTGGGTAACTCTGCGACGACATGTAAACATTAGCCATATCCTTTTCGTCAGTGAGTGCGGCAACCGAATGTCCAGATCGATGGGCAAGTTGGACTAGCTTGAACTATTAAGTGAGAGTGGAGTGAAAAACAGCCAGCTGGATCAAGTCGTCAACAAAGCAAGCTTCTGGCATCTTGAGCTGAAACTGCAATGCGCTTGGGACATCGGCCATTATGCATGCTCTAGCCGAAAGTGGTGAAGCAGCCACAGCTAGGTCTTTATGATTGCCACCCCACTCTTGTCAATAACGTACCTGCATACAAATTTTATTTCCTAAGTGCTGGTTGGTCGGTTGGTCGTCTGATTGTTTTATGGAGCCTACAGGTAGGTGCATGTACTTTTACCCATTCCGAAGAGGAAGCTGTTGCTATAATCTCCTACATATACAGCCGGGGTACAGTCAACTTTCGGGCAACGACGGACGTGGGACAACGGGCCCCAGTCAACCAAGTGGTTGTATATCAGCCTGAGCTGCGCCACTGTCTCGACTGACAAACACACCTGTTCGTCGTTCAACCAGTTTCGTCATTGCCCCCAGTGCAACTGTACCTGGTATGCACCTTTAATGCCGAGATACATAGATTGATTGAGTAAATTTGTATGGGCACCATGTGTGGCAACCAAAGGCGTCCAATGAATTTTGGCCTTGGCTATAAGATTTGTATGGGGAAATAAGTATGGAGACACTTCAAATATTCTCATTCAAAAAATCTAAATATTTTCCTAAAAATACAAAAGAATAACTGCTAAATAGTGCTCAGTATTAGCTTTATCTGAATAGTGATTTGAGGCTATCAAAAAATGTTTTGGTAAAGTTCGAAAGAAAATAGAGGTAGAAAAGAGGTTGAGGAGGTTGTGTTACGAGAACTATGAGTTATACTTTCCAAATGCATATTATTTCTCTATTATCTGCTCAATCAAATTATTTTACAGGCTCTTACTTTTTAAAATTCTCTAAAATAGACATTTCAGTACTTACCCTTACATTCCAACATCAGCAAGACTTCATTTGTCTACTGATGTATTTAAAGTATCATAAGACTCAAAAAATATTCAGGGGTTTCGGGAGACTCTCAAAAGACCTGAAAGACTGTTGGAAGGCTCCAATCACAAAGTGAGTTTGCTAATAAATACAGAAGTTTCGTAGATTTACTTAGCGGCAATAGGAAGGTTTTATAACGAAGTGCACATTAATTCTGTATAACAGAACCATCATACCAGCAGTTAGCAGTAATAGTATTCACCAATCCTATTATAGACTCAGTGACATTGATAAATTCTAGCTGTTACAGTGACAGGAAAGTGCCTACCATGAGGACTGCAAACTACTGCAAGTGTAGCTACCTTCTGACCGCTAGGTTGGATATCTATTCATGGAAAGATAACCTGACGAGTTTATGCTTTGCCGGTAAATAAATGTCTCAATGTCTTGGCATCGGTCCTGAGGGTTCGGTGGTCGAAGCGTTGTTCTAACTGATGGAGTGATATTGAGCGGGGAAGGATTGAGGTTAGGTGAGGTGAGAGTGACATTGTTAGACTCTATAGAATTCGATTGCGTTATGAATTTGTAATATAAAGAGAAGATGGTGGGGAGGAATACGAAGTATGATTGGACAAGGTTAATTAAGGTATGGGTCATGATGGACTAGTGAAGGAGGATGTTAAGTAGCGCGGGAAGACCTTTCCTTTAGTTCTTTCTGTTTTTCCTCTTTCTCTCGTCTTCCTGTTATCTCAGTACATAGAAATATACTCCCATCCCTAAGTTATAGCTCACTTGACTTCGGAATCTATTTTCAGTAACGGAGAAATCCATAGTATCTCTCATCGTTTTTGTTGAAGTCTATCAAGTCTCAACTCTCCCTACTCTGTGCCCTTTTTGCCTCTGTTTTTGCCAATATCTGTGCTAGTGCCTGCATCAGCAAACTCAACTTGTGACTGAAGTCTCCCAGCAGTCTCCCAGATCTCCTGAGAGTCTCATGAGACCCCTGGATATTTTTTGAGTCTCCTGAGGCTCAGGAGACATTAGGAGACAAATGAAGTCTTGCTGATGTGTGCTTATGCCTGCCCAGTGTTCTGGTCATCCTCGTCAGTATTCTCATTGTGCTAGCTGTGGTTCTCGAGTTCTTCTATATAATCATTATCTTCTAACATCTTACATCCCGATTACTCTGTCATAATAAAAGACCGGTTAGAAAAAGTTCTCTAAATTCACAAGAATCTCCAGTATCCTTCCGTATAAGGATAACCCTGCTGTAGGTGATAGTAGTTATACCTAGGAAAATTTTACAATGAGTTATAGCTCTGTAGGTACTTGGGGTAGATTATCTGAGTGGAGGCTTATCTAATACAAGCCCAGAACTGTTTGACAGCCAAGTTGTAGGTTATCTTTGACCCTGGCTAAGGGTGTTTACTGAGGGTAAAGCGGAGTAGAGGAAGAATTGCTTCCGCTCTAGAACAGAGTTTCACTGGAAATTGGTATGGGTGGTGGAAACAGGAACCAGAAACATCAGCAAACTCAACTTGTGATTGGAGTTTCCCAACAATCTCCAAGGTTGTGACGGAGTAACCCGACGCAAAGAAGAAGATGACAATGATGACACAGAAGGACTCGAGGAGCACAGTTTACGCGACGAGAGGACTGACGAAGACAGAGGCAACACCGGCCAGGCACAAAGACAGGCACCGGCTAAGGCAAAAGGGCAAGGGCAAAAGGCACAGGAGCACAGAGTAGAGAAAGTGAGGACTGGATGGACTCAACGAGAACGACATGAGAGGTACTATGGTTTTCCTTCGCCGTGACAATGATCTCTAAGACGAGAGGCGCTGTTTTAGGGAAATGAGATTCCACGTAGATAACGCGAAGACGAGACAAAGAGAAAAGAAAGAAAGAACTAAGGAAACATCTATCTCCGCTATTTAACATCTCTCCTTCACCAGTCCGCTATGACTCATACATCAGTTCATAGAAACCCATAGAATCACATCGCAACCATACCTCGTAATCCTCCCCACCATCTTCGCTATTTATATTACAAATCCATCACGCCATCGAACCTCCTAGAACCCAATGACGACACTCCCTCCTTTAGCACACCCCTTCCTCGCTTAATCATACCTAAACAATCATAACAGCGCCTCGACTACCGCACCCTCGGAACTGATGCCAAGATGCCGGGACAAGATAAGAGACCCCCGGGTACGAAAGTCGCCGGAAAGAGACCTACGAGTAGTCAGGTAACGACTGCCAGAGGTGTGGCGAGTGCCCGGAGAAAGCCCACCCGTGCGGTTGCTGAGGCAATTGCGTAATTAGAAGTGGAGATTAACGTTATCCAAGTAATTAACCCCAGTCTTTTTTTTTGATAAGTGACTGAGATGAAGGAAATTTTAGAAGGGAAATCCTACATCGTCGAAGCCAACGAAAAATCCATCAAGCGCTCCACAAAGACCGCCGATGACTCCTGTGGACCCAGTGATGGCTCCTACTACTACCTCCAGGAGACTGAGTGCTTTTAATTACTCTTCATCCTTTCGTATCCCCCCCCCCTTCCTCTTCTAGGTTAGGAGAATCGTCACCAACACCAATGGCATTAAATCCTGGATTCATGCCACCAAGCGATGATAGCTCCTGGGGCGATTCTCCGAGCTTTGGGATTAGCTGTAGAATGCCTCAAACAATGGAGCCATCCCCACTAGGGAGACCACCTCGGAATAACGATACAGTGAACCCTAACCATCTGTCACCTTCACCTTCTTTACCTCCGCCTCATGATGACGACAGGTATTCTTACCAAACCACTGAAAGCTCTCATCAAGCCTCTGCTGGCCAGATACCTCATACACCTGTTCCAAACTCTAGAAGTGCGAGTATACTTTCTTTGGAAGCTCAAAGGATTGAGAAACAGTGTAGTATATTGATAGGTGATCACACACTGTTTGAAGAGCCTTTTCCAAGCCCTGCGAGACTCTCGATATTGGTGGTGAATATGTGGGTACAAGCAAGTCGTAGTTTGGGAACATCAGCAAACTCAACTTGTGACTGGAGTCTTCCAACAGTCTCCGGAGTCTCCTGAGAGTCTCCTGAGACCCCCGGATATTTTTTGAGTCTCCTGAGACTCAGGAGACACCAGGAGACAAATGAAGTCTTTCTGATGAATCAGCGCAGAAATCGACGAGGTTATTATAAAACAGGTGAGTGTCCCCGAAGATCCCATGATAGCTCCTATGGAACTGAGGAGGCCCCACAGGTTAGAAGCTTGCACTCTCAAGTGCGGTCACACTTGATGAGCGCAGTGAAGGAACGGCTAGCAGACTCCAGGATTTACGGAATTGCAAAAATTCGCACACAAGTGAAGAGGCCCGAAAGAGTCGACTATCTTTTGAGCAATAATCGGTTCATCAGCCATCCAGTGCATTATGAGGTATATCCAAATTCTTGGGAACCACGAAAATAGCTCTAAAAAGCCTTAGGCATGCAGCTGCAAATTCTTAGCTCCGGAGATCATCGAGGTTTTACATTATAGGATTTTTGATGGGGCTAGGAGGCGAGAATCCCGTGAACAATATTTCCTCGACCGAATAAACCATACATTGATATGCCTGATAGCAACCGCCATTTGGCATGGGATTCGCGCATGTGATGGAGTAACCCGACGCAAAGAAGAAGATGACAATGATGACCCAGAAGGACGTGAGGAGCACAGCCTAAGCGACGAGGAGACTGACGAAGACAAGGGTAATACTAGGCAGGCACAAGTACAGGCACTGGTGAAGACAAAGGCAAGGGCAAAGGCACAAGTGCACAGAGCAGGTAGAGTGAGGGCTGGATGGACCTCAACGAGAACGATGAGAGATACTATGGATTTCCTCTTGTTGGAGGATCGGGTCTTTGGTACGAGAGGCTATAGCTTAGAAATAGGAGTAGATTCCTATGTACCGAGACAACAGGAAAACGAAACGAAGCGGAAAGAAAGAAACAAACAAAGAAAACATCTATCTCCGCTATTTAACACATCTCCCCCACCAGTCCGCTATGACTCACACTTCAGCTCATAGAACCTCATAGAAACCCATCGCTACCACACCTCGTATTCCTCCCCACCATCTCCGCTATTTACATTACCAATCCATCACGTCATCGAACCTCCTAGAACCCAATAATGACACCCCCTCCTCAGCATTCCTCCTCCTCGCTTAACATTACCCCAACAACCACGACAGCGCTCCGACTACCAAACCTTTGGGACCGATGCCAAGACGCCGGGACAGCGCATGGTCCACGGGGAATTATCTGATACCGCAAAATTTCCAGACTCAAAATGATAGTGTAGTGAGTAAGTATTTCTCATAGCTCCTGGAGGTATGGCGGGTTCTAACCAAGGTGTTACGAATGCTCTAGAAACCTTCACGAGGATGGTAAATACTTGGAGGTCACGTAGTCGTTCCAACCAGGAAGGAATCTTGAAATTGATAAAGAACAATCTTCGAGACAAGGTAAGAGCCTGATCTTAATTACCGACTATAACTTAAACTGACAATTTGTAGATACAGGAGAAGAAGGGGGTTGCGATCGAGGATATTCCGGTTGAGGGTCTTAGCGAGGACGATAATGCTCTGGCGGAAGCTCTGGAAGCTCTCAGGAGTGTTCGGGGAGATCAAGGCAAGAAATCTAAACCCGACTGAACTAACCTTCCACCACACGGGCTTGAATATGGTACGGATAGAGAGCCGGAAATAATGGAAGAAGAGGAAGAGATAGAGGAAATAGTGGAGGAGGAGGGTGGAGAAACAACAGAAGACGAGAGCCACAATAACTAAGGGAATAACAAGATCTCTAAGAGGTATGGGGAAGTCCGTAGAGATAGTAATATGTATTATTATAATTGTTATATAGTGGCGAGACAATAAATGAATATATCCGTACCATTCGAGGAATAGAAGAGATCTCTGAAAGCTATCATGAAGTGAATAAATACATGAAAAGCACCAGGTAGTACCGGGAGCTAGATGTCCACGCCAGGGACACACAAGCGCGATGAATGATAAAAGTATGTTACTGCGAGATAGGGGCGGAAAGGTAAAGCCCGGGCGGAGACAGGCGGAGCCAGGCGCAAAACATTTCCGCCAGGGGCGTTCCTGAGAGAAAACCTAACCCCTGGCGCTAGCTGAGGTTGTGATTTGGTTCAGGGCGCTCAGGGCGCTGAAAGCCCCGCCCAGAGCGCCCAGAGGTTTGGCGAGGTTCTCAGGAGAATGAGTTTTTATCCCGTACGCCCTCAGCGCCCTGAACGCCTGGAGCGCCCCATGAAATCTACAGGTTTGCTGATGCAGCTAGTAATGCATTTGATTATCAAAAGCTCCATACGGATCTCGAAGGGTTCTTTGTCGCTCACCCTGAAGTGGACCCCACCGCAAAGGAAGAAGCGAAGCAAGCGTATTCCCTCCTCCAAAGAGCGCACGGAGGGGTCCAGCAATATGCGATCGACCTCACTACCCATCACTCTGAAACTGAACAAGGCCGGGCCGAGTTCCACAAAGAAATCCAGGGACTACGGTCTAAGATCAAGAAGTTGCAAGAAGGAGTCAAAGGAGTCTTAGAGGAGCTCCACGACAACTTAACCAAGCCATCCAAAACTGAGAAATTTCCCGACCCGGAGAAATACCGGGGCGATCGCAAAACCCTTTGGACCTTTCAGGGACACCTACAGATCAAGCTCACAGCTAACCTCGATCGCTTTCCTACCTCAGCCCAACAACTTGCGTACTCTATTTCTCAATTGGAGAAGCCAGCGGTGGATCAATTTCTTGTTTATATTACGGATGAAGGAATCGCTCTTGATTCCATGGCGGAATTTTTTGAAATTTTGAATAATGCTTTTGGGTATCTGGATCGCGCTGTCACTGTTGCTCGCAACTTGAGGGAGATTAGGCAACGCCAACGCACTTTTTCTGAATACTTTGCAGAGTTCCAGCGGCATGCTGCCGACTCTGAATTCAACGAGGCGGCCAAGATTGAATGCCTTTTGGAATGGCTTAACCAAGATTTGATGGCCCTCATGATTCAGAATGAAACCCCAACGACTATTAAGGACTGTGGACTACTTCTCTAACGTCTTGACAATAAATAACGAGCCTTATAAGCCAGGATGGGGAAATTTAGATTTCAGATTCTGAGTGCTCCCGCTCCTCGTCCTTTCGCCCCTCGCCCACCTGTTGCATCAACAACAACCCCAGTCATACGAGGACCACTCCAACTGCCACCAAAGAGTGCCGCGCCAGCGGCACATCCTTCCTATACTCCTGTGGGAGCTGTTCCTATGGACCTGTCCAATAGTCATCGTCATCCGAATCTCAGGGAAAGGGAAGCTCATCGTGTTGAGAATCGTTGTTATTACTGTGGGGGGGTTGGTCATTTGGTTAGGGATTGTACACTTTCGCCCTCGGGAAGGGCAGCACCCAGGATGAGAGGAGCATTGTTGGAAGCGAAGAAGGAAAAGGAGTATCACGGAGTGAAGCGAGGACCAGAGCGAAAAGTGCCAAGGTACACAACCAAGGCGGAACGAGGCGAGGCAAGTGGGTACGAGACTTAGATAAGGTAGAGAGCGGGGTTCAGGAACAGAGGGCAGAGCGAGGCGAGGATCACGAGGCGAGGACTATAGAATTTCCTCCTACCTTCGGAAGGTTAGGAGCGAGGGAGACTTTAGGGTAACTGAAGATCCTAAAGCTTGTACTGGCTAAAGGATAGGAAGGTTGCGTGAATAGGAAAGAAAAGAAGCTATCTACAAGCGAGGGCAAGGCCCATATATATATCACACCACCCGACCCAATGACTAACCCGAGTATCCCTGTATAGAACTCCATAGAACCTCCCAAGACCCTTATATCCGAACCGAACCCCTAGTACCGAAACCCAAAGAACATAAGAGAATCCCTGACTAATCCCTCTTCCCGCAACACCACTAGACCACGCTCCACGCTGTGATAAGGAGGAGGAAATATTATCGGAGGAGGAAGAATTAAAAGATTCGTCCCTGGCCTAAGCGGCATAGTCTAGGAACCTCCAAAAGTTTTTTCTAAGTGTCTATTTCAACGTTTTCAGTACCGGAAGGTGAGATGGATGGGAACCAATTGATTGTAGTTTGTTCTATTTCTCAAAATAAAAAATCTATTGTACCCACCTATGCCTTGATTGATACTGGAGCGTCGGGATATGGATTCATAGATGAAGACTTTGTGCACCACCATGAATTAAAGATGAAGAATTTGAGGACTGAAAGGGAGATTGATGTGATTGATGGAAGGCCTATTGAATCAGGGAAAGTAACTAGGAAGGTGAAGTTGAAATTGGAGATCAACAGGCATGTGGAGGAATGCCCTTTCTTCGTTACAAAACTTGGACATTATCCGATTGTGATGGGGATACTGTCCCGGCGTCTTGGCATCGGTCCCGAAGGTTCGGTAGTTGAAGCGCTGTTGTGATTGTTTAGGAATGGTTAAGCGAGGGAGGGGTGTGTTAAAGGAGGGTGTCGTCATCTGGTTCTAGGAGGTTCGATGGCGTGATGGATTTGTAATGTAAATAGCGGAGATAGTGGGGAGGAATGTGAGGTGTGGATGCGACGGGTTTCTGTGGGTTTCTATGAACTGATGTATGAGTCATAGCGGACTGGTAGGGGGAAAGTGTTAAATAGCGGGGTTAGATGTTTTTCTTAGTTCTTTCTTTCTTTTCTCTCTGTCTCGTCTTCCTGTTATCTCGGTACATAGGAAACTACTCCTATTCCCAAGCCATAGCCTCTCGTACCCAAAATCCTGTCCTCCAACAAGGAAAACCATAGTACCTCTCATCGTTCTCGTTGAGGTCTATCTGGTCCTCACTTTCTCTGCTCTGCGCTCCTGTGCCTTTGCCCTTGCCTTTGCCTTCGCCGGTGCCTGTGCCTGTGCCTGGCCGGTATTGCCTCTGTCTTCGTCAGTCCCCTCGTCGTGTAGACTGTGCTCCTCGAGTCCTTCTGCGTCATCATTGTCATCTTCTTCTTTGCGTCGGGTTACTCCGTCACAGATACCCTGGATAAGGAAACATGGTGTCGTAATCGATAGTGGGAGGAACGAGATTTGTTTTCAGTCATCAGTATGCCTTGAACATTGCATAGCCCACCGCAAACCTATTGTGGCTCGGAGAATTTCCACACCACCACCTGAGAGACCAGTTACTCATATTTCAGCTATAACCCCTCGATCGTTTAAGAAACTCTCCCAGGACCCTACTGTTCAAGTTTATTTGACCACTTTGTATGCTGTCAATAAAGTATTAGAAATGCCAGCCAATCCAGATGGGGCGATTCCGATAGACTACCAACGCTTCCGACAACTGTTTGATGAAACCACTGCATCTAGGCTACCACCACACCCTCCCTATGATCATGAGATAAAATTGCAAGAAGGGACAGCACCACCTTTTGGCCCCATGTACAGTATTTCGCGGGAAGAATTGAAGGCACTAAGAGATTATTTGGCCGACAATTTAAAGAAAGAATTTCTTCAGTCCAGCAATTCTCCAGCTGGGGCTCCTGTTTTATTTGTGAAGAAAGCCGACGGGTCTCTGCGTTTATGCGTGGACTATCGGAAGTTGAATGCCATTACAGTTAAGGACAGATATCCTCTTCCCCTTACACCGGAAACTATGGTCAACCTAGCGCGGGCTAATTACTTTACTAGGTTGGACTTACGATGGGGCTACAATCAAATTAGAATCAAGGAAGGAGATGAATGGAAGACGGCTTTTAGGGCCCGCTATGGACATTGGGAATATATGGTTATGCCTTTTGGATTGACAAATGCTCCTGCTACCTTCCAGCGTTGGATTAATGATATCCTAATACCTTTTCTCGATCGCTGCGCCACTGCCTACCTTGATGATATTCTTATTTATTCGGAAACCTTGGAACAATATCAGCAGGATGTACAACAAGTGTTAGAAGCCCTGGAAGCCAATGAGGTTCATCTAAAACCGGAAAAGTGCGAATTCAACGTACAAGATACAAAATACTTGGGCATGATTTTGACTCCTGGAGGAATGAAGATGGACCCTGCTAGGTTACAGACAATTATGGGGTGGGAGGCGCCGAAGAGAGTGAAGGAGGTTCAGGAATTTCTTGGATTTGCCAATTTCTACCAACGTTCTATTTACACTTATTCTAGAGTGGTTCGGCCATTAACGACTTTGACGAAAAAGCATGTACAGTTTGAGTGGACTCAGAAGGTTGAACAAGCCTTTCAGAAACTCAAGACTGCTTTTACTACCGCTCCAGTATTGATGCACCCGGATCCTGAGAAAGAATTTATGGTGGAGACAGATGCGTCAGACTATCTGTCGGCAGGGATATTATCACAACGGGACGACGAAGGAATACTCCATCCAGTTGCTTTTTTTTCTAAGACACATTCGCCTGCGGAATGCAATTATGAGATTTATGACAAAGACTTACTGGCCATTATTCATTGTTTCGAAGAATGGAGACCTCATTTGGAGACAGCTCAATTCCAAGTCAAAGTACACACAGATCATCACAACCTGGAGTACTTTATGTCTACGAAATTGCTGAATCGGCGCCAAACTCGTTGGGCGGAGTTTCTGTCTCGATTTAATTTTGTGATTCAGTATAGGCCGGGAAAGCAGGAAAGGTAGGTTGATATCCTAACTAGAAGACCTAAGGATTTATCGAAGGAAGGGGATGAGAGACTGGAGCAACAAAGCCGAGTGGTTTTGAAGAAGGAGAATTTAGATTCAAAGATAGGTTTGTTAGTGGGCTCTTTGACAAATGAACCCGCTGAAGGATCGTCTCCCGTATTTTATTTGTTTAACAAAGCTTACCAGAGTGATAGCTTCCCAAGCAAAATCCTATCTATGCTTTGAGATGACGTTCGACAATCAAAAGATATATCACTAGCTAAATGCAAAGAAAGCGAGGAAGGGTTATTGCTTTACCGGAACACACTCTATGTCTCTGATTATGATGAACTCAAGCTTTACCTGCTACGGGAATACCACGATAAACCCTCTGCTAAACACCCCGGACGATGAAAGACATTGGAACTCCTGAGCCGGAGCTATTATTGGCCGACCATGCGGAAATATACAGACCGCTATGTTCAGAATTGCCATACTTGCCGGTGGAGTAAAGCGAGTCATAATCCTCTTCAAGGAGTCCCACGACCATTATTAGTACTCAAGGGGCCTTGGACGGACATTACCATGGATTTTGTAACTGGACTACCAAAGAGCAATGGGTTTAATGCTATACTTGTGGTAGTAGATCGGTTAACGAAGGTGAAACATTTGATTCCCACAATGGAAAATCTTAACGCCAGGGATCTGTCTCGTCTATATCTGGAGCAGGTATGGAAGTCACATGGGCTACCAGAGACTATTGTTTCAGACCAAGGGATACAGTTCACCGCTGAGTTTTGGAAGACCCTCTGTGATCGTTTAGAAATTGCTCCTCGATATTCCACCGCCTTTCATCCGCAAACCGATGGGCAAACGGAAAGGACAAATGCAATTATGGAACAATATCTCCGCAGTTATGTATCCTATCAACAGGATAACTGGGCTGACTTTTTGCCCCTTGCCGAGTTTGCTACGAATAATCATATTTCTGAAACCACTAATATGTCTCCCTTCCAAGCAAACTATGGAAGACATCCTCGCATGACGTTTAGGCCGCTACAACATGAAAAAGCTGTGAACGAGGATCAAGCTAATGGATTGGCCAGGGAGATATCCCAGGTCTTTGACTTTCTAAAGAGTGAGATGTTTAGGGCTCAGAAGATACAGGAAGAAATGGCAAACCTACATTGGACTCTGGCACCTCGTTATGCTGTTGGCGATTCCGTTTGGCTTTCCACCCAAAATATCGAAACAAAGCAACCCTCGAAGAAACTTGATTGGAAGCAAATTGGGCCCTACCTGGTAAAACGAATTGTGAGTCCTTATGCATATGAGCTGGAATTACCTACCTCTATGAAAATACATCCGGTATTTCACGTCTCACTATTATCGCCGGCGGTGAATGATCCTGTTCCAGGACAAATTGTTGAACCACTCCCACCTGTGGAGGTTGAAGGGGAGATTGAATGGGAGGTTGCGGAAATATTGGATTCTAGGAAGAGGGGACAACGGGTGGAGTATTTGGTCAGATATGTTGGATACGAAGAACGTTCCTGACAGCCTTCAAGCGATCTCGAACAGAGTCCTGACCTTTGAAGAGCATTTCACGATCAATATCCTTCAAAACCTCGGGCTATCAGGAGCTAGGCCTTAGGAAGGGACCTGATCTGTCTCGACGTCTTGGCATCAGTCCCGAGGATTCAGTAGTCGAAGCGTTGTTGTGATCATTTAGGAATGGTTAAGCGAGGAAGGGGTGTGCAAAAGAGGGGGGGTCTCGTCATTGGATTCTAGGAGATTCGATGGCGTGATGGATTTATAATGCAAATAGCGGGGATGGTCGAGAGGAATACAGGGTATGGAGGCGACGGGTTTCTGTGGGTTTCCATGAGCTGATGTATGAGTCATAGCGGACTGGTGGAGGAGAAGTGTTAAATAGCGGGGTTAGATGTTTTCCTTAGTTCTTTCTTTCTTTTCTCTCTGTCTCGTCTTCCTGTTATCTCAGTATATAGGAATCTACTCCTATTTCTAAGCCATAGCCTCTCGTAACAAAGATCCTGTCCTCTTGAAAGAGGAAGTCCATAGCATCACTCATCGTTCTCATTGAGGTCCATCCAGTCCTCACTCTCCCTGCCCTGTGCTCGTGTGCCTTTGCCCTTGCCTTTGCCTTTGCCGATGCCTGTGCCTGTGCCTGCCCGGTGTTGTCCCTGTCTTCGTCGGTCGCCTCGTCGCGTAGACTGTGCTCCTCGAGTCCTTTTGCGTCATCATTGTCATCTTCTTCTTTGCGTCGGGTTACTCCGTCACACATTTTTGTTAACCGATCTACTACCACAGGTATGGCGTTAAAGTCATTACTTTCCAGAAGTCCAGTAATGAAGTCCATTGTAACATCCGTCCAAAGTCCTTTGGGTACTGAAAGTGGTCGTAGAACTCCTTATAGAGGATTATGATTCGCTTTAGTCCGCCAACAAGTGTAGCAATTCTGGACATAGCAGTCTGTATATTTCCGGATGGTTGGCCAATAATAATATTGACTTAGGAATTCCAATGTGTTTGATCGCCTATGGTGTCCAGCAGATAGTTTATCATAGTGTTCTTATAATGAAGTAATTTAGGTCCGTCGTAGTCAGGGATGTAGAGCGAATTTTGATAAAGCACATCAGCAAACTCAACTTGTGACTGGAGTCTCCCAACAGTTTTCCAGATCTTCTGAGACTCTCCTGAGATTGCTGGATATTTTTTGAGTTTCCTGAGGCTCAGAAGATATCAGGAGACAAATGAGGTCTTGCTGATGCAGTAACTCTTCTTCGGTTTCCTTGCACTCAGCCAACAATATTTCCTTTGATTGTCTAATGCAAGCTCAAAGCAAGGATAAAATTTTGTTTGCGAAACTATCGTACTGGTAAGATTTGTTAAATAGGTCAAGTACGGTAGACGATCCTTCAGCGGATTCATTTGCCAAAGATATCCCAGCGTTTTGGCATCGATCCCGATGGTTTGGTGGTCATAGCGCAGTTGTGATGAATGGAGTTATAATAAGTAGGGATGAGGTGAGATGAGGTCAGGTTGTCGTCACTAAGTTTTATGAGATTCAGTTGCAGGGAGGATTAGTAATAGGGTTGGCAAAATGGTGTGTAAGAATACGAGGTGTGGTTGCGATAGATTTCTATGGGTTTTTATGGGCTGACGTATGAGTAATACTGGACTGGTGGGAGAGAAGTGTTAAATAACAGAGATGGATTGTTTCCTTTTTTCCTTTTTTCCTTTCTCTTTGTCTCGTCTTCCTATTATCTCAGTATATAGGAATATTCCCCTATCCATAGCTATAGTCCTCGCTTCCAAACTTGCCTTCGTAGGAGGCACCTCTATAGTTTCTCTAATCCTTACCTGAGGCCTTACCTTGTCCTCGCTTTCCTTGCTCTGCCCTGCGCCCTCTGCCTCTGCCCTTGCCTTTGCCCTTGCCGGTACCTATGCTTGTATCTGCCTGCTGTTGTCATTGCCTTCGTTAGTGTTCCCGTTGTGCTGGCTGTTGTGACGGAGAAACCCGACGCAAAGTAGAAGATGACAATGATGACGCAGAAGGACTCGAGGATCACATCCTCTGCGATGAGGGGACCGACAAAGACAGGAACAACGACAGGCAGGTACAAGCACAGGCACCGGCGAAAGCAAAGACAAGGGCAAGGACACAGAAGCACAGGGCAGAGAGAGTGAGGAAAGGATGGACCTCAGCGAGAACGATGAGAGATACTATGGCTTTCCTCTTTTGGAGGATAGAATCTTTAGGGACGAGAAGCTATGGCTTGGAAATAGGAGTAGATTCCTATGTACCGAAATAACAGGAAGACGAGAGAGAGAGAAAAGAAAGAAAGAACTAAGGAAAACATCTACATCTGCTATTTAATACCTCTCCTCCATCAGTCCACTATAACTCACACATTCGCTGACAGAAACCTATAGAAATCCGTCGTAACCACACCTTGTATTCCTCCCCACATCAGCAAACTCAACTTGTGACTGTAGTCTCCCAACAGTCTCCCGGGTCTCCTGAGAGTCTCCTGAGGCTCCTAGATATTTTTTGAGTCTCATGAGGCTCAGGAGACATCAGGAGACAAATGAAGTCTTGCTGATGCACCATCTCACCAATTCCTATTACCAATCTATCACGCCATCGAACCTCATAGAACCTAATAACAACATCCCTACCTCATCTCACCCCATCCTCGCTTAATCTAACTCCATCCATCGCAACAACGCTATGACTACCGAACCTTCGAGACCGATGCCAAGATGCCGGGACAGCTGTGCTCTTCGAGTCCTTCTGCGTGATCATTGTCTTCTGCTACCTTGCCTCCAGGTTACTCCGTCATAAGGAGTCGCTGTACGACTGGGGGTATCGTTGATGCATCAGGTGGTCGTGGGTTAAAGGAACGGAGTGCAGGGCCACTTGGAATCTGAAACTTAAATCTCTTCATTCTAGTCTGTATAGCCTTTTGTTTATTGTCCAATCATTGCAATAAGACACCACATTCCTTTATGCTTTCAGGAGTCTCATTCATCAGTAAATTCAACTTGTGACTGGAGTCTCCCAATAGTCCCCTGGGTCTCCTAAGAGTCTCCTGAGACCCCTGCATATTTTTTCAGTCTCCTGAGGCTCAGGAAACATCAGGAGACAAATCAAGTTCAAGTTTTGCTGATGTTCTAAATCATTAGTGCCATCAGGTCTTGGTTGAGCCCTTCCAAGAGGCATTCAATTTTGTCAGCCTCGTTGAACTCAGAGTCTACAGCATACCGCCAGAACTCTGCAAAGTATTCGGAGAAGGGACGTTGGCGTTGCCTAATTTCCCTGAGGTTGCAAGCGGCCGTAACTTACCAATCTGGGTCTCCAAAAGTATTATCAAATATTTCAAAAAGTTCCAACATCGAGTAGAAGCCGATTCCCGCATCCGAGATATAAGCAAGAAATTAATCTGCCACAGGTCTCTCTAGTTGAGATATAGGATACTCAATCAGTTGTACGGGAGTAGAAAAATGATCGAGATTGATCGTAAACTTAATTTGGAGTTATCTCTGAAAGGTCCTAAAACTCTTGAAGGCGCCTCGGTACTTTTCCAGATCAGGAAGTTTTTTGGACTTGGACGGCTTGTTGAGATCATTATGGAGCTCCCCTAAATCTTCTTTAATTATCTCTTACAACTTCTTGATTTTAGCTTGTAATCCCTGGGTTTCTTTATGGAACTTGGCATGAGCTTGCTCAGTTTCGGAGTGGTGGGTAGTGGGGTCGATCGAATAGTGTTTGACGCCTCATTGCGCCATTTGGAGGAGGTCACAAGCTTGTTTCAACTCTTGAATTGCATTGGGGTACACTTCAGGGTGAGCGACAAAGAATCCTTCGAGATCCGTATGAAGATTTTGATAGGCAAATGCATTGGTACTCAGGTCTAACGGGACGGAGTTGGCGTCAGGAGCAAGGTGGGAGTAGAATCAAGAAACAAGAGTAAGGACGAGGTCGGCTCGGAATATACCAAAGTCGAGACAGATTCAGGTTCAAGCTTAGGTTCAGGTTCAAGAGCGAGGCTAGGACAGAAGGGCCGAAGCCAAAGATAAAGATTACTAGCAGAAAGAAGACGTTGTCTAGAGAGGCGAAGACATAGGAAAGACAGAGCTGTATAGTATATACAGTTATTTCCTCCAGCAATGACTCATGCCACAGAATCACATAGAAACCAGCAAACTCCTGTGTCACCCGTACTATTCCTAATGCCGCCACTTCTATCCCATCACTACCCAAACTTCCCTAATGCTTACAGTCTATTACTCAATGTCCTTTCTAACCCGTCACTTTGTATCCGACATTTGTCCCAGCGTCTTGGCATCTGTCCTGATGGTTTAGTAGTTGTAGCGCTAGCGCTGTTGCGATGGATGTAGTTATGTTAAGCGAGGAGAGGGTGAGATAAGGTGAGGTTGTCATCATTAGGTTCTATGATGTTCGGTTACAGGGAGGATTGGTAATAGGAATTGACGAAATGGTAAGGAGAAATATGGAGTGTGGTGGCGAGGGAGTTCCATGAGGTTCTATGAGCGAAAATGTGAGTCATACCGGACTGGTGGAGGGGAAGCCTTATTAAATAGTGGAGATAGATGTTTTCCTTAGTTCTTTCTTTCTTTTCTCTCTGTCTCGTCTTCTTGTTATCTCGGTAAAAAGGAATCTACTCCTATTTTTAAGCCATAGCTTCTCGTACCTAAAGATTCTGACCTCTTAGAAGAGAAAAGCTATACCTCTCATTGTTCTCGTTGAAGTCCATCCGGTCCTCACCTTCTCCGCCCTGTGCTCTTGTGCCCTTACTCTTGCCTTTGCCTTTGCCAGTTCCTGTGCTTGTGCCTGCCCGGCAGTGTCCCTGACTTCGTTGGTCTCCTCGTTGTGTAGGCTGTGCTCCTTGAGTCCCTCCGCGTCATCATTGTCATCTTCTACTTTGCGTCGGGTTACTCCGTCACAACATTGACCGATACTATCCAACAACCCTGTTCCAGAGGCGAATTGCTGGAAGGCGAGGTGCAGGAGGCTGAGCCGTGATATCAGGGTGGTCATGGTAAACTATAGTGTAAGGAACTCGTACTGTGCCGGTCGAGTAGGAGAGGTCTCGTTTTAATGTAACGGAGTAACTCAAAGGCAAGGTAATGTGTCACGGCATACCTTGGGCGCTAGGGAATGGAAGAAACAATTGGTAATTGTATCGGGTCGCTTCGGGTTGGGTTGATCGGGTTCAGTATAGGAGATCGGTTAAGGATGTTGGTATTGTTCTCTTTGGGTTTCTATGGGATTCCGTGGTATGGATTAGTAATCGGTGGGATAAAAGGCTATATATATGGGTTCGGATCTCCTTTGTCTTTTCTTTCTTCTTTCCTTACGCAACCTCCTGTTATCAACTCTTCTCTTTGGGTTCTTGTTTCTAGTTTTACTTTCGAAGTTCTTCTTCTCTCGGGTTCTTGGTTTATAATATACTTGGTTATACTCTTTACCTTCGTCTCCACTATCGGTTGTGCCCCTTGTCTACTGATACCTTCGCCTCCACGTTCTGATCAGAGATTCCTTGTGGACCCTCTGCCTGACCCTGCTCCTGCTATAACTTCCCCGTGGCCCGAGTCCCCCAGCCCCGCTCCGTAACATAATGGAAGATGAAAAAAGACTCGAGGAATCAAGCCAGCACAACCACAATATTGACAAGAATGAGAACACCGGGAGGTCACGAGACCGGGAGAGTGAGGACTAAATGGACCTCAATGTAAATGATAGGATATATTACATTAGCAAACTCAACTTGTGACTGGAGTCTCCCAACAGTCTCCCAGGTCTCCTGAGAGTCCCCTGAGACTCCTGTGTATTTTTTGAGACTTATGAGCCTCAGGAGACATCAGGAGACAAATGATATCTAGTTGATGGATGATGGTGACGCAGACACGATCGAGAGATACAGACAGGGCTAACAAAAGCGCAAGGCATAGGCAAAGGCAAAGACAAAGACACAAGCAAGAACAGGGCAGGGAAAGTGAGGATCAGGTAAGGACTTCAGGCAACGATAAGGAAAAACCATAGTCACTTCTGTGAAGTGGAATTTGTAAGCGAAATAACTATGGCTATGAATAGATGTATATTACCTTGTACTGTGATGACAGAAACACAAGACGAAGAGAAAAAAAAAAAAAAACTAAGGAAACGATTTACATCATCTATTTATCATCCTCCTCTGCCAGTAATATATAACTCATACATCAGCTCATAGAAACTTATCGAAAATCAATACAACCACACCTTGTATTTTTCACGGAGCAAAGCGAGAAGATAGTCGAAGGGGCCAAGGCACACAACCGAGGCAGGGTGAGACAGGATGAGGCGGGACAGGACGTGGTAAGGCGGGAGTCAAGGTAGTAGCTATGGGTAGGGTACGCGACAAGAAAGAGCACGGAAGCTATGGAGGTCCGAGGAGTCCCCTAGAGGAGGTATTGGCGATCTATTAACTAAAGTGACAGGAAGGTTGCGTGAAGAAGAAAGGAAAGAAAGAGAAACCCTACAAGCGAGGGGAGAGCCCCCCCCATATATATAGCCCCAAAATCTCCTTGCTGACTCATCTCATAGAAACCCATAGAACCCCAGAGAATCCTCCTATTAGAAATACATATATATACCGTTGACTCATCGAACCCCTGTAACAGCAACATATAGAACACTATAGAAAATCCCTGACTAATCCTTCTTCCCGCAACGTCGCCAAGCATGCTCCACGCCGTGATAGTATTCCTACCCACTATCTCCTTGAAACCTATTATCAATCCTTCCTGCAACTGAATCTCTTAGAAAAAAATGACAACTTCACCTCATCTCATCTTACCCTCGCTTAGCATAACTCCATCGATTACAACAGCGCTGAAGGTACTAAACTCCCAATCCCGATACTAAGATGCTGGCACATTGTTAAGTCACCTGAGAGTCTCCTGACGTCCAGGACATATCAGAAGACAAATAAGGTCTTGTTGATGCTCTCATTATTCTCGACTTTGTTTTTTGACTTCATTAGCGTCATTAGTTTCATCTGTCCCTCGTGTCGTCTCAGTTACTCTGTCACAAAATCTATAGAACTCAAAAGACTTTAATAAAAATATGTTTGTTGTTGACTTATAGAACCCCTGTCATCAAAACCCATAAAATATAAGAGAAACTCTGACTAAATCTTCCCGCAATATTGTAAAGCCTTGCATTATGCTAAAATTGATTGTTGAGTAGGGTCGGCCAAGATTTGAGGAAGAATACCAGGTCTAGACTAGTGTCGGGGTCGGATGTAAGCATTAGATGGGATTCAAGTTAGCTACAGAAAGAAGTATTAGGTTTGGAAATAGGTTGGGTGCTATAAGGTTTTATTATGTTCTTTTGGATTCTTGGAGTTTGCAGAGGTAATGGAATTAGTTGGAGTTAAGCATAGCCACTTCTATATATAGGTTGTGTACTCTCTATCTATTTGGCCTCTAGGCAACGCCTTCTTTCTGTAAGCAATACATACCTTTGGTCTTTGGCCTCCTGTCTCGGAACCTAAACCTGATCCCGTCCGACTCCGGTGTATCCCGGGTTGAACCCGTCCTCGTCCCCGCCCTTGTCCTTGTTCCTGTCCTCGCCTGCGTCCCCGTCCTAGGTCCCGACCTCGTCCTGTTAGACCTTATAGGGAGATTCGACTGTAGGAAATAAGCCAACCAGGTTTCGTACTCTTTAACTTTCTTACCCTTGACACTCCTTTAATACATGTCTTGGCGCCTGACCGAGTGATTTACTTTGATTTGGAGCTTATATGATCCTTTCTTCTTTTATCCCTCTCATTTTTTGAAGCAAAAAAATCCTCGTATGTACTATGCACTAGTTCTAGATCTATTATCACCCCCACAGCATGAGAGAAATCCTGAAACCGGCCCGACTGGCGGGCGGGCATACGCTTGGCGTTCGGACATCAATCAATGAAGTTACCCGGGCTGAGACTTTAAGCTTGTCTTCGGCGTTTACTTCCTTTTGCGGCAACAAGCATCAGCATGACAATCATTCGCATGCAGCAGCAGCACCAAATTAAACCAGCATCTCGGTACCTAAGAGATCTGGTACTACTTGATAAGGCTGATAAAACTAGATCGGGTGTAGGGGATCATTAGCCTTATGAAAATGATTGACAGCCCCCAACCATTTTTCGAGTGGGGGCGCCGAATACTAAGGGACATGGTCAATTAATTGAGCCTCCCAGTAATATGATTACTACATACTGTTTCCCGTAAACCTGGTATAAATACTACCGTGTTATAATTCGACCCCAGATACATGTAACTACCCAATTATAGAAGCCACTCTTTAAAGAAAAACAAAAAAGATCTTTCATTAATGCCAACCCCGAAAGTTCCGTAGAAGTCCGAGAGAGAAAGAAAATAAAAAGCGGAGAAATACGGAGGCTAGGAGAAAAAGGAGAAAAAGCTCTTACAACAATCAGCCGAACTAGCCCCTAGGGAAAACGTAAAAAATGATTACCCAGTATAATGAGAAAAATCTGGTGCTGTAACAAACAAAAGTAACTCATTCGAGGAAATGAAATGGGATATAAGATAAACCAAAAAAAATCAAGGTCCACATAAAAAACACCTTCCAAAAATACATGTTTATACACATAGCCAGCACGCCAAACGCAATGGAAATCGGACAAGGGAAATAAAAAAGGGAATATCAGTGCTGTAATCACCACTTATTGGAATTCAAAAGGGAATTGAAGGGTAACTTAGGGGTCTTTCTCGGGTTTCTTGGTGGTTGCAGAGATACCATCTAAGTCTTGAGCAGACTAACCTTCAACATCTCGAAGTTGTCGGTGGTGTTAATTTCGTTCTTAGCGACTTCTTCGGCCGGCCTCTGATCGCAAGGCTGTTGACGGCGGTACAGTCTCAGGTCTGTCTTGCGACGATCCTGACGCATTCCATACGGTTTCCCCACCGAACGGGAAGGGTCGTTTGTTTGAATCGCTAAAGACGGCGGCCGCAGCTACAGAATCTTGCCACATACCAGGGGACACGAATGAGTGCGAAACCCCTACAGTTGTAGGCACATAGGAGCTTGATGAAGGTGGACGCCCACCGCCAAGCGGATCAACCA
The DNA here is from genome assembly GCA_024713625.1 of Morchella sp. 2018-W30. Classification (NCBI taxonomy): domain Eukaryota; kingdom Fungi; phylum Ascomycota; class Pezizomycetes; order Pezizales; family Morchellaceae; genus Morchella; species Morchella sp. 2018-W30. The sequence continues at coordinate 1,076,545 of JAMJEW010000012.1, forward strand.
ACCCACTTTCATGATGATGACCAGCTATACCAGAGGGTATAGCTGACACAGATCCATTTATCCCAAACGCGGTATTCCAATTACTACAGCACAATCAGCATCCTAAAATATTCAGGATTTTCTAGGGGAACAAACTCAAATAGTCTAGAAGGATTCCATCCCATGTTATCTACGATGGCGGGAGGGTTCTGAGACCCTTGGCCTGCCGCTAGCATCACTAATGACTGGACAGCCGCAGGGGATTCGCCTTTCGACTCGCCATCGCCCGTGGAATGTGGCGGGGACAATGGATGGGAATAATTTGCCGGACCACCAGCTGTAAGAGTCGCATGTGAGCTTTCCCCTTGAGTGTAAGCTCGAGTGATACTTGGATCAACCGCTGCTGAAACGCCTGGGTAAAAAGGGAAATTTGGATTTAAAACAAAAGGTCGACTTAGGTCGAGTGAAAAAGCTTGACGCAAAGTCTCGATTTGGCCCTTAACCTCGGAGGAGGCTGAGCTATCAATGCAATTTTCTAAAATTCTCATCGTTCTTGTAAAATAGTCCTTCGCGTCTGAGTTGAACTCCGGGTCCGGGCACGTGGCGGCGATCTGTTAATCGAAGTCAGTCAAAACATCGGAAAAGCGTAAAATCAGGTTTTTAATTCACCAGATGTATCATAGCACAAGTGAGCAGAGCATATATGGTGAAATTAACACCCCTAAGCATGCATTGTAACCCCAGCATGCCATATTGTTCAAAGACAGTTTCCTCCAATCTAAGCATAGATTTTGCTGCATTTGTACATATCATCATGTGTGTCTTCCATTCTCCACCTAAAGAGAAAGTCTTTCCGAAGGCCAACGCAGGGCGGTGGAGCATTATTCGAGCTAAATGATAATATATCTGAAGATTCCCTGTAAAGTGAGAGTCTATCTGAGGGCCGGGGTGACTAAGATCAGTGACTACCACCACATGAAGATTCGGTGGGAGTTCATAAGCCCAGGTATCAAGGCTTGGTCCCGAATCCAAGAACTGGGGATCATTCCTCCAGTTTGGTGTAGCCTTAAGTTTCGCATGCACATCATTCATCCGACGAATATTCTTAATAAGCCACACAAAGTATATAAAGTTGCGATAAATAGTTACTTCATTGTCATCCAAATCGGGCGAACCAAGTGGTGTAGTTAGATCAATGCTTTCAGGATTGATCTGCATAATATCACGCCCTGTGGAGTTGTGAGAAAATTGCAGTCCAACTCGAGGGGAAAAATTGATGGTATACCTTGCGGGGCACAAATCATGAGCTCGAAAACGAAACACGCTTGCCAGACACGAGTGCGTGTCATACAATCGAGGGGGCTCTCTCCGCATCCTACTCCATGCTTGTGCAAATCACTGTGTCTATCAAGGCCGAGATCACGGGCCATCGCTATTATACTAACTATACTCATCCACGAACGAAAGAAATATCCTCTTTGCGGCGCAGATTCCCTCGCTTTCAGTAGAAGCAACAAAGCTTGCACTGTACTAAGTCGCGGTACATCGAAAAAACAATCGACATGTCCTGTGCACAGGAATGTAAGCAGTTCAGACCCCACCTAATTGCAAGGGATTAGACTAACTTGTCGCCATGCTTATCCACTTTAGCCCTTTCGCTGGGTCTGTTGTCAATCTGCCAGCGCACGCAAAGATTGTTTCAAGAAGTAGGGGTGAGATAGAGTCGCGCGATGCGCTCCACTGTCGATAGAATGCGGCCTTATTGACGATTGGGATGTATGGGTGTATGTGGTTAAAGAATATACCAAACATTTCCATAGCCTCGTCATCCGTGGGCATGTCTTCAGGCCTTATCTTAACTGCAAATTCATGCTGTCCAGGCATAAACGATGGGTTAGGTTCGATTTCTTCCGTCCATGGCTCATATGCAGGTGTTTCTGCGAGTCTTCTTCCTTGGGCCGATATGTAGTTTGCTGATCAAGATTGAGTTTCATAAGCTTGGTCTTCTAAAATTAGAAAGGTGTAACATACCCACACCGCTATCATCAATTTTGAGTTGTCCTAGGACTCCGCTGACATGGGCAGCAGATGCATAGTCACTCTCTGTTGCCCATTGGTCCTGCTGTCTCATCACTGGCTGTGTTTGGTAAACAGGTGCTTGAAAATGAAGTGGTTCTACAACTTCCCCAGCTGTTATTCCCTGATACGCGAGCGTATTCGGTGGCCTCTGCGATGGCCCATGATGTTCGGAGGGTGAAAGTGTTCGAAAAGCTGCGTTTCCATCCCTATTATGATATCCGGGCAGGGTTGTCCTGCTTGTTTTCCTCGCGACATGCCCTGAGGCGTGTTGCATAAGGTCTTCTTCGCCGCTCGCACTTGAATTCTCAAAGTCCCCGTTGGTTTCTTGTTCCATAACAACCTGACTGGGTGCAAAATCGCGATCATACTGTACCATGGGCGGAACGCAGTGAAGTTTCAAGCGTACACAAGCAGAGCACGGCCATGTATTCGTTGTGGCAGCGTCGCATTTTATTTTTCGGCGTCGGCATCCTTCGCATGCTCGCATGACTGAACGCTGGGGTTAGTTTTCCAGGCAAAACATTCCAATATCAAATGAAAACTAACCCTTGAGCCTTTTGTGTCGGTTATGTTCATCAACAAAAACATAATCTTTAGTAATAGAAAAAGTTAGCTAGTGACAAAAGGCATCGATCGGTATTGATTTCTTTTCAAGGATATTTTTATTGCAAATTATTTTTATTTGAGGCGGTGAAAGGATGACAATCCAGGGGGAACATACTCCTGTGATTCTCCCTTTGACCGCCTAGGTCCGTCGGAGAGAGATTTATGCTTTGCTGCATGCTCATCGCTTGTTGAGGTAATAGTCGCCGGGGAACAGAATCGACAGCCACCTGAGGCAACATAGACCGCGAGTATGGAGGACGAGCGTGAGTGATATGAGTAGATTGGGCTACGCAGTGAGGTCCACCGAGTAGAAGGGGGAAAGTTCGCGATGTGTTTGTGGCCGATGCTGGCGGGGGGATGGGGAGCGCGGGATTGTAGAGGGCAAGATGCGCAATTGTGCGACAGAGACAGACAGATGTCTAAATGTCCAAATTTTAAGAACGACCAGCTTCAGCAGCGGGAACGGAACAGGGAGTACCCTCAGCGGTCGTTTTGCTGCTGAGTTATAAGTTATAAGTACCTTAGTACCAGGAACAACACAAGCCAAAATCCAAAATCCTCAGGATTCCCCCACCTCCTCAACAGGAGTGCTTGTGGTACCCGTGATCTAATATGTGCAGTGAAAGTTCCTGCGCGTAGATCAGTGTGACGCACTAAAGACGAGGTAAAGTGCGGATAGTCTGGATGGATGGATGAATGGTTAGGTTGCTTTCCTCTCCAAATGAGAAAGTCGGGCTTGTCAGGGTCTCCTGGGGGGGGGGGGGATCGCAGCAGATAAGTGTAGGAGGGGGGAATTGTTTTGTTATTGGGTTTTTGGCTGTGTTGTGGGTTTCTTTTTTACTTTTTCCTCTTTCTGTTTTTCTTTCTTTTCTTCTTTTCTCGTTTCCCTCCTCTGGCTTTTTAATTATAGATTTCAATTGATTTTCTCGTCTGAAAGAAAATAGAACTGCACAATAAGTAGTTAAGGAATTAGGTGGAATAGACGCTTTGGGAAAGCAACACGAACACCACCTTCTACTACTACTACTATCACCACGACCACCACCACTAGAACTGCTACAAATATTACCACTACTACCAGTGCTGCCATTACTGCCACTACCACTACCATTGCTACCATTACCACTACCACTACCATTATTGCTAGTAGTGTAACTACTACTATTACTACTGCTGCTGCTGCTGCTGCTGCTATTACCACTACCACCGTCGGCGTCATGAGCTTGGTGTTTGATATTGGTAGTTTGAATGGCGAGCCTACGCCGCTGGAGATTGTAAGAAGAAGATATCAATTGATCGAACTCGTGCGTTTACCAGGTTACTGCGTATTTATGTTTCTGCTTGCCGCCGTTGTACTGCTTCCTTCCCCTTCCCCTTCCCCTTCCCCCTCTCCCTTCTCCCTTCTCCCTTCTCCCTTCTCCCTTCTCCCTTTCTTCTTTCCCCTCCCTCACTCCTAGGCCAGGAAAGGGGGTGGTGGGGAAAGGGGACGGCTAGAATGTATATCCGTGGGGAGAGGGCCTGACGGCCAACCAGTCCTATGAGATCCCACAGGGAATCAACCTCTTCATGTACGCCTTCTTTCTACTGGCCACCCCATCACTTTTTAACCATGCAGTTATGTACATCTGTACTCACACTAAGGTGTACACACCTCATTAATTTGTAACACTGCCGCTGGCTTCAGCAAAGCACCAGCTATCTCTCGTTCACCTCCTGTCCCTTCCGAGCTCCTATTTATCACCCATCAGCCCTCACTCACACACATCCCGATTGTTTCTCACAGTGCATACATGCTCATTAATTGCGAGATTCTTCGAGGGCAGTAGACTAGTGGGAAAGGCCGTGGATACCAAGACAAACCGTCTGGGGCCTGGACGTAAAAGATAGTTACTTCCCTATATGTCCAACAAATCCCGAAAACCAACGAGACATGAGAACATGAGAACACTAGATAATATCAATGTAGGTACAAGTCCATAGGAGATGGCCATCATCTTAGTCCAGGGATTTGTTTAGGAAGCGCGCTTTGTCATTGGGCACGTGAGTATGCGTGTAATTCTTGAGGGTTCTTAAACCTATGTAGACACAACGAGCCCTAGATCGAAGCTCTAGATTGAGAAACAGATCAATCTTTATACCTAGTTCAACCATAGAGATTTTTTCTATTTTTCGCTGGCAGCGCTTGCAGCACAAGGTGTCTGGATAATTTTGATAACCCGAGTTCTTCAGCTCTGTTGCTAAACCACAAAGGCTAGGCGCGGTAGTTGATTCAAGCCCTATTAGAGCTAGGACTTAGTATCGGAGTAGTTTTATGAGGTATATACATGTACTTACTTGTATAGCACCGACATAAATGCTCTGCGTTAGTGGGGAAATACTACATGAGCAAAAATGACCATTGAGCTCGGTTTAGAAGAGGCTCTTTTAGAGATTTCCGCTTTCCGTGTGCAATCCAAATCCACTCGAAAAATTGGCTGTACTACGGTTGTAGGGGTAAGTCTGTAGACACCTACCCCTACAACCATAGTACATATGAGATCAAAATTGCTATTAGCAGACGTGATCTGCACCGTTCAACCACCTCTCCAGAGAAACCCTTGTAAATGATCAGCGCCCTGTCAGTTTTCGTAAGCCTTATGGGTCCGGACCATGGATGGAGGAAATGCATCAAATATGGTAACAGCTAAATTAGCCAGACCCAAACAATTCAATAGGGAGGTGCCTTGTTAGCCCAAAGATGTTCTGTGGATGTGCACGGACTTGCTGAGAAGCGGTACTGGGAGGTGGCAGTTGCATAATCGTCTGTGCTTATTTCCACACTTGCCGCAAGCTTAACTGCATGCTGATGGTTGTACCGGGTGGGGCTGCGTGTTTGTGGCACGGGATGAGATCGAGGGGAAACATGTACTTCGGGTGTAGGGGCAAGATGTCTTCTCACTTTACCCCTCCACCCGAAGTACATACATCTTACACTGGTAATGCCAATACTGCAAAATCTCTAGATTTGGGGGTACTATAACACGCACAAGTAGAGGACATGTACAGTAAGTATTGCACTTAGACTCCACAACTTCAATAACCTCCCATGACACAGCGGACCATATTATGATCACCATCCTAATTTTCTTCTTCTCTTCTGCAATCGGGAACATAAAAGAAGGAGGCAACCTACCTGCCTTTATGCTCGCCGCCCAGGAAGCCCGAACCACATGAAAATGAGAGCAAAAGGGAGAGAGAGGAGTCAAGGGATCACGCCAACACTCTTATCTCGGCATCTTGAAGCACCCCAACCAAGTCTCTGAATACACATTAACGGTCATCACCTTCGAATTCTACTCAATCAATTCAGAGCAGGGGTTTGATTCGTGTTTTCATTGTCAATAGGGGGGATAGATTGAATTCACTCCACTGGAATCCGTTCGCAGTGAAAAAAAAAAGGGAGAAAGAAAAAAGGACCCCTAGCCTAGAAGCTCTGACACCGCTTTTTTCGTAACCACAGACAAATCACCTTTTGGTCCCAATGTCCTACTATCTTTGGGAAGAACTTAATTGCTGAAATAGTAATCAAACATGGTTGCAGGGTTGGGGACGGATAGGATTAAACAGCTAGGAGATCCCTCTCTTTACACCTCAATCCTCACCAAAGGGTCCACCACACGCTGGTAACCAGAAGTATCGACAACGCTGAAGTTTCTCCTATAGAACTTCCGTTTGAGCTGTCAGACACCTCTTTAGCTAATTTGAGCCGTTGCTGTCATAATAGGGGTTTGTATGCGACGTGTCCCAATTATGATAGAATTGCATGCATACATGTAAATTTTTGAGGATTGATGTCTGGGGATCATATTATCATATTGAAAGGTTAAATAACCAGATTTCTGTCGTTCCCTACATCTAGCCCCACCCCTGCATAACAAACAGTACCTAAAGTACTACGCAGAGCCGATTCCTAACCACAGACCCAGAGCCCGTTTAGCAACTAGACAAAATGGTGTCTCTAAGGACTAAGGGGAGTTTACAGGGTTGAAAACTCCGTTTTGGCCTGTTGCCAAACGGGCTTGAATCTAATACCTGGATTTGAGCATTAATACTACGGCATGGTTTAAAAAGACTTAATTTCGAAAAGACCATAAGTTAGTTGAACCCAAAAGGAAGAGGAAGAAGATTATATTTGGTGCCCATTTAGAGCCCGTTAAGGCATAATTAATGGTCTTTTGGAGAGAATGAAAAGAGTTGTCAAAAACTGTAAGCAGTTCGGGGTTAGGGCTGGGGACTTAGAGATATCACATCTTTCCTCTCTCCACACCTCCATCTCCACACCTGTATTGCTATACCCCCGTTAGCTCTTTACCTCTACTGATTTTTTATGAGCTAATCTGTGAATTAGGCAGCAAGTCTAAACAAGTACCGCACTGAACATAGAGTCAAGTAGTAAATTCACGCAGCGAATCAAACAGCGAAACAAGCAGCGAATATTCACGTAGCAAATATTCAAGGAGTGAATCAAGCAGCGAATCTAGCAGATATTTATCACGGTGTGAAATGTATTTAGCGATGCTGCGGGAAAAAGAATTAGTCAGGATTTTCTATCAATTCGCGACCTGGACCGTGCACCCTTACTACCCCGTTATATGATATCAGATTCAGTGCTAGGCAACGAGTCAGGGAACAAGACAGGTGGGTATGGGTAAGACTATGTAGTACGGTGATAATCTACAAAGCAAGTGCGACATAGTATAAATCTACAGAGTTTACACCTAAAATATGATGTAGGAGCACGCCTACCTTTACTTCCTTCTTTTCTCGACTTTATCCTACAGCGTTCACACTCCTTTCTCTTTTCAAGCCGGTCCTGTATAGCCGTGTCTATGAAGTTTCCTGAGCCCCACCAAGCAACGCCCCCCTCGCGCAACGATCGATCACAACCCCACAACCCCACGATGCCCCCCAACAAAAGGATTAGGAATTACGGTAGGGAGGATAAGAGGAGGGCTATTGTTACCCTTCATGATCTTAATTACTCTGGCAATAAAATCCATAAGGTCACAGGAATTCCTAGGAGTACAGTCAGTGAAGTCATCAACAGATATGAAGAACGAGATCATACCACTCTACCAACCATGTAAATGAATCATTTGATTCGTTTTTCCACACAGTCAGTTTTGGTAAATGAATCCTTTGATTCATTTAAAGGGTATGCTTTTGTAAAAGGTACTCGGATTCATTTTTCATGATGCTTTTCCATGATGCCTTTTCCTCACCAATTTTCTGATGCTTTTCCTCTCTGGAAATCCAACACAGCTCAAATAATATATTAATATATTGTCTGATAGCATAGGTGATAAGATTCAGGTTAAGTAATCGCAATAGTCAAGGTTCAGTTCCTTGGGAAATCAATTTTTTTTTTCTTTTAAAGTTTTATAAGAAAAGCACTTTAAATGTATCAAATGGAACTAGGGATTCATTTTTTGATTCGTTTACCCATAGTAAAAGGTGCCTTTTTGCTCGGTTTTTGATCCCTGTAAAAAGCACATTAAAAGTGATAAGCCTGAGTGATGCATTTTTTGATTCGTTTACATAGTTGGTAGAGCCAAAGATGCACCCCGCTTAGGCTATCCACCCCAACTCAGGCTATCGGACAAGGATAAAAGGACTTTATAACTTATAGTTGAGGATTAACCTACTCTACCTCTACGAGATATTTTAAAAGTAGTCTCCTAATTCAATATCTAGGCATCAAAAGACACGATAAATAAAGCACTGAAAAGCATTGGTTTTACATTCAAGATACGCCATCGCAAACCTTATTTTACAGCAGAGAGGAAGCAGAAAAGAGCTTCATGGTATGTAAAGAGACAGAGATAGAATTTGAGATGGTGGAGATGAATTGTTTGGACAGATGAAGCTATAGTGGAATATAATCCAAATCCTATGGGGATGAAAGTTAGGTTCAAACCAGGCACTGAACTCGAAGAAAAATACTTAGAGCCCTGTTCCAAGAGCAGTTGCACTACAATAAAAATCTGGTACAGATTTCAATTCAGTTCATGATATTTACGAGTGATAATCCGCTAAAGACATCCTGATGAACGGACCAAAAAGAACGATAGACTAGGCTTTTATAGAGTACAGTATGTAACAGAAATATTAGCAGACTATTTAGCTCCTTATTGGCTGAGTCTAGATGATTCTAACGATGCTCTACTGATGGAGGATGGTCTCAAAGCTCATAGTTGTGCTCGAGCAAAAGAGTATAAACAAGAGTATAGATACACTCCTTGGACTGGCATCTTTGTTCACCAGACCTCAGGCTGAACCCGATAGAGAATACATGAAGTATACTTAAGTCTAGACTTCATAAAAGATGGTATAATAAAGAGAGAAGACCTCATAATAAAAAGTGATTGTAGAGAGCTGGTTTTGAAGAGTGGGAAGATATTTCTCAAGAAACCTTTGATAGCTGGGTTCATCAGCAAGACTTCATTTGTCTCCTGGTGTCTCCTGAGTCTCAGGAGACTCAAAAAATATCCGGGGGTCTCAGGAGACTCTCAGGAAACTCCGGAGACTGTTGGGAGACTACAGTCAGAAGTTGAGTTTGCTGATGTTGATAGTATGCCAAGATGGGTGAACCAGTGTTATGTTAAGGGTGGTCATACAAAATGGTAGTTTATTAGCTAATCATTCTATATTTTCAATTTCATATCAATTCGATCTGTGGTTCATGACCCCGTTGCTATGTTTGCTCCAGAAACTTTGTAGACACGGCTGTACATGATCTCTACTATTTATCGCAGGTATTAAATCTAGAACACCATAAACTTTACTATATCAGATTGGTATAGTTTTTCTTATATACCACCTGGCACGGCCATGCCTATATGAATATTTTTTCAACAACCAACTTGCTAAAATAAGCTGGAAATCCCTATGTATTATCATTTTCTCTAGTGATCCAGCATGTGATAATTTATGCAAGATAAAACAGTTAATCAATATAACATCTAAAATCCAAGAAGATAAGAGAAGCCAATTTCGTCTAGCAAACAACTGTGTAAAGAAATAACTCCGATACTGATCAGCAATATAAACACCTCCTTTCTTATGATTGTAATCATCAATCATGACTGGAATAGGTATGCTCAATCGATGATTGTCTCCAAAAGCGGAGCGTATAAGAGGTCCACTGATGCTGGTGATACGTGGGCGCTTTCTTGACCGTATGTAACGGAGTAACCCGACGCAAAGTAGAAGATGACAATGATGACGCAGCAGGACTCGAGGAGCACAGCCAATGCGACGAGGTCACCGATGAAGATAGGAACAACACCGGGCAGGTACAAGCACAAGCACTGGCGAAGGCAAAGGCAAAAGCAAAGGCACAAGAGCGAAGAGCATGGAGAGTGAGGACCGGATGGACCTCAACGAGAGCGATGAGAGGTACTATAGGTTTCTTCTGAACAGGACAGGATATTCAGCGCGAGGAGCTATGGCTTGAGAATAGAAGTATATTTCTATGTACCGAAATAACAGGAAGACGAGAGAGAGAGAAAAGAAAGAAAGAACTAAGGAAAACATCATCAGCAAGACTTTATTTGTCCCCTGGTGTCTCCTGAGTCTCAGGAGACTCAAAAAATATCCGGGGTATCAGGAGACTCTCAGGAGACCCGGAAGACTGTTGGGAGACTCCAGTCACAAGTTGAGTTTGCTGATGATCTAAGCCCGCTATTTAACACCTCTCCTCCACCAGTCTGCTATAACTCATACATCAGCCCGTAGAAACCCATAGAAATCCATCGCAACAACAACTCGTATTCCTCCCCACCATCTCTGCTATTTTCCTTACAAATCTATCACGCCATAGAACCTCCTAGAACCCAATGATGACATCCCCTGCTCAGCACACCTCTCCCTCGCTTAGCAATTCCTTGACAGTTCTAACGGAGCAGGGTCGGGTCAGGAGCAAAGCGAGGTAGGTTCAAGAACAGGGACAAGGACGGGGTCGGCTCAGGAGATACATCAGCAAACTCAACTTGTGACTAGAGTCTCCCAACAGTCTCCCGGGTCTCCTGAGAGTCTCCTGAGACCCCTTGATATTTTTTGAGTCTCCTGAGGCTCAGGAGACATCAGGAGACAAATGAAGTCTTGCTGATGTACCCGAGGCGAGGCAGGTTCAGGTTCGGATTCAGGTCCGGGATCAGGTTCAGGGACAAGGCGCAGGCAGGAGGGCCGAAGCCAAAGTAATATATTGCTAACAGAAAGAAGACGTTGCCTAGAGAGACAGAAACATAGGAAAGAACGAGCACTATATATACAACTATTCCCCCATACTGATGACTCATACCATAGAAACCCATAGAAACTCCCACACTGCCGTACCACCCATACTATTCCCGATAACCCCCATTCTATCCCATTACTACCCAATCCTTCCTAGCGCTTACATTCTACTTCCGACATCGACCGCTCCTATCCAACAACTCTGTTCTGAAGACGCTTTGGTGGAAGTCGGGGTACAGGAGGCGGAGCCGTGATAACAGTCACGACAGTGCTTCAACTACCGAACCCTCGAGACCGATGCCAAGACGCCGGGACAGCAAGGGAGGAAACTGGATATTTGTCCCGGCGTCTTGTCATCAGTCCCGATAGTTTGGTAGTCGTAGCGTTGTTGCGACGGATGGAGTTAGTTTAAGTGAGGTGTGACGGAGTGATTCGACGCAAAGAAGAAAATGACAATGATGACGCAGAAGGACTCGAGGAGTACAGTTTGCGTGACGAGGAGACCGACGAAGACAAGGGCAACACCGGGCAGACACAAGCACAGGCACCGGCGAAGGCAAAGGCAAGAGCAAGGGTACAGAAGCACAGGACAGCGAGAGTGAGGACCGGATGGACCTCAATGAGAACGATGAGAGGTACTATGGGTTTCTTTTTTCAGGAAGACAGGGTCTTTCGTACTAGAAGCTATGGCTTTGGAATAGGAGTAGATTCCTATGTACTGGGATAACAGGAAGACAAGACAGAGAGAAAAGAAAGAAAGAACTAAGGAAAACATCTAAACCCGCTATTTTACACTTCTCCCCCACCAGTCCACTGTGACTCAAACATCAGTTCATAGAAACCCACAGAAACTCATCGCATCCACACCTTGTGTTCCTGTCCACCATCTCCGCTATTTACATTACAAATCCATCACCCCATCGAACCTCCTAGAACCCAATGACGACACTCCCTCCTCAGCACACCCTTTTTTCGCTTAGCAATACCTAAACAATTGTAACAGTGCTTCAACTACCGAAGCCTCAGGACCGATATGTGACGGTGTAACTCGACGCAAAGAAGAAGAAGACAATGATGACACAGAAGGACCCGAGGAGCACAGCCTCAGCGACGAGGAGACCGACGAAGACAAGGGCAACACCAGGCAGGCACAAGCACAAGCACCAGCGAAGGCAAAGGCAAGGGCAAAGGCACAAGAGCGCAGGATAGGGAGAGTGAGGACCGGATGGTCCTCAACGAGAACGATGAGAGGTACTATAGGTTTCCTTCTTCAAGAGGCCAGAGTCTTTGGTACGAGAGGCTATGGCTTAGGAATAGGAGTAGATTTCTATGTACTGAGATAACAGAAAGACGAAACGAGAAGAAAAGAAAGAAAGAACTAAGGAAAATATCTCTTCCCACTATTTAACACATCTCCCCCACCAGTCCGCAATGACTCACACTTTTACTCATAGAACCTCATAGAAACCCATCGCTACCACACCTCGTATTCCTCCCCACTATCTCCGCTATTTACATTACCAATCCATCATGCCATCGAACCTCCTAGAACCTAATAACGACACCCCCTCCTCAGCATACCTCCTACTCGCTTAACATTACCCTAACAATCACGACAGCGCTTCAACTACTGAACTCTCAGAACCGATGCCAAGACGCCGGGATAGATCAGGTCCCCTCCTAGGGCCTAACTCCTGATAGGCCGAGGTTTCGAAGGATATTGATTATGAAAAATCTTTCGAAGTTCAGGACTGTGTTCAAGATCGTCCGATGGCTGCAAGGACGGTTCCTCGTATCCAACATATCTAACCAAATACTCCACCCGCCGTTCCCTCTTCCTAGAATCCAATATTTCTGCAACTTCCCATTCAGTTGCTCCTTCAACCTCCACTGGTGGGAGCGGTTCAACAATTTGTCCTGGAACAGGATCATTCATCGCCGGCAATAACAGTGAAACATGAAATACCGGATGTATTTTTATGGAAATAGGTAATTCCAACTCGTAAGCATAGGGACTCACAATTCGTTTGACTACGTAGGGCCCAATTCGCCTCCAGTCAAGTTTCTTTGAGAGTCGCTTTGTTTCAATATTTTGGGTAGAAAGCCAGACAGAATCGCCAACGACATAACGAGGTGCTGGAGTCCTGTGTAGATTGGCCATTTCCTTCTGTATCTTCTGAGCCCTAAACATTTCGCTCTTCAGGAATTCAAAAACCTAGAACATCTCTCTCACCAACCCATTAGCCTAATCCTCATTTACCGTCTTCCCATGTTATAGCGGCCCAAAAGCCATTCGAAGATGTCGTCCATAGTTTACTTAGAAGGGAGACATATTGGTGGTTTCGGAGATATGATTATTAGTAACAAACTCAGCAAGGGGAATAAAGTTGGTCTAATCGTCTGCTTGCATCAGCAAGGTTTACCATTTGTGACTGGAGTCTCCTGAGTCTCCTGACAGTCTCCTAAGTCTCCTGAGACCCCTGTAATCTCCTGAGACTTGTAGAATCTTGCTGATGTGATAGGAGACACAGCTGCGTAGATATTGCTCCATAATCGCATTGGTTCTCTCTGTTTGTCCATCGATCTGAGGATGAAATGCAGTGGAATATCGCGGGGCAATTTCTAACTGATTACAAAGAGCTTTCCAAAACTCAGCCATAAACTGTATCCGTCGATCTGAAACAATAGTTTCTGGTACATCAGCAAACTCAACTTATGACTGGAGTCTCTCAACAGTCTCCTGAGTCTCCTGAGAGTCTCCTGAGACTCCTGGAGAATTTTTGAGTCTCCTGAGGCTCAGGAGACATCAGGAGACAAATCAAGTCTTGCTGATGTAACTCATGAAGCTTCCATACTTGTTCCAGGTATAGACGACACATATCCCTGGCGTTAACATTCTCAACGGTAGCGATTAGATGTTTCATTTTCGTCAATCGATCCACTACCACAAGTATAGCATTAAACCCATTGCTCTCCGGCAGTTCAGTTACAAAGTCTATGGTAATACATCAGCAAACTCAACTTGTGACTGGAGTCTCCCAACAGTCTCCCGGGTCTCCTGAGAGTCTTCTGAGACCCCTTGATATTTTTTGAGTCTCCTGAGGCTCAGGAGACATCAGGAGACAAATGAAGTCTTGCTGATGTATCCGTCCAGGGTCCCTTGGGTACTGATAACGGTCGCAGGACGCCTTGAAGAGAATTATGACTCGCTTTGCTCCGCCGGCAGATATGGCAATTCTGGACATAACGGTCTGTATATTTCCGCATGGTCGGCCAATAATATTCTCGACTCAGAAGTTCTAGCGTTTTTGATCTACCAGAATGTCCAGCTGAAGGCTTGTCGTGATATTCTCGTAACAAATAGAGCTTGAGTTCATCATAATTAGGGACATAGAGTAGGTTCCAATGAAGTAACAACTCCTCCTCATTCTCCTTGCATTCAGCCAGAGATATCTCTTTCGATTGTCGAACGCCGTCTCGGAGCATATATAGAATTTTGCTTGGAAAGCTATCATACTGGTAAGCTTTGTTAAACAGTTCGAGTACGGGAGACGATCCTTCAGTGGGTTCATTTCAGAAAGAGCCCGCTAACAAACTTATCTTTGAATCTAAATTCTCCTTCTTCAAAACCACTCTACTTTGCTGTTCCAATCTCTTATCCCCTTCGTTCAGTAAATCCTTAGTCCTCCTGGTCAGAATATCAACCTTCCTTCCCTGCTTCCCGGGCCTGTATTGAATAACAAAATTAAATCGAGACAAGAACTCTGCCCAACGGGTTTGACGCCGGTTCAGCAATTTAGTTGACATAAAATATTCAAGATTGCGATGATCTGTGAGCACCTTGACTTGGAATTGAGCTGTCTCTAGATGAGGTCTCCATTCCTCAAAACAACGAATAATGGCTAGCAACTCTTTATCATAGATCTCATAATTGCATTCCGCAGGCAAATGTATCTTAGAAAAGAAAGCAACTGGGTGTAATATTCATCAGCAAGACTTCATTTGTCTCCTGATGTCTCCTGAGTCTCAGGAGACTCAAAAAATATCCGGAAGTCTCAGGAGACTCTCAGGAGACCCGGGAGACTGTTGGGAGACTCCAGTCACAAGTTGAGTTTGCTGATGTTCCTTTGTTGTCTAGTTGTGATAATATCCCTGCTGACACGTAATCTGACGCATCGGTTTCCACCATAAATTCCTTCTCAGGATCAGGATGCATTAATACGGGAGCGGTGGTGAAGGCAGTCTTAAGTTTCTGAAAGGCTTGTTCAACCCTTTGGGTCCACTCAAATCGTACATGTTTTTTCGTTAAAGCAGTCAATGGCCGAGCTGCTCGGGAGTAAGCGTAGATAAAGTGTCGATAAAAATTGGCAAACCCAAGAAATTCCTGAACCTCCTTCACTGTCTTCGGTGCCTCCCAATCCCCAATTGTCTGTACCTTAGCATGGTCCATCTTCATTCCACTGGGAGTTAAGATCATGCCCAAATATTTAGTTTCCTGAACACTGGATTCACGCTTCTCGGACTTCAGGTGAACCTCATTGGCCTCCAGGGCTTCCAGTACTTGCTGCACATCCTGTTGGTTTTGCTCCAGGGTTTCCGAATAAATAAGAATATCGTCAAGGTAAGCAGTAGAACAACGGTCGAGAAAGGGCCAGAGGATATCATTAATCCAGCGTTGAAAAGTAGCGGGTGTGTTGGTTAGACCAAAAGGCATCACCAGATATTCCCAATGTCTATAGAGAGTTCTAAAAGCCGTTTTCCACTCATCCCCCTCTTTAATCCTAATCTGATTGTAACCCAATCGTAGATCCAACTTGGTAAAATAATTTGCCTGTGCGATTCAGAGATTGGCCATAGTTTCTGGTGTAACGGGAGGAGGATATCGATCCTTAACCTTAATGGTATTTAGCTTCCGGTAATCAACGCACAAACGTAAGGAACCATCAGCATTTTTAACAAATAGCACTGGGGCGCCAGCTGGAGAATTGCTAGACCGAAGAAATCCCTTCTTCAAGTTATCAGCCAGATAATCCCTCAACGCCTTCAACTCTTCCCGCGACATGCTGTATATAGGACCAAAGGGTGGTACTGTTCCTTCTTGTAACTTTATCTCATGGTAATAGGAAAGATGTAGTGGTAGCCTAGATGCATTGGTTTCATCGAATAGTTGCCGGAAATCATCAGCAAGACTTCATTTGTCTCCTGATGTCTCCTGAGCCTCAGGAGACTCAAAAAATCTCCAGGAGTCTCAGGAGACTCTCAGGAGACCCGGGAGACTGTTGGGAGACTGCAGTCATAAGTTGAGTTTGCTGATGATATTGGTAGTTTATCGGAATCGTTCCATTTGGATTGGCTGGCATTTCTAATATCTTGTTAGTAGCATATAAAGTGGTTGAGTATACTTGGACGGTAGAATCCTGAGCTAACTTCTTGAACGATCGAGGGCTAACTGCTGAAATATGAGTAACTAGCTTTCCCGGTGGTGGAGTTGAAATTCCCCGAGCAACAATAGGTTTGCGGTTGGCGATGCAATGTTCAAAACATAATGATGACTGGAAGCGACTCTCGTTCCTTCCACTGTCAATTAAGACTCCATGCTTTCTCATCCAATGTATTCCTATCACTATCGGATAATGTCCCTGTTTCGTAATAAAGAAAGGACATTCCTCCACATGTCCATTAATCTCCAATTCCAACGTCACCTTCCTAGTCACCTTTCCGGATTCAATAGGCCTTCCGTCAATCACATCAATCTCCCTCTCCCTCCTCAAATTGTTTATTATTAATTCATGGCGGCGTACAAAGTCTTCATCAATGAATGCATATCCCGACGCTCCAGTATCAATAAAGGCATAGGTGGGTACAATAGATTTTTTATTTTGCGAAATAGAACAAACTACAATCAATTGATTCCCATCCATCTCCCCTCCTGATACTGAAAAGGTAGAAATAGACACCTTAGAAAAAACTTTAGGAGGTCTCTGGGCTATGCCGCTTAGGTCAGGGACGAATCTTTTAACTCCTCCTCATCCGACGATAAATCCTCCTCCTTTTCCTTCTTTTCCTTCCTTGCTTCCAACAATGCTCCCCTCATCCTAGGTGCCACCCTCCCTGAGGGTGAAAGAGTACAATCCCTAACCAAATGTCTAACTCCCCTACAGTAATAACAACGATTCTCCGCACAACGTGCTTCCCTTTCCCTAGGATCCGGACGACGGCGACTATTAAACAAATCCATAGGGACAACTCCCCCTGAAGTATAAGAAGGGTGGGCCGCTGGCGCAGCATTCTTCGGTGGTGGTTGGGGTGGTCCTCGTAAGCCTGGGGATGCTGTTGATGCAACAGGTGGGCGAGAGGCAAACGGACGAGGGGCAGGAGCACTAGGAATCTGATATCGAAACCGTTCCATCCTGGCTTGCAAGGCTCGTTGTTTGTTATCAAGACGTTGAAGAAGTAGCACACCGTCCTTCATTGTCGTTGGGGTTTCGTTTTGAATCGTGAGGGCCATCAGGTCTTGGTTAAGCCCTTCCAAAAGGCATTCAATCTTGGCCGCTTCGTTGAACTCAGAGTCGGCAGCATACCGCTGGAACTCTGCAAAATACTCAGAAAAAGTGCGTTGGCGTTGCCTGATCTCTCTCAAGTTGCGAGCAGCAGTAGCAGCGCGATCCGGATACTCAAAAGCATTATTCAAAATTTCAAAAAATTCCGCCATGGAATCAAGAACGATTCCTTCATCCGTGATATAAACAAGAAACTGATCCGCCGCTGGCCCCTCCAATCGAGAAATAGAATACGCAAGCTGCATCAGCAAACTCAACTTGTGATTGGAGTCTCCCAGCAGTCTCCCAGGTCTCCTGAGAGTCTCCTGAGACTCCTGGATTTTTTTTTAGTCTCCTGAGGCTCAGGAGACATCAGGAGACAAATGAAGTCTTGCTGATGTGTTGGGCAAAAGTGGGAAAGCGATCGAGATTAGCCGTAAGCTTAATCTATAGTTGTCTCTGGAAGGTCCTAAGGGTCTTGCAATCACCACGGTATTTCTCCGAGTCGGGGAGTTTCTCTGATTTGGATGGCTTGGTTAAGTCATCGTGGAGCTCCTCTAAACCTCCTTTGACTCCTTCTTGCAACTTCTTGATCTTAGCCCGTAGTCCCTGGATTTCTTTGTGGAACTCGGCCCGGCCTTGTTCTGTTTCGGAGTGGTGGGTGGTGAGGTCGACCGCATATTGCTGAATCCCTCCGTGCGCTCTTTGAAGGAGGGCATACGCTTGCTTCGCTTCTTCCGTTGCGGCGGAGTCCACTTCAGGATGAGCGATAAAGAACCCTTCGAGATCCGTATGGAGCTTTTGATAATCAAATGCATTGGTAGTAGGAAAGGTCATAGTGAACTATGGTGCGAGGAAACTCGAGCTGTGCCAGTCGAGTAAGGATGGTCTCGTCTTAGTGTAACGGAGTAACCCGACGCAAAGAAGAAGATCACAATGATGACGCAGAAGGACCTGAGGAACACAGCCTCAGCGACGAGGAGACCGACGAAGACAAGGGCAACACCAGGCTGGCACAAGCACAAGCACCGGTGAAGGCAAAGGCACGGGCAAAGGCACAAGAGCGCAGGACAGGGAGAGTGAGGACTGAATAGACCTCAACGAGAACGATGAGAGTTACTATAGATTTCCTCTTTCTAGAGGATAGAGTCTTTGATACAAGAGACTATGGCTTGGAAATAGGAGTAGATTCCTATGTACCGAGATAACAGGAAGACGAGACAGAGAGACAAGAAAGAAAGAACTAAGAAAAACATCTAACCCCACTATTTAACACTTCTCCCCCAACAGTCCGCTATAACTCATACATCAGTTCATAGAAACCCACAGAAATCCATCGCATCCATACCTCGTATTCCTCCTCACCATCTCCTCTATTTACAATACAAATCCATCACGCCATCGAACCTCCTAGAACCCAATGACGACACCCCCCTTTAGTATACCCCTTCCTGGCTTAACCATTCCTAAACAATCACAACAGTGCTTCGACTACCGAACCCTCGGGACTGATGCCAAGATGCCGGGACACGATGCCAAGACGCCGGGACACTCATACATCAGCTTATAGAAACTCTTAGGAATCAACTGTAACAACACCTCGTATTTCTTTCCACCATCTCATCAAATCCTATTACCAATCCTCTCTGCAACCGTACCTTATAGAACCTACTTACGTAAACCCCACCTCATCTCATCCCCTTCTGGCTTAACCTAGCTCCATTATCCACAACAGCCCTGCAACCACTGAACTTTCGAGACCAATGCCAAGATGCCGGCGGGACATCGATGACTTCACTGATTCCTTTCCTGCTGCCTTTCCTGCATTTCTCAAAGTCGTCATAAAATGCATCAAGGAATATATTACCATCCTCGTTTTTGTATGGACAATGTGTCGATAACGTATCAAGTAATGCATTTCCAGGCGTAGTAGAGAGTGACGGCGTGTTCATCCAATCATGACTTGCATATCTCTAGACCAACCGAGCAGTACAGGGATTACGATTTGGTATTCAGATCTACATTACGTCATAAAATTGTCGGTCCCCGACGTCACCAGTCTCAAGCAACGGTGCAATTTTATCCTGAATTTGAGAAAACGTCACCTTTCTTTGTTCCCGATGTTCGTAGTAGCATATAAAGGCTAGTCACCCTGAATTATCAAATTGGCTGTGCCTGTACTTTCTTTTTATTTATACTATTTGCGCAATGAGTAATCTTTGGGGTCCGAGAAAACCAGACGATAACCAAGGCCTGGGGTCGTCCCATAGGTCACGTAGCCAAAACCCTGATGAAAGAACGAGTCTTCTATCCACCGAGAATGGACATTCCCCACTCAGTCCAGACGATCCAGCAGTATCGCCGTACAATTTGCTTCCTGTGCGGTCATTGAGATGGGCAACGATACTCCTCTTGACAGTTTCTTTACTCTGGTGGGTTGTTCTTCTGATTTCAATGTTCGTGAGCCCCCCTGGAATCTATTCTAGAGGGAGTGGTTTCCTTAGTTTTGCGTAAGTTCTCAATCTGCATATCAATCTTGGTTTTGCTTGCAGTGCGTATAGCGCTGGGGGCGCGATTGTAGCAATCTAATAATAAATATTCATATGTAGCTTCTCTACACTTGCCACCAGCAGTTTAGTACTATTGCTTCTATTTTTCGCTACTCCCTCGAGATCTGAGCAGTACTCATGGATAATATTGTCCGCACTGTTATTCATCGACGCAGTTATCCTTTTGGCTGTTGCACGCATTCGTGATGAAGAAGGCTGGGTTGGAGTAGTGTCGGTAATCTGGGCCATTACCATTAGTGCGTGGGGTGTTAGTCTACCTTTCCCTCTAAGTTTAAGCCTATGCTGATTCATATATACAGATTCTATGTGACCGTGTGGTTGCCTATGGTAAAAGAGAGGAGGAGGAGCGTCTGACTGGTCGACGTGAAACCAGACGTTCTTTGGCAGAATGGTTGTCGGTTTTTTCTGCTACCACCGTTCTTATCGCTTTTATTGCTATCACCTTCCTCATTACTGCGACACTTATTCTTCGTTCTAGCGATTCATCCCTCGCACCCCCAGGGGCACGATATTGGGTTGATGGTCATGGATATGAGGTACATCTCTTTTGTACAGGGAATGCTACCTCTCTGGACGGAACAAGTGTAACAACTGTACTTGTGGAGGGCGGAGAAGATCCTGTAAAACATGGTTTAGAAGGATGGATTTTGAGCGCATACCAAGACAAGAAAATCGAAAGATACTGTTACTGGGATAGACCTGGCATTAGCTTCAGCGATAATGCGCCAAGCCCATTATCGGCGGGCATGGCAATTGATGTTTTATCAGAAGCACTGACGAAAGCGGATGAGAGCGGGCCCTGGGTACTAGTCTCCCATGGTGTCGGGGGGTAATTATTTCCCCAATTTTTCTTTTTCAGGACGACTGACCCCAACTAGGATATACTCTCGCATCTTTGCCTCTCGTCATACTGCCGAGGTTAAAGGGATGCTTTTTGTAGATGCCCTCCCCGAGTCCCAACTCCATAGAATAGGCTCTGCCGGTAGGGGTTTTCTACTTTGGCTTCGGGGAATCATCAGTCCACTTGGGATTGATCGTTTGACGGGAGCCATTTTGTTAGGTAGAGGTCGCGCAGATCGTATATATGGGATTTCAGCCTATCAGAATGGGAAGCAGATCAAGGCCAAGCTTCAAGAGAACTTGGTTGCAACAACATTTACGAAGAATGAAATCGCGGCTGCTAAAGCAATTCTACCAAAGGGCTTGCCTATCGCCGTTGTAAGCTCAGGAAGGGCAAGCAAGCACAATCAACAATGGAACGACGGCCAGAGGGAGTTAACTGAAATCACGGAAAACCTAGTGGCTTGGGATGTGGTCAATAACGCTCCACATGCTGTTTGGAACAACCTGGATGGAGTAAATATATTGAAAAAAAGATTGGAACAGCTGCTACGCATGTAAAACCTGAGGTCTTGCATGATTAATGATATTCCTCATGCTACCTTTTTCTATATTCGTTTTCAATAGGATGAATCTCAACTTTATCTCACTTATGTCATTTTTCATACATCCCTCGTTTTGCTTGGCGGTCATATGTATCAGTGTTTGAGTAGGCACATCATCAGTACACGTATCGATTCCTCATCTAGCTAGTGCAATATAACAGGCAAAATTTCATATCACAAGATTACACAACGGAAATTTTCCCTACGAGAAAATGTTCGAAAAAAAGGAAGACTACCGTAGATACTCAGGGCTGTTCTAGTACGGTTTATGCCAAAATGTACTCAAAGTGTGCGCTAAGATAAGACTAAGACAAAAAAAAACAGTGGGCCCGTTTGGGAACCAAGAATTCGTAAAAAAAAAAACCCCCCATTTTGATAAACCCCGTTTTTGATAGTGATGAGGTATGGCAGGTGACAAAAGTTCTCGTGATGTCGCATGGCAACCAACAAACAACGTCGAGACCAATGAACATCAACGAGACCGACTTCAAATACGAACAGCTTGTCAAACAATACAGCCGTAAGTAGGAATTAAGCTATTCTGCTGTTATTTGATCTTATCACCGAGCAAAGCGAGGCGAAGAGCGAAGCAGGCTAAGGCACCTGGACTGACAACCGTCCTGTCCAACTGTAGTTGACTGCAGTCTAAGTTGCCAAGCCAGTCCATGACCGATAGAAAAGGCTTGGCATTCGGTCCAAGGAGTCTGTCAACTGTTGGACTAATGAGCTGCATAAAACACAGAAAGGGTTTAGTAAAATTAAAATAACTATAACAACTCATAGATATAGAACTCATATGATATATGACAATAGATACTATCTCTTGTAGTAGTTTCAGAGTTCAACTAAAATCTACATTGAAATACCTCCTTTTTTTTTAAAAAAAAAAGGGAAGAAACATTCAGTATACTATGTGTTCCGGCGTCTTGGAACCGGACTCAAGAGGTTGGTAGTCTTAGTGCTGTTGTAGTTAGTAGAGAAAGATTAAGTGAGGAGCGGATGAGAAAAAGTGAGGTTTACGTCAGTAATATCTATGAGTTACAGTTGCAAAGAGGATTAGTAATAGAATTTAGTAAAATAGTTAGGAGAAATCTGAGATGTAGTTACAGGCAGTTTTCATAGGTTTCTATGGACTAACGTATGAGTCATATTGAATTGGCGAAGGAGGGTATTAAATAGTGGCCATATTATTACAGCGTGGTGCGCACTTAGTGATGTGCGGGAAGAAGGATTAGTTAGGGGTTTTCTATGGTGTTCTATGAGTTTCTGAGCAGGGATTCTATGAGTCAATGTTGCGCATGTATTTCTAATAGAAGGATTTCCTTTGGGTTCTATGGGTTTCTAAGGTATGAGTCAGCGAAGGGATTTTGGGGCTATATATAGGGAGTGTTCTCCCTCGCCTGTAGAGTTTCTCTTTCTTTCCTTTCTTCTTCACGCAATCTTCCTGTCCTTTAGCCAATACAAAGCTTTAGGATCTCTAGCTGCTATTGAGTCCTCCCGCTCCTACCTCCATCAGCAAGACTTCATTTGTCTCCTGATGTCTCCTGAGCCTCAGGAGACTCAAAAAATATCCAGGAGTCTCAGGAGACTCTCAGGAGACCCGGGGGACTGTTGGGAGACTCCAATCACAAGTTGAGTTTGCTGATGTCCTAGAAGGTAGGAGGAGGGCTATAGTCCTCGCCTCGTACTCCGTTTCGTCTCGCTTTGTTCTCTCGTCCTTTACCTTGTTTAGTTCCATCCACGTCCGCCCCACTTTGTTCCGCCTCGGTTGTGTACCTTGGCACCTCTCGTTCTCCTCCCCGCTTCGCTCCGTGATACTTATGTCTCAGCGTATTGGCATCGGTCCAGATGATTCGGCAGTTATAGCAGTGTTGTAATAGATAGAGTTATATTAAGTGAGGATGGAGTGAGATCAAATGAGGTTGTCGTCATTAGGTTCTGTGAGGTTCGGTTGCAGGGAGGATTGGTAATAGGTTTTGGTAAGATGGTGGGGAGGAATAGGAGGTGTAGTTTCGATGGATTTCTATAGGTTTCCAGAAGTGGACGTGTGAGTCATACTGGATTGTTGGGGGAAAGGTGTTAAATAGCAGAAATAAATGTTTTCCTTATTTTTTTCTTTCTTTCATCTTCATATCGTCTTCCTATTATATCAATATATAGGAATATATTTTTATTTATAGTTGTAGTTTTACACTCCAAATTTGGATTCGTAGAAGGCAACTTCATAGTTCTCTTGACCTTTGCCCGGAGCCTTATCTGTTCTTCGTTTTCCTGGTTCTGCCCTACACCCTCTGCCTCCGTCTTTGCCTTTATCCTTGTCGGTGCCTATGCTTATGCCCGTTTAATTCCCTTCCCGTCCTCGTCAGTTTTTTGGTTATATTGTCTGTGCTCCTAAAGTTCTTCTGGATCATCCTTATTATCTATCACGTGTGCCCGGCTACCCCGTCACATTATAGATATTTTCTTTAGTTCTTTCTTTCCTTTCTCTCTGTCTCGTTTTCCTGTTTTCTCGTTATATGGGAATATACTCCTATTACCAAAACATAATTTCTGTTCCCTCATGTCCCGGCGTCTTGGCATCGGTCCCGAGGGTTCCGTAATCGAAGCGCTGTTGTGATTGTTCGGGTATTGCTAAGCGAGGAATGAGTGTGCTGAGGAGGGGATGTCGTCATCGGGTTCTAGGAGGTTCGATAGCATGATGGATTTGTAATGTAAAATAGCAGAAATAGTGGGGAGGAATACGAGGTATGGCAGCGACAGATTTCTATGGGTTTCTATGAGCTGATGTAAGAGTCATAACGGACTGGTGGAGGAGGGGTGTTGAATAGCGGGTATAGAAGTTTTCCTTAGTTCTTTCTTTCTTTTCTCTCTATTTCGTCTTCCTGTTATCTCGGTATATAGGAATATATTTCTATCTTAAGCTATATTTCCTCGTATCCCAGTTCCTGTCCTCTCTAAAGAAAAATCATAGCACCTCTCATCGTTCTCGTTGAGGTCCATCTGGTCCTCACTCTCTCTGCCCTTTGCCCTTGCACCTTGTCCTTCCCTTCATCAGCAAGACTTCATTTGTCTCCTGATGTCTCCTGAGCCTCAGGAAACTCAAAAAATATCCGAGGGTCTCAGGAGACTCTCAGGAGACCCGGGAGACTGTTGGGAGACTCCAATCACAAGTTGAGTTTGCTGATGTTTGCCCTCGTCGGTGCCTGTGCATGTGCCTGCCTGGCGTTGTCCCTGTCTTCGTCGGTCTCCTCGTCGCACTAGCTGTGCTGCTCGAGTCCTTCTGCGTCATCATTATCATCTTCTACTTTGCGTCGAGTTACTCCATCACACTAAGACAAGATCACCCTTACTCCACTAGCACAGTCAGAGTTCCCCACACCACAGTCTACCATGACCTCTCCAGCTACCAATGCATTTGATTATCAAAAGCTCCATATGGATCTCGAAGGGTTCTTTGTCGCTAACCCTGAAGTGGACCCCGCCGTAATGGGAGAAGCGAAGCAGGCGTATGCCTTTCTCCAAAGAGCGGTATGGAGGATCCAGCAATATGCGGTCGACCTTACCACTCACTACTCCAAAACAGGATAAGCCCGGGCCGAGTTCTATAAAGAAATCCAGGGAATACGAGCTAAAATCAAAAAGTTGCAAGAAGGAGTCAAGGGGGGTTTAGAGAAGCTCCACGATGACTTGATCAAGCCGTCCAAATTAGAGAGACTCCCCGACCCGGAGAAATACTGGGGCGACCGCAAAAGCCTTATAACCTTTCAGAGACAACTCCAGATCAAGCTCACGGCTAATCTTGATCGTTTTCCCACATCTACACAATAATTGACGTATTCTATACATCAGCAAACTCAACTTGTGACTGTAGTCTCCCAATAGTCTCCCGGGTCTCCTGAGAGTCTCCTGAGACTCCTGAATATTTTTTGAGTCTCATGAGGCTCAGGAGACATCAGGAGACAAATGAAGTCTTGCTGATGTACCTCGACTGAAGGGACCTACGGTGGATCAATCCCTTGCTTACATAATAGATAAGGGAATCGCTCTTGACTCAATGGCGGAATTTTTTGAAATTCGAATAATGCTTTCGGGGATCCAGATCGCGCTGCCACTGGTGCCCGCAACTTGAGGGAGATTAGACAACGCCAACATTCCTTTTCTGAGTACCTTGCAGAGTTCCAGCGCTACGCTGCTGACTCTGAGTTCAACGAGGCTGCCAAGATTGAATTTTTTTTGGAGGGACTTAACCAAGAGCTGATGGCACTAATGATTCAGAATAAATCCCCAACAACGATTAAGCAGTGTGGGCTCCTTCTCCAAAGTCTTGATAATAAACAACGGGGCTTACAAGCCAGGATGGGGAGGTTTAGATTCCAAATTCCAAGTGCTCCCGCTCCTCGTCCTTTTGCCCCTCGCTCACCCATTGCATCGGCATCACCCCCAGTTATACGAAGACCGCCCTAACCACCACTGAAGAGTGCTACGCCAGCGGCCCACCCTTCCTATACTCCTGGGGGAGGCGTCACTATGGACTTGTCTAATAGTCTTCGTCGCCCTGATCTCAGGGAAAGGGAGGCATGTCGTGTGAAAAACTGCTGTTATTACTGTAGAGGAGTTGGACATTTAGTTAGAAATTGTATGCTTTCGCCCTCGGGAAGGGCGCCACCTAGGATGAGGGGAGCATTGTTGGAAGTGAAGAAAGAAAAGAAGGAAACCGAGGAGGAGCTATTGTCGAATGAGGAGGAGTT
This sequence comes from Morchella sp. 2018-W30, assembly GCA_024713625.1. Classification (NCBI taxonomy): domain Eukaryota; kingdom Fungi; phylum Ascomycota; class Pezizomycetes; order Pezizales; family Morchellaceae; genus Morchella; species Morchella sp. 2018-W30. The sequence goes on from JAMJEW010000012.1 coordinate 1,102,788, forward strand.
AAAAGATTCGTCCCTTGCCTAAGCGGCATAGCCTAGGGACCTCCCAAAGTTTTTTCTAAGGTGTCTATTTCTAAGTTTTCAGTATTAGAAAGGGAGATGGATGGGAATCAATTGATTGTAGTTTGTTTTATTTCACAAAATAAAAAATCTATTGTACCCACCTATACCTTGATTGATACTGGAGCGTCGGGATATTCATTCATTGATGAAGACTTTGTGCGCCGCCATGAATTGAAGATGAAGAATCTGAGGGCTGAGAGAGGGATTGACGTGATTGATGGGAGACCTATTGAATCCGGAAAAGTAACTAGGAAGGTGATGTCGAAATTGGAAATTAATGGACATGTGAAGGAGTGCCCTTTCTTTGTCAACAAGTTGGGATATTACCCGATTGTGATGGGAATATCTTGGATAAGGAAGCATGGAGTTTTAATTGATAGTAGACGGAATGAGATTTGTTTCCAATCATCAGTATACAGCAAAAGCTCGCTATAACGGTACAGTCCGGACTGAGTATTGGTACCGTTATATAGAAATTACCGGTTTAGAGAGAGATGATTACTTTATGATACAAGACCGTTCCCAAGTGGAACTTCCTTCCCTTTTGCTATACTTCATGCTTGGGGAGTGAAAAAACCCGAGATTTTTTGTTGAGTCTGATTCCCTAATGCCCGGAGCTTAATGGATTCAGTCTTGCGACGCATTTTCTGAAGTGCAAGAACTGATCTGTTTCCTCCATCTGGAGTGGGTTCCAATATATCTCTATGCAAAAGATAGTAGCGTTCCAGATTCTGAAGCTGCTGAATAGCCTGTTGATGCATGATGACTGGCTCCTCCTGAACTTCTCCCTGCTCTTCTTCCAACCGGTCTGATGGGTCAACCAGAGAATATCTTTCCAGGATGCGGGCTTCAAGTACATCAAGACTATCATCTATAGCCTCTTCAAGCGGGTGTATAAACATGTCAAGATCTGCACCTTCTTCAACAAAATTTCTTTGGCGAAGCATGTCTATTCCCGCTCCAATATCATCACGAATAGCCATCATTTCCTCTCCAATGATTTGATCAGTACCGGGAAGATCAAGTTCATTTTGTAATGAAGTAATTTCCGATAAATTTCTTATTGATCTTGGTAGCACTTTAAGAGGATTGACAGCATTGATTGCTGCTTCGTTTTCAGATGTTAAATGTGACGGCTCGAAATACTTGACTGAGCTTTTGGTGAAACAGTTGAAAATTGTAGAAGCCTTGAGGTCGGTATACCAGGCTTCAACACCCCAATTGATCGCTTGCAGGAGATTGACTTTTGGAAGCTCACTAGTAGGCTCTAGTTTCTCAATTTCCTTAACAAAATAGCGAACATAATAGCGACGGGTATAGGATTTCCAAGTATTGATAATTCCTTGATCGAGAGGTTGCCAGACTGATGTTGTGTTTGCCGGTAGCCAAACAATTCGAGTATTTTTTAGAGAATATTCCCCTCCAATTTCTTTCACAACAAGTTCATGTGCCGAAAAATTGTCCATAAGGAGAACTTTACGACCTTGCATGCATCGATCAAACCAAAGGAGATAGTCAATCATGATATCATTTTTCATCCATGAAGTGCTATTGTAAAGACAAATTGCACCAAGATGTTTTCGATTAATATTTTTGAAACAACGTGGGTTTTCGTATTTTCCAATAATCCAAGGCTTTATTTTGTTTAATCCAGTCCCATTGCATGTAAAGGCAACTGTGATTCGAAGCTTTTCTTTCTTAACTCCTTCCAATACTTCTGTACATAACCGTCGGTCAGGTTGCATGCGGTAGTAGTATCCGGTTTCGTTGAAGTTATAAATATCTTGTAGATCATAATCTCTTAATATTTCTCTAATATCATTCATTTCACGAAGACCAAGGACACATGCTCTGTCAACAGCATCTCCCGCTTCTCCATGCTGGACATATTCACGGATGTTGTAACTTTTTTTGAATATAGCCAATCAGCCGTCAGAAAATTGGGGTGGTATATTGTCTGATTGAATAATTAGTATGAATCAAATTTTATGACCTGTTACATACCTGTATAGAGAATAGCGAAAAAATCCTTTGCTTTTTCCTTCAATATTAATCCGGTGATTGCTGTCCTCTTTTCCATACTTTTATGCGACTCAAACAACGCTTCATTGAGTCTAGGATACGCTACAGATCGGCGCCTCTTCATGTCTGGACGGGTTGGTTCTGATTGATTTAAAAGATCTGCAGAGCGTTTCAACAGAATCTCGCTAATTGTAGATTGAGATATAGTCTTCCCATTATATTTTGTTTTAAACCATTGAGCGATCTCCTTCCAGCTGGGCTATTTATTGAGACGCACATATTCATTGTTGACGCACTCGCAAATGGCATGCTTCTATCCTTCAGAGAATCCTTGTCTTTTACGCTTCAGGGGTAGTGCAGGGGGGGTTGGTGTAACGAGAGATGACATGGTGGTGATGAGGTGGTGAGGGCGGGGAATTGTGGGTCAAGCGTTGAAAAAAGCAGCCTCATTTGCAAAAAGATTTCCCTAACCCTAAGTTATCTATACCAGTACCATATACAAATATCTCCTATAGTTCTAACAGTACTGCTATAGCCAATTTACCGTTCCAGCACACCCAAAAAAAACTGTACTGACAGCTTCTACCCTTATAGAGAGATTACCTTTATAGGAGGTACCGTTATAGCGAGCTTTCACTGTATCTTGAACATTGTATAGTCAACTGCAAACCCATTGTTGCTCGGGGAAGTTTAACTCCACCACCGGAAAGGCCAGTTACACATATTACAGCAGTCACTCCTTGATCGTTTAAGAAACCCCCCTAAGACCCCACTGTTCAGGTTTACTTGACCACTCTATATGCGGTTAATAAAATATTGGAAATGCCTGCCAATCTTGATGGAACAATTCCGATAGACCATCAGCGGTTCCAACAATTGTTCGATGAAACCAATGCAGCCAGGTTACCACCACATCGTCTTTATGACCATGAGATAAAACTGCAAGAAGGAACGGTAACATCTTTTGGCCCAACGTACAGTATGTCGCGGGAGGAATTGAAGACTCTAAGAAATTATCTGGCCGACAATTTGAAGAAAGGATTCCTTCAATCTAGTAACTCCTCGGCTGGTACTCCTGTACTATTTGTCAAGAAAGCAGATAGATCTCTACGCTTGTACGTTGATTATCAGAAGCTGAACGCTATTACAGTCAAGGATCGATACCCTCTTCCCCTTACCCCTGAAATCATGGCTAATCTAGCACGGGTCAATCATTTTACCAAGTTGGACATATGGTGGGGCTATCATCAGCAAGACTTTATTTGTCTCCTGATGTCTCCTGAGCCTTAGGAGGCTCAGAAAATATCCAAGAGTCTCAGGAGACTCTCAGGAGACCTGGGAGACTGTTGGGAGACTCCAATCACAAGTTGAGTTTGCTGATGATAATCAAATTAGGGTTAAAGTAGGAGACAAGTAGAAGACGGCTTTCAGGACGCGCTATGGACATTGGGAGTATATGATTATGCCTTTTGGGTTGACGAATGCTCCTGCCACCTTCCAGCATTAGATCAATGATATTCTCCGCCCCTTGCTCGACCGCTGTGCTACTGCTTATCTTGACGATATTCTTATTTACTCGGAAACCCTAGAGCAACACCAGCAGGATGTGCAACAGGTACTGGAAGCTCTGGAGGTCAACGAGGTTCACCTGAAGCCCGAGCAGTGTGAATTCAGTGTACAGAAAACTAAATATTTGCGATGAAGATGGACCATGCTAAAGTACAGACAATTATGGATTGGGGGGTGCCGAGAACAGTGGAGGAGGTCCAGGAATTTCTCGGGTTTGTTAATTTTTATCGACGCTTTATTTATGCCTATTCCCGAGTCGCAAAGCCCTTGACTACCCTAACTAAAAAACATGTTCGGTTTGAGTGGACCCACAAGGTTGAAAAGACCTTCCAAGCACTCAAGACTGCCTTTACTACTGCCTCAATATTAATGCACCCGGACCCTGAGAAAGAGTTCATGGTGGAAACTGATACGTCAGACTATGTGTCAGCGGGAATTCTATCACGATGGGACGATGAACAGATTCTACACCCAGTTGCTTTCTTTTCAAAGACACACTCACCTGCGGAAAGCAACTATGAGATCTATGATAAGGAGTTGTTAGCCATCATTGGTGGCTTCGAAGAATAGAGACCTCATCTGAAGACACCTCAGTTTCAAATTAAAGTGCTCACAGATTATCGTAACCTTGAGTATTTTATGTCAATAAAATTGCTAAATTGGCGGCAAACCCGTTGGGCGGAGTTCTTGTCTCGATTTAATTTTATGATTCAGTACAGGCCGGGAAAGCAGGGAAGGAAGATTGATATCCTAACCAGAAGGCCTAAGCATTTACCGAAGGAAGGGGATGAGAGATTGGAGCAACGGTTCTAGCTATGGTCCATGACGGCGTTCGACAATCAAAAGAGATCTCGTTGTTGGAGTGTAAGGAAAGTGAGGAGGGGTTATTGCTTTACCGGAATACCCTCTATATCTCTAAATATGACAAACTCAAGCTCTATTTGTTTCGAGAATACCACAATAAGCCTTCGGCTGGATATTCTGGAAGATTAAAGACATTGGAACTCCTTAACCGGAACTATTGTTAGCCGACCCTGCGGAAATATACAGACCACTATGTCCAGAATTGCCATATTTGCCGGCGGAGCAAGGTGAATCATAATCCTCTGCCAGGAGTCCTACGACCACTATCAGTACCCAAAGGACCATAGATGGATGTTACAATGAATTTTGTGACGGGACTTCCAGAGAGCAATAGATTTAATGCTATACTTGTGGTAGTGGATCGATTGACGAAAATAAAGCATTTGATTCCCACAACAGAAAGTGTTAACGCCAGGGATTTGTCACGTCTATACCTGGAGCAGGTATGGAAGTTACATGGGCTACCAGAGACTATTGTTTCCGATTGAGAGACACAGTCAACTGCTGAGTTTTGGAAAGCTCTTTGCGATCAGTTGGAGATTGCTCCTCGATATTCTACCACGTTTCATCCTCAGACTGATAGACAAACGTGTGATGGAGTAACCTGATTCAAAGAAGAAGATGACAATGATGACGCAAAAGGACTCGAGGAGCACACATCAGGAAAAAATGTGGCTGCGTCTTGTGGCGCCCAGGTGCCACAATTGGCACAAGACGTCAAAGACGTCAAAAACCAATTGCTTACCTGCATCCCCGCGCCCCGGCGCCGCAAGACGATTGGGGTCTCCCAAGGTGTAATCCGTGATTCGACGAAAAACTCGCTTTTGACGAAAATTAGTCGTCGAATTCGCCGCCTCGACTCGTCGTCCTGACGCTTTTGCTTGGTGCTGTAGTTTAACTTTGTCGCCTTTGTCGAAAGACTATAGTACTTCGTTCCGTTTCTTCGATAGCCTTTAGTTTCGTCTTTTTACTAATTTATGCCGTTTTACCACCTCTTTCCTCATCATTCACTCTCTAGTTTCCCCATGCTTTACTTGCGACGAACCCCGACGTTAAATGGCTCAAATTCCGACGATGTTCTGACGATATCTAACAGAAATCGTGCACGCACGACGATCGGGTATAGGTTCTTAGACGGGCGTTTTGCACGTCGAGAGGATATCCGACGTGTGTAGATGACCACAGACGGCTCTACATACATCACCTTTGAGTCGAGTGATCTCACATGAAGGACTCTAATGCATTCAAATATCTATGTACATTTATCGTCGAACGCGCTTTCTATTTGGCCTAACTAGGTTCCGTCTTTACGCCCTCTTTATTCATGATATCCCGTGTAGTCGACTCACCGTGTTCCTCCTCCTCATTGTCTTCCTCCTCCGCGACGTCCCTGGGTGCTTGATTCATTCACTTCGGCCCACCTGACTTTCTCCCCGATCACTTTCGTCGTAGTTTCATTCATACAATAGTCACCTGCCTCGCCGCCGCTTTTCCGACTCTTTATTAGAATCTAGAACCAGTTCTTCATCGCCTTCCAAGTCCTCGCCTTATCTTTCGTCGGAGATCCGCCAACAAACTGTTCACCCCCGGGTCGATGATTGCCTCCCGACTCTCTCTGCCGACGATTTTCGCGGTGGTCGTTCTATTGATCCGCTTTTGTTATTTCACCGGATATTAGCTATCATCAAACCTGACGATTCTTAAACGATCGCTCCCATCGCTCGCATATGTCTTTCAAAGATCACTAATTCGAGACGTCATTAGTTACTACGTTCGGAAAGGCTTTATTATGGAGTCACCTACCGCCACAATAATCCCTATTAAAGACGCCGTTCCTCCAGTTGCTACCCCCTAAGACGCAAACCCTGAGGGGCGTAGATCGCCGAGATACTAAACAGATAAACGTCCGATTGATATATCCGCTAAACTCTGACGCTTAATAGCGATCCCACGATTAGTCTTGTAGTAGCAGTACACGATAAAGCGGGTATTCTGCGCGCGCAAAGTGCCATTGAGCAGGCTGATTTCGTAGTTAGAAACACACGTTTGATAAACGACGAATTGCATGGGATATATAACCTCGTAGTGGTCAGGATCACAATTGAACCTATCCCCTGCTAATAGATATTTGACCCGTTCTTTGGCCCTCTCTGTGGTAAGACCTTCTAACTGGTAGTACGATTTGATGATACTCTTCGCCTTTTCCATCATGAGAGCGAGCACGTTGATGGAAAAATCGCACTGACTCTCGATGCTCAAAGTTAATTCGCCTCCTGATCCTCTGTTGCCCGATCCCACGACTTTTTGACCATACTTCTCAGCTCAAGTACTGAAGGAGGGGATTGGTGAAAAGAGTATCTTCGTTATATCCCATCCTGCCTTCTCCAATAAAACTCTGTGAGAAACGCCAAATCGCCAAGATCTCTCCGTCTCTCACCTCTTTTGGCTGTAAGGAGCCCCGAAGAAAGGTCAATCGACGATTCCCTCCTCCCTGAAACCGACTTTTCTCCTTGGCTATGTTCCTGACTGCTGCTTGAGGGTGGCCTAAACGACCCGGGATTCAGTGATCGACTTTCGAGGGCGATTAATGTGCTTCCCCGACGGTGGCGGCTCGGTGTAGGGAATGCGTCTCCCGGCGAACACTCCTGTGGTTGGGAAGATTTGGCATTCTGGCGATAGCGGTGGCTCAGTGCAGGCAATTCGTCTTTCGACAAACCCTGGCGTGATTGAGATGATCCCAGGTCCTGGGGACGACGGCGGATAGGCGTAGGTAATGCGCGTTTTGACGCAATGTCCTGAGATTGAGGTATTTCTGGTGGAGGACTTGAAAGTGGGGAGGTGGACGCTCTTCTAACAGGAGGCTTCCTGACCTTGGCTAAAGACCTTTCTCCATGAAGTTTTAAATCTATATCTCTGTGATGATGGTCCTCGTCACCGAAGTTTGTGACTCGTTCACCCGTCTCGTCTTTGCGAGGAAGATCCTGATGTTTGGTGCTCGTCGCTTACCACTCGCCACGTGTCTGCGAGGAAGGTCCTGAGGTCCACCTCGCCGATTCGCCTGGAAAAGTGCTGAACCTCCTGTGATGAGTGCACCTGTCCGCCGGCGATTTGCTTACCTTTTTACCTCTGGTAACAGGCGTTTGTTGAGAAGGCGTAGTTTCGCCTCCCGTTGAATGGATCTGGCAGTCGTCGTGGCATCGCCGAATCTGATCGTCGGAATATGGTCGTCCGATGATACAAAGAGTTGACGGGGCGGGGGTATGAGCAAAAAGAGGATGGGGATGGGGGTGGGGCGGAGTGACGTACGTATAATAGCGAAATAGGATGGACGGTGATATCATTAATACGTACATGTAGGTATCTAAGTAAGATATCTGACTAGCAGATGGTAAACGCCCCACCATCCTAAACGCCTAGTGTGAATATAACTAGCTATCCCAAAACGAAATAGCGCAAAAGACTAGCACAGTTCTGTATTCTAATGTAAGCTCAAGCAGTCGATACATTCACATGTATATATCGACGTACCACTAGGATGATATATTATGCCATAGTCCAGGGACCAAATCCACAAACGACTAAATCCAAATCCAAAAAAAAAAAAAAAGCAGAAGCTAAGGAAAGCGATGAGCATATCAAAAAAAGACTAAGGCAAACAAAGGGTTGAGCTACTGAAAAATAGAGAAACGTAGAGAAGTCACAAAAGGACCAAGAAATAATTTACAAACGACGAAGCTAAGGGGGGATTAGTTCTACCCTTCGTCTGTTTCCCTCGCCCCACTACTACTACTCGAAGGAACAGGTGATAAACTTGAAATGCTTGAACAATCATAGTTGGATACGGTAGGAGGTGGAGGAGCCCGGACCAAAGACGACCACCGGCTAGGCTGGTCATTCGACGACCACTGACCAGGCCGACTAGGAGTCGATAGGGAGGATGAGAGGGGTGGAGGAGGAAGGGGTGTCGGGCGTGATTTTGGTGTAGAAGAGGACGGGGGAGGGGCTATAGCTGTTAAGAGAATAGGTGCTGCAAAGCCGGGCTCTGGCGATTCGAATGTATCAATATCTCTATATACCAAGCGAAGTCGGACTCTGGTAATTCGATAGGGTTATGCTCTGGTGAAGATGATGATAGGGATATAGTAGTAAATTCTGACGACGGCAAAAGGGCCAGGTCAGGTGAAGTTATTGATTTAAGTCCTATCTTAATTAGTATTGAAGAAGGCCCTACCCCCATTCGTGCAGTTCCGCTGACATGTAAGGATATGGATTAGCCGTCTATCTTCTTTCTTTCCTTCGGTCGTCCGACTCACGTTGTAGCAGTCCCCCTCGTCCCCAGTGGCAGTGCCCTCCCCTTCCCCGTCCCAGTCCTCCCGCCCGTGTTATTCCCCTTCTCCGGCGCCTTCCCCTTCCCTCCTTCCCTTCCCTTTGCAGGTGCCTTTCCCTTTCTTGCTCTGGGGTTCTTATCCCCTCGTCATCCTCCGGTCGTCATCCCCGAATCGTCCATCCTCCGGGTCTTTCTCCTTCGGGTGGTCGCCCTCCAGGTCGGCCTCCGGTCGCCATCGTCCTCCGGCCGCCCTCGCCCTCCGGGTCGCCTCGCCCTCCTCCTCCGGGATCTCATCCACGTCAGTTGCGGGGTCTGTCAGGGCTGGGCTGTTTCTGCCCGGACTCATGATCTTGGAGTTGAGTCGGGCGACAGTTAGTTGCTCCTTCATCATCTCGCCCAACTTTCACGAAAGTAGAGAAATGATGGAGAGGTGGTTTGCCTCCTGGTTGTCGGCTTCATGGTAAATTACCATTAGGCGCATTTGAACGCGGCAAGCCCGAAGCCACACCTCGACGCCCTTGTCGGTCTTTAGGAACATATAACCTTACAGGTCTGGGTGGATTTTGGGAGAACGAACTCTCATCGGCGACGAAGGAGCCTATCACGACTTAATTGGCGGGTATGGCGCTGATACAGTATCTTATTCTGGCTTCTGAGATGGCGCCGCTCGGCTCTGATCATTCTGACGACTTCCGATATATACGGCATGAGCCTTGTGCGACTCAGGATGGGGGTGTCGTTATATCGCTTTAGGGTCCAGTTAGGCATCACCCATCGCGCGTTTCTAACAAAAGGAGCGACGGGAGTGGTCCGGAGAGCCCTTCCCACAGCGACATCCGCCGTTGACCTACGATACCGACTTAACGACTTGAGATATTCCAACAGGCCGGTGGGTGGTGCGGAGTTTTATCTGCCTTCATCGGTCTCTCGCATCGCCGTCCGCTCCATCTTTCCTACCCTTTTGTTTGCCGCCCTTGTGCTTGGTTTTTTCCGTTGGCTGCGTCTCTTTAATCGACGCCTTTGTTCCTCTCCGCCTCAGCGAACTCTTCCTTTTCTGCCTTAGACTTTCGCTTGCAGAAGTCTTGAAGTATAGAGTTGAATGCCTTTCTGACGAGAGCCCTGATAGGTTGCTCGGTCGTCTGGCTGATTCAAGAGATGGGAATATGTGGGCCATGGCGGATGCGCTTCAAGTCGTTGCTCTACTTTATCCCACTCGGCTTGCTCGGCCTGTGTCCTGCTTTTGATGACTTTGCGGAGTAAATAGTCACGTATATCGTTCATCATATGAAGCCATTCAGCCGGAGTTATGCCCAGCATTGCTTTACAGTCGGAGGCAGTTAGCGCCTTCGCCCCCAGCATATCCTGACAAAACTTGTTAGCAACCCTTCGGCTTCCACAGTAGGAGCTCGGGGCAGGGTCCCTACAGCGTCCCGGCAATCTTCTAACGTCATGCGCAGTATCCAAGGGTCTTCGACCCGGCTCGTTCTTGGCCCTTTGGCCACGTTTTTGTCGTGGTGCGGCGGCGCGGGCGTTGCAGAATCGCCGGGATTTCCATGAGTATTTGGGCGTTTGCGTTGGGTCTTGGGATTGACCGCTGACTCAGGTAGGGAGTCTTTGTGACCTCTTCTGGGAATCGCCATTCGACTAATTTGAAGCGTCGGATGTTTCGTCGGATGTTTGCAGGTTTCGTCGGAAGATGAGGAATGTGGTAAGAAGATGAAGAAGATATCCAAGGGAAGATCCGACGAGATATATAGAGAGAGATCCTCAAAAGAAGAATTATGGTATGGGGCTCAATTGGGCAACTCCTGTCGAAGAACAAAGCAAACAAAGGAAACATAGTGAATATAAGGCATCTCTTCTCCGGATTTGGCAAAGAGCTTCGCCAACTTTGATGAATCGTCGGTTGTATATGAGGTTTGTCGTCGAGAGGTGGTGAGCTTAGGCGTCGTGATGAGGTTTGATATCAGATGATTCAGAGTCTTGGCACCTACCGATTAGGCGCGCTTGATATCAGATGATTCAGAGTCTTGCACTCACCGACTAGGCGTCGTTGTGAATGTCTTGGCACCTACCAACGCCGATAGGATATCACCGCTCCACCCCCCTTCGCCTAATCGCTTCCACCATATAAGCTCTCTACCACGACCTCATGAACTCAATACCACCAACCTATCAAGAAGATGTTTGCCCATACTGCCCCAGAACATACCGCCAGCGTAGAATCTCACGAAAGACATTGCCTCCTCCACGCAAACGGCGAGTCAAGACGAGAACGACCGCATCAGGATCCAGAGGCGCAGGACCAGTGGAGATTGGGGCAATTGCCAATTCTGATGAGGAATGGACGGATTCTGAGGCCGACTCGTTACAGGAATCCGACTTCGATGCCTCCGACGATGAGGATGAAGTTATTGGGGGGTTGGGCGATAACCAGCGACCTCCCGAGTACCCACCCTACGCGGGAGTACGGTTAGGGCAATCGGAGGGTTACCGGGACCATTTGAAGGACGACTGGGAACCTTGGGCCCCTTTCAAAGATGCCGCGGAATGGCGATTAGCCAGATTCTTCTTAGAAGACAACTAACGCCGTGCCAATTGACGACTACTTTAATGAGGTCTACATAAGGCGGAGGAACGAACGCTCCAATCCGCCTACACCTTCCAAAAAGAAGTTTAGAGGAAATGGCCGGATCCCCACCAAGTTTCAAATACGGTACAGTCGACGGAATGGCAAAAACGACTGAGTTCTATTACCGGATCCCGTCGAGTGTGCCAGGTATCTACTAGCCCACGATTATGCGGAGGAGATGGTGTATGTCCCAAGAAAGGATACGACTAAAAAGGACTGCGGCTTTACTCGGAGATGCATACATGGATTGGTGGTGGGGATGCAAGAAAGCCTTGCACCTGGGGCTACCGTCGTTCCTATCATCTGTAGCTCTGATGTAACTCATCTGACCAACTTCTCGGGGGACAAGAAAAGCTGGCCCGTATATATGACGATAGGCAATATCCCAGACAAGGTACGGTTGAAGGCCTCGAGCAAAACGCATCTTCTCTTAGCCTTACTGCCGGTTCCGCCGAAGGTAATCGGAGATGCGGCGTCTAAGGAGAAAATGCGATTACGGGCGTCGGAAACATTGAGGATGGTTATGTCAGTTATCCTCGAGCCTGTAATCAACCTCAACTAGGACTCGCATAATGGATTGCGCGGACTACCAAAGCGGTGCTGGCCTGTGCATGCATGGTTGGCTGACCATATGGAGAACTGCAACATCTTGAGCACCAAATTCAACATGTGCCTCAAGTGCGAGGTTCCTGTTGATAGACTGGGAGAATACCGGACAGAGCCGACCGAGGCTTACCCCTGGAACCAGAATAACTATCGGCTGATGTACGATGATTACATCGCGCTGAAGTCAGTTGACCTGGCGACCAAGGATCAGAAGAGGTGGATAAAGGTGTTGAAACAGTGGTTCGACGCCGGATACGAATTAACCTACAATCCCTTCTGACCTACCCTACATTAACGCACGACCTTCACAGGCGGATATGCTTCACGCCTCTTCTACCTGGGAATTCTAAAACATTTGATGGAGTGGTTGGAGGACTTTCTGAACGAGCATAATCGTTTGGATGATTTCAATACGATCGGACCTCATGCCTCCATATCCCGGCCAGAACCGAAAACCATATCGCGCGACACTCAACGGCGAAAGGAGATCAAACTTCCTGAAGATAGTCCTACCAGCTCTAGCATCAGCCCTCAGAAGGCCAAAGCCAAGTCAGGTAGGGCCTTTTAAGAGAGCTCTCAGATGCGCCAGATCCTCATTCAACTGGCTTGTAGCTCAAGACTGCTCCCATAACGATTTAACGATAGATATGTTGGAGGGATATCTAGAGGATTTTCACAGGACCAAGGGCGTATTCAGGAAATACCGGCGAAAGCAGGAAACCGAGAAACTTATGCACAACGACGAAGGGAGCTCCTAGAGGAGTACGACATAGAATTAGCGAATCTCAACGGATCATCCGTTGCTAGACAAAGACTTGTCAGTGATCAAAGGCTAAACATGCAGGCGGAAATAGACGAAATTCTACGAACAGAATCGCACTTCAACTTTCCAAAGATTCATTTGATGAGCCACTTCACCGAACATATCCGGCAGTTTGGCAACATTCCCGACTTTTCGACGGAATCTTGCAAGATACGCAACGACCAGATCAAAATACCATATCGTCGAGCAATCGCGTGAATCCGACGATGCAGATATTGCGACGCTCAATAGGGACTACACATTCGCCATGCGGGAGCTAAATCTGATACAGCTAGCTCGAGAGGGGTTTTCTACTGCAGAACTTATCGACAACCTTCGACTAGGGCCCCCAGCGTTGAGAAACAAACGACGAAAGGCCAGACGAAATTTGGAGGACCTCCGCGACGATCCAGATGTGGAGCTGGAGATGATAGCACCATTAAGCCTAAGATCGGAAGAGGCAGAGGTTGAAAGGAGGTCAGTTAGCAGCAGGGAGCAAACGACAACGGTGGGAAGGGTGGTTATACCGGGGCAGAGCAAGGCTCGGTTTCTATCTTGGTCGTTACTTCAGGAGGGAACTCAATGTCAGCGCTGAGATATGCCAGGAAGAATTTGGGAGTGGCAGGTGGAGGTTTTCAGGCAACTCAGCGTGCGGTACTGCTACATCATGGCGAAGGCGACGAAAGAGTAGTCCATGCACTTCGCACTACAGGTAGTTTAGACTACAGGGGGTCAGCGCCAAGAAAGGATTGGGTTTGGTTTCAACAGGGGCCACGAGGACTAAACGATCCACTACAGGGGCTTTGTCCAGCAACGCTCCTGAATGTGTTGAAGTTGAAAGACCCGAGACGGAGGAGAGCTAGATTACTCGCGGTGATCCGACCTCTAAAACCGGACTTTCAGGGAGCCACAGATGAGAATCACGGCCTGGTGAGGGTATCACCGAGAGCGGCATCATCCGACGATGTTTGGGTAGTTGGTATCAAGTGTATCGTTGGGGCCGCACATCTAGTGCCGGAAACACCGTCGGAGGGGACAAGGAGGTGGCTGGTCAATAGCACAATCGACCTGCGTACGTTCAACTTGATATACTAATGTCGTATTTGGTAAGCTCCGTCCTCAATAAGTGATCTAGGATCGTCGGGTATTAATAGGTGAATAGGTGATGCAGGGGGTTAATCTTTCGTTGAATCAACTTGGTCTTTTAGGAGTGTGAAGGCGACGAGAATCTTAGGGTATTGATTATTCGAATGCAACACTATTAATGTATTTTTAAAGTACAAACGACGAATGAATATACTACTCCTCTTTCGATAGTGCTAGAAACGATATGGCAGTGCGAGAAACGTCTATTTGATGCGCCGGCAATGTTTTTGTTCTGTTTCATTTCGCAGCGGCGCCAGTCATTATCCGCGTTTCCCCCAGATATGTACGTCTTTATCCACGTGGGTAGTGATAGTAGTGTAATAAGACGTGGAATCTAGATGCCAGATGAAAGACGAGAATCAGAAGACGTGAACCTAACGACGAAGGTCGGAAGAAGGAGCGAAGGGGTGAATGGTCTTTAACGCCGGAACGGAAAGCTCTAAGCGGAAAGCAGGGCTAGGGTTTGAAAAGAGGGGTTGTAACCCCCATGTTTTCGCCTTCATCATCTCTACACGCCTTTATCACTACGGCTCCACCCCTACGGCTTCATCTACCCCCCCACCCTCTGCCTTAATCTCCATCTTGAGTATCTTCCTACGTCCTGCAATTCTCATCTGTACTAACGCTTATATAGACTTCAATCCCTAGAACTACGCTTAAAGGAACGACGCTTAAAGGTGGGATAACCCCCACTTAGTCTTTTTTGGATTGATACACGTCCCGACGAGGAAGAGAAGGCAAACAGCAGTCCTCAAATGACATCTAACGTGGTACTATTAAACGCCGCATTGTACTGCAGCAGTCATGGTACTTAATACAGAGCACTGACATGTACACTGCTGGATGCTTTCCGACCTTCCGAGGATGCGTGTATCGTCTGTCGATTTGTGAAAGGTTTACGAGGTCGCGCCATGGGAGCACCCGCCTGAAAAGCTCAATGTCCCACGCCTAAGCAGCGAAAAGCACTGAGCCAGGATGCAGGATTAATCTACTGGTCGGAAGACCAATGCCTGCCGCTTTTTCTTTTCGAGCTTGCTCGATAGCCAGACTCAGTCTTTGAGCGGTGCAACTCGACCTCCCCCGATCAATCCGCATCAAATGGTCCTCGCATGAGGGTCCAGAGAACGACACAAATCTGAATTAGGGAGTTCAATTTAGTCTAACGTCTTTTTTTTTTTTTAGATATATATCCCTACGGAAATCCATCACCGAGTCGAGCACGGTAGCGAGGAATCGAGCACGTAGCTAGGTAGGCTTCTACTAGTCGTCATGGTATCCTATTGGGGGAGGTATCATCTTTGGGAAATCATTTTTACTATGGGTTCTAAGAGCGTCGAAAAACCGATATGCCTTTGTTTCGAAACCTCGGGATCGCGACGAAACGAATTTTCGATGTTGGAAACCCCCCCCTTTTATGTGTATTGATACACGTCCCGACGAGGAAGGGAAGGCAATGTATACATAAAAGGGGGGGGTTTCCAACATCGAAAATTCGTTTCGTCGCGATCCCGAGTTTTCGAAACAAAGGCATATCGGTTTTTCGACGCTCTTAAATATAGATATAGAATACGGCGTTTCATAGAGATTTAATCCTTGAAAATATGGCAATATAGAATCAGAAGGGTTTTCAGTGTAACGACGCACCAGGAGCTTTAATCCAATAAACTTTATTCTCCAGAAGACTCATATGGGCATTATCGCGTGGTGAAAACATGTAGGACCGTGAGGCCAAATGACGGAGTCAATCAAGAGGATCTCGACGAGATCAAACTACTATTCTGATATATCAAGGTGAAATAAAAAGACTAACTCTAACGACTAATCTAACGACGGAGCCAAGAGACGAGGAAAGACGACGAGTCAAAGGACGGGGTCGGGAGACGGGGTCGAAAGACGATGAAAGACGACGAGTCAGAAGACGGGGTCGGGCGACGAAGTAGAACGACGAACTGAGGTTGCAAGACGAGTCGGGAACTAAAGTGTGTCATGAAACGCGGATTTAGTTCAAAAGATGTAATTTTTAGAGAAAAGACGAGATTTACACCTTGGGAGAGCCTGTTGCATCTTGGCGAAACATATTTTTTCCTGATGCAGTCTACGCAATGAGGAGACCGACGAAGACAGGGACAACACCGGGCAGGCACAGGCACAGGCACAGGCAAAGGCAAGGGCAAAGGCAAAGGCACAAGGGCGTAGGGCAGGGAGAGTGAGGACCAGATGGATCTCAACAAGAACGATGAGAGGTACTATGGGTTTCCTCTTTCTAGAGGATAGAGTTTTTGGTACGAGAAGGTATGGCTTAGAAATAGTAGTAGATTCCTATGTACCGAAATAACAGGAAGACGAGACAGAGAGAAAAGAAAAAACAAACCAAGGAAAATATCTATCCCCGCTATTTAACACTTCTCCCCCATCAGTCTGAAACATCTCCCACATTCGCTCATAGAACCTAATAGAACCCCATCGCTACCACACCTCGTATTCCTCCCCACCATCTCTGTTATTTCCATCACAAATCTATCGCGCCATCGAACCTCCTAGACCCCCAATGACGACACCCCCCCTCTCGGCACATCCCTTCTATCACGGCGTACCACGGAGTTCGCAGGAAAGGAGGATATTCGAGAACGGGTTTATGGTTGCGGTGTTTTCTTTCGGGTTCTTGGAGTTTCTATGGGTTTCTGTTACACGATGTTATGAGTCATGATTGTACAGGGATTAGGAGGGGTATATATATGTTGCTACGGATCTTCCCTTTGTTCTTTTCTTTCTCTTTCTTTCCTTACGTGTTCTTCCTGTTATCAACCCTACGGTTTAGTTTCGTTTTATCTTGTGTCTTTAGTTCTGAATATACTACGTCATAACCATAGTCTTCGCCAAGACCCTAGTTGGTCTTCCATAGTACCTTGTCCCGTCCTCGCTTCGCTTCGTTCTCGTCTCGCCTCGCCTCGCTTCGCCCATAGTCCATGACCGTAGTCCGTATCGTCTACTGGTACCTTCGTCTCCACGTCTTCGTCAGAGAGGCCATTTGGACCCTCTGCCCTACAACCCTGCTCCTCGGTTAGGTTCTTCCGTCGCCGCCCCTCGTCTTCGTCCTCGCTCCCGCCTCGGTTGTGTACCTCGGCCCTCTTGCTTGTTGTCTCCGTGTTGCACCGTAACACCTTCCTCGCTTAACTTTTCCCCACTAGTTATATCCGCACTTCGACTACCAAATTCCTGGGGCTGATTCCAATACGTCGGGACAGGTCCTTAACTGTAATAGCATTTAGCTTCCGATAGTCCACGCATAAACGGAAAGATCCATCGGCCTTCTTCACAAATAAGACAGGAGCCCCAGCTGGAGAGTTGCTGGACCGAAGGAACTCCTTTTTCAAATTGTCGGCCAAATGATCTCTTAACGCCTTCAATTCCTCCCGTGAGATACTGTATATGCGACCAAAGAGTAGTGCTGTTCCTTTCTGTAGCTTTATCTCATGATTATAGGGACGATGTGGTGGTAGCCTAGATGCATTAGTCTCATCAAACAATTGTCGGAAGCCCTGATTGTCTATTGAAATCGTTCCCTCGGGATTCGCAGGTATTTCCAGTATTTTATTAACAGCATATAGAGTAGTCGAGTAAACCTGAACAGTAGGATCCTGGGAAAGTTTCTTATACGATCGAGGAGTAACTGCCGAAATATGCGTCACTAGCTTTTCTGGCAGTGGAGTCGAGATCCCTCGAGTAATAGGTTTGTGGTTGGCTATGTAATGTTCACGACATACTGATGACTGGAAGCGAATCTCATTCCTTCTACTATCGATCAAAACTCCATGCTTCCTCATCCAAGGTATCCCCATCATGATCGGATAGTATCCTAGCATTGTAACAAAGAAAGAACATTCTTCCACATGTCCATTTATCTCCAGTTCCAGCGTAACCTTCCTAGTCACCTTCCCTAATTCAATAGACCTTCCATCAATCACATCATTCTCCCACTCAGTCCTCAAATTCTTCATCTTCAGTTCATAGCGGTGCACAAAGTCTTCATCAATAAATGCATATCCCGACGCTTCAGTATCAATCAAGGCATAAGTGGATACAATAGATTTTTTATTTTACAAAATAGAACAAACTACAATCAATTGATTCTCATCTATCTCCCCTTCTGATACTGAAAACTTTGAAATAGATACTTCAGAAAAGACTTTAGAAGGTCCCTGGGGTATGCCGCTTAGGCCAGGGACGAATCTTTTAACTCTTTCTCATTTGACAATGTCTCCTCCTGTGTTTCCTTCTTTTCCTTCTTCGCTTCTAACAATGCTCCCCTCATCCCTAGTGGCGCCCTTCCCAAGGGCGAGAGTGTACAATCCCTAACCAAATGTCCAATCCCCCATAGTAATAACAACGATTCTCAACATAACGGGCTTCCCTTTCCCTGGGATCCAGACGACGACAACTATTAGACAAATCCATATGGATAGCTCCCCCAGGAGTCTCAGGAGACTCTCAGGAGACTCAGGAGACTGTTGAGAGACTCTAGTCATAAGTTGAGTTTGCTGATGTCTTCGGTAGTGGTTGGGGTGGTCCTCGTACGACTGGGGATGTTGCTGATGCAACAGGTACGGAAGGGGCAAAGGAACGAGAAGCAGAGCCACTGGGAATCTAGAATCTAAATCTCTCAATCCTGGCTTGTAATGCCCGTTGCTTATTGTCGAGCCATTGGAGAAGGAGTCCGCACTCCTTAATCGTTGTCAGGGTCTCATTCTGAATCATTAGTGCCATCAATTCTTGGTTAAGACCCTCCAAAAGACACTCAATCTTAGCAGCCTCATTAAACTCAGAGTCGGCAGTGTAACGTTGAAACTCCGCAAAGTAATCAGAAAACGAACGTTGGCGTTGCCTAATCTCCCTCAAATTACGAGCAGCGGTGGCAGCGCGATCCAGATCCCCAAAATCATTATTCAAGATTTCAAAAAACTCCGCAATTGAGTTAAGAGCAATTCCTTCATCCGTAATATAAACAAGAAACCGATCCGCTGCCGGTCCTTCCAATTGAGAAATAAAATACGCCAATTGTTGTGCCAAAGTAGGAAAACGATCGAGGTTAGCCGTGAGCTTAATCTGTAGTTGTCTTTGAAAAGTCCTGAGGTTTTTACGGCCGTCCCAGTATTTCTCCGGATCAGGGAGTTTCTCGGACTTGGACGGCTTGGTTAAGTCGTCGTGGAGCTCTCCTAAATCTTCTTTGATCCCTTCCTGGAGCTTCTTGATCTTAGCTCGTAGTCCCTGGACCTCTTTGTGAAAATCAGCTTAGGCTTGTTCGGTTTCAGAGTGGTGGGTAGTAAGGTCGATCGCATATTGTTAGACCCCTCCGTAGGTTCTCTGGAGGAGAGTATACACTTGCTTTGATTCTTCCGTTGCAGTGGAGTCCGCTTCAGGGTGAGCGACAAAGAACCCTTCGAGATCCGTATGGAGCTTTTGATAGTCAAATGCATTTGTAGCGGGAGTGGTCATGGTAAACTATAGTGCGAGGAACTCTCCCTGTGCCAGTCGAGTAGAGATGGTCTCGTCTTAGTGTGACGGAGTTACCTGACGCAAAGTAGAAGATGACAATGATGACGCAGAAGGACTCGAAGATCACAGTCTTCTTCGACGAGGAAACTGACGAAGACAGGAGTAACACAGCGCAGGCACAAGCACAGGCACCGGCAAAGGCAAAGGCAAGGGCAAAGGCACAAGAGCACAAGGCAGAGAGAGTGAGGGCCGGATGGACCTTAACGAGAATGATGAGAGGTACTATTAGTTTCCTCTTTAGAGGACAGGATCTTGGGTCCGAGAAGCTATGGCTTAGAAATAGGAGTAGATTCCTATATACCGAGATAACAGGAAGACGAGACAGAGAGAAAAGAAAGAAAGAACTAAGGAAAACATCTACACCCGCTATTTAACTCCTTGTCCCGGCGCTTTGGCATCTGTCCCGACAGTTCGGTAAGCGATGCATGTTTGTGGTTGTCGTCATTGAGTTCTGGGAGATTCGATGGTGTGATGGATTGGTAATGTAGAGTAACGGAGATGGTGGGGAGGATTACGAGGTGTGGTAGCGACGGGTTTCTATGAGGTTCTATGAGCGAAAGTGTGAGTCATAGCGGACTAGGGGAGGAGGTGTGTTAAATAGCGGAGATAGATGTTTTCCTTAGTTCTTTCTTTCTTTTCTCTCTGTCTCGTCTTTCTGTTATCTCGGTACATAGGAATCTACTCCTATTTCTAAGCTATAGCCTCTCGTACCAAAGACTCGATCCTCTAACAAGAGGAAACTCATAGTATCTCTCATCGTTCTCGTTGAGGTCCATCTGGTCCTCACTCTCCCTGCTCTGTGCTCTTGTGCCCTTGCTCTTGCCTTTGCCTTCGCCGGTGCCTGTGCTTGTGCCTGCCCGGTGTTGCCCTTGTCTTCATCGGCCCCCTAGTCGAGCAGACTGTGCTCCTCGAGTCCCTCTGCATCATTATTGTCATCTTCTTCTTTGCGTCGGGTTACTCCGTCACACTAGTATGACTCAGACATCAGACCATAGAATTCTATCAAAACCTGTTGCGACTATATTTCAGATTCCTCTCCACTATCTCTCAAACTCTTATTACCAATCCTTACTACAACTGAACCTCATGGAAACAAATAACGATTATATTACCTCATCCCCTCCCTACCTTCGCCTAGCATAACCCAACAGGTCCGAACCACAATAAAAGCACTAAATCACCGGTACAGATACTATAAAGATGCTAGAATACTTCCAACTATTAGTAGCTAGGCTTTAAAGGAAGACAAGATCTGCCTCAAGATTCTATAAAATACAAGAAAGCTTAAATAAATGAAAAAAGAAAGGAACAAGTAATAGTGTTATTAGAGAATTCCAGAAAGTTTGATTACACATTGGATTTATAACAATAGAGAAAAAATATGATTGATTCGGGAATGAGAAGTACTGGCTGCAAAGAGGTTTCTATAGGATTATATAAAATATGAGACAGAAGGAACTGGTAATAGAAGGTATTAAATACAGAGGATGAACGTTCCTTGTAACAGAGTAACTAAGAATACTCAGAGGACAGATGAAGTTGATAACGCAGACAAAGGTGAAAGATACAGTCAGGGGTAATCAGAAGCGCAATGCAGCGGCAACATCAAAGGCAAATATGAAGACAGGGCAGGAAAGGTGAGGAGCAGATAAGGACTTTAGGCGAGGATAAAGAGAAACTATAGAGTCATCTTTCTGTAAAGGCAAATTTGTATGCAGAGTAACCATAACTATGGATAGGAGTATATTCCCATATGCTATAATAACAGGACGACAAGACAAAGAGAAAAGAAAGAAAAAACTAAAGGAAAAGTTGATTCTCGCTATTGAACATCCCCTTCCAACAGTCCACTATGATTCATACATTAGTAGTAAACTAAAGAATCCCATAGAAAACTATTATTACTATACCTTGTATTCCTTTCCACCACCTCCTCAAGTCTTATTACCAAACCCCCCTGCAGCTTAACATTATAGAAACAAATAATGACAACCTTATCTCATCTCATCCTATTCTCGCTTAACATAACTCTCTTGATCACAACAGCGCTGCGGCTACTAAACTCTCGGGATCAATGCAAAGACACCGTGATATTCCCCCTCGTTCTTTTAATTTCTTTCTTCTTTGTCTTATCTTCTTATTACCTTAATATATAAAAATATCCTATTCATAGTCAATAGTTTACTTTAGTCCTTATCCTACAAAAAAGTGTTCATTAGATAACCTTTTAACCATAACTCAAGATCTTTACCTGTTTTCGCCTCCCTTGCTCTGCCTTTCTGTTTTTGGCTTGGCCGCTACCTTTTACTCTTATTAGTCCTGACTTTGTCTCTCAATATGGTTTGCATCATCGTTCTCATCTGTCGCACAACTAGTACTGGTCACTCCAGCACATAACAAAAAGAAACTCAACCCCAAAATAAATGAATTATTTTTAACATCAATACTGTTGCTAAATTCCTAAGGATTTTATACAGGGTATATTTGTAGCCGAATATTTGTATAAAAAAGTCCCCATGAAAAAAAATCTCTATTTGGTGATTCTACACATGTTAGAAGGAGTGGAGTCAAATGCAAAGCTGAACCTATTGATTAATGCCAAGTGTGGATTCCACGGCGCAAAGTCTCTAATAGTTTCCCGCTAGTAGACTCGCTCACGGGTATGTGGTGACCACGGGTACGTGGGGATCTTTCTGTCTCAACATGGTGAGTACCAAAATCAATTTGCAAAAATTCATAATTCAAGACCATGAACTACCCAAACTCATACGCTATTTTGCATTTACTTGTTTTTATAAGTTTAGCCGTCCTGTGGAAGGAAAAAAAGTAAAAATTCCCACGCACCCGTGGTCGCCACACACCCATGAGCGACTCTACCTCCGGGAGTCCGATTAGGATCCGAGCCTAAGCGGTAATCACCGACCTCCAGCTTCATGTAGCTTTTAAAGCCCATATTACGCCTAGTGATCTTTCCCCGCACCCTTCATCCGAATCCCGCGTTTATAAGCTCACGTACGTTCTTCATAAGCTTTAGTTTTCTTGCTCTCCCCAATTATATAATTGACACGTTATTCTGTGCGCATCATAGCTATGGCTGCTCGTAGACTGCTTGCACGATCTGTTCATACCAAAATGTCTAAACCTCGTTCACCAACTTTTCTTCTCGCTACTGGGACCTCTCGAAGCTTAACGGCAACTCGAAGGCTTCATGCAACCGCTAATCACCTCAACTCAACCACAGCTCGTTCGACAAACTATCCCACCTCGCATGAAAAAATTGGATCGCCAGAGAACACGAAGCACTTTATTGATAACAAATTTGTCGAATCTCAAGCTAAAGATTGGATTGATCTATATGATCCTGCCACCAACAACCTTGTTACACGAGTTCCGCAATCTACGGATACCGAGTTGAAAGAAGCTGTCGACTCCGCCGAAAAAGCATTTCCGAAATGGAAGGCTACAAGCTTATTAACAAGGCAACAAATCATGTTCAAGCTGGTTTCTTTAATTCGGCGAGACTGGGATAGGCTAGCAGCAAGTATTACCTTAGAACAAGGCAAAACCATGGTCGATGCAAGGGGAGACGTCCTGAGAGGTCTACAAGTAGCTGAAGTAAGTTCTTTGACCAAAACCGAAGTAGGTGGCGTATCATCTTGGTAATAACCTGTATATAGACTGCATGTGGCATCACTACTCAATTGACCGGCGAGGTTCTAGAGGTCAGCAAAGATATGGAAACTAGGAGTTACCGCGAGCCTCTTGGTATTGTAGCTGCTATCTGTCCTTTTAGTAAGTTGGAAAGTTTTCTATCCTGTTTCGTCAAACCTTCATGCTGTATCGTTGACTAATGAGTTGAGTGTAGATTTTCCTGCTATGTTTGTTGTCTGCAGCTCTATGCCTAGTATTACGGTAACTGACTTTGATTTTAGGATTCCTCTATGGTGCTTACCTCTGGCTGTTATAACCGGTAACTGCATGATAATGAAACCTTCAGAGAGAGAGTAAGTTCAAGCCCCAGGGCAATCTTCCTGTGACACTAGCTAAATTTTCAAGCCCTGGCGCGGCAATGATAATTGCAGAGCTCGCTAGGGAAGCCGGACTTCCTGATGGTGTGCTAAACATTGTCCACGGTTCTGCAAAGACGGTTGACTTTATAATTGATGAGCCTAGAATAAAGGCTATCAGCTTCGTTGGTAGTGATAAAGCCGGTCAATATATCTATTCCCGAGGCTCAGAAAAGGGCAAACGTGTTCAAGCCAATCTTGGAGCTAAGAATCACGCAGCGTAATATTTCTGGAAACTGTCTCTTTACTAGCGGATCTCTGACGCGCTTTACAGAGTTATGCCCGATGCCAATAAAAACGCTACCATCAATGCCATTGTTGGCGCCGCTTTTGGTGCCGCAGGTCAACGTTGCATGGCTCTTTCAACTTTAGTCCTTGTTGGCGAAGCGCAAAGTTGGCTACCGGAGATAGTAGAGCAGGCGAAAAAGCTTAAAGTCGATGGCGGTTTTGAAGATGGTGCCGATTTAGGTCCTGTCATTTCTCCACATTCAAAACAGAGGATAGAAGGGTTGATCCAGAGCGCTCTTGATGAAGGTGCAACTCTTTTGCTCGATGGGAGAGGGTATAAGCCGTTGAAATACCCTAATGGAAACTTTGTAGGTGCTTTTGCTCGACCTCTATTGCCAGCGTTTTTCTTTTTTCTCATACCCCTTGCCTGACCTCCCACTAACACGTCAAATTCCAGATCGCCCCCACTATAATATCTAACGTGAAGACCAATATGAAGTGTTATCAAGAGGAAATCTTCGGGCCAGTGCTTGTCTGCCTAAATGTTGACACATTAGAGGATTCTATCGACCTGATAAATTCCAACAAATACGGAAATGGGGTAGCTATATTTACCAACAGTGGTTCAACCGCGGCACGGTTTCAAAGAGACATAGAAGCTGGGCAAGTGGGAATCAATGTCCCGATTCCAGTTCCTCTTCCAATGTTCTCGTTTACTGGAAATAAGGGTTCAATTGCGGGGCAGGGAGGCAACTACTTCTATGGAAAAGCCGGACTCAACTTTTACACCCAGCTCAAGACTGTTACATCGTGAGATACCTTGTTCTGGCCTCCCTATGAAGCTAACGATTCTTGTAGATTATGGAGGAGCGAGGATGCCATTGCAACCAAAGCCTCTACCGCCATGCCCACCCACTCCTAAAAGACTGCCGGGTCTTTTTTTTTAACCAGGGCGGAGACCAGGGTCATCGGAAAAGCGCACATATAGCTCCATACGTACTTTACTTAGTAATTTAAAGCTCTTATCACAAATACGTAGATTTGATACAGTATTCCGCCGTCAATTACTTAGAGAATAACTATATTTACTACTAGTGAGGAGCGGCCTCCGGCCGCATATGTAATCGTCAATTCGAGAAACCGCCGACACTGAAGGATCCAGAAAACTCACAGCCCTGTTCAATGATGTGGGGTAAACATTTTCGCACGCAGTCGGGGCCACCTGCCGCTGCGCGGCATGCTGGGCCCTCCTCGCTCGCATGAGATTGTAGTTTTGGAAGAGAAGGAATATTGATCTTGGCTAGAGGGTTATTATATATTGATCTTGGCCAGAGGGTTATTATATAGTGATTGAAGTTCGCCAATGTACAGCCAACTCTTAATATAGTGATACTCGATATAGTGATAGACGACTTCCCTAGCCACCCGAACACCCACCTCACCGGAACACTTCGTGGTTGATTAAGATCTACGAGGAGCTGCAATACTATCTACATGTATTCAACTTCAGTTACAGAACCCAGGTACCTTCAAGAGAGTTAGGCCACTCGTTGAAGTTACCTAATTCTAATTGTTGAAAAGGTATGGGGTTCTGTGAGTTCCCTACCCTCCTACCTTTTCTACTACTACGGTTCCCATTCTCAGCAATAGCAATTTCTTGAACTTCTCTCTTCCGCTTCTGAGCTTCAATATATTCTCCTGTACATACCCGGCTTTCAGTAAAAACTTTTCGCTTATTTGACTTAGTGGTTCTAATCCATTCCAGTTCCTTTTGTGTTTTTTCTTTTTCACAGCTAAGGAAGGAGTTTTCTACCCGGGGCTGTTCTACTTCTGACTAAAGAAGGTTGGGGAGCATTGGAACATTAGCATGGATCGGGTTGGTAGAGGAGGGATGTCGGCTGTAGTCTTCAAGATAATGTCTACCCGCTCTATATGCATAATCTACAGGTTGATCCCACACAATTGGTGACCATCCGGGTGATGCTGGTTCAGGTATTCTGCGAGTAGCAGCTGTAGGATCAACTGGCCAAGCTCCAGCGAGAGCAAATGCCCGACTGCATATTGAATCTCTTTCTTCCCTGTTCACAGGTGGTAGAGGTCTAAATGTCTTTTGACGTGCTGGTTCTAAAAAATCCATAAAATTGTGTTTTCCGATCCCAGTTTTTCCATGACGAGACTCGCTTGCGCTTCCATTCCATACAAATATTGGTAATGGCGGAAAATACCTATATCCAATGGCTATAGCAAATGGGTAACGTAAGCACAATACAATAATTTACTGATTCCAGCAAAATTCAATAATTTCTAGGCTCCTATATGCGGTCAATCCATCTACTAATAACGATCGCCAACGTCCATTTGCCCTAAAATCATATAGGTTAGCAAAAATTAATTGATAACTAATATGATTATATTACCTTTCACTTGTATTAGGTCCAAATACAAGTCAGTATTAATCCAACCAGGCTCTGAATATGCGTAAAAATAGTTTCTGTTATTTTTTTCATAACATTATAATTTTTGCCTGATTACTCAGTACTGTGACGGAGTAACCCGACGCAAAGAAGAAGATTAAAATGATGACGCAGAAGAACCCGAGGAGCACAGCCTAAGCGACGAGGAGACTGACGAAGACAAGGGTAACACCAAGCAGGTACAAGCACAGGCACCAGCAAAGGCAAAGGCAAGGGCAAGGGCAAGGGCAAGGGCAAGGGCAAGGGCAAGGGTACAAGGTCACAGGGCAGGGAGAGTGAAAACCGGAGGGACCTCAACGAGAACGATGAGGGGTACTATGGATTTCCTCTTTCGAAAGGACAGAGTCTTTGGCACGAGAAGCTATGACTTTTAAAAATAGGAGTAGATTCCTATGTACCGAGATAACAGGAAGACGAGACAGAGAGAAAAGAAAGAAAGAACTAAGGAAAACCTCTATCCCCGCTATTTAACACGTCTCCTCCACCAGTCTGCTATGATTCACACTTTGGCTTATAGAACCTCATAGAAACCCATCGCTACCACACCTCGTATTCCTCCCCACCATCTCCGCTATTTACATTACCAATCCATCATGCCATCAAACCTCCTAGAACCCAATGACGACACTCCCTCCTCAGCATACCTCCTCCTCGCTTAATATTACCCCAACAACCACAACATCGCTTCGACTACCGAATCTTCGGGACAGATGCTAAGACGCCGGGACACATAGGCACCGGTGAGGACAAAGGCAAGGGCAGAGGTAAAGGGCACAAGACAGAGTAGGGAAAGCGAAGACAAAATAAGGCCCCAAGCGAGGATCAAGAGAACTATGAAGTTGCCTTCTGCGAAGGTGAGTTTAGAGGCTAGGAACTATTATTCTTTAGATAGAAATATATTCCTATATACTGAAATAATAGGAAGAAAGACAGAGAGAAAAGAAAGAAAAAACTAAAGAAAAAATCTTTCTCCACTATTTAAGCCTCTCCTCCGCCAGTCCATTCTGACTCATACCTTCGTCCATAAAATCCCATAGAAAACCTGTTACTACCACACATTGTATTCCTCCCCACTATCTCCTATAATTATATTACAAATCCATTATGTCATAGAATTCCATAGAACCTAATGACGACACCCTCAACTTAATGCATCCCTTTTTCGCTTAACATTCATTAAGTGAACCAGAGGTTTTCCCTTAGAATCATTGAGTCTGTATGTGCCTAGGGGCATGATACTAATTACCTTGTATGGTCCACTGGCATACCATCTACTAGTAGCTTCAAACTTTTGTGGTTCTTTATGTCTGACCAGAACATAATCGCCTGCTTCGAATTCATGCGATTTAACGACCATATCGCGGACTCTCGTAGCATTGAGTTTGCGCATGTATGTCGCTTTATTGGCCTGCAATCAAGCATGCTGTAATTTGTCTATACGTTCTTCTGCGTTATCGATCGGTGTGTCTAATGGTCGAAGCGGGTTGTCATCGGAGGGTAAGATCAGGTGTCTTGCATATACAGTCGAATCTCCCTATAAGGGTACCTGTTATAAGAATAATCGCCCTGTAAGGGTATATATTTACGGTCTTTCTGGCCTTTGCTCATACAAAATCACGTTTAGTATAAGAGTAAGCGCCCTATAAGAGTACCAATCTTTGGTCCCGACGTACCCCTATAGAGAGATTCAATTGTAGGATATTAAATGGCCCAAACACAAATTTTGCATATACCCTGACTCTACAAGCAAATAGTGCTTATACAAGCTACTAATCTCATAGCTTTATCAACTTTCACATAAGATACTTAGTCAACAATTATTATATTGATAAAGTCCGGTCTCCTACTAAACACGTCGGACACTATATTCTCTTCGCCCCTACGATATTGTATATCCAGGTCAAACTCAGAAAATTCTGATATTCATCTAGCTAGTCTCTTTGAAGGTGCCTTAGTTGTCTTAAGATACTTAAAGCTCTCATAGTCTGTAATGACCGTAGTGGGTTGACCATTATCGATATAATACCGCCATGTACGGAGCGCATACTTAATTGCTAACAGCTCCTTCTCATGAACAGGATAGTTGAATTCAGCTGATATTAAGTGTCTGCCATTGTATGCTACCGAATGTAACTGCTTATCCTTTGATGAAGTCTGTAAGAGGACATATTCTATGGCATAATCACTCACGTCGGTTTCGATCGTGAACAGTGCTGATATATCTAGCTGGAGCAAAATTGGATCTGATGTCATATTTTTCTTGGATGTATCAAATCCATTCCGATAGGAAACATTCCAAATAATTTTCCTGTGTTTTTGTTTCCTAGCAACTAGATTGTCCTCCTTCAAAAGATCAAATAGCGGTCCAGCAATGGTCGCGAAGTAGCGAACAAACCGTCTGTAATACAAAGCAAGACCCAAAAATTGTCTAATGTTATGGACTATAGTAGGTCTAGGCTATTCCCTAATAATATCGAGCTTTTCTGGAGTAGGTAATACCTCTCCTCCTCCAAGCATATGTCTACAGAACTCTAACTTTTCTTGCAAAAAGCTAGACTCAGATGGCTTTGCATAGAGTTGATTCATTGCTAATAGATCAAACACGGCCGTTACATAGGTGCGGTACTCTGCGAACATTTCCAAATAGATTAGTAAGTCATCCAGATAAACTAGAACAAACTTATTTCAATAAGGGCATAAGACAGTCTTAATGAGCGTTTGAAACGTAGCGGGTGCACATCAGCAAGATTTTACAAGTCTCAGGAGATTACAGGGGTCTCAGGAGACTCAGGAGACTCCAGTCAAAGATGGTAAAGCTTGCTGATGCATTCGTAAGACCAAATGGCATGAATGATGTCAAATTCTGGTGGCTTTATGACACGGCAGTCAAACATTCTCGTGTATATTCCCATTCGTAGTGGAACGGTTGCCTGTTCCAACACAGGAATTTTCTTTCTATTAGGAAGAACAATTTTCTCTCTATCTTTTTCAGGCTTCAACTTCAGCCTCAATCTTTCCATACTACCACTACTCACATACATTCTAGATGCACCAGAGTCCAATAAAACTCGGACATGTTGTCCCCGAATCCAACCATCCATTACGGCCAGGTCGGTATTTCCTGGTTCATCTACCAAACACAGCTGCTTCAACATCTCCTGGAGCCAACGCGACTCGATTCCAACCCCGATCATCCCCCGTGATGGCCACTGCAGGTGCGTTTCTTGGTCGACCATAGCACCCTCTGCGCCCAACCTTGTCCGTTTCCTGACCTGAAGTTTCTCGAGTGGGATGATTGGGTATGGCCAGAATTGATAATAAATATAACATTGTTCCGGTTTTGACCGTTTTCTGTCAACTCATGTCTGGATGCTGAGCATTCAGAGCTTTTATTAGAGTCAGAGCCACAGTTATAACAGAGTCTGTTTGCAAAAGAATGATCCTTCCATTACTTAGTACCCTATTGAATTCTGAACGAACCGTACTCGATCGCATTCATACGTTGTTGGGCGATCCCTGATACATTACTAAAATGTCCGTTGCCAGTCGCTTTGTTGAAACCACCATGTCCGGTCAGAGCATTATTGGGTCCAGAATTGAAATTATTCCTGACATACTACTTGCGGTCGATACGATCGCATAGTTGAATGTATTGTAAGAGGTCTTCAGAATGGTCTAAAATCTAATCCAACTCATCTAAAACATGATCTCTAAGACCAGTCTTAAAACATTCTTTAATTTTGTTGTCAGGCAGTTATTGTGGTAATTGATTAGCCAGATCTAATAAGTCAATAGCAAATTCACTGACTGACTTAGTTTGTCTAAGCTTATTGTGTTGTTGCTGAAGACGATCGTTTAAGTTGATATCTATACACACTTCGCGAATGACTTAAAAGAACGATTTCAGATCGGTTATTATCACGGCATGGAATACATTTAGTAACGTCGCGGGAAGAAGGATTAGTCAGGGGCTTTCTATCGTGTTCTATGAGTTTCGGAGCAGGGATTCTATGAGTCAACGTTGCACATGTATTTCTAATAGAGGGATTTCCTTTGGGTTTCTATGGGTTTCTATGGTATGAGTCAGCAAAGAGATTTAGGGCTATATATAGGGAGTATTCTTCCTCGCTTGTAGGGTTTTCCTTTTCTTTCCTTTCATCAGCAAGACTTCATTTGTCTCCTAATGTCTCCTGAGCCTCAAGAGACTCAAAAAATATCCAGGAGTCTCAGGAGACTCTCAGGAGACCTGGGAGACTGTTGGGAGACTACAGTTATAAGTTGAGTTTGCTGATGTTCTTCTTCACGCAACCTTCCTGTCACTTTAGTCAATAGATCGTTAGGACATCCACTAGGGGACTTCTCGGATCTCTATAGCTCCCGTGCTTTCTCTTGTCTCGTACCTTATCCATAGCCGCTACTTGACTCCGTCTGACCTCGTCCCATCCCACTTTGCTCTGCCCCGACCTGCCTCGATTGTGTACCTTGGCCGCTTCGACTTTATCCTCGCTTCGCTCCGTGATAGTTATCTATTCCAGAGAACCATTAGTAGTTTCATGCATTTTTTTCCTAACAATTCAGACGCATTTTGCATGTCCAGTAGGATAAAATGCGGCCAGTTGAATATGTTCGCTTTTGCTCCGAAATTCTCCTCCAATAGTATAGAAGTCTATGTATTCTGACAAGCCGTACTGATTCACTTTCTATCGTACATCAGCAAGACTTCATTTGTCTCCAGATGTCTCCTGAGTCTCAAGAGACTCAAAAAATATCCAGAAATCTCAAGAGACTCTCAGGAGACCCGGGAGACTGTTGAGAGACTCCAATCACAAGTTGAGTTTGCTGATGTAGATTTGAGGTGCCTTCATCCTAAGTAGGCCTGAAGTTGACTTAATTGCCATACTATGTAGTGGTTCAGTTGTACGCGGTCTAGTACCGTTGTTGGGCGTGAAGTCCATTAGGGTAAGCTTGCTAAAAGGGTGTACAGAGGGAGGAGAGTTGGCTTGAATATTAAGCTCATTGATTGTTTCTCCTAGTTCTTCAATTTGGTCTTGAAGGATAGAAGTTGCATCAATACGTTGAGGAGGATGGTTCATAGTGGAGCGTTTAAAATTGGGACTATGAAAGCCATTGTGTACATGTCCCGGCGTCTTGGCATCGGTTCCAAGGGTTCAGTAAGTGAAGCGCTGTTATGGTTGTTGGGGTAATGTTAAGCGAGAATGAGGTCTGTTGAGGAGGAGGTGTCGTCATTGGGTTTTAGGAGGTTCGATGGCGTGATGGATTGGTAATGTAAATAGTAAAGATGGTGGGCAGGAATACGAAGTGTGGCAGCGATGGGTTTCTATGGGATTCTATGGGCGGGGGTGTGGGTCGTAGCGGACTGGTGAGGGAGATGTGTTAAATAGTGGTGATACATGTTTTCCTTAGTTCTTTCTTTCTTTTCTCTCTGTTTCGTCTTCCTGTTATCTTGGTACATAGGAATCTATTCCTATTTCTAAGCCATAGCCTCTAGTACTAAAGACTCTGTCCTCCTGAAAGAGGAAACCCATAGTACCTCTCATCGTTCTCATTGAAGTCCATCCGGTCCTCACTCTCCCTGTCCTGCGCCCTTGTACTCTTGCCCTTGCCTCTGCGTTTGCCAGTGCCTGTGCCTGTGCCTGCCCGGTGTTGTCTCTGTCTTCGTCGGTCTCCTCGTTGTGTAGACTGTGCTCCTCGAGTCCTTCTACGTTATTATTGTCATCTTCTTCCTTGCGTCAGGTTACTCCGTCACACTAAGACGAAACCACTCTTGCTCGACTGACACACTCCGAGTTCCTCGCACCATAGTCTACCATGAGCGCTCCAGCTACCAATGCATTTGATTATCAAAAGCTCCATAAGGATCTCGAAGGGTTCTTTGTCGCTCACCCTGAAGTGGACCCCGCCACAACAGAACAAGCGAAGCAAGCGTATGCCCTCCTTCAAAGAGCGAACGGAGGGGTTCAGCAATATGCGATCGACCTCACCACTCACCACTCCGAAACAGAACAAGGCCGGGTCGATTTCCATAAAGAAATCCAAGGACTACGAGCTAAGATCAAGAAGTTGCAAAAAGGAGTCAAGGGAGGTTTAGAGGAGCTCTATGACGACTTAACCAAGCCATCTAAATCAGAGAAGCTCTCCGACCCTGAGAAATACTGGGGTGATCGCAAGACTCTCAGGACTTATCAGCAAACTCAACTTGTGACTGGAGTCTCCCAACAGTCTCCCAGGTCTCCTAAGAGTCCCCTGAGACCGCCGGATATTTTTTGAGTCTCCTGAGGCTCAGAAGACATCAGGAGACAAATGAAGTCTTGCTGATGTAGATCGGCTACATTGCCTCGCATAGAAACGGAATGATCAGAGAGCACCGGCACTTGCACCGCCCGTAACGGATAAGAGAGAATCAGTTATGATTGAGGGTGTTTGTAGTTGCTAATGACCACTAATGCTCAAATCCGTAGGAAGCAAGTTTTGGATGTACAGAACGGCTATGGTAGCACATCGAGGTCGTAGCGAATCGGTGGTTGATTATGTTAAACCACAGGGGCTCTCACTGAACAATTAGTCAAGAAACTTTTGAAATAACAGGTAGACTACACTAAGCCCTACGAATGTTGTAACTATATAACCAGGCGGACACAACAGGGTACTACAGTACTCTCCAGAAGATTACTTTTATGTATTCTTCAGCACTAACACACTAAAGTACTAGGTATTGGTTACTAGTGGGTCAATACGCGGTCGGAGGTGATCTTGATCGGCAAACGGAGACTGCATCAGTGAGTCAAGCGTTTGAGCTTGGAGAATTTCTGCAAAGAAAGAAATGTTTTAGAGATAAGAAAAAGAAATTTCTAAAACAGAAAAAGTGACGAGTAACTTCTGTGTTGCTGCCAAATTTGAGGTGTTCGAGTACAACTTGCTTGTTTACTCTAGATACAAAAATAGAGTCCTTATATACTGTAGGAAATAGTAGGAAAAATAGGGAGTGATAGGACTGTGGGTGCGTGGGGGACTTCTTTTCCTTAGTGCCAGCTCTTTAGTGTCAGTCAAACCTGACCCTGAACCCGCACCCCCACCACAATTCGCTCCCTTTTGGACGCCACCTTGGCGTCTCTTATAGCGAGGTGTCGCTGTATACAATATGCAAGATTCTCTTTAGTGATCTTGGGTCTGCAATCTCAGCCCACCTAGATCGCATACAACCTTATCTCCTGGGCTGTTGAGACTCGCATACTAACAAACTCTTGACAAGCCGTGGTAAAACCGCAAAAGCAGTGACTATGCAGTCCTCTCAAAGGGGATACGATGCTTCTTGCAACCCGACCCCCTTTACTTACAACCCCACATCTCACCATTAACGTTTTAGACCTGTCAACCCCACACAAATCTGTATGGGAATTTCTACCAAAGCTATCTCCACCACCTCTTAAGACATTTAGTACCAGATATTTAGTAAATGAATTCCACTTCAAAACACAAGCATTTAATTAGTTTCCTCTATTATGGTGATTGTGGGGTCTTCGTTTTTCGAAGGCTTTATGTCTGTTTTGGTCGAAAACGTTGGAATATTTGGACCGGGCATTCTAAACCCAAGCCTTTCCCCAGCTCGCCGCCGGATTGCCCCCTTGGCAGTGTGAGCGATAAGGTTGGTAATGAAACGGGATTTTTCGGCTTAAAAACCTACATGTCACACGCGCTGCTCAGTCGATTCTGGGGTTTATCATCCTTTTACGGAGCCGCAGGTGGTAATATATTACAAGGTGACATCTCGAAATCAGTCATGAAAATTCGGCGGCAGACAAGCCTGTATCCCGGTTCTAATAGAGAGTGGTTTGAGACAACTGGATTGGCGACACCCTATCAACCCTTGGCCCGAGATAAGGCGGCTCCGATCAAAACCTGAGGGTTCCTAATGGACATACCTCTGTAATTATCACTGCCCGAAGCTTACAGTCGACGTTTAACCATAATCGTATATAGTATACTCAAAATAGCTATTATTTATTAATATCAGCCAAGTCCAGAGCTTGATTATCCCAAGTGTCTCATATGCTAGAGTACCTACATTGTATGTACCAGGACTTGATGAGATCTCACATGATGGGTTTCTTCGTCTGATTGTGCCATTTTAGGCACCTTGAATTGTGTTCGTTTATTTACCCCTCGCCTTTATACTGCCCTTCCTACGTACTTGGTAACGCCATCCGCCTCCCTTTGCTTGCCCACGTTTATTTATTGACTCTGTGCGCCCACTGAACAAAGCTATCTCTGCAAACAAGTAAAGGCAAAGAAACAAATACAATGACTGAGACCGTTTCTCACGGACGTGGAGGTATTTCGACACACTTCCAGCCATCTCTTATACCCATTCCATTGTCCTAAGTTAAAATGACCAATGCTGATATAGACTATATATGTGGAATTCAGGACAGGGAAATATCGGCCCTGACCCAACAGAATACACGGATGGAGCTATCCGCCGTACCGGAGACCCAGCTGCTTCGGGCGCTGTATACTCGGGAGGAGTAGGGCTGCCCGATCCCACCTAACGAGATTCCAGATCTGACATCTTGATAGAGAGGTGGAGCTGGAAACATAGGATCTCCCCGCCAGGAAGCAGTGGCTACTGGCCGTGACGATGATATTATCCCTGATGCGGCAAGACTAAGCGTTAATCCCGAAGAAGCACATCATACTGGGGTATATCTTACTCCTTACAATTTTGTTCTAGGTATTTGTAAATCTACAGGGAGATATGCTGATATATCTTCTTGCTATATATATATAGAGGGGCGGTGAGGGGAATATTGTGACGCCTGAAACCAAGGCAAGACCCCACGAAGGCCTTGCCGAGAAGCTTAAAAGGATTCTCCTAGGCTTTGGGATTAGGAAACGGTCAACCTAACTACATATTCCATGAGGATATGTGAGTACGTAAGGAGCGAGGTATGGATGCAGGTTCAAATATTCTTTTGGTAGGAACTTGTTTGTGTTCGTCTTTATGCTCGTGATGTCCGCTGTGCTTGGCACTGTAATTCTGTATTGGAGCTACATGTATCCCTCTTTGTTTTTTTAACAACCATAATCTATCATATCGCGTATATGTACCGCGTTGATTAAATATCACTAATTTGCACAATTGGAAACAACCGCAGCTTCTTTCCCTGACTCGTTTTGCGACTTCGGAAAGTATCAAATACGTGTATTTGCGTGTCGGTTTGTAAACTGCATGTACTTACTAAGTAGACTCACGTATGGGGGTATGCCGTACATGGGAATGCCCAGCAGGCAAGAGTACTACGGTGTCAAGGGTAAGTGAGTAGAACGTAGCAACGCAAACCGCACCACCGCGTTCTACTCACTTACCCTTCACACCGGAGTACTCTCGCAGGTTGCAACCTACGTAAACCGAGTATAGTATTGTATTTTTTTAAGTACCTACAACATGTACCGGGGTAAGTCTGGCGACACTGGTCGTAGTTGCAACAGTTCTTACTGTCGCCAGACTTACCCCTACACCCGTAGTACCCGTCCTTCCATGGAATTAGTAGTACATAGCTCCATTGAGAAGTATTAATTCATGAAGCACGTACTTTACATGCTCGAGTCGCCAGGGGCCTGGGTGTGCTATTGCATGCAGAGTATAAGGTACCAGACGTCTACATGTAGTTTCACATGTCGCAGCGAGTGCTTGAATGTGATGCTAGGTGGCCAATGCCAAGGACAGATTATTCCATTACTGAGCTTCGTCGCTGACATGCCCCCCCGTCTTCATCTAAGTTCAAACGTTTACCCCCAAATTCCCTACGAAACTTCAGCGTAACGTAATGCCGCTCTCAATTACATCAGAAAAGGTTACACTTACCTACCCTATATTCTGTGCCGCCTTCGTTGATGGCGACCGGCTTCTTGTTGGCGGCGGTGGAGGGGAAGGGAGGAGTGGTGTAGGCAATAAAATTGTCCGTTCCTTTCTAAATTACCTTGGTCTTTACTATTTGCTCTACTGATCACTGGATATCTGGTTGCTAACCATCCTACAGACACTACTTGATGTTTCCCAGCCCCCTACTGTGAAAAAACCCGCGACCGATGTATCGATCAAAGTGTTAGCGGAGATAGAACTCAGCAAACAGGAAGATGCTGTCATGTCACTTGCTGCAGTTCCTAAAAATTCGCCTTTGCTTCCACTGGAAGCCGAATCTCACCAGCCCAAGAAGCGAAAGAAGGCGCTCCCATCCTGTGACCCACCAACGGCTACAAACGAAGCAAACGAGTCAACGTCAGATGTACATGAGGAAAGAAACTGGTTGGCATTGACTGGTATCAATTCATCAGAAAATGCACAGCAAGCTGGGAAGAA
Organism: Morchella sp. 2018-W30; assembly: GCA_024713625.1. Taxonomy (NCBI): domain Eukaryota; kingdom Fungi; phylum Ascomycota; class Pezizomycetes; order Pezizales; family Morchellaceae; genus Morchella; species Morchella sp. 2018-W30. The sequence goes on from JAMJEW010000012.1 coordinate 1,139,516, forward strand.
TGATCACTTCCGCGTTTTCGAAGTATCAGCTGAGACACCCGATTCGGCATCTATCTCCCTTGCATCAAAACATGGGTTTTTTAGCTCTGCTATTGATACCGGAAGCTATCAACGATTGATACGCACGAATGGTTCAGTAGTCGCGATCGCCAGTGGCGCCGGGCTAGTTAGCAAAGCAGCTTCAGAAGTTGTTGTTCTTGATATTCCTAGCCTAGACATAAAGAGACGAATACAGTTGCCTGGAAAAGAAGAGTGTGCAGATTTAGACTTATCTACCGGCGGACTACTAGTGTATTGCACTTCAAAAGAGATCTTTGTTACATCTGCTAAAGGAAAAGATGGTGACGAATCTCCCCGGAAAATCAGTTGGCAGCCGTCTACCCCAATGAAAGGAAGCCTCCGTTCTGTGCGGTTCTGTGGTCCGGAGTGCATTATAGCAGTCTTGAACTATCCCGCACGCAGTGGCTCAGAACTTCTCCTTATCGACATCGCCCCTAATGGTAAATGTCTTGCACGAAAAAATCTTCACAGAAGTGTTAAAGCTGTGACCGCAATGGATGCAATTTCACTTGGGCCCCATCAAACGATTGTCTCCATCGCCGGTGCAGATCAGAGTGTTGAGACCCTCGTTATTGAGGGCCACAGTATTGCAACGGTCAAAACCTTCCGCGAAGTACACCCTTTTCAGATTACAAAAGTTGCATTTTCCCCCGTTCTTGTCTCTCGCGAATATATACAACTTGCGAGTACGTCCATAGCCAACACGGTAGTCGTTTTCACTCTTCCGCTCGTCTCGGGTCATAACGGTCGCCGCAGTCTCCTCCGAGGGAGCTCCATAGTAAAACAGACCTTCCTCTCAGTTTTCCTATCTTTGATAGGAGTAGTTATATTTGCTGTTGTATTGCAACTCATGTTTGAAGCACGTGCTGGTCTGCCACTCCCAATGGAACGAAATGCCATCTTGTCGAGATTCAATGAGGTTCTCGGAGCAAAGACGGCAGAGACCGCAATGCCAGAAGTGGAGGAACCATTTATGGTTCTAAAGGAGGTTGAGAATGGCGACGATATCTTAATCGATGTCGCTGACGGTGTCTCTAAGGTGCATACTATAGAGGAAGTAGTCCAGGAGGGCTCACCACTAACCTTGATTGGTTAAACGTATTTTGGATAAATTCATTCCTTTGGAGCCTTTCTCTTTACATTCACTGGTTACATGTACGTAGACAATGAACCATTCACCAAAGATGTATAATTTTATCTAATGCCTATTGAGGAGCCAGCAGAGTTGGTTCATGACTTCAAAGTAGACGATCTACCCTTAGTCATCAACAGCTTTGACCTCCTTACACAATCCCCATAAGATAGATAGAATTCACTTTTGTGATTGTAAGTTTGTAGTAGATACGTAAATTTACACCGGAAGCCGTACGAGTTCCGGCCATTTTCACTTTCTTACCCTTGAGAACACGATCATATCAGAATTTTTGGCTCTATTCAGTCATGAAATCTTTATTGAATCCTGAGAATCTCCACCAAGACCACCTCTTTCGAGGTAGTTTGCTCTCCCTACTCCCAAGGGGCATATCTAGTGGGGTGCGGGTACTTCAATTTCACCCTGGATGGTTGTATTTGCGGAAAACTTGCTGATAACGGGGTTGAAATCTCGTTGTAAACTATGGGATATGTTCATTGAAACAATTACCTATACTTGGTAGATATAGAGTACTGTTACTAATGATCTACTATTTATACATGTCCGAAACCTTAGGGGGAAGGACCAAGGCGGATCTGTCATTCCGTTTGTAGAAATCCACCAGCTACATGTACCATCACTGACCGTAAGCAAACCAACTAGCGTTAAGTATAGAGTTCGGGCGTAAAGAAGACTTACAGCACTTGCACACTTCTCCGGCGCATCCTCATGTACAAAGTGCCCCACCTCAGGCAGCACAAGTAGTTGATACTTCCCCTGCATTTGTCCTATCATGAGCTCTCGGTCAAGTCTATCCGTACCTGCCAGCACCAACAGCTTTCCTCCCCGCGCTTCCAAAAACTTCTTGCTCAATCCTACAAACCAACCTTCCCAGAATGGCTGGGTTGCCCCAAGATCTGTGCGCCAACGCCATGGCTTAGGGCTGGTGGGTTCACCTGCCTCGACAAGGAGTGCGGGAACTGAAATGCGCGCAGAAGTTTGATTGCGAATTGTGCGGGAACGGGTGCTGGGGCGGGAAAAAAACCACCAAGTTAATCCTATGTGTCTTATATTGAGGGTGGGATTACTCACTGCCATTCGATGCCCTGCGCCATTGATGAAAACCCCAATGGTCTAGTCGAAAGGTATGTTTGCATACTCTGCAGTGCATCAATTGCGCTCCCCTCAACCACATCCAGTATGGCATATCCCAATACACTCCCACCCAGCGCGAAGCTCTTGGCAACCTCAGCTACTACGGCTCCGCCGAGAGAATGGCCGACTAGTATGAGGTCTGGGACCTTATCCCATCCACAGCGCACTCGACATAAGTTAACAATAGATACGAGGTCATCTGCGAGCTTTGAGAGGGATAGGTCTTTGTCGTCGGTTGTTTTCGTCTCTCCATGACCGCGGGCGTCGAAAGAAAGGATACCAGCGGAGGGAAGGAGTGACCGGATAGAGGTCGCCAGAAGTGCGAATGAAAGGCCGGACGAACCAGCACCATGATGAGTTACGAAGAGGGGACCAGATGGAAGCGGGGGAGTGATGTATGCGTGGTGGGTACAGTTGGTAGAGGGGGAGTGCAGGTATAGCTTCTGAGAAAAGTAGGAATTCCAGGAAAGTGGCTCAAAAGTTGACTTTCGTTTAGGTCTGCGAGATGGTATGTTAGCCCTGGCCCCGTAGAAGGTAAGGGTGGAACTCGCAGTTCAGGTCTTGTAAATAAACCAGGACGTATGGTTGATGTAGAGGAAGCAGAGGAAGCAGAGGAAGAGTCGTCGTTTATTGGTGATGATGGTACTTCACCACGGAATGCATCGTAACCTAACGCAGCATCTTCCTCGGCTTCATCAAACATTGAGACATGTGGTGGCGGGGCATTTCGGGGCATCGGAGTCTCGGGGGGAAGATTTGCGAGCTTTGCTTTGAGAAATGAGCGTTGGAGGTCACTCATGGCGGCAGAACCAGGTGCATCTGAAGGGCGGCTTTTTGTTGTTATATCACATCTAGGGGAGAGAATTCTAGATAGCAGTTGTTATATTGACATTTCCTTCTAGAGTAGGGTTCCGTGTAGTGCAAAAGATGCCTCAAGAGTGGGGCATGTGTAGTGGGGACTATACAGCCTGGACGTCTGGATCTCTACATGTATTGTCACGGTCTGAAACGCGGTTTGGGGGGGGGGGGGGGCAGTCCATCCTTCACTGGATTTTGATCACGGTGTCCAGAAGACCGCTGGGGTTGTTTATCACACGGGGGTGCCCAGCACGTGCTCTCCTCCGTAGGCACAGAGAGAAAAACCTGACCTGCAAACATGTTGTTGGAACTTTACAATTGTCCAGCACGATTGGGGCTTCTGTGGCGTGTGGGGCATTGCAGGGTTTAGATTCACAAACTTCCCTAGTGGGGGAGCTCGTGGAAGAAAATCAATAAAGGCAGTTATGGGCTTTAGTATATATGAGTATATTTCGTCCTGTTTCTTCCCGCCGTTCTACTGCCCCCCCCAAAAAAAAATTCACTGTGACTTCCTCTCGTAATCCTTTCCGTCTGTATCGTCTTCGTTAGCGGCTACGATAATGTACCCTACGAGAACGATATTTGCGACCACTGCTGCAGTAGCTGCCGCTAGAGTGCTGCTGCTAGAGCGATCTTATACTTATTAGCATCCTAAAAAATGTAGGAGGATCTGGACAGTACCTTTAAAGATTGTACTTATGGTAAGAAAGTAAGAACTCAAGGGGAAAACAATCATAGCAAATGTGAACATAAGAAGTTTCACGACCACAGATCTAAGGGTGTCAGTGCGAAGAAACATGTAGTGGTGTTTATTTTACGTACCTGGGCACAGCGGAGGCAGCTGTAACGTTCTTATTTGCAGCAGCAGTTGAGACCGAACTGCTAGAGGAATCTTCATCCCTGGTAGTGTCCTTCCCAGCCTTGACGGGGCGCCTGGTAGCCATCAATGGCGATTGCTTGGAATGAGAATGGTATGTATAACAGTGGTTGTATGTAGTTTTGCGAGAGATTAAGTAGAGGTGGTTTCTGTTGCCCTATAAACTTCGCTGTTACCCAATGTTCTCGACTTATTCCCCTTTCTCTTATGTACCAAGTATATGTAGTTGTCTTCCTCAACTGATTTAGACGTTGCAGCATCTAGAAACTCTGGCAACTATACGCGTTCAACTCTGCGCCTTACCCAGTTGGGAGTTAATTGGCCCGCGAAAAAAAATACCTTGGCGTCGCGTCCTTTTGCTTTTTCTAGCCGCGACTTTGCACTTCACGTCAAATACCCAAAACACGGTCTGGAAGATTTCTTTTCCCTGGCTTTGCTCGTGTCTGCCTCTAGCAGCGGCGCTTGTTGGCTGACCTCGTTTCTGTATTTTCACCTCACCTCCCGGATACATGTATCCATTTGCGCATCATCCTAATCTCCACTAGCTTTTTTTTTTATCTTCCTCTTGCGTTTCTTTATCCCCATCTTTCCCCTCTCCACCCTAACCTTCATTCCGCTTCCACTAATTCTGCTACATCTATTAGCACTGTCTCTACTATGGCTTCGTCTCTTGCCAGACCCTCTCCATTTGACTCCTCCGCTGCTTCGACCCCTAAACGGCGAAAGTTCTCTCAACCTCCAAAGACATTCGATTCAGATGACGACAGCGGAGATGACCTCTTCTCTAACGAAGTGGCTACCCTCCCTCTCAATTCCTCATTCTACAATAAGATTCCCGAATCAGACCCTATACTTGGCTCGTCTCCACCACCACTAAGCACACAAGCCACACAGCTACTCCAACCTGCTCTTGATGGAAGGTCACCTTCAATACACCAACCTCCTATTGTCCAAGTTGCCGCATCTTCCCCATTTAGGAACATAGTAACTTCGCCGCCACGCGTAGTACAGATCCGCCAGTCTCCCTTGAAAAGCTCTTCACTTATACAGGCAGATGGCAGCGTGAAACCGTTCGATTTTTATCCAAACGGAGGGAAAGTAGATCTCACGGATGATGGGCCGCAGTATATTGGAGTCTCATCAGATGATGGTTCCGACCATGACATCAAACCAACATTCCTCAAAAGCTCCCTTCCGACTAAACCTATACCATCTATAAGCTCTATGAGGGATCGTAGGGACAACGCGACAGATGTTATGAGGATTGAAGAGTCGCCGCCGGTACAGTCTGCGTTTAAGTCTGCAATGTCAAAGTTTGCATTCAATGGGTCTGCGCCGCAAGCGCCTTTCAAACGCTTAGACTCTATAACCAAGAAGTCACCAATCACGTACTCCTCTGGAGGCGGAAGTATTGCCAGTGCACGGCCTAAGCTTCAACGACAACCGGATCGCGCAAGGCCGCTGGTGGATAGTTCAATTGAGGAAATCCATAGTTTAGAACACAGAAAAGTGGTTCAACGAATGGCATCGATCCTCCCCGACAGACCGGTTTCTGCGCTCTTAGGTGCCTTGATTGAGAAAAAGGGCAACTTTGACGATGCAATAGAGTACTTGACTAATGACGATGGAACAGTTGATCTCACCCTATCCAGTGATGAAAAGCCAAAGCGGGGGGTGACCCAAGTCAAGACCTCAAATCGTGCCGCAAGGGTACCTAGGATGGGGATTAAGGATAAATGGTCATCTACGCAAGCGCAGCCTATTTTTTCGTCCCCGCCTCCTGCTCCACCATCAAAAGCGAAGAGACGCCTTATTAGGGGTTCTGGTAGGAATTCAAGAGAGAAATCTTCCTCGCCACCTGCACCAGCATTCACCATCAGTGACGACGATTCTGACTCGGCAGCCGAGGCTGCGGAGGATTCAGATGGAGAAAGAGAACTTGAGAGAAAGGTGCTGAAGTATATCAATGAGTGTACCGTCAAAGAACTATCGGACATTGCAGCCACCACTGAGGAGATTGCAGAAGTCGTGTTGTCCCAGAGACCATTCAGATCACTCAACGAGGTTCGAGAGGTATCTAGTGATACCACCGAAAAACCCAAAACAAAGGCAAAGGGCGCTTCACGAGGTGCTAGGACACGTGCCATTGGGGACAAAGTTATTGATGTGTGTTTAGAAACGTGGAGAGGATATGAAGCGGTGGATTCACTTATTGCAAGGGTTGAAGAATTGGGAAAGCCAATTGCAGAATCTATCAAAAAATGGGGCGTTGATGTATTTGGAGGCAATAGTGATAATCCTGCAGGGGAGCTGGATATGACGGATATTAAAATTGATTCAAGGGCTGAATCGCTGAAAGATTCTGCTATTGGGACACCTACTGATGCGGGGGGCTCGGACATAATAATGATAGATGATGGGGACGATATTATCAAAAACAAGAGGGAGCACCAGACGGGTCAATTTTTTAAGAACCAGCCAAAGCACCTTGGTGAGGGTGTTGTTCTGAAGGATTATCAGCTTGTAGGTGTCAACTGGCTAAGTCTCCTATACGGGAGGAAATTGAGTTGCATTTTAGCGGACGAGATGGGTAAGATCTTTTGACCGTAGAGTTACAGCAGAGTCGCTAATACCAAGTCAAGGTCTGGGGAAAACCTGCCAGGTTATTTCATTTCTTGCACATTTGTTGGAAAAGGGAGTCCAAGGTCCCCATCTTGTCGTTGTACCTTCATCCACATTAGGTAAGTTCTCATAATCTCTAGCCAACGAGGCCGAAAATATCTCTAACCCTATCAATAGAGAATTGGCTACGTGAATTTCAAAACTTTTGTCCAGTATTAAGGGTGGAACCTTACTACGGATCCCAGAAAGAACGGGCAGAGATGCGGATGGACTTGACCAGAGACCGTGGCTGGAATGTTCTTGTCACAACTTATCAGCTTGCAACTGGTGACAAGCTTGACAAGAAATTTTTGAAAGATCAGGCCTTCAATGTATGCGTCTACGATGAGGGCCATCTTCTTAAGAATAGCACCTCTAACCGTTACGATGCCCTCATGCGCTTACCTGCCAATTTCCGACTTCTGTTGACAGGGACACCTCTTCAGAACAACCTTCAAGAATTGGCTTCTCTTCTTGCTTTTATTCTCCCTGAAGTTTTCAGTGAGAAGAAGGAGGATTTGGCAAGCATCTTCAAGTATAAGGCAAAAACTACGGATGACGATGAAAGTAATAGTGCGTTACTATCTGCGCAGAGGATTAAACGGGCAAGAGCAATGATGACGCCTTTCGTCCTGCGAAGGAAGAAGGCACAGGTATGTAATTTGTTATTATTACCTTTTTACAGAAGTTAATGCATCCTTCAGGTCTTGAAACATTTACCGGCCAAGACCAACCGCGTTGAATACTGTTCTTTGAACCTTATCCAGAATAGTATCTATGTTGAACAGATAACTGCCGCGAAAGAAGCCATTGAAGCCCGGGCGGCCGGGAAAAAAGGGTCCAAATCTACCTCTAATTTGATGATGCAGCTTCGGAAGGCTGCTATTCATCCTCTCCTCTTCCGCAAGATTTACACCGACGAAAAAATAAAGAAGATGTCCCACGAAATCTTAAAAGAGGAAGTCTATCGCTCTAGTGAACAGAAGTACATCCTTGAGGATATGGAGGTCATGAACGACTTCGAACTCAACCGCTTGTGCACCAATTTCCCCAAGACGATGGGGAAACATGCCCTGCAAGAGCAGGAATGGATGCAAAGTGGCAAGGTCGAACAGTTGAAGGCCATGTTGATTGAATTCAAAAAGAAAGGGGACCGTGTTCTACTCTTTAGCCAGTTTACACAAATGCTAGATATCCTGGAGCTCGTGCTCACCACTCTAGATCTTGGCTTTTTACGGATAGATGGGTCCACCCCTGTGGATGCCAGACAGGATTTAATTGATCAATATCATGAAGAGGACGATATCATGGTCTTCCTACTCTCAACAAAAGCTGGTGGTTTTGGGATTAATTTGGCATGTGCGAATAAAGTTGTCATCTTCGATAGTAGTTTCAATCCTCACGATGATGCACAAGCTGCTGATCGAGCCCACCGTGTTGGGCAAAAAAGAGAAGTCGAGGTCATTAGGTAAGTTATACCCCTCAACTTAATTTTTGAGCGTCGTATCTAACAAACAACAGACTTGTAACAAAAAACACAATCGAAGAACAGATCCTCGCATTAGCAAACACGAAGCTTGCACTTGATCGCGGAATCTCTGAGGATGCGTTGGAGGGGAAAGCAGAAGAACTGGTCGCAAAAATGTTATTGCAGAGCGCAAATGACAACACCAAGGACCTCGAGGTTAACGATAAATGATACGATCTATTTCCTCCACACCTACTCTCATTGTGCAATATCAGTCAGTATAGATGAGCCCTTCTTCCCCTATTGGCTTCTTGTTTATTTCTTCGGCTTTTGATTAATTAGATTTATTATCGTTCTTCCTTCCCCATTTTCCTTTCGTCCTTTCCCTGTTTTTCTTTTCTTTCGTCCCCCTTCTAGAAAGTTGCGGAAATAGTAGAAGTGTTCAACACATTAAGCAGGCACTGTTGAGACGCAGCATAAAAAATATCTGTTTCCGAGAAATAAAGTAATGTGGATGCATGCTATGGTGGCGTTTAGAAGCTTCTGGTTCGTTTTGCTGTACTTGTATTGTATTATACACTATATATCTCATCCCTCTCTTTCTTGATCTCTAGTTATCTAGAAAAAGGCGTGTTTGGGATTGTTGATGCTTCAAAATGAATGAGACGGATAATGATTACCCTAGACATATCATGTACTGTAATATAAGATACACCAGATCTAGAGAACGATTCTGCAAAGAGATGGAGGGCTCTACTACGCCAGGAAGTGCATTCCAAGTCCATTCATTACCCACACAAAAAAAATGCGAGATTCATGTATGTATTTAGCAATGTACTAGCTAATAAGGTCTCCAAAACCAAATGTTTTAATGCATTTCCAACTACTCGGTAAAACTGTAAATTTATAAGTTTGTAGGTACATGTAAGTACATGTGGTTAAAGTGGCCAACCTTGCGGGGGGGGGAGGGAAAGAAGGGCTGTTTTAAGTATAGAGTAGAGGACCAGTGTTCTTGAAAAGTCTCATTTTGATCACAAGTGGTTTCTTGGAAAAAGGCGGGATTTTAGAAAAGGCCGTACCAGTACGCCTTTAAAATATTCCAAAACATAGTAGGAGTCTGGTTCAAGTTAGCCTCACCATTTATCACTCGTTAACTGACTGGTGTTGTTGCGACGGCCACCACAGACAACATTAAGCCGTAAAAGCAACTTTTTCGCCCCCTGGTACCTAATCTTCTTGTATAGTGACTTGAGAGAATCACCCCTTTGAGAATTACTCTAGTATGAGGACGCAACTATATTAGAGTACACTCTGAACTCTGTGAGGGAAGTGCGATTGGGCATAGAACTATAGGTCCAAGACCTTGACTTTGCTACCCCTTCGAATAACTTGAGATAAGTCAAAATTATTGCCATGATCGATCGGGGGTATCAATTTATGGTTTATAAATAAAAGGCATTGTGCGAGTGATAACTCGTGCTTCGCATCTATAACTTGCATATTGTATTTGGGATCGAGAATTGAATTTCCTTACGGAAAGCTAAAGGCCCTGAAAAAATATTATATTAGTAGCTATTATATTTTACGACAAAGTATTCACTAATATCTAAGAGGCCAGAGTCGCCACAGGGTGTATAAATACATGCATTTTCGCTGTTTGAGCTTGTGTAACATGACGGGCCTTTTCCCTATTGGTTCGCTAACATCATAGCAAATATTATCTACGTGGGTCTGCTGAGTATATCATACGGTTTAAGACAATCAGAGCGTTAAAAAGGTAGCAAAGGGAAAGAGTCTTGATATTTGATATTTCCATTTCGTGAAGTAGCATTAACTTCCAAGCGCTCAGTGCTAGATTCTTTTTTTTCTCTTTCGTGCGCCGAGGAACCAGAGTCCAGAACCAAGCCTAATAACCACCGCCGTAACCACCATACTCTCCACCACCACCACCGCCGTAATCTTCAAAATGTTAGCATGGTTACCCACAGAATTACGAATGGTAATACTAACTACCACCACCACCACCATATCCACCACTTTGGTATCCACCACCACCACCACCACCACCACCACCACCTACAGAATATTAGTAAATGAAGAACTTGATCGGGGTCAGTAAAGTAAGCTCTCACCTCCCTGCCGACGATCAGTGGCCTTATCAACACGAATTCTGCGCCCGTCAAATCTATCGAGCCAAAATTAGCGAGAGTATGAATAGAAGCCGAAACGGGTACACACTCGACGTCATTCATCGCTTCCATCGCACTAGTTGCATCCTCGTCGTGGGTGAATCTAACGAATCCAAATCCACGAGACCTGCCAGTGTCACGATCCTTGACGACGACCTGTAGCAGGATAATCATGTCAGGGATACCAACTCAAGAGTGTACGGTTGTAAGTATGGAATTATTGAGTGACATACCGCCTCCTCGACGGCACCAAATTCCTCGAATTTGGCTCGTAGGGTGGTATCATCGGTGTGCCAGGCAAGGCCTCTATTAATGGCGCATGATTGATTAGAAGGAACATCAGATAGGGTTATTAACATCGGATTGTTAGGTAGATTAAATCCATATAAACGATGGGGTATAGGTCCATAATGACACGATTATTTACTGACCCAACAAACAATTTAGACATAGCTGTGAATTTTTTTTTTTTTTCGAATTACGAACGGACACCGAAACAAACTGGACGCACAATTTAACACCACGGCGGAACTACTTGCAGGGCGGTTGCCCGAGAGAAGATGATGGGGAGAAAATGCATGCCTGAACGTATCCAAAAAGGGAAAAATCGTGAGTATTTGGTTGTTGCAAAGAAGGACGAGCTTTCAGCCTAGGATAGAATGAGATTGGGGGGAAGTGGTTTATGAAGTATGATGGGGGGGGTGGATGATTTTGAGGACTGAAGGAGGGGAAGAAGAGCAGGGAAAAGTATGGGTGGGAGAGGCGTGTGTGCAGTGTGTGGGGTTCACATAAACCGCCCAATTATGATGTGAGTAATAATGGGTGTGATGCAGAACAAAGCGGGCCACACACACGTTTCACGAAAGTAGCTCCCTGCTCATACAATCTGGTTTTTTTCTCTCTGTATCAGTACTCATAGAGAGGCTTGAACCTCTTCAATTATTGGTGTCTCGTGCCTCCACGCACGTCGCCTCGAGTACGATATGGAATTGTTATGCACGAAGATGGATGGATGATTCAGTTTACGATTGCTGCTTGAAGTCTCCCTAAGAGCTGCGGATCGATCGACAATCGTCTTTGAAACTGTTGACAGCTCAACTCTACAAACTGTCAGTCCAAGGGCTCCAAAGGTACAGCAGGTACAGCAGGTACAGCTATCCATGCTCTTGGAAGCTGTAATTTTATGCTCCAGATAGGTACATGTACATCTTGAGGTCTCGCTATGGCCTCAGCTTCTCAACTTGTAGGTTAGCTTATTGCTAAACAAGGCACGACGACGTCATGCCGTGCCCCTCACCCCGTTCTGGTGGCCCCAGAAAGACACCCACCCCACCCCCACCCCCACTCCATCCAGCTGTAAATACAACACATAAACCTAACGCACTGGGTACAGTACTGTACTGTATTGTATATAGCTTTCGGGGCGTTGTTTACATCCGTGTAAAGAGTTCCCATTGCATCATACAACCTACATGTATGTACATGTACATGTAGCTGTATGTACGGAGCTGGCCGATGTGAACAGGGATACATACTTCTTACTTCTACGGCAGCATCGAACAGCTCATTGTCAACTATGTCGACGATTGGACTGTTTAGAAAAACCAAGTGAAGTGAATTAGATATATGGTTTGCTCATCAAGATGCGGGACGATGTGGGCAGATGCTTTTGATCACTTCCGCTGCGTCTCCATGTTATAAGTACCCAATTCAATTCCGTTCATCGTCACGCATATGCCGGCTAGCTAGCAGAAGTCATCAGAGTCGCCGAAAAGCTGGGGGCCGCTGCTACAGGGTCCCTGAAACCGACTGGCCATTGATCGAGATGGTATTATTCCGCGAATCATAAGGACTGTATGGAGTGGAGCATACGCCACTTCCAACGAAAGTGTTACACTCGGAAGACAATGCGGGTTATTGTGTGATCCACGGACATGGGACTGTTAAGGTCACCTGCCCACCCAACTTTTCCTCGTTTTGTATCAATAGCCGAAGTCGCCGCACTCTTGGCTTGGTTCTTCATATGGGTGTCCCTCTACATACTGATAAGGGATAACATGTAAAGTATATACGCCTGGCTATGTGTGGATACGTTTTTGTCTATGTGCTCGACCATGCACATAGGGCCCAATTGACACCAAGGACATCCCCCCGGTTTGGCCTAGTTCAGTTCTTTGTTGAATTCCTTTCATGCTCAACACCATTTCATAAAAGAAATATTCGGACGAATGAAAAGTAAAAGTGATTCCACGATGGGGCGACTGCAATTCTAGACTATTTCAGTACATGTAGGTCTACACAGTGATTCTGTTGGTAGGATGCTCTGGTGCCAATACAGGCATTTTTTTTTCCGCCGCAAACAGTGAAAAGACGGAAGCTACCCAACGGCGGAATTGCGGAGCAATTAAAGCTGCCGGACAACGCATAAGGCGTAGGCAAGTACATATGAAATTTCCCCCAGTTTGATATCGGATTACTAAAAGTTAACTTTGAGGATTTAGCCGTCAATGAGCCTGCCAAGCAGAACCAGGGATGGGCAATTCCATATCGCCGAGTGCAATTCCATGATTCACACATTAGATGGAATACAGGTCAAAAATTTCGAGTGCTTAAAGCTTTGATTTACAAAATCAAAGCTACAAAGCCATTCACCTTCTTCTAACCACGCGCGAATACCGAAGGCATTCCGTTTTCCCTTCCAAGTATAGAGGGCTCAAGGGTTCTCACAGTATATTACCATGAAACCAACTTCTTATAAATGACATAAACACCCAATTTTTAAGTCATGACCATCGGCTAGGTAAAGTAATTACCTGGGTATAGAAATTAAAAATCTACCGTTCATTGTTTACGAGTATCTCCTTAAATGTCTGTACAGTATCTGACAAACCTAGAAAATTGAAAAGAGGTTTAGTTGTTTTGATATCTGGCCTGTGTGTATGCGCTAGCTGTTACAATGTAGTAAACAGGTAGGAGATACAATTCTTTCGTAAAAACCAAGTGGTCATCAATTCAGCCAGTCCTACCCAATGGTCATACTTCATCGGTCGACCCATAGCCTAGCTGCTTCCTGAATAGCCCCTGTTGCGTCGGCCTGGTTATAGACGAAAATGAGCAGCAAAGTGCAAGAGTGGCTGCAAAAGGTTTGAAACTTCTATTTGAATCTCATTGTGTTTAGTTTTCGGCCAAAGGGACTGATAGCCTCAGGGCGAGATGATTGCAGCTCGAGAAACTGTCCATCAGCGGCAGCGTAGAAAGCCAACAGATATATACACCATTCATAGCTTCGAAAATGCAGAGGACCCTATCCGCAGAACCGCAACCAATGAGCAAGAGGGACTGCTGAGTGAACATCAGCACAAGAAACCTCCATCGTTGGACAGCTCCGTGATACCATTCGCTGAGATCAGCCCTGTGGAGAGCGCAAATAATGACAAAAAGCAGCCCAAACAAAGGTTTAAGGATGTTCATGAGAACTCTGAGGAAACCCTTAAAGTGGACGGCCGGAGGACGAGGGATTTTCAGCGGAGGCCTCGCCACAAGATGCGGAGCTCCAGTCAAAACCTTGCCGCCGAACCTCCTGAGAAGGAAAAGAGGAGGGCACTTGTAAAGAAGAAGAGGAAGGGATCCAAGTCCTCTCATCTAAAGGGTAAAAAGCAAGGTGGTGTTTTAGTTGACGAGTTTTCTGCAGATCATTTGACCCAGGACAGACTTACAGTAACTGAAGATTCCGAGTCCATCAAACCGAGATCATCATTAACCTAACTAAAAAAAAAAAAAAAATAGCTGCGCCCATTACATAGTCTTGGTATATTTAAAAAAGGCCGGGCCTCGTCTCCGATCATAAAAGGGTGTATGGCATTTCAGAATCTGATCGGCGGTTGCGGAGGCTAATACGCATTTAGTACCCGACCTTGCATTTTCTGAAATGAAATTTCTTGATGGAAGACCTTCTGACTTGCCTGTGGGTCTGAAGACGTCACCGAAGCGTAGAAAAGACAAGAGATCTCAGGGCCAAAAAGATGACAGCGAGTCGTTCTCCTACTTTGAATCCTCAAAAAAGCGCCTCGAGGAGAAAAGGCTGCGCGCGGTCACAATCTCCAGTGACGGCGCCGAACCAAGGAAACGACGCAGAAAGAATGACAGGTCTACAACTGATAATCGGTTAGCTAAAGCTCCTGTGACGGAAAGTCCAAGTAGACTTTCACCGCGGAGTGCTATGGCTGATACCCTTCGAAGAAAAGGCATATATTCCCTGCCGGCAAATGTGTCTTCCCGGGGATCGGAACGCAGTTCAACGGTCATAAGTGGCCGTACTATAGATAGAGAAAGTTGCGATGAAGATGTTGACGAGAACAAAGATAGAGATGGATGTTCGGAGTATTCTCTAGTTGGCTTTCAGAAACGCTTCAGGCCAAAAATTCACGGTGACTCAGTTCATATACTGAAAGAGGAAGAAATTTGCAACGCCAAAGTGGGAGAGAAGGATGGTAGCCACCCTTGTGAATCACTGGTAGTAGCGGTGCGAGACGAGGGGTCGAAAACGGAAGGCACAGATCGTGCAAGTAATCGTGCGGCGGAGATAGTAAGAACGAATAGCAGATGTACGCCAGAGCCGATAGAAAAGGTAATTTCGTTATCTATTCAAACTACAGCAGACCAACTCATACCTTTGAAGATACCAGGCTCATCCTCGCCTCTTGCCGCTTTGCTGCGTGTTTGTGCTGATTCACCAGCAAGACCGGGTGCTCACGAAAGACATGATCATGGGGGTGACAAAAGACTAGAATGTAAACCTTCGAGAAGCCACCAGAGGCCGGTATTTTACCCTCAGGAGAGCGTTCCGGTCAAACAGCCAGTGGCTTTCAAAGGCTGTTTTGGTATGCCGTCAAGAAATGTGGGTGTACTCCGCACGCAGTCGGTAAAAGCAGAGGGGGTTCATTGCACAGGGACTGACAAGCATCCTTTGAATGAGGTTTGGCAAAACGGGAGTAATTCCTCGGAGAATTACATAAACGCAATTGCAAAGGATCTCGATTATGCCGATTATGTATATGATTACCTCGAGAGCCCGTTACCACAGGAGCAACACTTGTCGAAGCTTGGTACATCCTATGAAGATACCAGGGATAAAGATAATAGACAAGAGTTTATGGAAGATTCATTTATGGATTTGTCGTCTGAATATTCACTAGAATGTTTGGTTGATGATCCTGATATCTCAGGTTTGGATGCGCGGCCGTGGGAGGAAAGGCAAATGCGCGATACTAGAGAAACAGGAGGGAGCCGGAAACATTTCATGGACTCAGAACAGTCCTACATAGTGCCAAACATCATATACAAGGGTGGTGGTTATGTTGAACAAAAACTGGAAGATCCTGGGCCAAAAAGGGAGAACTTCTGGAGAAAACACACACTTTGATCAACATGATAATGTTTTCCTTGTTTATACACAGCGGAATGACGGATATTCCCTGCATAAGATAAATTTGTACTAGTCCCTGATGAGGGGAGATGACAAAGCCGAGTGATAATCTGTGATCCTTCACGCCAAGATGTAGGGTCTATCAACCCATCTCGAGCTCACTCATGTCATATAATTACATACCCAATTATATTACCTTCTCTCTATATATCTATTCCTGGCTATTTGAGCAAGAAAGCAGAGAACCAGGAACCAAGATACAAAACTCTACATAAACCTATCCCCCCCCCGTCTGGTCCTTCCTGAATGGATCCCCGCCGGTCCCCGATCCATCAACTCCACGCCCTACCAGAAACCATTTACTCAGATGCAGGGGCACCACCACCGTTTCCAACCACGCGCTGTTATGACCTGTCATCTCCCGCCCTACTCCTGCTCCATCCAATACAAATCCAACTCTCAGCTAGATGTAATGACCCCGCAGGCCACTACCCGCTGCAGAAAACAAGCTGTTTGCTTGTCGATCCCGGAGGAGAAGGAGGAGGAGGAAGAGGCGGAAAGACTGCGTCGGGCCGGGAACGCATGCATGTGAGTTTCTCTTTTCTTTTTTTCTTTTCTTTCTTGTGTGTGTGTGTGTGTTAAGCCTGGGTGGTGAGGCGGGCGGGCGGGCGAGTGATTTCTTGTGATTGGGAAATTACTAGTATGTTGTAGCTACATGTAGTCGATGAGATGACCGGGTCGGTCCTGAATAAAATAAAATATATGTCAAGTACAGGCACGGAGAGACTACATACATGTACTTAAACAACAGCGCCGGGACCCCCGTCTTTTAGCTGTGTACTTGTATGGATGTATGTCTGCCCACCGCTCCCCCTCGTATCTATTGGGGAAGGGGGGGGGCGTGGACGCGCTACATACATACATAATATATATATGTAGTACTGGCGCCCCGTGCTCTGACGGGCGGGCGGGCATGCCAGCTGGCGTGGGATGGGGTGCCGCGGCTGGTGGCCCTATGTACATGGTACAGGGCCTCAGTGGCAGCTACATAACGGGGCACCCCCTACCCGAGAGGGTGTAGAGGCGGGCGGGCGAGTGATGGGCTGTGATTGAGGCCCTGGGATTTACCCTTGTGCTGTGCTTGCTGTGCTTGTGTCCGGGTGCGGTCAAGTGGATGGATGGATGGGGATGCCTGGCCTCTGGGGACATGGCCTGGATGTGGTGGCGGCGGCGGGGCAAAGGGTGTAATAACGGGTTGGTACGTTTAGTTTTTGATTTTATATCCCCCCCGGGGGGGGATGCGTCTACTAAAAACATCATCGTCTCAGAATACAACTGTACCACTACATAGTACTATAAGAGCGGCTTGTAACTTTATTTGTACAATATATATACACATGTGTAGCCCTGGACCCGATCATGTGGCACATATATATATACATGTATTTTACCCTCCAGCTATGCATTATCGTTTTTCGTTTTTCGTGTCTGGACCACTGGAGTAGGTGGGGTCCATCACATCATGCAGTTAGAAGGGAAGAGGGGGAAGGGGGAGGGGAAGGGGAGGGGAGGAAGGGAAAGGGCGGTACTAAACAACTAACCTGTACCTGGCACATGTTAAAAAAAAGAAAGTCCTCACGGGGCTAGCTATAGAAATGTAAATCTGCAATACGCAATATATGGGAGCAGATGGGAGTAGGAAAGGAAAGGAAAAGAGAAGAAAAGAGAAGCCCATGAAAGTCCTACCTGGCGCATGCAAAAGAAAACCCCCAGCAAGCCATATATAAAAATATAAAATAAAAAAAAGAGAGAGAGAAAACCGGAGAGGAAAAAGGTGCCTACAAACCCTCCCGCAGGAGCCACAAACCGAAACTAGTACCTACCGCCTCGCCGGCGGCGTCCCGCTCTTCGGCGCGATGCCCAGCACCGACGAGATTGCCAACATGCTCTCTGTGTGCTGCTCGCGCGCGCGCTCCAGCTCCGCCTCCTTCATCTTTGTCCACTGCACCATTGTGGCCATCTCCCTGCTCAGCCGACGGGTGTCGTCGCGGTCGCGCGAGGTGGACCAGATCTCGTACATCTAGAAGTGTGTCAGTTGTGTTTTGACAAAGAGAAGTGAGGAGAGGAGGCATACCCAGTTCCACATATCCAGCTCGCGCGCAATGCGCTCCTTCTCGTCGCCGACGGACTGGAGGGTGCTGGTGAAGCGAGCGAGGAAGGAGGGCCAGTCATGAGGCGGGAGCTGGAGGAGAAGGTCGTCTGCTGGTGGGGTTGGGGGGGTTTTTGGTGAGGCAGGTGCAGCTAAGGGTTGTTCCTGCTGCTGCTGATTGGGTGCTGCGAGAGCTGGGGGCGTTGATGGAGCTGGTGGTGGGGATTGTTTGGGGGCTGGAGGAGGTGGTGGTGATTGTTTTGACGCGGGGGCTGGAGGCGGAGGGGAGGGCGTCTTGCTGGTGGATTCGGGTTGGGCACAGGGCGGCGCGGTGGATTCGGGTTCGTGGGTTGGGGTGTGTGAGGGGGAGTGGGGGGGCGAGTGGGAGGGGGAGCGGTCGTATTCGGGTCCATGGGCCTGTGTTTGTGTTTGCGTCGGGTTCGGGTCCATGTCGTACTCGGGCTCGAGAGTTTGTGTCGAAGACGGGTCAAAGCCCGGGGAGTAAGTCAGATTGCGAGACAGGCTCTGATCTTGCTCGTGGTCCAGCTCGCGATCAATCGATGGGCTCTGCTCCCGCTCCCGTTCCCGATCTTGGTCTCGGGGCGGGCTCTGCTCACGGTCCTGATGCAGTTCCTCCTCCTCCTCATCCACCCGCTGTACATCCCTCGGTGGGCTCCCAGTCGGTGTGCCGCTCCGACTCCACCCATTGCCCTCATCCCTATAGCTCTCTTCCCTGTAGCTGTGGGCGCTCTGGAGACTGCCTCTGCGGCCCTTGAAGCGCTTCTCGGCGCCGGGAGAGACGGGCGGTGTGTAGGATACGGGACTGTGCACGATCGTCTGCTCGCCGTTGTCGAGGAAGTCGAGAGAGCGCTTTCTAGTAGTGGTGGTGGTCATGCTGGGAGCGGGGGTGTGTGGGCGTGAGCGTCGGACGGTGCTGATGGGTTGGAGGGTGAGATGAGTGATGTGATGGAGGGTCATGATGGGGGGAGGGAGGGAGGGAGGGGGAGATGAGGTAGGGCAGGGCTGGGTAACTGGGGTGAGATTATGTCGGTGTACGGCGGGTAGATTAGATGTATGCAAATGTGTAAATGTAGATATAATTAAGCTACATCATGGGGGATGATTATGATTATGATGATGGTGATGATGATCGATGGTGATGATGATAATTATAAACTGCATACATACACAGACATCATAAGAGGAGGGGGATTGGCCTACGAGTAAACAGTCCACTGCACGAGAGAACTCCAGAGGGAGGCCTAAACCAAATCATCTGTGATCATTGGTCCCTGCTTCAAAACAAATGCAATGATCCATCACTCGTAGCTCTGACTGACTGACTGGCTGGCTGGTGACTGACTGGCTGGGTGTGTATATTCTAACTGCCATTTTCACAAGTCAGTAATAATAATCATCATCACACAATAATAATAATAATCATAATCACAATAATAACTGTGTGTGCTGCTTGAGTCAACCCGCACTGGCCAAGATCCTCATCGTCGGTCTGTCCCGTACTCGTACCTTGCGTGCCTGCTGCTCCAACTTACATACAAAGTAAATAACATACAACGTGCATACTACGCTTTTCTTCTACGCTTTGATTTACTTCTCTTCCTCTTCCTCTTCCTCTTCTGTTTACAGCTTCAGACAGACAGATCAATATATACAATCACACATCTGAATATCTCTCCGTCTCTCTCTTTCCCTCGTTACAGAGCTTCTATCCATCTCCATCTCAAAACTGCCCCACCCAGCTGCCCCACCTCACAGCTCACCTCTCACAGCTCACCTCTCACACCCCATCCCACACCACCACCACCACCACCGCACATCTGGATACCCCCCCTCCCCCATATGCTCCCCTAATATCACACGCTCACTAAGCCCACTCACTTACTCACTCACTCACACCATGCAATGCGGCATCTGCACCACCGACAAGCGTCACCTCACCTGTACCTCATGCTCACAAGAACGTGCCTGGGAGCTCCGCTATGAGACCCTCCTCCGCATCACTGAGCGTGATGCCCTCGCCGAGCGTGTCCACGACTACCTCGAGAGCTCCCGTGGCTCCGTCGATGCCCTCCAGGTCCAAAACACAGAGGCACGCGAGCGCATTCGGAAGATTCGAGAGGAAACTCGACGCTTAAAGGAGCTCAACGCTGCTGGCAAGCTTCCCTTTTGTGACTAGTCATGTAGTGGTTGGCAGTGAGCTAATTGGTACATTGAACAGATACTACAAAGCTCCAAGCTCTCCGCGCAAGCACCTCTGCCCGTCATGACACGCTCACAACAGCCCGTACGGCGCTCTTCCGCCTCCCACAGGCCTCGGCCGCCCTTACAAGGGACACCAAGCGCCTAACCACAAAGCACAAGACACTGCATACCCGCACCGCCGAAGCCCGTACATTCCTCTGCCGTGAGGCCGCCGCCCTCTACAATCTACGACAGAAGCGCAAAAAGACACCCCCCACAATCACCTACCACATCGGCGGCGTGCCCGTCCCAAACTTCCTGACGGACCTCAACATGCACGCCCCCGCGCAGATTACCACTGCCCTGACACACCTCTCCCACCTCCTAGTCCTCACAGCACACTACCTCGGCCT
This sequence comes from Morchella sp. 2018-W30, assembly GCA_024713625.1. NCBI lineage: Eukaryota > Fungi > Ascomycota > Pezizomycetes > Pezizales > Morchellaceae > Morchella > Morchella sp. 2018-W30. The sequence goes on from JAMJEW010000012.1 coordinate 1,160,105, forward strand.
CCGTCTCCCGCACGAGGTGCTCCTCCCCACGCGCGACAACCCCACCACCAGTATCCGCGGCGTCCTGAACAACCGCCATCTCGCCACACGGCCCCTACACCTCAGCGTCCCGCTGGCCTCCCTGGCCAGAGAGAACAACGCTGGCTACACAAAGTTCATCGAGGGCCTTGGAATGCTGGCGGTCGACGTGGCCTGGCTGTGCTATGCACAGGGCCTCGAGGAGGTCAACTCAATCGAGGAAGCGTGCGCGCCTGGCGCGGCAATGTGGCGCCTGCTCGTGTGCAAGGATATTGTTCCGAGCTTCGGACGGTGCAGCCATGCCACGGCTGCGGGAAACCTGGCGACTGCGGCAGGGGCTCAGGGCATGAAGGGATTCAGGGTCGGGCTAGCGGCGGTGGTGGAACGGGTTCGGTTTACCGTGATGGGGGAGGCGATTGGCGCCGAGTGGGACCTGGTGGAGGAGATTGAGGATAGGGTGTTGGGTGATAGTGGGGAAGTCGTTGTTGTGCCGGAAAAGAAGGAGGAGGAGGTAGGGCCAGTGAGTCCCGGCGGTGGGGGATTTAGTGGGTGGAGCCAGCTGCAGGCAGCGAGCGCGGGGATTAGCGGGTGGACGAGGATCAGGAGTAAGGCGGAGAAGGAGGCAAAGTAGGTGGTAGTTTGTGGGCATTAGTATATAGCATGGTATTATTTTCCTTTTTTTATTTTCTATTTTTTATTTTTCTTTTCTTTTGTGCTTATCTTTCTTTTCTTTTGTTGGCTGGACTTTTGCTTTGCTTTTCTTTTTTGTTCTTTGTAGTTTTGCTCTGTTCCGGTTTTTTTTTTCCCTTCCTGGCTGGGTCTCGTCTCCTTGGGCACCTGAGAAAGAAGGAAAAAGGTACCGGGTCGATTATGGCGTTTATTTTTTATTTTTTAAGTGTGCATACATAGCATTGCATTGCATGGGCGGTGGTGGTGGTTGAAGTACATGTACTGGTGGAGGCAGGGTTATATACTATGATACAATACAATACATTTGCTGTTATATACCAGGGGGTCGGAGGTGCGGAGGGAGAGGAGGACGAGGAAAAGGAAAGTAGATCACAGTCCATCACTCGGTCTCGCCATGGCCTGTTACAGGGGGTGTATGCGTGTAAGGCTTGTGGCCTAGCCGTGGCCGTAGTGTCTGTATGCGTGTGTCTAATCCCCTAAGCCGTTCTTGGGTTTACATGTAGTCCCCAGTCCATTACCATCCAACCTCCCCCGGGTGGGGGGTAGATCCTTTAAGTGAAGTGATCATGAGGTGGGGGGTGGATCCTTTAGGTGAAGTGAGGTGGGGGGATCTAGAGAGGGGGGGTGCCTAGATGATGCGCCTTACATACACAGTCCAAGAAACACCCCCAAAAGAGCCAACGATACAGGAACCAAACCACCACCACCACTTTTTCCTAATGCCGGCCCTAAGTATCTTACAGCCAGAGCTAGTTCTTCTTTTCGCTGCCCTCCTTCTCGGCTTGCGGACAGCTATTTCCATGCGTAGTCCGTGCGGGTGATGACTAGGAGACTCTGTCCCAAGGGAGGAGAGGCATCGAAGTCGTTTGATCCCCATTCTTTTTTTTTCTCCGTTAGAGGGGTCTACATACACCCGTGCTGCATATAACCCCCTACCATAAAAGACGCAGGGCCAGAACACGTCAGCTCCCTCTGGCAAAGCCTACACTCCCGGCCCTAGAGCTTCCGGGTGCACATATAGAAGGAAGATATACGTAGGAGGAGGAAGCTCTGCAGGGCTCCCACTCCCACACACCTGTATAAACCACCGCAACAGAGGCGGTGGCCGAGTGCAAAAGGCCCTCCCGCTCCTGTATATATGTTGCAGGCAAGCATCAGACGCAGTGTGAGGGCCAGCCGGTCAAGACTCAACTAAGAGACTCGTACGTAGCAAAGTAAGATCTAGGGAACCACCCGCGCTAGTTCTCATTCCTCACCCTCTATAGACTATCTGATGACTATAGAGGGATATGCGAATTCGGAACTATGTACATACATGTATATCCTATGCCCAGCTTGGTCTTCCCCACGGACGCAACAACTAGCCTTGCTAGGTGCTATGGACTAGAACTCAGTTGTTATAGAACGGGCTCTTCAGGGGGGGGGGGGGGTATTGAACGCTAGTCTTGGTCAAAAATCCAGACTCGTGCCGAGTGATAATTTATGATTTCAAGTATTATAGGGACTTGACTCGGACTTGAGCTAGAAACATCAATGGGTTTGGGATTTCGGGTTTAATGCGTAGGTAAGATGAGGACATGACACCCATTTTAACTCACAGATGTGGCTGCTCTAGTGTTCATACCCGTCTGGGTTGGCTTGTTCGAAACCCTTGATCTTTAACTTCAACCCCTATCTCGCCACCTCATTGATTAGGAACCGTTTCAAGAACCACATTCTAATTGTATATTTCTGCACATCACACAATTCTAACAGGATGAGTGGAATGTTTTAGGCAGTGTTATTTATTCTCCCTAAATCTAAGAGCTAGCCTTCCACAAACATGTACTATCCCACGGCCCCAAGAAAACAAACAAACTCCTCAAAACAAGTTAAGAAAACGATATGGTTAGTAGGGCCCTGCGCACTGCAATTTACAGTATTGTACAAATACCCCTTCAGTGCACCCATGGTTTCCAGAAACAAGTGGCTATACGGTCAAGTAATACTAAAAGTGAGGTAGGTGATGGTTGCCCATTGGGTAGTAGTAAAAGGGGTGAGGGGGTATAGGTATGATACACCAATGAGATAAAAGAAAGATTGGGGAAAGGGTTTTACACATAAGAAAATCATTCCCTGCCAACAAATTATCCAAAACAAATACAACAAGATCTTATTTTTCTTCTTTTTTTCTTTCAGAATAACTTCATATTGTATTGGCTTTATGATGGAACGGCGAAAACGCTATTCGCCTTCTCGCAGCCTGAGACGAAGTCGTTACTCAGCGCCTCGTCAAAGGAAGTACCCTTATCGAGAATCTTGATGGTGACACTGGTACCGGAGAAAACAACGGCTGCCTGGATGGAATTTGAGAAGGGCCTAGCGAAGAAGTCGGGCGCACCACCACCTCCGTACTGGTCAATGGCGCCCTGCTTGGAGTGGTAGTGGGTCTTGAGAAAGTCCTCTGCATCGACAAGGGCCTCGAAGAGGTCCATTTCACCGCACCCAGTGTCCCAGCAGGAGCATTTTCCGTATTGAACATTGCGAGGGATTTTGGCGTTGAGCGCCCAGATGGCGGGAAGGTTGCGGTTGAACTCGGGACAATTCTTGTCCTCAGGCATCTGGAACTCAAACAGGAAGACCTTGTTCTCACCCCCAAATCCGTCTGCAAGAAACAAGAATTAGTACACATTGATATTATTATTTAACGATTTAGCATCGGAGCACTTACGATAAGCTGGGGTGCCAGGACGGTAGACTCCACAGTCATTTCCTTGACATTTTTGGTCGGTCATGATTACGAACTCATTATTCGAAGGGACCATGATATCCTCCAAAACAGTAGGCGCTGCAGAACCCCCATTGGCGGTCCCGTTGGCATAGGAGAGCGAGTTCCCAAAGCACGTATCGAAGGTCCCGGATCCTTGCCCACCATGGTGGCTCAAAAATACCAGGCCATCAGCTATGCCTGCCTCAGAATCATAGTATGAGATTCGGTTCCAGTCCCCTGTAACACCGGCGGCTTTGCTGGGAGCGGGGGCAGTACTAGATGTCCCAGAATATGGAACATCCTCTGTGCCTTTATCTTTGCCTGAGGCATTATCGATATTGAAGTTTGAAGCTCCAGCTCCATTATCTCCATTGCCTCCATTGCCTCCATTGCCTCCATTGCCTCCATTATATCCTTGACTTCCAGCACCTGGAGCTGGGGTTGCATCTGAAAGAGGAACAGTGATAGTGATAGTAGTAGTTGAGGTGACTGTGAGAACATTACCGTCCCGCTTGCGCATGTGGCCATGGGCATGACGGCGGATGTGATTCTCATGACGCTTTGCCTTTGTATTTGGGATGTAGGCAGCGAACTTCTTGAGGTTGATAGGCCCACGGAAGTGAATGGAGAGCTAAATTTCAACAGCCAATTTAGATATTTATTCTTGGTAGGCAGTTATGGGGTTTAGAGAGTTGTAAAAACATACCTCCTCGTCCAAGGGAGCTAGCCCACCAGAGAAGGTCTTTGGTGTGAATGCGCAAGTACAAGAATCCGAATCATAGCTAGTGACATCTTGATAGGTGCCCGAGTCTTCGATATTTGTGTAGCTGATGGCTGTGGTTTCTTGGCAATAAGGGATATAATTGATGGGTTGATGCTGGCAATTAGTTGCAAATGCCAATTGGGCTAGGGCCGCGAAGGCAGCGAGACCGCTGAGGAAAGTATTGGAGCGGGGCATGGTTGAGATTGATTCTTTGATTTCTTGTAGGGAAATTTTTATATCTTTAAATATTGCAGAAGAGAATGTAGAGAAACGAAGATGTTAATGAACGTAAAAGTAATACCACCACCACAAACCTAAGGAATGACCGGAAAGAGTATTGAGAACAAAGAAGTTGGGGAATAGAAAAGAAGGAGGGGGAGAAGAGTGAGATAAAAGGAAAGCTACGAGAGGCACAGCCAAAGGGCCAAGCCGTCCTTGTCCCATTCTAAGGTTGGTACTAAAAGGTCGTACCAGTTCAGTCCTACCATGGGCTGGCCAGGTTGGGGGGGGGGGGGGGGCCCTCTCTCTTCTGCCGAGAAGGTTATACTCGCATACATACATCTAGGTACTACTACAGTGGTGGGTGTATCCAATGCAGGTACCACACACATACACACACACACAAAAGATGGGAAATTGTCACCATAAACGCCGCAGCGCCGCCACCGAGCATTAGCAGGCTGTTCAGCTGCAACATATGAACTTTCGTTTTTTCTCCCCCCTCTTCTTTTGGCACTACTCCCTATATTACCTGCCGCTGCTTGACAATGGAAAGGGCATATGACGGGCTAGTATCTTTAGCATGTTTAGACACCATATGGCACAAACAAATTTCACGATACTTATCAAGGCTCTACTATAAAGTCTTTTGGTTTAGACCCCCAGACCCTGTATGGCGGGTCTTCGCACTAGGAGCACGTCGGAGGATCCGCAGGAAGGTTGTTGGCGCACGTTCAACTTACTTTGGTCTGTCTCCACACCATACAGGGCTCTTTACTAGCGTATTTATGCAACGAGGATCGGATACCCTAATGCTCATTTGCAAATCAATCTCACATCAAGGATGTGGATCATATCAGACAGTTATTGCTACGGCATTAAAGGTAAGTTATATAACAAAAAAGAATCCTATATCGCCTTTTCTCAGCGGCTAAAGCCATATGGCATTACAGGGCTGAAGTCACATTGTGCTTACGAAAAACTAAATCTTTCTATTTCTGTTTCTCATTATAGGCAAAAGGGGAGTTGGAATGCACAATAGATACATCCTACTACGGTCATATTCATATCTGAACAGAACGTCTAGCTTTGATGGCTGTTGAAAACAGAAAGAGCCAAGCATTTAATCCAAAACGCACTAATGCAACCCTAAGAGATTTCAGGGGCAGAATTGGGGGCCGGCAGCCAATCAGCCATCCATGGTGCCTGGTCCCCGAAAATCCACCCACCAGCCAGGTAGGACAGGATTGAGGTGAGTGCTCAGTGGTTCTGCTCGAAGTAGTTTCGCTCTATTGCGAGTTTTGGTAGCGAGCGATTAGAGTACAGTAGATACACAGTGCGTGGGCAAGGGGGAGAAGATGTCCCGATACCTTGGTGGTCGAAAGCTATTCACACGACAATGAGTGAGACTGATTTTCACTTTCTTGCGACCTATGAGAGCACTGCCCTATCATGAGTATTAATTCAGATTCCAATCCCTAGTAAGAATATCACCACTCCCGCCGGCCCCATATCAAGGGCTCTCTACACTAGGGGAAGAAAGAAACCCGATCTTGATTCCCAGATCTGGAAAAAGGCATGTGTACTTCACCCAAAGGGTATTTAAACCACATGCGTCCATAGCCTGCCATACAGACTCTACTAGTAGCGACCCCACAATAACCTGAATCCAGGTACCGTAAAAGTCCGTTGGATAAGACCGGTCTGTTCCTACGGGTTCACGGCATAAGCCATAGAAAAATGGTGTGGCTTACGCAAAAAGGGACTGGTCTTACCCAACGGACTTTTGCGGTAGCACGGCTGCTGCTGAGCGGGAGATAAACACACAGCGCTCTAGAGTAGTAGCTAGTGATACGTAGCGCCACACCACCAAGTGGCTTTTCCCATAGGTCCGTGGGTTTCTGTTGTAGTCATTATTTAGCGATCTTGCTTTGCTGAGACATTCCTCCAGTACCCAATGATGGAAATTAGGAATCTCCAGACCATCCTCACCGCTCAGGCGGCGTCTCTAAAGGCTTTAACTTGTGGGATGTGGGTTTTGAGATAGGCAACTACCAACCGACGAATCTGCCACCTGCCGCCAAGAATGTTGTTGACCCACCACAAATCAAGACCAAGACAACGACACTTGCCCAAGTGTCTTTCGTTTTGCTGACGGGTGATAACAAGATCGGGTATTCGGATTTCGCAATCTTCTAACCCATAAAAGGGAATTGAGCTGGATATCACTGTTCTAGATTCCACCACTCGAAACAAACAAACACTGGTCTAACATCAGTCTCCACAATTCTCAATTAATGGCCTCAGCTGTTAACTGGACTAGAAACGAAGAGAGAACCTGGAAATCGAATCGATTCTGTGCCTGGCCCTGGCTAGTCAGTCAGCCATTAGAGTTTCCGTTAACAGGAACACTTTATGCAACCATCACGCCCTGATGTCTCAACGACCGTTAACAGTACCATTTTATGCAACCATCGCACACAACCCCCACCCTCCCAGACAAAGGAAGATTACCACCAACTCCAGTTCTCCCATGAGGAAACCACCCGCCTCCCTCCCAGTAATATACGTGAAAACCTTAACCCAATTGCAACGTGTCAAAAGTTTGGGGGGCGACTCTTGAAGACTCCGCCCAATCAAGTCGATGACAGGATGCAACTCTCCGCCTTGCATCACCAAGGCTCACTCGCTGACTTTAGGGAACAGCACACCACGCGGAGACGGGCGGCCTGGGTGACAGCGCATCACGGACTAATAGAGTAGTCATGAGCACACCTCTTCCCGAGAAGAAGCAATCATTGACCGCTGTGCGGGAGATATTCATTTCTCAGTTCGAAGAATCGCTACCGGATGTATCTACATACGTAGCTATACTCGGACGAGGTGCGGTATTGGATACATAGAGCGGCCTCTGCTTTCAGGGAAGCTTTACCTGGACCATGGCTCTGGTGACTGATATTTGAGCCTTCCACTCGGCCCCGCCGCATGCGTAAAAATTTCTCAGTAAGGGGCGCAATATCCGTTACACGCGATGTATCCGGCGGAATTTGACATTCATAAACAATCACTCGTCACCATGATGCCACCCGCGCACTAGGGTTCTATGCGTGTTGGCCAGGTGCGTGCCATATCGTATCTCAACCAACCATGGGCCCACGAGTCCATCAATTTCGCAATACTTTGTGCTACTTCTTCCTTGTACTACAGGCAAAAAGAGGGATTATACGAACATAATCTCCGAGTGTATGGGTTTGAGGCGCGGCAGTATCCGTTTCGGTTGGATCTGGTGCTGGGAGAGCTAGCACATATAATGGATTTTCCAATTTGCCCGCTTACCCACGTGCCCGCAGATAGGTAGCTGTATTATAACAAAACTGAGGACTAGAGCATTCAAATTCACACCATTGCATGCGGATGCAGTTATCAGTCAATCAATCAATCAGGTAGGTGCAGTCAGGCTCGGTAGTCACTGAATATCACTCGTCGTCTCATTCTGCTCATTGCGCCTCGACGATAACTCTCATCCAGTACTATTAAACCCGCACGGTAAGTATCAGCCATATAGTATAGTCGTAGTCATGCAGCCCAAGACCCAAAGAAGCAAAGGGGAAAGAAAAAAGAAATAAGGCCTCCATGGGCGAAAAAGAAATCGTAGAAACATTTAATCTCATGCAGTCCTCTCAGCCTTTCAGCTCTTGAATGGAAGCTTGTTTCCGCCAAGGGGTTGTGGCTACATACCGCAAAATCTCGAGTAACTCGGGGGGTTGCCAAGGAGCGTGGCTTGCAGGTCTTTGCGTGGTTTTATGCCATTTTGGGGTGATCGGCATAGTCATCATTGACTCCAAGTCAACGGCAACAGGTATAGAAAAAGAATCAACTGAGTAAAAAGGTTCGTTGGGTATGGTTTCTAGTGTAAAAAAGTGTGTAGAATCCAAATTTCTGGTCGGTTTTCTCTCAAAGTGAAAATTGAGCGAGTCCGATGAGAAAAAGCAGTAGATAGTTAGGAACCCAGATGAAGGAGAGGACCGTTCAATATGGTTTTGTAGTACTTGTATAGTAAAATAGTTCGTTGAGTATGGTATCTAGGGTAAAAAAGTGCGTAGAATCTTAATTTCCAGTCGGTTTGGTGCTAAAGTGAAAAATGAAAGAGTCCGATAAGGAAAAGGTACCAAACCATCAACGATCCAAAACATAGAATGAACTAGATACACGATACAAACTCTACAGCAGTAGAGTCATCATTTATCTCTTCAATTAATTCATGATTAAGGTCTGACCGGAAATACCCTTGAGCCCAATCTCCTACTGATAATTCTTCAGGTGCGAACCCCTTGATTTTTAGCTCTGTGTCACGGCTACCATCTATAGGTAACGAAAGTCCAACATTCAGGAATGCTTCTTGTACGATAATTCTCTTCTGTAAACAGAACTTTTCCCAAGCTCTACCAACACAGATAGTTGTCATTATCCTCCTATCACTTACTGTCCATTCAGCTTTACCCCCGGAGCTTGATTCTTCTTCATCGATATAATTTTCCATTTCCTCTCTTAGGGTATCTTTAAAAGGGCGGTTTATAGATATATCTAGAGGCTGTACTAAACCAGTACAACCTCCAGGAATCATAGAGGGAACTATATCATGATGGAAAAGGGTATCTAAAATAGTCGGGGTCTTGTGAAATTCTGCTGTATCAAGAGCCAAAAGTGAAGTTCTTCCGGCAAAAGCAGGTACTATTTCTTCCTCTATTTGACGAAGAAAAAGTTTTTCGTTGTTATAAGCTGTAGAGTTAAACTCAACAGTAACACGAGTATCATATAAATGTCCTTCCTTTTTCTTAATAATATCTCCGGTAGTTGCATGGAACACAAGTTTTGGTTTAACCCGTGGTACTCCATCAGCAAAAACAATAAGAATAAGAGAGGCTTGCCGCTTATCCCAACCACTTTTAGTGCCCTTTGCCCATACAGTCCTAACACCAATCGTGTCGTAAGTCCGTCCATCAAGATACTCAAACGGAATTGGTGTTTCGTCAAGGTTTGCAATATTAGAGAGAAGGAAACGACCAACATCACTAATAATATTTGCACGTTCAAAGTAATTTCGAGGTTGAGAGACCCGCCGATTAAAACGTAACCAATTGATGATTACTTTACGATAATCATCAGGAATCTTTTGTGCTTTGTTTGTTGTAGCCCGTAAACTGATATGGTGACGTCGAAGAAAATTGGTAAACCATCCTGACGAGAATACAAAGATGGTAACATTTATATTTGGATAAATGTCTCGAAAGATCTTCTTTGCGTTCCTCCTAAACCAACCTCTCCTCACAATTTTTCCCTCGTTGCGTCTGGAGAGAAAAAGATTATACAACCTCTCCTCTAGTTCCGGCCATTTGCAGATGAATGATTCAGATTTGTTGTCCGCTCTCCTACTTCCACACTTTTGCTCAACTATATCCTTCTCTTTTTTAATCCACCCCTGTAACGTGCTTTCTGGAATAAAAAAGGTGCTTGCAGTTTCTGATATACTGGGGGTACGGTAATATGATACCTTCCCATATTTTTCCACAGGAATTTGATGCAGATGGTAGAACTTGAGAGCCCGGATCTTAGCTTCACGACTGTAGCTGCGTTGTGGCCTTTTGATAGGCTGAACCCGGGAGGTTACTGTACGCTCATTGATTGACTTGGACTTGCGACCGGGTTTTTTCCATTGGGAACGGGATGGTGGAGCCTGAATCTGAAGGACTGGGATCGGGTCAGAGACCATATCGATATCACAGATCTGGAGAGGTAAGTGACTCGCTGCTGTCATCATTGGATATACTAATGTTCGTGGTAGATGAAATCGTCTAGTTCCCCCCTTACTCCGCAACGGGCTGAGGACAGCTGAGTTTGTTGATATCTTGGGTGTCTCAAAGCTATGACAATTTGAGCCAAATTGGTATTGATTGCTCTATCTGCAAGCCACGTCCCTTGGCAACCCCCCGAGTTACTCGAGATTTTGCGGTATATGTATGTATCATGAGCTCGAGCACATCGCGCGCGTTGACCAGCAAGGCGGCGTCATCGTAATTTCTGCGGCTGAAACCTGGGATATCCGCACCCCGCGGGCTGCTCAGCGCGGAGGACCTTAGGATGACCGGGAGATCTGAGATCGCCTTGCTAGTTGAGTAGAAATCTTTTCGATAAAGTCGCTGCGGCATCCATTGGCTAATGTGCATATGCACTAGACAGCATTATCGATGTCTTTCAAGCCCTGACCAGCGCCGCGGTAGGGGTAGATTGCTTGTAATGCAGATGTCGAGATTGCGTTACATGGTAAAGCAATATCGACCCCTATCCCTCTGAGTATTTTTTCTACCTCCAACCTAGCTAGACGCCTTGGACATTGCAGGTTTGGCACCGAGTCAGTTCGTTCAGGGTTGAATTTTCTTTTCCCTGCCGGTATCTAGCTGGTACAATCTGGAGATATAGTTCTAATGAAAATACGAAGCCAAGAATAAAAACCAACCATAGCCCAGTTGATGCTGCTTTCGAGCAAAATGTTGGTGGAGCCGGTGGCGCTTATATTAAAAATGAGCAAAAGTGTAGGGCCCTATGGTACAATTTGAAAAAGGTAACTTACCAGGATATAAGGGTAAGTTGTCCCATATTGTGATATCCTTTAAAACGACCTTAGTTATCCAAGTTTTGCGGCTAACTAGAGCGATATCGGTGGGGAAGGATAAGTACTAGGAGGTGGTGGTAGACGGCAGGAGGTAGCAGGAGGCAGCGATGGGTGGTGGGGCGCCACACAGAACGGGAACGGCACACGGCGGGCACGGCACAGGGACAGTGTGGCTGTGCTAGCCTGAGTGTAGGACGATAGAACTGAATTCATGCATAGAGGACCCGTATCCTTGGATAACCAGTCAAATTTACATACAGATCAAACAACAAATCATAGGTCATCACTCGCAGTGTTTTTTTTTCCACGTCTCGATTAATTACTAAATAACTTCCAAAGTCTCATAACTAAATTCTCCTTATTCTACCTTGCTTTATCTATTTTAGCTCGAGGCAATGCTTCAACCCTAACTTGGGGGCTACGTTCGGGCAGTGCGCGGATTATTCGGTAGTTTCGACTTCTATAGATATGTATCTTCCTTAAATTACGCAATAGATGAAACTAAAAAGCCCCAATAGGGTTGCTGCTCAGTTGACGCCGCCTACATCACTACATGTAGTGATGGTAGATGAGAACCTGGCGCAAAGAGACGGACGTTTATTACAACAAGTAGAAGTTAATCCACAGATCAGGCGGCTGTCTGGATAGACTAACAAAAACCCCAATATATAGGACGTGCCCGCCCGATCACCCGGACGCACCCCTTAGTCTCAAGACTTTTCGTCTTTTGCCCACCCTAATCCAATTAAGGCGTTACTATGGACAAAGAAAGGAATAGAGAAAGTTAGCGAAATATGGAAGCAATGGAGGAGGCATTGGGCGGGGAAGGGAGAGAGGAGTGAAGAGGAGCTGGCGGAGGAAAGGGAGATGAGACAAGGCTGGGGGGATTTGGAGAGGGACGGGGTGGACGCGTAGGTGGGGAGAGTGTATTAATTTGGTTTTAATTTTCCTTTGTATTTTCTTTTGTCTGTGGTTGGTGGCGGAGGGAGGTGCGTTCTGGGATAAAATGGTGTGATATCGTCATAGCCTTAGGGCTGGATACGATTACTGATGTAAACAAAAAAAAAAGCCCACCCTAATCACAGAATATCACTCGCGCATAACCTAGCATGGGTTGGGTACTTTTGCCAGTCCCCACCCACTATCCGGGGGCTCTTTTATTTTACCCTACTTAGCCAACCTCACTTCAGACCGCTTTCATGCTCCAACAACAGCACGAGGGCCAGACCCAAAAGCACCAAATAACCGCACGGCTATAGCTAAACGAGTCCATTCCAAGCTGGAAACATTGATCTGCACAAGGGCTCAGGGCGACCGACCACGCACAATATAGATTATAGATCAGGCGGGGGGGCAGCGAGGATGGTGTGAGTTTGAATGGCCTAGGCCTTTGCCTGTTCACTGTAGTAGTAGTAGCTCACCCCACCTCTAGGTATACATACCTACCAGCAGCCAAGAACCCTACTCTTCCCCCAATGATTTATGTGCCAGCGCCCCATAACCAGCTCTAGCCAGCGTCTACAGGTGCAGTTCGGGCACTACTCGGTTAGATATCTTACATACAAGCTACCTGTAAGACACTCCCTTACTTCTGCCATCGATTCATTGCGCATTTCTCGGCCAGCAAACACCGACCCGCTAGGATGAACCACTGTCTGTGGAATAGGGGAGATATCTTTCTTTTCTGGCCGTCGATGTAGGTAGGCTGATACGTGGATTTGGATCTGGAACTTATTTATGCAGACCGTAAACGGACACCACCACAAGGCCAGGGGCCAAAGCGTAACTTGGGCCCAATTTTGCAAGAGCGTATTTAGAATAATTCCCAGTACTTACGAGAGAGCATCATCCCGACAGGACCTAGAGCTCTACTATAAAAACTTTTTACTGAGACTCTGGTTACTTGCTAGAACGGTAGCCTGTGTATGGCTGACTGCTTTATAGAAAGAAGGGAGGGATAAATAAAGCTACACGGATATGGGTAGCTAATTGCTGAATGAGTGCCAGTGTAGTGTACTCAATTGCACAGGAGGAATGACTATCCACTCCTCCTCTAATATCTATGAAAAGTAAGGAGTAAATGAATAAAGCACATGACCCATCCACCCAGCTACCATGCAAATGTCAATGATCGATAACACACATACAACACTCGACCAAGCTACACCACACCCAACTTTTAAAACCCAGGCCACAAAACCTAATTTACAGTACACCGAATCCAATCTGAAAAATCGAACAACCGCCAGAATTTCCACTAAATTAAAGCTAAAAACTACCCTTACCACCTCCTCCTACACCTCTCATTACCTAACTTACTCAGCACCCAACAACTGCAACCCGAGCCTAAACTGCGTAATTGCCGTCTCCACATCCTCATAATCCAGCGCACTAATTGCCCACCTAGCGTGCTTCTGCGCCTTCGTCATCTCCTCTGGCGACACCTCCTTCCTCATCTTCTTCATTGGCTGTGGGGGGGGCGTTGGCGTTGGCGCCTGATGGTACGCGTATGGGAGGGCTTGATGAGGGGCCTGCGGGGCGTACGGGGCGGTTTGCTGAGGGGCCTGTGGAGCCTGTGGGGCGTATGGGAGGACTTGTGGTCTCTGCGGGGGAGCCGGAGGGTTATACGGCGATATATCTGGGAATGAGGCATTAGCCGGCCCCATTGTTGTGGGAAAGAGGCTGGGCGCGCTGGGCTCGTGGACGGTGGGAATTTCGGGTGGGCTTTGGGGGTAGTGGTGGTGGGTAGTGGTGGGGGAGCGTGGGGGGCTAGGGAGTGTGAGGGGGGAGTGTAGGGAGTGGGAGGTGGTGGCGGTGGTGATGGATTCGTCGGGGACTTCTTGGATGCTGGGAGCAGGGGGGCGTGAGGAGGTGCTGGGGGTGCTAGTACTAGCGGTACCATAGATGTCTGGCGGGGGCTCGGTGTGCGTGCCATATATGTCTGGGGGTGGTTCGGTGTGCAGTGGGGCGGGTGCAGTGGCTGCAGGTTCGGGGGTGGTGGGTTTTGGGGGATTAGGGTCACGGCCGGCTTGGATTTCCTTCCAGATGCGGGCAGCGTGGAATTTGCCGTATTTGATCTTTTGGGTTGTCTGGTGGGTTATGTTAGCTAGTTGTTTTCTAGAGATTGGGTTAGAGAGAGGTAGTACTTCTGCATCGAGCTCACCGAAGATACGGCAGACCTCTAGGAGCGTTGCGCCGGCGAGGAGTGTATCAGATGTTTGACTACGGGAGCTTAGTTAGACATCCTTATAGCTTGCCGCCACGGGTTTATAGACTATGAGTGGATATGGTAGGGTACCTAGTAGCTTTATTCGCATCCACAACTTGCGCTCCATTGTTAAAGATCTTGAGCGCAAAGTTCTCTACATAAGCTTGCGCCGCCATGTCGTCCGTCAGCAGCTCATTACCCTCCAGCGCCGCCTTCCGCTGTCCCACGTTACTCTATCAGCAAATTGCAAATATATATATATAAAGAAAGAGCTACACATGGATTTAAACGCACCCGTTCAAGCTCATCCATCAGGTCCGTCGTCCACACCGTACACTCGGAACTCTGCGTATGCAGCCCATTGGCAAGGATCTGCTTGATAGCCCAGAAGAAACCTATCCCATCCCCCCAGCCTCCATCAACACCACGACCTACAGCTACAATAAACAATTAAGAGGGGAGAGCTCACAGTAATATGTAATAACAGGATCTGCGCCGCGGAGCTGGTTCCCGCGAAGGACGTAGGGCTTGATGGACTTGAGCTCGATGGGGGGCTCTCTGACGGGTGCTGACTTTGCGGACATTGACCTGGTCCTGGGTCTGGGCTCTTTATGATGAGGGTAAGGTGAATCTAGATGAGATGTAAAGAGAGCTTTGGGGGGGGGGGGTGGTCTGGGGGTTTGGGGTTTCTGGAATGATTGTGAGAGAATAAGGGATAAGGTTTAGACTCAGGTATGGGAACAGTGTGGTGTGGTAAGGATGGTGGTGGTGGGGTGTTGTGGGGTGCGGTGAACACTGAGCAGGATGGTGGTGGTGGACAGTGTGATTCTGGTGGATGGATGAATGGATGAATGGATGGATGAATTGACTGATGGATGGACTGATGATGGGGTCAAGCAAGCATGTATGATGTAGGTAGGCCAACCTGTTTTCTGGTTTCTGGTTTCTGGGCTCTGGTTTCTGGGCTCTGGTTTCTGGGCTCTGGTCTCTGGCTCTGTTTTCTGCGGGCCCCACCTCGTATGTCGCACAAGGCTTCATCCAGGGTGCATGTCGGGCGCCAAGACACTCACTCCTGCTTATCGATAGCATGAGCTTTTTGTTTATCAGCTCTGAAATGCAAACAAAAAGCAGAGAGTGGGGAGGACGGAAGGGCGGGAGGACGGGACGGGACGGCTGCATGACATTATGCAGCAGCAGCAGCATACTGACAAGGCCCGCTGCCCTGCCTCCTCCTCCTCCTCCTCCTCCTCCTCCTCCTCCTCCCCCGCTCTCTCTCTCTCTAAGGGTTGTGGGTGCATGGCGACACATTGGAAGCTTACTACGTAATTGAATTTAATTGTACGACGAGGACATCTGGGGGTGTTGATATAAAAAAACAGATCAGAGCTCTCCCTCTCTCTCCCTCTCTCTCCCTCTCTATCTCTGCTCACAACCATTTACTTTACTACAAAGTACAAGGTCACTTTTATAGATATATTACTTATAACTTATATTAGTATATAAACCACCACCACCCACTACTGAGCACTAAAGAACAGGGCCCAGTTGCCTTACCCCGTACCCATCTTATCGCCGCCAGTTGCACCTATGGCCGTCGCTCCACGGTTCGTATCACATGTGCTGGGCGCACCGGCGGCTCCGGTGCATACTTTGGAGTTCTGTACGTTCCACCCCCACACACAAACCCGCCCCTCAAGATTCAGGAGCTAACTACATCCATCTACTTGTTATTCGTTCCGGTTTAGACCTTGACTACGTCTGCCCTGTAAGTCAGAAGAATCCCACTGGTGTCAATGTTTGATTCGCTGGTTTTTTTTTTCTCTTCAGGTAAAATTAATTAACAAGTAAAATTACAGTTCTCCGCAAAGCTCTTCAACAGAGTTTACAATGACGTCAGGCCGCACATAGAGCAGAAGTATCCCGGAAAAGTCCAGGTCCGTACAGCTACCATATCCCACCACTCAAAAAACAACCAAAAAAACAACCAAAAAAACAACCAAAAAAAAAACTAACCCACCTACCAGTTCATATTCCGGCACCAAGTCCAACCCTGGCACCCCAGCTCCACACTCAGTACTCCCCCCAATCCCCAATCCCCACCCCCTACCACCCACTAACATCCCACAGCACACGAAGCCGCCCTCGCCGTCTCCCTCACCGCCGCCCCCATAACCTTCCAGTCCTTTAGCGCCGCCCTCTTCGCCCACCAATCCAGCTACTTCGATGTCTCCGTGGTCAACGAAACCCGCAACCAAACCTACGCGCGGCTCGCCGCTCTCGCCGGTACCGTCGGCGCCGACGAGGCCGCCGTCTACAACATGCTCAAGATCAGCGAGAAGCCTGCCCCCGACGGGGGACTGAACACTGGGAACCAGGTAACGACGGCGCTCAAGCTGCACATCAAGGCCGCACGTCTGGTGGGCGTCCATGTGAGCCCCACCGTCATCTTTAATGGCAACGTCGAGAACGCAATCTCGAGTGGGTGGAGCATGGAGCAGTGGGTTGAGTGGTTGGCTAAGAATATCACCTAGGTTGGTGGGTTGCCCTGGAAGTTATTTTTTTTCTTTTTTTTTTCAGCTGGGTTGATGCAGTGGTGGGGGTTGGTGGGTGATTGGTTATGTTGTAGCTAGTGCTAACTGGTGGTGTGTGCTGTGCAGATAGAGCTGAGGAGGAGGAAGGGAGGAAATGGAAAGAACCTAGGTTGTAAGTAACTATATGGGTAGCATATACTCAATGCCATGCCTATCATACCCAACATTCGTGCGCTTGTGTATTCGCGCGTGGTGAAGAGATTAGTCTGTAATATGGTTGAGGTCTTTATTTCATGGCTCTTGATCAAAATACAGACAGCACCGCCAGGTATAGAAGAAAACAGAAAACAGGTCGTAAGTATAAAATAGCGTGAACACCAGTGACAAAGAACGCAGAAAAAATGTATGCATCCCTATGATACAGAAAGAGCATATAAAATAAAATATAAGTAGGATAAAACAGAAAAAAGGAACGCAAAATGACAGGAATTATCACAGCACCGCACAAAACGAAAGTTAATAGTCCCATGCCTATCTATTACCTAACACCGACACCAATGATCCCAAACGTTGTAGCTATCATGAGGAGAAAAATTGGCTTTTCTGGAAGCTCTCGATACTGATATCACCCGGCTTCGTGTCCTTCACCATTTCGCCAGCAATCTCACTCGTCATTGTTGCTGTCCTGCTCGCCGATCCGTCCGTGATCTGCTTCGCACCACTTGCGGCAGCAAGCTCGTTCTTGCGGGTGATAACCTCCAGGTAGGGACTTGGGAGGTATCCCACTCTGCTATCCCTAGCACGGCACTTCCACCACTGCGAGGGATTACCCATGGGGTCACACTTGCTCAAAACAGCAACCAGATCTCCCTTCTTGACGTCCAATTCGACACCACCCTGGACCTCAGGCGTAAAGTCGAACATTGCGCGGCAGAACTCGAGCTTAGTAGGATCCATACTTGCTGCACCCCCCGCAGCAAAGATTTCGGCACCACCAGCGGCTTCAATCCGTCTTCGTTCTTCGGCCTCCCGGGTAGCGAGGGCACGAATGAGTTTTCCCATGAGGTAAGGCAATCCGAACACGGCGACAATGAAAAAGAAGAATGGCTTCTTTGATGGCCTGGGGGCGCCTGCTCGGCCGCTCTTACCGTTGACACCGTCGAAGGCGGCAAAGTTAGAGGCCGTCAGCTCGCTTGCGGATGCAGGCAGAGGTCGGCCAGTCAATTTGGCAACAGCAATGCGGGCCCATCGCATCATTGTGAAAATGCCGAGTATGGATCCCAGGGTGTTCTTAAGGTTTCCGAATTGCTCGGCAACTTGTACCATAGCTATACACAAGACCGATCAGTCATGCCCCAAGCGAAAACAAAGCGATGGAGACAACATACCGAAAAACGAAGAGTGAGTTGCCATATATGTTGATTCAAGCATCTGAGCGAAACCGCCAAAAGCACCCACGATGCTCTCAATCATCTGGAAGGTTGCAGCAGTGCTATTTTGCATGCCCTGGGTGAGGCTGGTCGGGTCATTGGGGTCTCCACCTGGGTATCCACCCATTCCTCCAAAACCACCAAGTCCACCCATCCCCATCCCCATCCCCATCCCTCCACCATACATGCTGCCTCCGTAACCTCCAAATCGGCTATATGGCGATGAATATGAACTCATTGCTCCGTAGCCAGCACCCATGCCGTAGCCAGGTGGTCGATTGTAGGCCCCATACGCGCCACCGGCCGCTGCCGCAGTGGTACCGAAGCGGTTGGCGCCCGCATTTGTTAAACTCGACGGTCGTGCCGGGAGCGCTGGGGCACCAGGGGCTGCTGCTGCTGCGGGTGTTGTTGTTGTTGTTGTTGTTGCGGTCGAAGCTGCTGGTGTTGCTGGGGCAGTCATTGTTTGTACAGGGGGTGACGAAAGAATAGAGGCTTATGAGAAGGAAAGCAACAAGTTAGAACGAGTGTGGTGGCTAGATCGATCGATAGATAGAGGAGAGAGGGGTGGTGTGGAGAGTGAGGGAGGAAGGTGGTGGTGGACAAGGAGAAGAAAAGGAAAGAAGAGGAAGACGGGTTGGGATGGGATAGGTTAACACGTACGAGCACTGATAGCACCGTTTCGCTCCCAGGGTTTAGGAGGTGAGGGCTGGGACATTAAGAAGGAACGAGAATCGGGAGGGGGCGGAGAGGTAGTGGACGAGAATCTTTCTTCTCCTTGTTCTCCTGCTGTCTCTCTGCTGTACTTATTCGCTGGCGATGGGGAACCGAGACGCCGTTGGCCAGTTTAGTTTGGCACTGATGCCGAAGTGTTTCGTGAAGGGGCTGTGAAAATGGGAATGAAACCACAACGTACAGGAAACAGATCACAACTATTTCACACGATTAAGAGTAAGAAACCCACAGCAGGGAGAAGAAGAAGGGGGGAGGGAATACGAGGATAGAAAAAGATGGAGCACTGTCTATCTCTATCCAAGAATTTCTAGAATTATTATCCTCGATCGGGGTTGCTAAAGGGAAAAGAAAGGAAGAAAGCTCGTGCTGCGAACTCTGCAAACCTCGGCAATCGGTTCAAAATTAACAACAAGAAATATGCGTCTCCGCATTTTTCAACCTTGCCACACCTAATGACTCTGGTAAGCTAAGCAAAAAAAAAAAAAAAACCATCACGCCAAAAATATGCTTGACCATCGTGACAGAATTTGACTTGAGTAGAAATAATTAAACGCCATATTGGGGGGTTTGGGTGGTTTTTAGTCATTGGCCCCAGAATTGTCAAAGCTTCAAGTTGTCACTCTCACATGCTAAGTTGAGGGGGATACACACTTTTCGGCCTGTTCTTTGGCTAGCAGACGGTGCAGACCCCTCCCTACCTGCACCTGGACCCACAAACAGAGTCGGGATCTAGATACATACATACATGCCCTCTCTTCAGGGTCTCATAGGCTTGTAGTAAAACTCCATGTAGGGTAACTAACCGCCGTAGCAGCCAATCTAACTCTACCTAGAATGGATCACACAACATCACTCGCCATAATCATGCACACACGTACACTGTTTTTCGCGAAGGGAGACACACTCCATTATCAGCATCTGCCTCTATAGCTTGGTCAATTCTAGGGCCCTCCCTATTTTCACCTACTCACCTCTGATACTTCTCATACTCTTCCCATATATAAGCAATAGAACACGTTCTATCGCCCAATAAACCAAATTTAGAGGTCTATTTACTTGTTATAGACATCCCCCTAGAGGGGGATAGGGAGGAAGGGGGGGTTATTACAATCTATATTTCTACAAAAATATACCCAATTTCTATGAGGGGTCGAACTAGATCTTTGGAGATTCAACCCCCCCCCCACATGCACAGAACAGTGCGGGAGGATTGTGAAGGGTTTCCTATAATAAATGATAGAACTTGTTCCATCAGAATAGTGGGTGGTCTCCGGACAGACCAGGTTCCCGTAAGTGTCTCGCAATTTCTCTAGACTTTTTCCCCCATGACTATACCCGTCTAATCGGTCCAGGTAACCAATATCTAAAACTACACCATCAAATATTGCAAGTATAGTCTGGAAATACATGACGTGATTATCTATAGCAACTACCCAATGGCTAAAACTCAATTCTAGTTCTGATATATATCGAAAAGTCGTGGAAATGAATACACAGGGAAACTTGATACCATAAATTAGTATAGCTATATAGGTAGAGAAGTGCCATCCTGCACACGTATGTGCAGATTATTAATATATCCTTTGCCATGAGTACTTAGCTAGGCGCCGACGCTCAGTAAAAAGTACGGCCTTTTACTAAACGCCTAAGTACATGTATCTTATAAAGGCTATACATATATGCCTTAGCGTATGAAGGGGTGATAAGTTCGACCATATTATGTATAGGCCATTAACATTGTTCCTATCCTAGTATAGTGATGATTACCACAGCACTGTATACACAAACACACCTGCATACCTAGACAAAAAAAAAAGAGAAAGAAAAAAAAACACAAGAAAATCAATATCTACTCAATTACATCATCAGTACCGCCACTACAACCCCAACAGCACCCATGACTGCCCCTGTCCGCACACTCGACCCTGCTACCGGCGCCGCCGCGCCCGTCGCTGTCACATTCCCAGTCGCTGGCGCCGAAGCCGAACAGTTCGTCGACAGAGCAGCGGAATCCCCATACTCAAACGGTGCCGAGCCCACACCAGTCGAGTTGAAGCACACGTCTTCACCCAATGTCTCTACAGCTTCTGCTGAGAACGTGATGTCCGCGCACTGCATCATAAGTTATCACTCGTTTCCAGTCGTGGGAAGGGGGGGAGCATACGTTATAGAGGGCACCACCGTTGTGGGAGAGCTGTATAACCTGGATGCTGGCATTGAGGCCCTCGGTGATATCTAGGCCGGCGGGTATGGCAATGTGCGGGAAGCAGAAGGTACCGTTTCCGGTCTGGTTGAAGGGCCCGATAAGGGTTTCGTTGAGCCTTGTCACGTTGTTACCGAAGCCGATATTGACAAAAGTTTGCGCCGAGGTGTGTGAGGGTTTAAAGACGAGTGGGCCACCATCGAGCGGCCAGAGGGTCCGGTTACTGTCGGAGGTGGATTGGTCAACGCCACCGCCTGGGGCGAGGGAGCAATGCGTTAGTGGGAGTTATGTTTGTGGATATTCGTAATAACAGGATGAGCGCTTACAAGGGTATGTCCACTGAGTTTTGTAGCTGTCCCCGCGCCAGTAGGGGTAGGTGACGGAGAAGTGGGCAGAGACTACAGTGGCACTGAGTGCAGCGAGGAGGAACGACTGGATCTGCATTTTGGATTAGGCTATGGCGAGGTCTCCTGGGAATTGTCTAAGGAAGCCGATATTTAGAACGATGTAAGTGCAGTGTAGTAGTAGAGATTCTCGCAGATGGCGGGGTCCCCTCCTCCTATATATACAACTACATGTAATATCGTAGCATAATACTTAATTGCACCATTGAAAAGCCAAGAGCTCGCACGAGAGATTGAAAACGTGCCTATGCTCTCAGTCACACACATGCACACGTACCTAAGAGACTTATACCATGAGGCGTAAAACTTGCTCAAACTACTTACCTTTACAGTCGGAATTCACTTGGCAGGAAGGGTACAACAAGTGGTGGAATTATAGTAGAACTATGCGAGACGGGTTTGATTGGCCTAGCCAGAAATCCAAACCCTGCTCATATACCCACGTTCCTACTAACTTACCTCCAGAGCATTTTCAGTGGAACCACTAAGGACGCCTTTTTCTCATCCAATTGGCAGGGGAACCGAAATATAGAGTGAACCTAGAAGAAACCCACCCACCTGGTATATGATTGCATGTTGTTCGTGTAACACACATCCAGTATGAAGTTTTCGTATGTATCTAAGACCCACTTGTATAGAATTGGTTTTTTTGTATTTGGTGGTTTCTGCAGTACATACACCGAGGCCGATTGATTTCTTGTAAACTAGATCTGACAGCCTCATTCAGCGTCAGTCTTTTCTCTCATCCTTTGTCAACTCCTCTCGCGCAAATTTTATGTGTTGTTGTTGTTACATACTTTTGTTTTTGCCAAGAAGGTAGTAAGGTTGCGCAGGAATGAGCGGGTTTTTAAGGCGGGGCCGTCATGTACCTACTACACCCGCCGCCGTATTTGTAATCCCTGCCACCTCAGGGTCTTGAGCTAGTTTTCCTTCGAAAATAAGCATGTATATTATTCGGGGTTTTCCGAGGCTGAAAGTTCTCGCGTGGGTTTTTTAAGGTTATTTATCCAGCCAACCCCACGTAGATAATCATAAGGTTAATTTTTTGAGACATTTTTCCGATTTGTGATACAAGTATGTCCCCGCAGAACCGTGATTGGATATCGGCGGGCACTGAAGACCTCAAAAACACCACCACCAATAGCCTCTCTAAATATCGTCAAAGTTTTAAATGATGAAGAACAGCGACACATAAACGTCCTTGTATAAATTAACGACACCAGTAAATACCATAACTAACTTACACCAATCAGTATCAAGGGTATATAACGAACTTGGTATCTTCCGTAACTTAACATATGTACATTCGGTGCATGCCTCAAACAAATTATATGAAATTTCGAAAGTGAGGAGGCAAACAGTTCTGCTATGTGATAGCCCCGGGTTTAAGTTTGCATATTCATGAAATATCACTCGATAATAAGTACCGCACCGACTGCTGTGGTACACGAAGGTACCAAGATATACCAAGTATAGTCGATATTCATCTACCTGCCTAAGAAGGCTGCCCATTAGTTTTCTGTGGATCTGCGGGGCTCAGGTACACATGTGTTGTGTTGCTCGCGCTGCGGTAATCCTGGCAGTTAGGTGGTATATACGCAGACGAACGCCTCTCCCGTACCCTGTTGTGACCCCGATGCACGAAGCCACTGGAGTTATCGTCATTCCTTTGCTTACGAGTGAATCATATGATATCACTCGCATAGTGGTCCCGGTGTATGATGGACTGTGGGTCCTCATTAGAAACCCAAAACCTCGTACCTCGATGTACAAGTGAACCATATGGGGAATTTTCTTTTAGGATAAATATTGCAGTCTTGCTCTGCTGCCGCCTGTTTATCTATCATAAGGATATATGGAGTTCCATGCCCAGTGCGGCGGTAAAATGCACTCCCGAGTCAAGCTCTCGTCATAAACCATTCTTACAATACCCAAGGTTGGCTCAAGCTTTATGAAGGCACTCGGCTCAAAAATATCTGAAATCTTTTTTCAGCTGAACCCTTCTCATGCTTGCCGTCGAGCTTTGTTGGTGCCCAAAGTACAAGAGCATAAAAGTTGATGATGAGGGCCCCTGGCGAGACAGAGAAGCTTCGCTGGATGTTACCCAATCTCGCTTTATCCTAGAACAGAGCGTTGTTTAGGGTAGGGAATGTATATTCAACGCTCTATCGTTTTAGCTGGAGAGTTTTCTCGCCACTTCGAACATAAAAGCCTATAAAAAGAAAATTCGTTCTATGATCAAAACTCAGATTGGGTAGACCCATAGGCCGCACTAGATCGTTACCATCACTGCCAGCCAAAGATGGGTGGCAAAAGGAGACCTATGGGGGACAGACTAGCAGGAAGATTACTCATACAGATCACTTATAGCCATATATCTTGAAGATTGGCCCCGAGCACGCTCCCTCACATGATTGGCCGAGAATGATGGCGGTGTCAGTCACAAACTATCACTCGCTTCACTAGGAAGATCTAGAAGCCTGATCTTCAGGTATCTAAAACTAGATTTATCTTCATTTACTTCTCCCACACTTAGAATCTTCCAAAAAGAAAGAGGGGTAGTCAATTGTTTCCCCGATTCTTGAGTAAAACAAAGTAACAAAAAAAAATCTAACAAAAGCAACACGAACAGTGATAAAGGCAAAAAAAAAACTGATTTTAAAACAAACCAATATACCACCCCCCCTCCAACTATATTTAGTAAACGGTGCGAAAATTTACCTGGGCCTAGAGCTGAGAATATGATGTCGGTGGGGTCATTATCAGAATGTTCCCAATTATCATGCCGAAGAAGATGTTGATCCAAGGATAAACAGTAGAAAAAAGGGAAAAAATATTGGGTCAAAGGAGAGAGCATCGTGCCCACTAGTAATTCTCCATTCGATCATAGCAGAATACTTTGTGGTTTCAGTGAGTCTTCAACGCTGACGGAGGATTTCTAAACCGGGGGGGAAAGAAAGGGGGAATTTCATTAGTCGGAGGTTTGGGGTGGAAAAACTTCCAACTTCAAGTACGTGTGAACTTACCGGTCAGGAACTCTTCAAAACTCAATGTTATGTATCTATACCATACCATGTCGATTAGCCCACATCAGTTAAGCATGAAAGGAGGAAAGGTGAATCACCCGTCTCTATCATCATCATATTTCTTGAAGACCTCAGTCATCCTCTTTAGCGAGATGCAACTTTGCACAAACAAATCAAAACTAATTGCGTCTTGGCCTACACTGATGTTAGCCTAGCGGTGCAGGGAGGGCATCGCAGCCCACCTTGCGGGACAACTGCTGCCGGTTGAGAATCCTGACCTCTTCGGTCATAAGACCTGAAAAGCAGCTGCACGAACTGGGGCGAGAGGCGGTACCCAAATGCTTCACGAAATATGTTAGTTGGCTTTTTTCTTCCCCTTGGTAAAGAAAAAAAATGTGTGGAATGATACGCACCGGCGAGGGCGTTGGTGAACTCTTGGTAAGAAATGTTGCCACTTTGGTCAGTATCAAAGCGGTCAAAAAGGGCCCTCCAGGCTGCCAAGAATCCCCATAGGCCACTATGCAAATCTATCAGATTTAAGGTCAAAACCCGAAGGAAGGCATGACAGTAACTAACCAGAATTCATTGAAACCAATGGTTCCTGAGCGGTCGGTGTCGAACATTCTATGTTTCAGTTAAGTTACAAACGCCGCTCAAAAATCACCGATACGTATAGAGGAGGAAGCTTACCTGATCATCATCCTGACCGTATGGGGATCAAACGAGGTCCAATCCCCATTCACCAACGCCGCGCGTAGCTCCTTCTCACTAAGCTGGCCACTCCCTATCAACCAAAGTCAGTCAATTTTACCCGCAACAAAAACTTAACCAAAACTAAACCCACCATCCTTATCTACTGCCTTAAAAAGCGGTAATAGAGTCGGATCTACTCCTTGTGGTGGCGCCGGGGTTGGCGGTGGTCTTGATACTGGCGGCGGGCGTTGCTGTCCATATGCACCTGGTGGAGGGTTCGTATAGTGGCCTGGCGGCGGCGAAGCGTATTGCCCTTGGTGCGGGCGATTGTATCCCTGTTGCTGCTGCTGCCTGTACGGGTCGTGCACAGGAGGTGACATGGGCTTCTGACCGCCCTGGGAGCCAAAACTTCCTGCGGGTCGGGCTGGAGGTGGACGATTTTCATAACCCCCCATGATTTGTGCGGCCTACAGATTTTTAGCTTTTAAGATGCTCGGAAGGAGTGCGCATATGATCGCACCTGTTCGGGCTCGGCATGACTACGTGTATATATTAGCGCGCTTGTTTAGATGGTACGGTCGGTCTGGTGATCCACCAAGACATGGGGCTCGGGGGCAAGGTGGGGGAGGTGCTCTGCTTACGCTGGTAACTCATCGGGGTTCGAAGTGTTTCTGTAGGCCATATTATATGTGGGTGGAATATGTGAATGTGTAGTTTTAGCGGGGTTCGGGGCTGAATGAGCTCTAAATCAGTAGTGTACTACGTAAAGCAGCAACACAAGGAATGAAGGAAGAAGAAGAGGAAGTATTGGAAGAGTACCCGTTTTAGGCACTTACCGAGTAAGAGGTGCGGAAAACTTTCTATAGATCAAGACAGAGGGGAGAAGTTTGAGATGATGGGGATGAGATGCGGAAAGTCAAGGGGGGGCCCAAGGTAATTAAGAACTTTGAATGGGTCGAGAGGTCTTGGTGGGGTTCGATCTGGGCTTCTGTGGCTGAAGAAAAGAACCCCTCCACAAGAATATACTAGTAGGACCAGTTTAGGTACTACATGTAGTAGTACCATGTAGAACGTCCCTACATACATGAATCCTTACCACCCTTTTGCCCGTGACGTTGACATATACCCTACAATACCACCCTACATATCTGAACATCACCATTAAAATGACCACTGAACAGTCTTCAGGCGAGTACTGGTTATTTGGCTACGGGTCTGTCCTCTTGGCCCTCAGCTAAACCTCGTATTACGGGGCGCTTGGAAAGCTGTACTGATCTGCGCTTGTTCGAACCACAGGAGTCTCATTTGGAAACCGCCTCCACATTATGGTAGGTAGAAGAATATTCTACAAGCACATATGCGAAACAAGCAAATATACGTACATACTTTGTCTACGGTTATACAAAAACTAATATACATCACGGAACTCACAGACCGGAGGGTTCCTGGCTACATTAGAGGCTACGTGAGGCGCTTTTGGCAGGTATGAGCCACCTATCCAGGAACCAAGTATCACCGCGCCATCCACCACTGCTGACGCTTTCGTTCTGCAATACTTAGGCAAGGTTGGTTCGCCTGGGATAGCACACAAATACACAGCCCATTCCCCAAGAACCACCCCCCCCCCCATCGGTACGTAAATAGGCCAAGGCTGACCGGCATCTTCTATCCAGTGAAGATCACAGGGGTACTCCAGAAGCGTATGTGTGACACCGTTCTCTTTTACAAATAGACCGTACGAGTCTACTACATGTAGTAGCTAATCCTGAGACCTCTTTTGGGATCTGTTACTATATCTGAGGAAGAGAGCACTAGTGTGGAAGAGATCCCATTAAAAATTCTAGTTGCGGAAAAAACAGCCTTTGGGTACACAGGCTAACTATCTTTTACTGAGTTAAAAGTCCTGGTCGAGTCGTAACATTGATCTCCAGATCGTCCTGGGAGAAATTGAATGATCATGTAGTCTCCCTGTTGTCGAGAATCTCGAGCTCGTATATTAAAGCTCACTAATTTCAACTTCCAGCACGAAGCCGATGATGTTATATGGGGAGTAGCGTGTACGTACCACCAACTCTGTCTTTACCCATCGGGAACCTTCCAGGGTAACAGTTACAATAGACAGGATCGAAAAATCCAAGGTGGAAGAAGTAAAAAAGTAACCGCCACCCACCCCCTGACAAACACCTAGTGGGGGGGAGCCAGGGGTATAGCTTCCGCGTACCTACTATGGCCGCGATAATAATAGATATCAAAGCCATGCTGGGATTTATCTATCTACCGGTGTCTTCTTCTGGGAATTACCTCCACGTACTCATCCTGCATTAGATACCTTGATATCCGCGAAATCAACGGCTATTCTATTCACACCGTCCCTGTGTACCAAGCGGACCCTACCCTCCCTCCAATTACCACAATTGTCTACATAGGCACCCCCGAAAACCCACAATTCGTCAAAGATATCCCCTCTGCCGAAGAGCTTTCAAGGCACATCTTTAATTCTCGTGGGCCCTCGGGTGAGAATAGGGAGTACCTGCTATATCTTCATACTGCTATCTTGGAGCTGCATCCAGGATCGAGAGATAACCACATAGCAGAGCTTGCAGAAATTGGTTTGTAGCTCTCTTGTTGGGGTGGGAAGTTTTGTCTAACCATAGCTGTGTAGTGAACATGCTGATAGCGAAGGAGCGGAGAGGGTTTTCGGACCCGAGGAGTACGGATGAGCAAGAGGAGGTAGAGAGCTGAGCGGCAAATGATAACTGGCTAGGCTGCTAGTGTTCACCACCATGAGGAGCCTGGTTTCAAGCACCCTTGGCCTGTAATTTGCTACGGACATATAGATAAAGTATTAGGTCGAAGGCCACATAGACATGGAATCTAAACTTACATAGCTACATATGATCCGCGTTCTAACACCCTGTTATGCCACTACTTTCTCATAGAGATCACCCTCTACGGGCAATAGATCTTCAACGTTTAATTACGGCTGTGGGCCCCAGTTGACAGCTGATCCGTATAACTTTATTTGACTACTCGCAACTTCATATGCCATACAAAAGTGTAGTCTTGGCGGTTTTTTGGGTGTATGCAAGAGTACATATAGTGGGGTTGCGTTTTTTTTCTTGCGGAGGCTACAGGGCTGGGCGGGCTTGTAATTGATAGGTGTTGAAAATGCAATGATCAGCTAGGCGCCATCATGTGCGTAATCAGAATAAACAGGTTATGGCCCTATTAAGAAAAGGGCAGACCAATGCGAGGCTCTAACCACAGCCACCTAAAACCTTTCCTCAGTCTCCCATCGTATCTCCTACACACATATAATCTCACCACATCATTCTGCATCAAGCTTCTGCCTTCAACCCCACCAAGAGTGATGGTATCAGCCCGGGCAGTCTGACATCTTTCCCCCACTTCTTGATTTCAGGGCTGCGGTTTAGGAACCGAGAGATGGGCTTTAAAGGCTGATACGCTCGACATGATTTGATTTGTGAGTTTGGCTGGATATTGCTTGAGTGTAGAATGGCTCTTGAAAGTTCGTTCCTGTCTCTTGTCCCTTTCTCTGGACCTGTTCCCTTAGCGTTTGATTGTGATATGTCTAATCAAACTCCACATTTACTCAACTCCTCTTTAGCACTACCCCCTCTTGCTAATCTTTGGTCACAATAAGAGAACACACTGTTAGCTTTAGATTGCAAAAAGTTAACTGCCGCGAATCCCCCGGCTTCTAGTCGAGATTATGCCTCGCTTCCTTTCGTCTTCTTTCAAAGGGAGGAAACTAAAAGCTGTTAATGCTCAATACCTCCTCCCGGAGTACTTGGAACTTTGCGGTATTTTGTGCTTCCCTCTCTTTCCCCCGCAATCCAAAACCAAACCCTACATTCTGTGGGTCGGAGATAAACACTGGCTATTATACATGTAATATTGGTGGGTCAAATTTCTACCGCCTCACGCCATGACATTCACCGAGTGATAGTTTGTGAGCCA
The DNA here is from genome assembly GCA_024713625.1 of Morchella sp. 2018-W30. Lineage (NCBI taxonomy): Eukaryota > Fungi > Ascomycota > Pezizomycetes > Pezizales > Morchellaceae > Morchella > Morchella sp. 2018-W30. The sequence continues at coordinate 1,189,422 of JAMJEW010000012.1, forward strand.
CATTCTATCTCTATACCGAAGTAGCAGCGTTCTAAGTATTAAGGCTTTGAATTTTTATGATATCTTAAGCAATATTTTGTTTTTATTCTAGCGATTGCATACATGTATGTATATTTGACCAACCCCCCCAAATCTTGCGACAAAGGAAAACAATCCTATGATACAACCACCTATTAAAAAACATACGAAGGGAATTTCGGAGCTTATACGCTCTCTCCACTGTTTCTTTTGCTCTTCCGCGCTTTTGCAGGTTGAGCCGAGTTGACCTTATCACTAAGGTGATGTCGACCTGTGCGTGATATTAAGTCAGTCAATATAGGTCGGATATCGAGCAACCGGGAACCAAAAACCCTTTAAAAAGGCAAGTGAGGGTACATACCAATCCCAATCGATGCAAACATAGCCAGTATCGCTACAGCCATAAAGAAGTACCACATAGTACTCAACGCCTTCGCATACGCATCCATCGCGATAATCTTCTGCTCTTCTGGCAAACCCTGAATATAGCCAACTGACGCCGCTGCTGAGTTACCAGAGATCGCATGCACTGCCTCCATGGACAGGGGTGAGGCTGCCAACTCCGCTGACTGATTCTGCATCTCATTCTGGAACACAACAAGACCGATACAGATTGCGAGCGCGGTGCCGAGAGACCTGATGAACGCAAATGTGGTAGTGGCGGTGCCAACATCTGCGTGGTCAATCGTCGCGTGGATCGCAATGAGGGGAGACTGGAAAAGTGGACCACAACCTATCACTCGGTTAGTTGATTGGTTGGAGTTAGTAATCATGGAGGGGAAATGATAAATCTTACCAATTCCTGCCAGAATCTGGTATATAGAAAGTTTTACCCAGCTGCTAGTCCGGTCGAGATCGACGAAGAGGCCTATTCCAAGAGCCATTGTGGCGGTTCCGCCCCATATTACTTGCTGATATTGACCTGTTATAGGCGGTTAGTAGATGACCTAGGTTAAGGTTTAGAGGTTTCTAACCGGTTCTTGAGATGACGAAACCAGATGCAGCAGAAACTAGGGAAAGCACAATGACATATGGCAATACGAAGACTCCTGACAATAGAGCTGAGTCCCCACGGGCAGCTTGAAAGTATCTGTATTGATGTAGAAGAAGAAAGTAAGCCTCAAGCTCGCAATAATTGGGGATGAAGGGGAACCTACAATGGAATAAAGTAACACCCCGCAATAAAAATCATGCCATGTAGGAAGCCGACAAGATAACAGCATGCATTAGTCCGGTGGCCAAACAACCTCAACGGCATGATAGGTATCTTGGCTATTTTCCACTCTACAAATACGAAAGTTGCCACCAAAAGCAACCCAATGATGATGCAACAAAGCACCATTGCTGAGTCCCATGGGTGGGATACACCCCCGAACTCTAGGCCAAGTAGGAAAAGCACAGTACCAGAAACGATGAGGGCAGTTCCTTTAGTCTGATTAGTAAATGACAGTCGCGCGTGGGAAACTTCAAAGTCACCCACCTAGCCAATCTACCCTTAGTAGGCCCTCTTTGAAAGAAATCCGAGGCGATTCGAGATGAAGAAATATCACCAATCCCAATATCGCAATAACACCGATTGGGATATTGATCCAGAAGCAAAGTCTCCATGTAGCCTTTTCGGTGAAGACACCCCCTAATACCGGACCGATTGCAGAGGCGAATGCCCATGTAAGCCCAACGTAAGATAGATATATACCCCTCTCCCTATCAAAACACTCTGTAAGTAGCTGCTTCATATCCGCCGGGTGAGAGGCCTATACCTCACGGCTACCAGATCCGAGATTGTAACGTTCACGAGCCCAAGCTGACCACCTGCACCAATTCCCTGGATGACACGCCCTGCCAGTAGCATTCCGATATTCGTTGCAGTGGCGCATAATATACTATTGCGCGGATCGCATATGAGCTTTTGCAAATTCTAATAAAATTGCACAAACATACCTTCCAATCAAGAATATAATACAGGCAGACAACAGGACAGGTTTCCGGCCCCATATATCACTTGAAAAATCGGTACCTTTAGCAATCGCACCCACATAACTCAGAGAGGAGATCCTTACCTAAATTTACCCCATGACGGTAGTAGGCTATGTGTTGAAACCTTAAGTTAGTAGGCTGTAATCCAGGGTGCAATCTACAAGGGGGAACCAACGCTGCCGAAGCTAATAGATAACTACATGTACAGACAATAGTGAGCCCTGGGTTAACATAAAATCTCTAAGAACATATGGGACTAATGGACTAACGAGCTGCCGATCCAAGTATAAGCTTCCGGTGACTTAAATCGCCCAGCTATCACAGGAATTGCGGTTGTTACTATTGTTCGTTAATGTTAGAAATAGTTCCCAGAGCAAGAGTTCCCAAAGCAATATAAGAATACGGCCATAGCCACTGTTTCATATGATCTTACTGATTGTTTGGTCGAGGGCAGACAAAAACACGCACAACTAGCAGGATCAGTCAGCAGATGCAAACCACAGATCAACCTCCAATAGTGGCAAACCCACACAAAGCGCAAGCACAATAATGGCCTTGTTTCGGGAGCTTAACTCCTCCGACTGCTGCTGCTCTCCTGGATCTGCTTCTGGTGTTTCCTGTTGTTTCTCCGTTGGAACATCGGGATTGCTCGCCCCCAATTCGTCATAATTAGAACTCGAGGTTTCGGTTTCAGTTGAGACATCCTTCTCAGGCTGATGATCTAACGATAATGCAGCTTCCCCTGTCACGGGAGGCAGGACTGATGCCACTGATGCCGCAACAACGGTCTCCGAATCATTCTCCATGATATCCCTTTCGTAGAAACTTAGGAAATTTTGGGTGAAATAATTGACTACTATGTAGGTGCTATGAGGGCGGGGTACAGGTTCAGCTGCAGCCTCGGATGAACAGATCTCTGAAATTTTGGCAAATGGCCTCCCAGTTCCGAAGAGAGGCACCGAGAAAAAGAGGGAGGAGGCAGATTAGAGAGGGAAAAAGATGGGCTTCCAGAGTATTGTACGAAACCCATTGGGTCATAGATAAATAGTCACTGATGGGGAAACTAGCCTCGATTTTGCTTTCAATTTCTCCAATTGCACGAATCTAGGATCTAGATGCATTGTAACCACCCCCCTCAAGTCCACGGCCTAACGAGCCTTAACGTCGCCAAAACATCCATCATAAAGAAGCGAGCGAGGTTAATCAAGCCCAATACGGGTTTGTTGCCTGTTACCTTTCGGCTTTGTCCGGTATGCAAGAAACGGCATCCTAGTTGGTGCCCAGGCTAGGGTAAGTGCTAGTAAAGAGGCAAGCAAGAGAGCCAATGGCAAGCTAGAACAGGGCGATGAAGTAAATTATCCGGCTACGTTCTCTAGTTTTCTACTGGAATGTACCTACATGCGAACATTGCAGTTTCGCAGTTCTCCGTTGAGGAAAGCAATTAAAGTACTCTTATGCGGGAAGCATTCAGGGCTTGGCCGGCCAAGTCGGTAACTACATGTAAGTCCCGTATGTCGCACCTTGTTTTGCTTTTTTCTACTTGCAATCGACTGAACGTTCAACTACCGCCGTTCCCCGCCGAAGAGCACCTCACTTTTCCTGCCTAATAATCACGGAGTTCTCCATACATAGCCAGTCAGTCGGGGAGATATACGGCACTTGTGAACGTTACACGGCACCCACATTCTTGCAGAAATGTCATCAACCAGCATGCCCTCGAGCGACGAAGAGGCCGCTCTCAAGGATGTAAGTCTCAGGCTTTACTAAAGTCTATCGATCCAGTTCTTAATTGCAAGCCACCATGACACAAATGCTCATTATCCTGCTTAGGAGCTTGCAGCCCTCAGGATCGTGCGCGCAACACTGGAGTCGATGAAACAGCTTGTAGGCGCGATCCATGAAGATATTGAGACGGCCGCTAAAAATTGTGAGGACGTGACAGGTACGTTGTGTGACTTTGCGTGTAGGTCTTTTGGCGCATTCTACGCCGCGTTTGTGTTGATGTTATTTTTGTTAAGACCATATACAGGGCTACATAAGCGCTGGGACTTGGCGATCGAGCAGAGCCGGGACGCTGGGGCAGATCAAATTCAAAACACCTCTGCTGCCCAGAGCCAGTGATAGGTCAACAGTACTATGATCGCCCAAAATTTGGGGGGTTGATTCCTATCCATTCCCTTTTTATCTGAAACACTACTTTTCTTTCGTTGCATGCACTAATATGCATGGATACCCTTTCAAACTGCATTCACGTTCTCTCAATTTATTTTTTGAATTTGTACAAGTCAATAACTACGTACTTCATACTTCATGTCCCTTTCCATCAAGTCTTTCCAGGAGTTCCAACACCCAATGGCAATCAAACTCAGTCAGAATGCAAGATACAAAAACAACAAGACCCAACCATGCAAATGCAAGCTGAAAAGGAAAAGTGTTGAATGAAAAATTGATAGGAAGCCAAAAAAATAAGAAAATAGAGTAAGTATAAAACCAATAAAAAGCCAACCCAAACCATATTGACCGAGAAAGTGAAAGTGGGCGAAAAGAAGGAGAAGCCGGGAAGACAGTCCGAAGAACCGTGACAATGAAATAAAAACACAACGAACGGATAACGCCGATTTCCGTTCCCAGCGTAAAAAGGAAATTCGTCCACCCCCTACTATCATAAAAAAAAACAAAAGAAATAAGTGTAGAAAAGATCAAGCGAGTGCCTATTCAGACCGAAAAAGGGACGCTACGAAAGAACATTAAAAACTGTATGAACTCAAACATGCAATACCTCCCAGTAGGATTACTGAAGTAACCCTTCTATGTTTTCACACGTTTCTGAAAAGACGCTATGGCTCCCTCATCCTCGTGATCCGATGATGATGGGCTTTTCCTTTTACCATTAGCCTCTGGGGCATCCTTGAAGATATTGTTTGTCGTGCCTACTACTGGTGTAGTATAGTTAATGGGACTGGGCAATATATTATCTCCCGCCCGATGGTTGTAACCAGGCCAATCTGCATAAAACACCGAAGGTGACGGCAGCAAGCCATGATCCACAAAACGGCTAGGAAGGGCAGATATGGGGGTTTGCTCCGTCGGTCCAGTTGTGGGGACCGGGCGAGCAAATGGATTTACTGGGCCAGTGGCACCTGCACTCAAAAGAGTCCCAACACTTGGTGAAGGAGGTGGAAGAACAGTATGACCTCCCTCATTCATACCCTTAGCAGAATGATTTCCAGTAGTCCCAGAAGATTCATGCGCTGATGATTCTCCAGTAGCACTGCCGGCGTCCGAGTGCTCACTAGGAATTTGCACCTTGAGTCTAGGTCTGGACCCCCCTGGTTTACCAGAGTTAGAGACCATACTATTGGTACGAGATGGTGGAGGTGGAATGGAATCCTGGCGAGTTATAGGAGGGATTGTGTTTGCAGGCTTTGGCTCGGGCTCCGAAACATTGTCAGACTTTGTGCTCTCAGGAGCGGTCGTATTTGTGGAAGGCCTTGACAGGGTGGCGACATCTACAGAGTGCGATCGCTGTGACCCCTGCACCCGGTCGCCATAGAAATGTTGCGCAAGTAGGGACTCACTAGGGCCCACAGGGGTGAACATACTTCGAGACTTAGCTGGGGCACGCTTTTGTATGACTGCAGGGTGTGTGTCAATGCGCGGCGGCCCTTCGGAAGGCATCCTCTCTGGCCCCGGCGGAAATGCTGGTGGCATCGGCATTGGCATAGCTGGTGGCATAGATTGTCGTCTATTAGCCTCACCTACGAATATCTGGGCTTGGGTCTGAGCTTGTGTTTGCGGTTGCTGCTGCTGCTGCTGCTGCTGCTGCTGCTGTTGCTGCTGCTGTTGCTGCTGTTGCTGCTGCTGCTGGAAGGCCTGATATGATTGCGCTTGTTGTACAGACATCCCCATGACTGGGTTGTTTGTTTGTGGGTTATAGACCGAAGGATTTGTCATGCCATATGCTGGATATCCATTTTGTGGCTGGGCCTGTGAGGATGGGTAATGATTCTGAGGTACTAGATTTGAACTATCCCGCCTTTGATTTCGCGAGTTAGGGCGCGACGGCTGTGGTGTTGTGCGAGCTACCATCTGGGGTATCTGTTGGTATTGCCCTCCTACAAGGTTCTTAGGAGGTATAGGTGGCGACGCAGAAGCAGTATGCTGTCTATTGTGCATCTGCGGTGCATGTAGATGATGAAGCACTGAAGCTTCTCTCTCTAGAGGCACATCATCAACATCGTCGTCGTCATCATCATCACCAGCGTCAGCCTTAGCCTGAAAATCAGCTGGCCCTTTGTGTTCATGCGCGTTTTCATACTGTTGCGAAAGTCAGTCCCCATGGTTCGCGACCAAAAACTATCACCAGAGAAGATTAACGTACGTAACTATGCCGACTAATGATCTCCTGAACGTCTGCTGATGAGAACTGGTACAACTTTTTGTTGGCGCCGAATATTATCACAGCGATGTCAACGTTGCAGAGCACGGATAATTCATGCGCTTTCTTGAACAAACCACCTTTACGTTTCAAGAAGGTTCTATTGAAAATGTTAACTCGAACTATCCGAGAACAACAACATGGAGAGGAAAGCTTACACTTGACGGTTACGATCATCTTTGATCGGTTTAATTTCAATCTATGCGACGATGTGTTAGCCGTTGCGCGATCAAAGAAAGGGAATCTCGGACAACGCGTGAGCAAGATAGGGTAAAACAACGAAAAGTGCACGCATATGTACCTTTCTTCGGCCCATGATGAAAGCTAATTACTAGCCGGGACACCAGAAAAAAAAGGAGAAGAGGAACGCGCCAACTAATTATCAAAGATCGATAATTGTATAGTCGCTATGAACTCAAGTTAGGCGGGGAATGTGTACTATTAATGAAACAGTGCGGACTGGGCGACGCGACGGAATTGGCACGGGTTATAATAAGAACACACAAGTTGGTGCTAGAAGGATACGTTCTATGCAATAGAAGTGATAACGGTTGGGTAACGGGAATGGGGGGGGGGGGCAGATGGATTTAAATAGAAACAGGTTAAAAGTGGAGAAGTCTCTTCCTTTTCTACTTAAACGATAGGATGGGACGGGATGGGAGTGATGATAATGTTGCTTGATGGTAAGTAGAGTCTGTTCTGAATATAGAAGAGAGAAGTGTGGACGATGTTCCCCGAGATATATAGGAATATCAGAGGGGGGTGTAGAAAGAGTCAAACACGTCCGGGGGGGGGGGGGATAGATTCGCGTGCTCTACTGATTTTTGCCTATGGGGTTCGGCTCTACTGTGAGAGGTGTGAACGGACGTGCGGTAGGAGGGTGAGTATGAAAGTCCCTTGAAGAAGGCCAGACAGTGGGGACATGCAACCTCTTTAAAATAGAAACTTCGCCTCCCAAAAATAACTCACTGAAATATCCCTAAATTAGACTAAAGAAGTCAATTTGTGTGCTTTGCCGTCCACTCATATACCCAATGCGGTGCGAACGAGGCTAATGTCTCGGTTGAACATCGGACCATGCCTAACGTCCATGTCTCATTCGCTGACTTCAACGGGACTCAACGGCCGCTCCAGGGATCTTTCCTACCTATTAAGACTGGCATCACACAGGGTGAAATCCATCCCGCACATACCAACATGCAAGTCATTTGGAGCCTCTTCCATCATCAGTAACAGCTCTCTTTTGATACCCATATGTTCAAACTATTCTACTTCCAAGTACTGGAGATGATTATACGTTTTTACCAGGTACATGTAGTATTCCCAGATAGATTCCAATAGTGTGTGCCCCCCCCCCCCCCTTTCCCCATAGACCTAGCGTTATCTACTTCTTTGTAGGTTACATGTAGTTATGTAGGTACACTCTGCAGTATTCTTCGTTTGTTGGGTCACCATGATAGGACAGTGTTGCTTCTTCTTGGCGGTATAATAACCGATAGGTTCCTCCAACAAGCTTTAGTTGCTAGGTCTATTGCATGATGTAGTTACCACACAACTCTCTCGTGGTAGGTGGTGCCGTATGCATATCGCACGCGCGCGCTGCCAGAGCTGAGGCGCAAATACCCATTACAAGCGGAAAATTATCATGCAAATTCCTTCTGGAACACTGCTATTTCTATCCCCTATACTGACAAACACCCCCTTGCTTCAAAAACATTGCATTGCCCCACGCACTGGAGGATGTTTCACATCTTTCTAGACCCCACGTTTTCTAATGCTGGTCAACTGTGAAGTGACTGCATATGGAATTCTGGATGTCGGGTTCACACTAAGAAGACTCGGTGACCGAGATTCCTGGCTATTAGCGCTTACTTCCCTCCTCAATATCGGGCTAGTTTGGAACGACGAATTCAGCCCAAGGGATAATAAATTAAGTCTCTATCGTAACTATAAATTTCCCTCATTCCTTTAATGCGTCATGTCCCCAATTCTTCAGCGACTTATAACTCTTACTATCTGTATTCTTCTTTGCATGCTCCTCTTGAGCCAGATGCCGCTTGCAATACGATACAACTTTGCGCATGTGATCTATGTCCTCATCCCTGTACTTCTCTGGAGCCATGTCTGGATTGTTTTCGAGAATATCGACTATATGACGGCCGCTGTAAGATTTCCTCGTTAGATTTCTAATCGCTTATCGGATGCTAGCTAGTGGAGGACTATGCCGCGGTGATACCTTTGGTGCCCAGCCGTTTCCCCAGTACCATCTTTTGTCCATCCGGAGGAGATGGACGCATCTTCCTTCAGCCACTCGGACAACTCGTCCGAAGACATGTTGACAAGTCCATTAAACTCACTACAGGATAACCCGTCAGAGAACCTTGTCAAAACCGTACTTGTCTCGTTCGATACTCACTCAATGACTGTGGCCTTATCCTTCATACTGGAGTAACTTCGGATTGCCAGAGGACGGATATCTGGAAGTGTTGGGAGTTGTGTCCGAACAATATAATGCCTTGGGCTGGTAAAGAAGGAAAGGAGAATGCGATTTTGTTGCATTTTTGCTTACAATGAATGGCAAGCGAAGCTTTGACCAGTTTTTATCCTCCACAGTTTCGAATTTACGTCATTATTCGTCTACAAAGCCGACTCAGATGGCTGAGATAACGACCTCGGCGATCTCACTTTCATACTCGGCATCCTAGGGAGCAGTCAGTACCTTTGTAGGGATCTAGGATGTTCTCAATACTCGTATAAAAATCCAGGGCATGTATGTACCCGTGTTTTCTATGTACATGTGTGTTCCCGTACGCCGGGTCTCATATTCCAGTGCGGCACCAATCTTGACAATGTCGCTTCTGCGATTGTGTATCAGGCCGGTAATCAATGCCGAGAAACAATTGACGTATAATTTGTGGCCCTTTGCGGCTCCTCACATAAAGAGCTTTTTTTCTCTCTCAATCCAATTGTTCTTTGAAGAATCACCCTAATCGTACCTGAACCATAACATTGCATGCAGCAGATCACGAGATCTGGCTACTCTATCAAGACTGACGCTGCTTGGCAGCAGATATTAGCTGTTCGAAATCACCATCCGCGATTTTCAGATCCTCAGATCCGATCTTTGGTGCCTGCTTTGAGCTTCTCACGCTATCGCGTGTTGACCTTAAAATAGAAACGCATAAGCTGTCACTAGGTGGGCGTATAAAATACACGCTAGCCTAAGAATGACATGGATGGATGATGATTGCAAGCCTCTTGTTATCAGGGGTGTTGACCGGAACAGCTCCTGGCTCCCAAATTCTAACACCTTGTGGCTGGAACGATCCCTGGAGGTGCTCACATGGGGACTTACCAGGCACCAGGAAAATTAAGATTAAAATTAAAAATTTAACCAAAAGGTACAAGAGTTATTCGGGTCGCTCGGGGACCCTGTCTAGTCCCTTAAGCTCGCTATTAAAGTTGATTTCCAAGACGGGAGTGGTTCATCTATCGAGCAATCTCAGCTCATACTCGATGCTCCCCCCCCCCCCCATAAACATGGGACGTCCTGGTGTACTGGAAACAAACGATAAAGCAGGCCGGGATCGAGGGCGAAAACATTCATCAGCTCTAATTGACCAATCATGAGATCTCTCGAGGATGGACTTGAACAGCATCTCGACCTGACCAACTAAATGAGAAATGGAAAAGATAAAAAAGCAAATTCACAGGTGGACCTTGACCCGTGTCTGTTTCTGCCAAGAATTCACGAACCGCAACATATTGTTTCTACTAGAGAGCTCTGGTTGGATGTGTTGCAAAAAGTGAGTCTCAGCTAGACCTAATGTACCTAAAGAGATAGAACCCAATTGAGAATTATGAACTGGAAGGGATGGAAAGGGGGAATGGTCGCAATTGTAGTGGAGTCTGGGGGGGAAGGCCCATTGTTCACTTGCTCGTCTGTCCGCTGTTCCCTGACGTGAAGGTTTTTTTTTCTTCTTGTTCCTGCGCTGCTCCAGGTTCTTACTGGGTTCCTCTCTCTATCTGGGTCGCCGTCACTGCTGTTGTACACTGCTTTGTTGGCAGTCCCCTTTCGCTCTCTACGTCCAACTCATCAATACGCTTCCGCGACCTCTGCAGCCAGCACGCCCACCCTGTAACTTT